>CM046875.1:209671572-210871572 GCA_025667525.1 Glebionis coronaria
TAATCCAAGTGGGGATGACAGTCGATCCACGTTGGATCTTAATTCTCCAGACGAGTAATAGACACATACAATAGAAACACAACCGCCTCATGTTAGGACCCAAAGAGTTGAAATTCGATTCCTTGTAAGGAACGAAGATGGCGTGATGCCAAATCATCTAAGGGATCTCATTTTCTGAGACAATGATCATGCACGAGGTCATGTATGAATTGTTGGTGAGAGAATGTAATGAGTCAAATTGATAAGGGGTAGTATTTGTTTGGATACATGTTGTATGCATGAATTCCATGCTTCACATATTGGAGTACCCCATGGTAACATGTAATACGTGTTATGAGTGCATGACTTGATAAATCATCACAATAGGAGGAAGTTGAGGCCGATCTTATGAATCAAAGCATGATAAAACTGATAAACCGTTGTTATATGCGAGACAAATGAATGCTTTTTATTCGGTTAAAACGGCACGTTAAATCAAAGAAATGACTATGATAACTGACTCAAACTCTTTCAATCATATTAAGGGTAAAAGCTATAAAATACCATCTTACTTATTGATTTGTGCCGACTTTAAACACTTACTATTTAATCTCATGACTTTACCATTCTACTTTCAAAATCGTTTTGAAGTTACCAATTTGGTAACTTGTTACCGACAGCGTGGCACGGTAATTTCCACGTCATTATTTTATTACGTTTAATATGGCCACGTCTGATTTTCCTTTTTTTTGGTAAAAGTTATACAATACCATCGTACTTATTAAAATGTGCCGAATTTAAATACTTACTAATTAATCTCGTGACTTTACCATTATACTTTCAAATTTGTTCCGACTACACCAATATAAGCCTGAAATGACTATATTACCCTTTCAAATAGCTAATATACCCTTTGTATTCCCAGATCTGAAGCAACAATATGTTGAATATTTTCAGGACACAATCCTTCATCTCACCACAATTCTACCATCATCATCATCAATTAAATCAACTATCAACTATCAACTATCAACAGAGATGCATCAGTTAAATTCCTCATACCCTTTCTCACCTTGATTCAAAACAGTTATGATAAAATCAAATGATCTCAGAATAGATTCAACCTAGATTTCAATTCTTATAAAGATCATCATCGATCTGCTTAGGATTAACCCTTGTTAATATTAGAATGTCAAGAAAGATTATCAACAATTATATTGTAATCATCATTTGATTCGATTGAAAGAAAGACAAATCAGCAACATGCAAACCTACCTAAGATCTATGACCTTATCGCCCATCCCTTTGTTCGAATATGTTTCGAGGACATTGGTTTTGATTTGTATGTTTTGTTATACGCACTCTATAGATCGATTGGAGTTTAATTTTTTGTTAAGCTACAAACATGGAGGTAATTCTAAGAGGGCAAATTTTGTGTGGGCCATTAGGGTTAAGTAAATTTACAAATGGAAGGCATATTTCTACCTTCGAATTCGTTCCAAAAGAGGAACATATCTATCGGCAGTGATGTCTTAAGGTATGTAGTATACATATTTGCAAGTTTAAGAACAATAATGATACTCCCAAGAACCTCAATATGAGATTCTCGAGTCTAATCAATTAGCTAAAATACCCTGCATTGGCTGAGAAGACAGGGAGTGAATATTGGAGAGTCAACGCTCAAACTTGAAAGTTAACGCTCAAACTTAAAACAAATGGATAAGTCGGAAATCTTTAGGTGGTTTTCTGATTTAGTTTAATTTATTTAGAATTATGGTATTTTTAAGATTTGAGATATGGTGAATATGGCAATATATGTAATTATGTAAAAGAAGATGAGGGTAATACAGTTATTTTACGGTCATATTGGTAAAAATGGAACAAATTTGAAAGTTCATTGGTAAAGCCTAACGATTAAATTGTAAGTGTTTAAAGTCAAAACATTTGAATAAATACGTTGGTATTGTATAACTTTTACCTTTAAATTAATTAGACATGTGTCATTATTTAAATTAATAAAAAATAAAAAAAATGACATGGAAATGTATCCGGTTATATTGGTAACATTATTACAAAACAAATAAGTACGTTGGTAAAGTCACGAGATTAAATAGTAAATGTTTAAAGTCGGCACAAATTAATAAGTAAGATGCTATTTTATACCTTTTACCCTCATATTAATTAGGGTATTAAAAAAACTGAATATTCAATGGACATTTCATGGATTTTTTTAAAAAATTCCTTTATGCTCCTTCATTTACTAAATAAGTAAAAGCGAACATTAACATTATCTACGTTCGTTTAAATAAATGAACGAACATGATAAAAGGCACATTCATTTATTTATGTTTGTGAACGTTAGATTAAACATTCGCGTGTGTTAATTTTTCTGGTTAAAATGATATGAAACAGACATGGACACAGGTCATTTTGTGCTTGTTCGATCTATCTACGGCCATAATATTGACAAATAAAGGAGTTAGGTACCAATCAATTGGACTATCTTTCACATGCTAATTAAACTTTATTAATTAGAAACTTTCTAATGATACAAGAACCTACGTAACATATGGCATGTGCTACGCACTCAATGCCAACTCTGGCCGAGTCTTAAAAAATGACTAGAAACCCAATTCTAAAAAAGTGGAGAAAGCAAGCTTTTTAGATGCCGGACATTACAAGACTTACGAATACCGGCTCGTTGTGGAATCTATATCTATATCTATGCTACATTGTAAAGAGCTCATACAAAAAGTTGAAAATATTGAAAATTCAACAATTCTTTGTATAGAATTGTTAAAAACTGTGTATTTGAAAATTCAACACTGCATTATCATTCCTCTTGAGATGATATTGAAGTAAAGTATTAGAAGGTAATATATTGCAATTTGTAATTAAGGTAAGTCTTCATACGTGTATAATTAGGATCAAAATCCTTTCAAGTTGAAGGTAACTTGATTGATCATGTTAGCCAATAAGAATTTAGATAAATATATAAAAGTTTTTCTTTTAGTGAAATGTAGAGGCCCCAAATGCATTTATCTTTGTTGTGATTGGAGAATTTGACCAATCAAGTTGGCTTCAACTTGAGATGATCTTTTTCTGTATAATTAATATCAAGCAAGTTTTGATATGCTGCCATATGAAAATAAAATAACATTTGTAACTTAGGAAATGTCTTATACTACTCGGCAAATATTAAAGGAAAGCATATTGACATAATTCTGAACTTATCACATAAACTAAAAACTATTGAAATATACGCTGGAAATATATATACACAGTCGGAAATATGTTGGAAATGTTTTGAATGTATTCAATCTTAAAACACTATATATGAAAAGGATCTTTTCCATTGCCTATATAACAATCATAATGCTAATTCATTTCATAAATCAAATCGTATCGAAAGAAATAATTGGAAATGATGAATCAAAATAATGTTTATGCAATGCTAATCTTGAGGCTAGAAATACTTTTCTTTGTTATTCTTAAGAAATTTAATAGGGTTGTTTTTTACACAGCTTCATCGCCAACTGTTTGTTATATTTTCTATACAATTCAAATGATATATGATTCGATTCGTAGGTATGCATCAAAGAAAATTTTGTAGCGGCAACTAAAATTCGAAATTGGACAAATGATGTTATTCCCCAAATCTTGGTTAATTAATGAGAATATAATTTTTGCGCTTACAATAGTGTTTTCTTCCTCATTGTAAAGGTTTGGTTTTGATCATCCATATAAACCTTCTATAGAAGACGTCACCTTTCGGTCTTTGATCATTCTTTTTAAGTATCATTGCACTAATGATGTTTTTCTTGATTGATTACACTGATCATCTTATTTATGTTCACCCACCTATTTGATTACAGTATTAAATTTCACGTTTTTCTCATATTATGTGTCTTTTTTTAAAAAAATTATGTGTGACAAATGGAAGTTCGGTTGCATACAAGTAGGGGTGTGATTCGGGTTGACCCGGTCGGGTTCGGGTCAACTCGGGTCGGGTCAAATCGGGTTGAGAGCAAAAAAATCATACCTGAACCCGAGTCTAATTAGAACTCGTGTCACTCGGGTTCGGGTCAATTCGGGTCGGGTCAACTCGGGTCGGGTCAACTCAGGTTCGGGTCAACCTGAGTTTAAGGAAAATGTGTAAAAAGTGGCTCAATTAAGTACAAATACAATGTAAAAAGTGTAATTTTAGTCGGGTCAAGTCGGGTTGGTCGGGTTCGGGTCAAGTTGGGTCGGGCCAAGTCGGGTCAAGGGTAAAAATATATAACCCGAACCCGAGCCTAATTAGAACTCAGGTCAATTCGGGTTAACCCGAATTGACCCGAATACACTTTTGGACCCGAGTGACGCGACCCGAATATGATTTTTTGGGTTCGGGTTTGGGTCGGGTCAACTTTTTTGACACCCCTACATACAAGGGTGATTTTTCAAGTATAACATTTATAGATATTTTTTTTGTTTATCTTTTTTGACATGTTAGTTTTGATCTTTTTATTTTCTACATTGATGGATTCTTTATGAATTTCGGTTTCTGTTTAATAGTTTGACTACAAAATTTGAATTAAACAAGTATAGAAGCCCGCGCTTCGCTGCGGGTTTCTTGCGTATCTGCTTTATTTTGACACACAATCAAGTCAATTAGAGAGCAGCAAGTTTTGCTTATTATGTTCTGTCTTAAAGAAATTTAATGATGTTCTTTTTGGTTCAAGTGTTCACTTACAAACATAACAACATAAAGTTGCATGTCAAATTGTATTCTCTACTACCTTCTATATACTGATTTGATTTCAACATATGGAAAAACACCATAAACAAATATGCCAAAATATAAGGAGCTCATGGGCCTATTGAGACATTTATACAGGTCTTTCTCTATATTGCCATTTGACCATAAGATCACAATTCAAACAGGTCGCACATGCATGATTTCTTAAACATGCTTACAATTTTCTTTACACGGCAATTGACCAATTGCCTAGAATCTAAACGATAGCTCAATATTGAAACGACACATTCATCGGGTAACTTAAAAAAGCAACAACATTTTTACCTATAAATCATGCTTACTTTTTTTTAATCTCAACATTGTCCATCTTCTTATCAGTTTGCTTCTTTTTCGGCTTACCTTCACATTTTTTGGTCGCATTTTCGTCAATCCCGACCGGCTCCTGATGAAGTTTCTTTCTCCCCCCGCCAATTTCAATAGCTTTGCCCTTACCTTTCAAACTTCTATGGCCTATCAATATGCAACACTAAATTAGTCATATTTAAACAAATTAACACACTTTCGCGTCAAATTGACGCATAAACCCTTAATTCAGAAACTTTTTGGCTTATTTTCCCAAATAGGAAATACTTTTCTAGTTCTTACCATACTAAGCTCATATGGGGGTGCTTATCTAATCTTGATTGATGAGCTTATGAACTTATTGAAAAATTGATAAGCTTATGAACATTCTAAGAAAACACGCGTTAAGCGAAACAAAATAAGCTGATTACTTACCATACTAAGATCATATGGGGGTGCTTATCTAATGTTGATTGATTGATGAGCTTATGAACTTATTGGAAAATTGATAAGCTTGTGAATATTCTAAGAAAAGACGGGTTCAGCGAAACAAAATAAGTTGATTAAGCATAAAATAAGTTGAAAAACAAACACAATGGGCCGAGGTGTTTGTTTAAGCTTTTATAGTTGCCTTGTGGCTTCTTCTGGTTTTGAGCTTTGCTTTCATAAACTTACTTTTGTGGTTTTTTTTTTTGAAACGTTTTGGCTTATATAAGCTTATTATGACATAACAAACTTATATAAGCCAAACAGTTCTATGATAAGCGATAAAAACTGAGCATATGAACCATAAGCCTAAAACCAAATAAGCTATAAGTTGGTTAGTAAAACAAACACCCCCTACAAAAGTTATCTTTATTCTATAAGCAAAATCCTAAAATGGAATTACATAAAAGTAAAATCTTGCCTAAATGGTATACTGCGAGATCAAGATTAAAGCAACCAATACTTGTCAAGTATGAAACCAACATAGTATTATTAATTCAATTTGAGAATTGAAACTGAAAAACCCTAAACCCATAAATTGTGGCATAGTTCATAGTTCATAGTTCATACCTGTTGAAATCTATTAAAGAGAGTCCCCCCTGAAATTGATGTTGGATCTAAAAAATCAATTGAATTTCGTGGCAATGGTGTTGTAAATCTGCCTCGTATGAGTCTTTTTTGCAATGGTTCCAACCCATCGTGTGACTTGCCCAATGGTACACTGCTAATCTACTATACTTGTCGCACATAATGAGTACCATAAGAACAATAAAAATCTACCTCGTATGAGTCGTGTTGTGCATATTGTGTACCATTGGGGGTGTTTATCTAATCTCGATTGATGAGCTTACGAACTTATTGAAAATTTGGTAAGCTTATGAACTTCCATAAGAATACTGTTGCGTACTGAGTCACGTTTTGTAATAAAGCTCCTTGAGGGGTTCAAAACCTGCATATCATGTCAAGGGAATTATGTAAGATTATAAGCAAAAAGATTAATTGCATTTCACGAGAAGGGTGTTGCAATTCTACCTCGTATATTCACATAAATCTGCAATATTGACGACGTTTCTCCATTTAGTTTCCTTGTAGGACTTGTCGGCTTGTCGCACACTTACGCATTCTCTTTTGCGCACACCATCTCTTTATTCATAGAAGAACCTGTACATAATAAGTTAAAAGTTAAAATCAACGTCAAATGTTTAGAAAGAATCTGGTAATGTAAATATAGAGTAAATAGGTCATATATTTTAAGAAATAGTAGAGCATACAGTTTCCATAATAATAACATAAGCATATGAGAGTAAACCACCCTTCCTTTTGTGAGCCTGCACATATCCCATAACTATAAAGCCTCAAAGTCCAGTAGGCCATCCACATATACTATTAGTTAAAATTCTATTATGAAACAAAAAAGCATACCAATGGGTTTGCAAGGTATAATGTTTTTCGTCTCACATATATTTATCTAAGTCTCCCCTCAATAAACATGACAATAAAATATAAATAAGAGTAGTTACGGAGTAAGTGACATGGTATGAATGAAGTAGGTTAGGGAAGTTCCAATATAAGTCGCAGATGCAAAATAGTCTCAAAGTTAGGAATTTGAGCATTCCACTTATGCAAAATAGCTATGGCACAATTAGTATTCATTTTTAGGATACCTCTTAACTTGTCAGGTACATGGCATCCAGAAGTTCTATATATTGTTTTTAGTCCAACTAAGTACATCCCTCATCATTCTGATACAAATGTTTTTCATGTAATAAAAAAATTACAAAACCAAAACCCTGAATTTATTTATATAAATCTGAAATACCTAATTATTATAGAATGGATCGTGTAGACTTGTAGGGGGTCAGTGGGAAGAAGTTTTTTCACTCAAGCATAAAATCAAACACTTGGTATGCATAAATATATAGCATCGAAAATCAATACTTTTTCACACAATTATCCTTATCCCTATTCCTAATTCGTAATTAATCATACCCTCTAATTAAAAGATAAGAATACAAAAAAATTACCTCAAAAAAGCTAGTAAACTATAAATCCGAGTGGCGATAGGAATGGAAAAATAGAACAACAACAAAAAAAAAGAATCAAAATTACCTCGAAGCAGAAGAGATATGTTGAACCGAGAATAAATCCAAACACTACATAAACCACATTCAGGAAGTCAGTATTACAACCTTATTTAACAACACAAATAGCAACAAAAAAATAAGAAAAATAAGCAGAATACCTGATTAGGGATCCAAATAGTGAAAGTAGGGGTCTAATCAAGTCAGGCTTTTATCAAGCAATTCGAGCTCGAGCTCGAGCTTGGCTCGATCAAGCCAAGCTTTTATCAAGCTCAAGCGCAAAAAATAGCTCGAAACTATATCAAGCTCAAGCTAAAGCTTGTGATAGCACGGCTCGAGTTCTTATCAAGCTTTTTCAAGCTCTATCAAAAATATGTTTTTATGATGAATTTATATAAGCAACTAATTGTTAATTTGAGTATTAAGCTAACTTTAAGGACTAATTTCACAAAAAAAAATATATTTAGAAGGACTTTTAACCCTGGTTACATTTATATTTTAGTTCTTTGTATTTTAAATGATTATTTATTTTTGCAAATTTAATTATTGCATTTACTCGGTACTTGGTGAAATACAATATGTGTATAAATATTTTTTGTACTCTTCTTAATAGTAAACACAACGTGCCTAAATTGTGCTCGCATTCACATCATGCAATGGCTTTTGGGACCTTAATCGTATTGGAGCGCAAAACATATTTTTAAACCAAGATTGTACGATAATTTTGTTATTGGTTTTATTAATGTTAAATACATCAAATTAGTTTTAAGTAATGATTTTTGTTTTTTTATTTTTATACATATGTTTATTGATGAGTTTTATAATAAAAAATTATACTTATTCAAGCTTTTCAAGGCAAGCTCAAGCTTTTATCAAGCCTTATCAAGCCAAGCTTAAGCCTGGATTGGTAAAGCTTGACAAGCTATCAAGCCAAGCTCAAGCCTACAATTTTAGTATCAAGCTAAGCTCAAGTCCTTCTAAGCTTGAGCTCGGATCGACTCGATTACACCCCTAAGTGAAAGTAAAAACTGGAGAAGCCAAATATCCCATATATAACATCAGATCTAAAAAAGGACAGGTGTATAACAAATATTTACACTAAACATGCACTTAGGACACTTAAGCAAAAACAATTAATGGGTAGGGCACGTGGGGAGAATGTTTTCCCGCCAAAAAACACGATAGTGAAGCCAATATTATTAAAATATTCTACTCGGCTTCCTTAAACAGTACATAGTATTAATTTGATTAAGTTATTTACTTTTTTTGAGTCGTTTTTGTGTTAAAATTATTTCAATATAATTATCTTTTAAGGTGGTACCATTGTATTCAACTCTTCATAGGATAGGTAAGTATATTTACCCATTCCTTTTAGATGAAGAGTTCATGGAGCCTATAACGTAAGTTGATGGTATTGCAAAAGTTAATTATTTCAACCCGCTATGTATAAGAAGTGCATCAAAACTTATATTAATTGTGTTGTTAAAAAAAACTTGTAATAATTGCTTGTACTTTTTGACTAATCAAACTGAATGTATCATGCATGAAGAATAAGGTTGCCCTTGATTTGGACTTAATTCTCTAGCAAAACTTGCAATACCTACTTAGCCATGTCCAGTGAAAATAGTTTGGATATGTATAAGAGCAAAGAGGATCGTTGAATATATAGCCTTGAGGCAAGTTTTTAAATATTAAGCAAATCAAGAGTGAATCACGAATATTAAAGAAATAAGGCACGGTTTATGTAATCTCAAAGTAAAGCCATGTAAAAAGAGCAAAATTACTCAAAATCACATTAGAAACAATAACGTAATTCTATATATAAACGGTTTTTTTAAACATTTGTATACTTAAAGCATTTTCAGCAAATTGTTTTTTCCTTTATATATCAGTATAAATATTATTTAAATATTTATTATACTTGAAATATGTCAAAATATACTTAAAATATGTCAAAAGTCATCGAGAGAGATTTTTTCTTAATTAGTTTAATCATACTTATATATTTTTTTAAAAAATTTAATTAATTAGTTAAAAGTAAAACTGTTATTAAAGTATAAAAAAAGAAAACTGTAATAATTTTTTTTTAAACTGTGTGTTTTTTATCGGGAGACAATAATTTTGAAACGGATATCAAATAAATAACAATAAAACGGTCTTGCAACCAAGCAACCTTATTTAAATTTATCTGTTTGCATATAACACTTAATGGTGTATTCATTCGCTGGATCTTTTCAAACCCTAACATAAAGAGAATCAGGGTCGTCTCAAGGAATTTAGTGGCCCTGTGTCATTACTTGATGGAGGCTCTACTAAATACCAAAAGTACATGTAAAACAAATATATTGAGTGATAACAAGTAACAAGTATATTTATACGAATAATGTCAAAATAACGCATTTATAAATAATACAAAATTTCATCTTTTGGTGGCCCGTTTTTTGTAGTGGCCTTGTGCGAGCGCACATGTTGCACTCCCCAATATTCGGTCTTAGAGAAAATAATATGTGACGTGTCAAGATGTTAGCCTCAAATATCGTATATCAAGAGAATTTTTGCATCTAGTATTGTTGGTTGTTAGTTATTATCCCATAATTGATGTAATTTTTTATTTTAGTTTTATTAAATGTTTTATATGTTTTTTGATATATGTTTGAGTTGAATTGTCACATGTTATAATCGTTTGCAATCACACCATTTGATACTTTCACGTTCTATTTTGAATGTTACACGAAATATTTAACACAATATCATATATCGTTAATTAATTGTCGTTAAAATTTTTTACTATTATACGCGGATATTCGTCTAGTATGTGATAAACAAACCATATCTAAACAAAATCAATAAATTGTTTGGTTTCATGCTTTACCTTGTTATTTTATTTTTCTTGTAGTGTTATATAAACGAGTTAAATATGAAACTTGTTTGTATTAGTATATTTTATTAGCTAGCGTGAGTTGGACCGAGATCTCCATGATAAACTGCATTGATTAGTCATGTAACGTGAACTCCAAATACTGAAATAGGTTACGTATTGCATTGATTGGTGTAGCATTAGGTCTTAATATGGATGGCTGTGAGAGCACCCTTGCTGCTCTTATAGCTAATAATGGAGAGATCAAGGTGGATAAATGAATGCTCTTTCCATCAACGTTCAAGGTTTAGGAGACCTAAATAAGAGGAGATGGGTTCGTGACTTGTGCTCTAAGCATAAAATTAACTTCTTAGCTCTACAGGAGACCAAGATGATTCATGTTGATATTTGGACGCTTCGCCAAGTTTGGGGCAATACTCATTTTGATTTCGCTTCTACATCTGCTAGGGGCATGTCAGGTGGAATTATCTGTCTATGGAATAATGCCGTCTTTAAAAAGTTGAAAATTTTATGCAATGAGAACTATGTGGCTATTGAAGGGTTGTGGATTCCTAATAATGTACATATTATGTGGACCGTCGTATATGCTCCTCAACCCTTGTCTAAGAAGATTGCTTTGTGGTCCTCCCTCGCTAATATCATCTCTAATTGGGATGGGATTTTAGTGGCTATGGGAGACTTCAATGAAGTCCGGGAGGTTGGGGAGAGGTTTGGTTCTACCTTTAATGAAAGACAAGCTGATCTTTTTAATTCTTTCATATCCGGTGCTTCTCTTATAGATGTTCCGTGGGTACAAGTACACGTGGACTGATAAATGGGGATCCAGAATGAGCAAGCTTGACCGGTTCTTAGTCTCGGAAAGTCTTTATGAGATTTTTCCTAGTATTACGGGCCTTATTTTGGAGAAAGGTGTTCCGGATCATCGTCCCATTCTCATTAAGGAGCGAGTAGTTGATTTTGGCCCTACTCCGTTTAGATTTTTCCATTCTTGGTTGGAGTTGGAGGGATTTCATAGTATGGTAGTGGATACTTGGAAGAACGATGGCATCGTTGATCCCAATGGATTAATATCGTTTAAGAAAAAACTCCAAAACCTCAAAAAGGTAATTCGTGCTTGGATTGGGACATACAAGTTTGATTCTCTCAAAGTTAGAAATGATCATCTGGCGCGGTTATCCTCTATAGATTCCAAGATTGATCATGGCATCGCAAATGAGTTAGACTTTCAACAACGTCGAGACTCTATTCATATCTTGGGGAACTTGGATAAGCGTGAGGCTAGTGATGTTGCTCAAAAAGCTAGAATCAAATGGGCTTTGGAAGGTGATGAAAACTCTAGTTTCTTTCATGCAATGCTAAAAAAGAATCGTCGTCAAATTTCCATTAGAGGTATTCAAAAGGATGGAGTCTGGATTGAAGAGCCGAATCTAATCAAAGAAGAATTCCTTAATCATTTTCAAAAAATATTTCAAACTCCTGATGGTTTTCCTGCTACTTACGTTGCCGATATGCTTAATAAGCTTTCTAATCATCAAGTTGACCTTCTGGAATGCAATATCTCTAGTGACGAAATTAAGAAAGCTGTGTGGGATTGTGGCAATGATCGTGCTCCAGGGCCGGATGGTTTCACTTTCAAATTTATCACAACCTTTTGGGATCTTATACAACCTGATGTGACTAAATTCGTGCAAGACTTTTTTACTACAGGTATCTTTCCTAAAGGCTGTAATTCATCATTCATCGCTTTGATTCCCAAAATTTCCAATGCTACTCTTGTTACGGATTATCGGCCCATTAGCTTAATTGGGTGTGAATATAAAATCATTGGCAAAATCTTAGCCAATCGGCTCAGCAAGGTGATTGGAAGTTGTATAAGTCCGGAGCAATCTACCTTTATCAAGGGTCGAAACATCCTTGATGGTCCTCTTGTGTTAAATGAAGTTATGGCTTGGGCTCAAAAGTGCAAGAAGAAACTCATGATTTTTAAGGTGGATTTTGAAAAAGCTTTCGACTCATTAAAGTGGGACTTTCTCGACTTGGTTATGGATAAGCTCGACTTCGGTTATAAATGGCGTTCATGGATCAAAGGTTGTCTTCTTAATGGTCGTGCTTCTGTCTTGGTTAATGGTTCTCCCACGAAGGAATTTGTGATAACGAGGGGTCTTAGACAAGGAGACCCTCTATCTCCTTTTCTTTTCATTTTAGCGATGGAGGGTCTTCATGCCTTTATCTACAAAGCTATAAACATAGGTTTGTATAAAGGTATATCCATTGGGAACAACTTACATATTTCTCATCTCGTTTATGCTGACGATGTCATTTTTATTGGTGAATGGACCTCCCTAAATGCTCACAACTTGTTGTGCATTCTGCGGTGTTTCTATCTTGTATCGGGGCTTAAAATTAATGTCCTCAAAAGCAATTTATATGGCCTTTGTGTTTCGAATGAAGAGACTTCTGTCATGGCAAACTATATTGGTTGTGCGGCTGCTAATCTGCCTTTCAAGTACCTAGGCATTCCTGTTGGTTGTAATATGAATAGACGCACTAATTGGGATCCCGTTATCCAAAAGTTTTCCTCCAGATTGTCTCTTTGGAAAGCTAGACTTCTTTCTATAGGAGGTCGTTATACCTTAGTCAAGGCTGTCCTTGGAAGCCTTCCATTATACTTCATGTCATTATATAAGGTGCCTACTTCTATATGCAAAAATCTAGAATCTCTTCGTAATCAATTCTTTTTAGGCGCTGATTTGGGGGAGAAGAAATTGTCTTGGGTCCGTTGGAATAAGTGTCTCGCTAGCAAGAAATTAGGAGGTCTTGGCATTGGAAGTATTTTTGGCCTTAATGCGGGGTTGCTCTTTAAATGGATCTGGCGATTCCTCCAAAATTCTGATGATCTTTGGATTAAGGTGATCAAGATTCTTCATGGGCATAATGGTGGTATTAGTGAAAATAACTCGCACCGCCTCTCTCTTAGTCCCTGGTGTGGTATTCTTTCATCTTTAAAGGTTCTCAAGTTTAAAGGTATTGATCTCCTTTCCTTGTGTTCTCGGAAGGTGGGAAATGGAGCTTCTACTCAGTTCTGGGAAGAAAGATGGCATGGTAATCTTCCTCTAAAATCTATCTTCCCTCGTATATTTTTGCTCGATAATGTTAGAGGTTGCAACATCTCTGATCGGGTTTCTCTTCAAAACTGGAATCTTGTTCTTAGAAGGCCTCCTAGAGGAGGTATCGAAGCTTCCCAGTTTGATGGTTTGCAACGTCTTATAGAGACTGTGACAATCTCTGATCAAAATGATTCTTGGCAGTGGTTGCCTGATGTTACCCATGGTTTCTCTGTTGCCTCGGTTAGGTCGTTGATTGACTCCCATCTTCTCGAGACCTCTCATAATTGCACTCGTTGGAACCGTAACGTGCCTATTAAAGTTAACATATTTTTATGGAGGCTTCTGTTGAATAAACTCCCCTCAAGAGTTAATCTAGATAGGAGAGGCATTGATCTTCAGTCGATTCTCTGTCCTATTTGTAATGACGACGTAGAAACGGTTAATCATACCTTCTTCACTTGCAGTATGGCTTCGGACTTGTGGGCTCTGCTTTCTAAATGGTGGGAGCTCGACTTTCCTGTTTGTGCAAATATGTCGGATTGGATCTCTTGGCTTGATAACTCGTCTCTCTCCTTAAAGGTGCGAATCGTTCTTGAAGGGGTGGGAGGGACGCTTCTTTGGTCCATATGGAGTTTTCGGAATAAGTTGGTTTTCTCTAGCTCCACTCCTAAGAAAGCTTGGATTTGGGATTATGTTGTTTCTCAGTCTTTCACGTGGATCACCTCTAGAAACTTTAAGCTTAATATTAGTTGGTTAGGTTGGTTGCAAAATCCCATTGCTACTATTATGTGTAATTGTGTCTAGCATTTGCTAGTTTTATCTTAATTCGCCGTTCAAAAAAAAAAGGTTACGTATTGCATGCGTTTGTTTTTTTAACGGCGGATTTTATCGAAAGCTAGCTAAAAACTAGCAAACAAAACAAAATGAAAAATAACAACTAAGAGAATTAACAAAAAACTATCCAACAACTATAAAATAGCAATAAGAGAATTTTGCATCCATCCCAACCAATTAATCTTTCGCTTGGATCTCGAGTTACACCAATCATATGTTTGACTATTGGTTTGTTTGTTTAATTGTCCAAAATTCAAAAAGCAAAAAAATATTAGCCAAATATTGTCTGTCAGGGGACTCGAACCCCTGACCTCTCGTATATTAACCAAACGCCCTTCCATCTCATCTAGTGGTCTTTTTGTGTTTGTTACTCATCAGTTAGTTTATATAGGTTTTTTATTTATAGCTGTCAGCTTTATACTTAGTGTTAAATACAAGTTTTAAGTTTTATTAAATTTTAATTAAAAAGTTTTTATTTAAGATTTATTTTATAAAGTTTTAAAAAATAAAAAAAGACAAAAATATATTTTCTTTATTTACTTTTATAATTTTAAATTAGTTTTAAATTTAGTTTAAATATTAAAAATAGTTTTCATTTAAATTAGTTTAAAATTAGTTTATTAAATTTAAATTAGATTTGTTTAATCAAACATTTTTAGATTTTCAATATTTAAAAGTTTTTAGTTAATTGAATTAGATTTAAGTTTAAAATAGATTTTTAAAATAGTTTTTATATTAAATAGTTTTTAGTTTAAAATTCTAAAAATATATTTTACCAAAAATAAATTAAGTTTTACGTTAATTGGAAATCAAATTCGAGTTGATTTGTGGAACGAAAAAGAGATTAAAAAGAGTTTGCAAAAACCCTATATTAAAATGGCGCCGCTGCCGCTTCGCTCGTACGATTGACGATTTTTCGTGAAGACGTTTGGATTTTGGGATCCGTTCGCTTTGAACGTTAACTTTCTTGCACAAAAATTCAAAAACTTAAAAATACAAAAAAAAAAAAAAAATCACAAAAAGAAAATTCTTTCCTAAGATTTGCACAAGAAAATCAAAAAATACAAAAGTAATACTTTTTCCTAAAAGTATTACACCAAAAATATTACGTATTAGTGTTATTTTTTTAGTTCGATTCCTATCGATTTTTCTTGTGAATATATATTTTTCTAAAAAACTACAAAAAGATTTTTCTTTTACTATATTATATTACGTAGCACAATAAATTTACTTACTTTTCAAATAAGCCTTAGTTGGGATTTCATCACCTAACTATTGTATTCGAATCCTAAACGAAATAAAAGGGAAAAATAGATAAATACTAGTAAGACGTTTGAACTCGATATATACAAACTATAAGGTGGGTATAAGGTGACGCGCTATAAAAGGCCATCTAAGGAAAAAGGGTTTTAAGTGCTTTGTGCCACCTCGTTTCCCCGCTTGCTTGTGCGTATATTGAGAGGGACGACCGATTATTGGTTTGCCAACCCAATTAGTATTAAGTATATATTTTTGTAGTTTTTTACTATTGCACCTCGAGAGGGAAAATCCTTTTCCTCTCAAAGTCGACCGAGGTCACCTACCTCATTCCAAGTTTTAATTATATGCGCACTCGCGCACATACATACATACCGATTGGTGTACCAAATTCTTCCAATTCTTCCAAAAAGAAGAAGAAGAAGAAAAACAAAAAGACCGTCATTCAAGCCGATCCTGAGAATCGAGCTTTCGACAATACGACGGCAACGGATAATCGACCAATGATTGAGATTCTACAATCTCACGTTGAAGGAAACGATGATGCGATTGTGGTGCCGGATATTGGAGCTAATCATTTTGAACTTAAAACGGGTTTTATTCAAATGGTTTCCGCTACACCATTTTTAGGCCGTACTAATGATGATCCACACACTCATATCAAACGTTTCATACAATTGGCAAACACCGTCAAATACAATGGGGTGCCACAAGAGGCCATTCGTTTACAACTCTTTCCTTTTTCCCTCGAGGGACAAGCCCGGATTTGGCTTGATAAGGAACCACCCCAAAGTATTACCACATGGATCGACTTAGAGACCAAGTTCATTAATTACTTTTTCCCACCATCACGGACCACCTCTTTGAGAAATGACATAATCACCTTTGAGCAACAATATGGGGAAACTTTTAGTGAGTCTTGGGGTCGATTAAAGAGCTTTTAAGAAAATATCCACAACACGGTTTCACTAAAGTGCATCAAATAAATACGTTTTACAATGGTTTGACTCTATATGACCAAGACTCACTTAATAGTGCCGCGGGGGGCAATATTCTTGTGAAATCTATGAACGAGGCTTGGGCCATAATTGAAAACAAGGCTAAAGTACAAACCAAGAGTGTTAGGGCCACTATGGAAAGTGCTAATTCTAGTGAGAGTGACAAGAGAATCGATAAACTCACTTCGCTTGTTGAATCACTTGCTCTAAAAACCGAAACCCTAAATGGTCAAGTGAATGCCTTGAAAGAAACTAATGAAACGTGTGAGACTTGTGGTGGACCACATTCATATTTCAATTGTGACAAGGTTTACAATAATCAACAACAACAAGTTTGTGCTTTTAATGCTAGGGTTCCATTTAAACCAAATGTTGATGTTAACCATTTGTCTTACAAGAGTACTAATTATTTGGCTCCCCTGGGTTTTGTAGCACCACAAAGACCACCCCCACCCGCCCAAAATACCAATACCAAAATAGGAACCAAGGTCCTCAAATGGGTAATTTTCAAGGGAATGCTAATCAAGGGAATTTTAATGGTCAAAATCAATGGTTTCAAAATAATAACCAAGGTTTTCATAATAACAACGGTTTTCAACCTCAATATCAAAACCAAGGTTTTCCTAATCAAGGTTTTCCTAATCAAGGGTTTAATCAAATGAACATGCATAATCCTCAAAGGGACTTGGTTCTATAAAAATTGACCGACCATGAGCGAATTATGAAAGAGATGGAAGAATCAACCGACAAGAAATTTTTGACAATGATTCAAGCCCTTAGACCCCAAGGAGCCTTACCATCCAATACCGAGATTAACCCTCGTGCTAATGTGAGTGCTATCAATACTCGAAGTGGAGCCACTTTAGTGGGACCTTCCATCTCTTTGCCCATAAAGGAGAGACAAGGCCCGGAGGTCATAATGAGTAATCCTACTCCCCCTTCGGTGATTCCTCCCACTACCACTCCTAGTACTAGTCCTCCATTGCCGAAAGAGCCTATCCCTACGGTTGTTCAAGAAGCGAGTCCTTCTCCTTCTCAACCTTCAAAGTCTAAGCCTAATATCCCTTATCCCTCTAGGTTAGACAAGGCTAAAGTACTCACCAAAGATGACGTTCATGTCTCTAACTTTTGAAAATGATTTCCAACGTCAATGTTAACATTAGTCTTATTGAAGCACTTGCTCAAATGCCAAAATTTGTGAAAATGTTTAAAGCTTTGCTTAATAAGAAATAAAAAATGGTTGAGCTCGTTAACACCCGTTTAAATGAGAATTGTTCCGCGATTCTTCTCAAAGAGCTTCCCGAAAAGCTAGGAGATCCCGGATGATTCGTGTTACCTTGCTCGTTTCCTCAAATCGATGATTGTATGGATTTAGCGGATCTCGGCGCTAGCATCAATCTTATGCCACTTTCGGTTTGGAAACAATTGTCATTACCCGACCTTGTACCGACTCGCATGACTTTAGAGTTTGCTAATCGAACTCTCGCATACCCCGTTGGTATTGCCGAAGACGTTTTTGTTCGAGTTGGTACATTCAATTTTCCCGTGGACTTTGTCGTCGTCGACTATGAGATGGATCCTCGTATTCCGTTAATACTTGGTAGACCATTCTTACGATCCGGAAGAGCCTTAGTTGACGTAGCCGAAGGGGAGTTAATTCTTAGGGTTCGGGATGAACAACAAGTTTTTAAAATGGGAAAAATCACAACAAAATCAAATGGAAAAGAGTCGGTCAATATGATTGATGTTCTTAATTATGATAATGAAGAGATTTTTATTAATCCTTTTGGAATTGAAAAGTCTAATCAAATTGATTTTGTGATAAATTCATCCCTTCCCTTAGAGCCTCAAATTTTTGAAACTCCCATTTAGGACACCTATAGTGATGACACTTCTTCAAGTGATCACACTATCTTCGACTTAGACGACTCGACTTTTTACCCACCCACTTTTGACCCACCCATTTATGATTCACCAATCTTTGATACCTACGATGATGACACTTCTTTAAGTGATCTCATTAACTTTGATGACCCACCTCATGATCTTAATGCACCTCATATCTCTATGAGTGATTCTTCCATGAAAACTCCTTTTGACTTTTATACTCCAATTTTAGAAGTCATGACTATTGAGAAGGATCCTCCACTCTTAGAGATCATTCCGACTTTAGAGGTTATTCCATTTGAGGAGGATTTAGATCTCTTTCTAAATACCTATTTTCCTCATGAGGATGAGTTTTCCTATGACTCCGATGATACTTATGTTTTCACATCGAGTTTGGAAGAGGATGACTTTCCCACTTTGGATTTTGATGACATTTTGAGCTTAAATGTCAACACCTCTTGCTATTTTCCCGTTAAGGAATCGGTGTTTGATCCCGGAATAAAGACTTTCATGCTATTATTGCCATATCACCATACTACTCTTTCATGTAAGAAATTTTTGCCTAAGGATACCCCACTCTTCTTTGACTTGCGTGAGTTTACCACCTCGGGGTTTATTTCCTTTTGTGATGGAAATTATGTGTTTGACCCGGGTGGATTTTCATGGGGTATGCCTTATATGACTTTGTTTCACCCTCTATCATGGAGAGATTTTCCTCCCTTGGAAATCTCGATTTTTCCATGATTTTTCCCATTTGAATGATTACATTCGGGAATTCGAGTCGAGCTAGAGACTCGTGATAAATAAATCAAGTATCGTTTAACTAGGTTAGATTTTTACCTTTTCCACCCTTTTTACCCTTTTTCACCTTCACCCATTTTCACCAATAAGTGTAGGGGAGCCAAGTAGGTTGTTTGTTTGTGTTGTGATGTTGTGTGCAGGGACATGTGCTTAATGATCCTCTTTTGGTGCTTTTGACGCGACCCGTGTTTCCCGTGTACCCGGTTCCTTCGATAAGTTTTTGCTATTGTGATTCAATCTTGTATATAAATAAAACGAATAAATGTAATCACTTTAGTTGTCCCTCCCTTAGCTCGATTTTAAACAACGTACTCAATGTCCTAGGTGTAGGGGAGTTTATTCTCCCACATGCTTAAACATTAAGGACAATGTTTATAGTAAGTGTAGGGGGATTTCTATCGAAATTTTAGTGGGCTTTTCCATGAATTTGACCCTATTTAACCGGAAAATTTAAAAAATTTTCAACGTTTTTCAAATTTTTGATCTATTTTGGCCTTGTAGTATTTTGTTTTATTTTCTTTCCTTTTGACATCGCATCTTATTTATATTTTCCATTTCAAGAATAAAGTCAAAAAAAATAAATAAAATGGTTTTAACAAGTTTAGATATTTTTGATATATTAGACCCGTCGTGAATATTTTGACTCAACCCGAGTTTACTTATCCAAGTTTACTCTAGCTACTATCCTTAACCATATGGTCCTTAATTGGTTTATTAGGCTAAGCATCCACGAGTCTCATTCCTTGAGATTTTAAATTGTGGAGAACGAGAGATGATAGAGTTGATAATAAGTTTAAAGGTTAATTTTTGCTTATATGGTTTTTGTGGCTCTTTCTTCCCGCTTGTATATTTAATTGCTTAATAAATGAGGATTCTTGCGGTGTAGATTCGATATCTTAACTCTTAGCCAAATCTTTATTCTCCTTGTAATTAAAGCATGAACACATTAAGGGTGCCAACGTTGTGGACTTCCGACTAAGGTGGCTCATAACCACTAAGTAGGAGGTATTCAGACCATGGGACCGCGGAATTTGGCCTACTATATATATCATAAATAAAGAAAGAATAAGATTAAAACATGGCCTCAAGGAGCCTTAGGGTGTGGGGCATGTAGCACGAACCTTGTCATTAGAACCTTAGGGTGTATAGCACGATAAGTGTTGAATAAAAATTGATCAAAAAATCAATTCCCTCGTTTATCGTTCAAGGAGCCTTAGGGTGTGGACAATAGACGGGGAGCATTTTTACATCTTAAAGAGCCTAAGGGTATATGATGTGAACTTGCTAAACTCCACATAAAGTCAACATGACTTTGGAGGAAATAATTAATAAGTAGTACTATTGGCCAAATTTTGGGTCCGGGAATTTATTCCCCAAATCGTGTTAAATCATCCTTGATGTGGGCTTACTTTAGTGACAACGTTTTTGAGGACGAGATTAGGTATTGAGTGTCGGGTTTGCACCGTTTGGCGTTCATTTTTGGAATAATAATTATCAAATAAGTCAAATGAGCCTACGGGTGAATGACAATCAATAAAATCTAGAGATACAAAGTAGGAATTGGAGAAAGAGTTTACACAATTGTCTTATATAAGTGGTTTTAACTTGAGGACTTATGGTAAACAATGATCTCGTTTTTAAGCTTGGTATGGGGAACGTGAAACTTGAGGGTGATTAATATTCATGACACCAAAGCCCTAATTCAAGTCTTAGATTTCTTTACGAGTTTCTTCCATCAATAATTTCCAAGTTAATAAATTGTTATAACTTTTGTTTCCTTTAAAATTTTTATCTTTTCATCATAGTAGTAGTAGTATTAGTAATAAAGGCAGAGATGGATTAATTATGAGAAAAATGTAACTTTATGCTTTAAAATAATGCATTGCATGGGGTCATTGCAATGGTCAAGTGTAGGGGATTTAATAAGTGTGTAAACACTTATCCTTTTGCCACTAAAATCAAGGAAAAACAAGACCTAATCATGTGTTTAATATCATAAAAGTCGGAATTACGCGTGGTTTTGTGTTTTTGTGTTAAAATAGGTACAAATGATCAAAAGGAAAGAAAACACGGGATTTCACGGTCAAATATTGAAGAAAAGTCCAAGAAAGAGACGAAGACAAAGTCAAAGACCAAAAAACCGGCTAAACCGACACGGTTTTGAAGAAACGATCAAGGAAGCCGAAATCAAGTTCGTTTATAATGGATTTCAACTTTTTGAAGATATTCGAGCTTAGTGGGTCCCACATTTGCTCATTGGGCGAAAAGCCCAAATTGTGGATTGTTATTAATTATTTTGGCAAAACAAGCCCAAAATATGGCCCAAAACCAAATCTCATAACACGGATGAAAATGTTTTCTTTATTGGGCCAAGCCCATTTTTAAACAAAACAATGGACGGTCAAATTTTAGACCCGGTCAATCCATACTTCCAACAACCCACACAAACACATTTACTTACTCCTAAATAAAACATTTATCCCACTTCACCCCACGTGTAACTTTCACCTTCTACCCTCACCCAGCAATTTTACCCACTTCACGTTTAAATAATAACACATTTATCACAATCCCCTCCCACACGATTTTAATAACGATTTACCACCCCAACTCACACATTAAAAAAAAACCTTTTTACCCACATCCCACTTATTCCCTTTCGATAACAACAAGAAAAAAACACTCTCATTTTTTCTATCTCACCCTCTCTCCCAAAACTAAACAACCACCATTTTTTCACCTCAAAAACCTAATTCATCCTAAAAAGTTACCATCCATAAATTGGAGCTTTTTACATATGTGTGTAATTCACACACTTGGGGATTAAATCCCCAAGTTTTTCGCAGCAAACACCCACAAGGTGGTCCTCATCTCTCTCTGACGTGGCCTATCCTTGGCTTTTAATTGGCCAAAACACCTCCACAACTCCACTCCATCCAATAAGATGCCTCCACATCAGATTCAAGAAGCACAAATCTGCCACTTTGGTGATCCGTGTGATGCGAGGATTATTTTCAGCCGTTTGATGAGAAGAGAAGAAAGAGAAGATGGAATGAAGGGCCATGATTTTTTGCTTACTTATTAAGCCACCAAGAGGGTTTGAGGGTTTCTCCTATAAAAACCCCCTCATATCTGTAATTTTAATGAGCACTTTACTTTTCTTTATTTTAATTTTTCTGCAAATTAGATTGTTAGGTTTAATGTAATTTTCATTTTTCAGTAATTGTAATTCTCTTTTTAATTAATGAAAGTTGATTTTAATTAATTTTAGTCTCATTTAAATTTTTGTCAAAGCAATTTAATCTTTAATCTCTGTTTTTATATCACTGTTCGAAGTTTATTATTAATAAAATATAATATAAAAAATAAAAAAAATAATAAAAAGAAAGTGTGAATAACTTTCCCTACTGGAAAGTTATAAAAACATTGGATCGGTACTGTTCATGTTCGAGGTATTCTGTTTGGTTCGCTTTGTTCGAGAAGAAGGAGGTGATACGATGGTGTTGATGATGACTGGGTAAAAAGGAGGTGATTGTTTCGGATTTGTTCAAAGACGGCTCAGCGCCGCTTCTTCTACCCAACGGATTCTCCACAAGGTTTTAATCTCCTTTATCTTTTAAGTTTAGTTAAGTTTTCATTTAGTTTAATTTTATCTGCTTATTTAATCTGCTATTTGTTATGATGTAGTTCGGATATTAGTTTTTAAATATTGATCTTATTTGGATTTACTTAGTTTCATCAAATTAGTTAAGTTTTTTTTTTATATTTAGGTTCTGCTAGGATATGCTAGTTTAGCCTATTTCAGAATTGTTTAAACTGCTTTGTTTGGTTTATTTAGTTTATCTGGATTTGCCTATTTATTTTAGGATATTATTTGATTTATCTGTTTAGTTATTTTTTTAGTAATGTTCTAGTTTGGATTTGCGTATTTTTTTTTGCTTATTTGATTGCTTATTGTTAGTTTCTATATATTTCTGTTTGGACCTGTTTGCTTAATATCATTTGAGTAGTTATTTTGAATTTTGATTTGCTTAATTGGATATTTCAGCTTATTAGCTTATCTGATTTTCGTTTATGTGCTTATTTTGTTGCTGTCATTTTGCTTATTATTGTGCTGCTTATAAACAACAAATCCTATTGGTTTGTTTGTTTAATTGTCCAAAATTCAAAAAGCAAAAAAATATTAGCCAAATATTGTCTGTCATGGGACTCGAACCCCTGACCTCTCGTATATTAACCAAACGCCCTTCCATCTCATCTAGTGGTCTTTTTGTGTTTGTTACTCATCAGTTAGTTTATATAGGTTTTTTATTTATAGCTGTCAGCTTTATTACTTAGTGTTAAATACAAGTTTTAAGTTTTATTATATTTTAATTAAAAAGTTTTTATTTAAGATTTATTTTATAAAGTTTTAAAAAATATAAAAAGACAAAAAATATATATTTTCTTTATGTACTTTTATAATTTTAAATTAGTTTTAAATTAGTTTTAAATTTAGTTTAAATATTAAAAATAGTTTTCATTTAAATTAGTTTAAAATTAGTTTATTAAATTTAAATTAGATTTGTTTAATCAATTTTTTTTAGATTTTCTATATTTAAAAGTTTTTAGTTAATTGAATTAGATTTAAGTTTAAAATAGATTTTTAAAATAGTTTTTATATTAAATAGTTTTTAGTTTAAAATTCTAAAAATATATTTTACCAAAAACAAATTAAGTTTTACGTTAATTGGAAATCAAATTCGAGTCGATTTGTGGAACGAAATAGAGATTAAAAAGAGTTTACAAAAACCCTATATTAGGGGCCCAGCTGTATTTATACTTCAAAATAATTTAAAGGAGACAAATCCCATTTTGACTACAAGCAAAACACATGAACTTTACAACACTTCTAAAAATAACCCTTATAGCTACCAGTTACATTTAGCGTTAGGTTACCTTACAGAAATGCACTACATTCAATGTAGTTTTCTGGTATCTCAGGTATAAGGATAACTATTTATGATTTACTTAATGAAAAAGATCCATAAAGTAAAATCATATAGTTGGGATAAGTACAATATTTGATCCATCAAATATCATCCAAAATTGATCGATATACTTTCAAGTATACTCCCATGTTATTAATCGACAACAGGCATTTAGAAACATCATAATACTCATGGATTCAAACATGTAAAATAGGATACAAAATCAAATAACAGAAAAATAAACGAAATCCAATCTTTATTTCATCAATTCAATAATGTCTTACATCCTTTATCCAAAATACTATTCAACAGATTTTTTGCATGAATTCGCTAGCTAGTTGCAGCCCAATTGCCTTGGCATGCTTAACTACCTTTGACCTAGATAAAGCCTTAGTAAAAGGATCAACTACGTTATCATCTGTGTGAACTTTTATTAATTTTATTTCTCGAGCTTCCACTTGTTCTCGAAGGTAGTGATATCTACGGTAAAGTGTCTGGCGCCTTTCATAACTCTAGGGTCATTGGCGAATATTATTGCTGCAGAATTGTCGCAATATATATCAATAGGTTCTTTATTTGAAGGCATCACTCCAACATCTCCAATAAACTTCCTAATCCAAACAGCTTCCATTGCAGCTTCTGAAGCGGCCCATGTACTCCGATTGAGTTGCATGCATAGCAATGGTTTTCTACTTACTTCTCTTCCAGTCAACTGCTCCTCCATTGATGACAAACACGTAACCCGTCTGAGACTTCGTATCCTATTTATCACATTGCTAGGACGCATCACAGAACCCTGTTACATTCAATTCTGTGTCTGGTTTACCCCCAAATACCAAAAACATATCTTTCGTACTCCTCGAATACTTTAGAATTTGCTTAACAGCAGTCCAGTGGAACTTTCCTGGATTCTGTTGGTATCTACGGACCAAGTTCTGAGCAAACGCCACATCAGGCCTTGTGCATCTTACAACATACATAATAGATCCTACAACCGAAGCATAAGGCACCTTTCGCATGTAAGCCACCTCTTCGGGTGTTGATGCATCTTTCTCATGACTTAATTCATGCTTAACCTCCATCGATTGAAACCTTTCTTAGAGTTATGCATATTATACTTCTTCAGTATCTTATCTATATAAGCATCTTGACTAAGACCAATTAACCGTCTACTCCTATCTCGATAGATTTTAATTCCCAGAATTTATGCAGAATCTCCCAAATCCTTCATAGAAAAACATTTACCAAGATAATCCTTAACTTCCTTTAGTCTTGGAATGTTACTTCCCATGATTAATATGTCATCGACATATAAAATTAGGAACACTACATTACTCCCACTAGCTTTGCGATATACACATGGCTCATCACGATTTTGAGTAAATCCGAACCTTTTGATTTCTTCATCAAATCGCTTATTCCATTGACGTGATGCTTGCTTCAAACCATAAATAGATCTTTGAAGTTTGCATACGCGCTTTGGATATTTAGGATCAACGTACCCTTCCGGTTGTTGCATATAGATGTCTTCATCTAAGCGACCGTTCAAGAAGGCAGTTTTAACATCCATTTGCCATATCTCATAGTCATAGTATGCTGTTATAGCTACGAGAATCCTAATAGCTCTTAAGTCTGCTACAAGAGAAAATGTCTCCTCGTAGTCTACGCTAAAAGTTTGAGTAAAACCTTTACCTACAAAACGTGCTTTATAGGATTGTATTTCACCATCCATGTCGGTTTTCTTCTTGAAGATCCACCTATTTTTCACTACTTTAGCATTTTTAGGTGCGTCTACAAGAATCCAAACATCGTTGATTTTCATGGATTTCATTTCCTCATTCATCGCAACTATCCATTTTGACTTTTCTGGATCAAGCATTGCGGATCGATAGTTAGCAGGTTCACCAAGATCCCCTACTTCCTCCTCATCATCCTCTATGTAAAGACATAGTTTGCTTGGCGCACGTATGGTTCTTTTAGACCTACGTTGAGGAATTAATTCCGGTGGAACTCCCAGACTTTATGGTTCTACAAGAATTTCTTCGCTAGTATTTACAGAAGGCAATGTATCTTCTTGAATTTCTTCAAGATCATAATTTCTCCCACTGAATTCTTGACTTACAAGATCACTTTCAAGGAAGTCTCCATACCGAGCCACAACTACTTTGTTCTCAGCCGGATAATAAAAGTAGTAACCCATAGTTTCCTTAAGGTAACCTACAAAGATACATTTTACTAAGCGTTGTTGGAGTTTATCTCCAGAGTCACGTTTTACATACGCCTCACAACCCCAAATTTTCAAATAAGACAAATATGGCTTCTTGCCATGCCATAGTTCATATGGTGTCTTATCAACCTTCTTTGTGGGAACCATATTCAGAATACGAACAACAGATTTAAGAGCATAATCCCAAAAGGATAATGGTAAAGTTGTAAGATTAAACATAGATCGCACCATATCCAATAATGTACGATTTCTCCTTTCAGATACACCATTTTGTTGTGGAGCATATGGAGAAGTAAGTTTCTAAACAATTCCATTCTCACTTAAATAATCTTTAAACTCTTGACTTAAATATTCACCACCTCGATCAGAACGAAGAGCTTTAATCTTCTTTCCTAGTTGTAACTCTACTTCTGCTTTAAACATTTTGAATGTTTCAAATACCTCATGTTTATGCTTAAGTAAATAAACATAACCATAAACGGCTATAATCATCCGTAAACGTTAAGAAGTAGTTAGCACCTTTCCTTGACACATGTCTAAGTGGTCCACAAACATCTGTATGTATCAAACCAAGTAGTTCAGTAGCTCTTTCAATATTGCTATTAAAATGTTTCTTGGTCATCTTTCCAGAGATGCAAGACTCACATTTATCAAATGATTCATCATTGATATTTTCCAAAAGACCATCACGTTGAAGCTTTTGTACACGAGACTTTCCAATATGGGAAAGTCTACAATGCCAAATATAAGAAGAGTTCTTGTCTAACTTTCTCTTCTTATTCATGCTAAAAACAAAATTATTTTTCCTCTTGGAATTATTATCATGCATGTTAATTTCAAAAACACCATTCACAGAAATTGCATCAAAATAGAATAAACCATCTTTGAAAACAGAAATTCTATTATTATCAATCGTGTGAATAAATCCAAGATCCAAAATACAAGAAAAGGAAATAACACCCCTAAAAATTGAAGGTGCATAATGACAATTATTTAAAATCAGTACTAAACCCGAAGGTAAAACTAGATTAAATATTCCTATAGCTTCAACCACTGCTTGTGCGCCATTGCCCACTTGCAGAAATTGTTCCCCATAGGTAAGCTTCCTCTTCAACTCAAATCCCTGCAAAGTATTACAAATGTTAATACCATATCCCGTATCATATACCCAGGAGTTTGATTTGTATGTAAGATTAAAAAACTCTATCATAAATAAGTTACCTGAAGGTGCTGCAACGCCTAGCTCAGCCTTCTTCTTATGTTCTTGCAACTCATGGAGGTAGAGAGAGCAATTCCTCTTCTAGTGTCTAATTATTTTGCAATGGTGACAAGTCTCATCTTTCTGAGATTGATTCTTTTTGACAAAGTTCTACTTCGGTTTTGATGGAGTCGCAACTTGTTTGCTCTTATCAACCTTGCCTTTGCCTTTCGGCTTCTTGTTCACGTACGGTTTTAGCTTATTCACTCTACCCTTTTGCACATAAAGTACTTGAGGAGTAGAAGTGGATGCCTTATCTTTTAACCCCTTTTCAAAGTCAATGAGCATTGCATGCAGATCATTAACTGTCTTCCCCGTGCAATGCATATTATAGTTAAAAATCATTGAAGTCCTTATTTAGGGACCTATTGATCAAGTTGATAGCCATATTATGATCATAGGGTTGTCCTAGTGCGATGAGTTGTTCCATATAACCCCTCATCTCCATATAATGGGCACTTACAGACTTTCTAGGAGCTTGCTTGCAGCTATGTAGAGCATCAACCAAATCATAGATCTTTACATCTTGCGGCGTTTCATACATAGCCTTGAGTTCATCAAGCATTCGCTGAGGTGAAAATAGCTCATACTTCCTTTGAAGTGATGAATCCATTCTCCCTAACATTACAGCAGCCACCTCATGGTGCTTCTTAACATTAGCAGCATGTTCAAGCCTTTGCGCATCAAATGATCCCTCAGCAAGATCCTCCGGAAAAGGAGTAGTCAAGATATCAATAGTACCTGCTGCTCTCAGAACAATTATTAGTGAGCGATACCAATTATTGAAGTTAGGGCCAGTAAGTTCAGGACGTTCAAAGAAAGCTTTGAACGCTGAACTTATTGTCAGGTTGTTTTCGGGTTGAGCCATTTCTACAGAAATAAGTTCAAACATTAGTATTTTTGATAATACAATTCAAGAAAATAAAATTACCCCGGTAATAAAAAACCATAGTATTTTCCTTGAAACTAGAATCCATATTGACATAAACTCATCACATCAATTGATCTGCTAGTGACAAATCTATTCAACACAGTAACTTGTCGAACAATAATTGACAAACAAATTTGCAATTTCTAGATATGTTAGGGATTCACATTGCCAAAATCATTTGCATTGTAAACATGTTTCATCCCTACTTTACGCCTTAAGTTTCCAGTTCTTACTGAGTAACTTAATTAAGTCGACTAATCTAAAGAACGTAAAACATTCATTGCGAATTCTCATTCTTATGAACGTTTTCTTTCCATCACAACACCGCCTCGAATCTCATATGACGATAATTGTGACTTCAAGTGTTCGTCAATTAGATGGAATATGACTTAAATTTTTAGGGTATAGATTTTTGGTGTCAAAAGCATGTATGGAGAAGCATGCATACATCTCCATAACATAAGTTTAATAAAATGTTTAGTAAACTTTTTGTGAGACTAAAATTTCATCATATATTTGCAAGTTGAGTTATTGGTTAAACCAATTAAAGATTTTACCCACAACTAAATTCACACCGTACTTTTTCTAGAACTCAGCTAAAGCACAAAGCAATAACCTTATTCACTGTGTTTCAGATGTGAATTAATGCAGTTAAATCAACCTTAAAGAATTATACAAATAACAACCGTAGGTAATTCCAATTTTGACGCACAGGCGAGCCGGGAATTCGGTCAGCGCTGAAGCATAACACCTCCTTCCTTAACCGGGTACATGACCAGCGGTGTGTTATACCCACTTTATAGTTTGTCAAACTTGAGTAGGCCGTTAAGTTGTTATTGCAATTCTAAGCAATGCAAATCATATGTAATTTAGACCTCAAAACGATTCATTAATTTTGATAAGATTTAATCAATATTATTTTTCTTGAAAAAAATTACCCTTGTTTACAACATACAATATAAAAAACGCATGAAAACAAGTAGTACAAAAAAAACTAAATCCAATAGCCACATGCATAACAATTTATTCAAAGAACATCAAATCTAGGGTTTTTATAAGCATAAAAGTCTTCCTTAATTTTAAAACTTTGAATCAAATAAAGTAAATAGCATACAAAATTATATGATTCGTAAAAAAACATGCACGTTCATTACGGATCTCCCACATTCTCTTAATAATTAAATACTACGGATCGTAACCACACATGACATAACAATTAATTCATGCAAACATCTAAAGATAATTACCATGTAATTTTAGGGTTTACAAAATTTTTTTAATAAAAAATTCGGCATAGCCGATTTTAAAAAAACAATAAAACAAAAAACCCTAATTTTTTATAAACCTAAAAACCAACATGTAAGTTTTAACACAAATAAATATTAGTAAAAAAAACTTTAGATCTCGATAATTATAACATGTTAAAACGACTCTCTATGCCACTAAAGGTTTATATAGTTCATAACAATTATTTAAAACCCTAAACCAGATCAAAGCACATATAGCGGAAGCGAATTAACAAGATCATAATCAATAACACGATTATTATTAATCGAATTTAGGGTTACATACCTTTATCCTAGCAACGATCCACAAGAAAACGGAACAATCGCCAATTAGGGTTTACCACGAACACCACCAGGATATAGTCTAAAGTAAGACTATATCACGTTCTTGTACACACGTAATACAGCGAGCTAATCGTGATTCTAGCATGAACAAACCGAGCTTCCACGCTTATGGAATATCTACCCAACAACCCCAGAGAGGGGCTAGGACTAGATAATTTAAACAGTATAATCGAAAACCAAAAACCTAAATAAAAGGGTGTTTGACCGGCGACTAGAGCAAGAGAAAGAGGGAGAGAGTTGTGAATTATGGAGGCTAGGGGTTTGTTTATATAGCCTTGAAAAAACTTTTTCTCCAAGTCATAAACTTAATTAGGAAAGAAAATCTTTTTCTTCCCCTTTTGTCCCTCTTGGCCGACGGTTCACAAAACCCACAAGGGGCTTCCAAAACTTTTCTTTTTTCCTTCTTTTAGCTTCTATTTAATTCCATAACGGTCGTTTATACTTAACTTTTAATTATTAACGATCGTTAGTTAAGCTTTGGTTTGATTTAATAAATATAATAAATATATTTAACAAATAAATTAACCCTTTACGTAATGTGTGCAATCCCGTAATCACGAGTTCGATCCTATCTCACGACTATTAATTTTAAGTTCATAAACTTTCAAGAACATCTTTACTAAATGCGGTCATAGGAACACCATGAAGTTTCAACTAAACCGCAATCTTACCAACATATTCTTTCAACATGCTCATATAATAAATATGTTGATTGCTTGAAAGAAATCACTCCACTTCCCTTGTCATAGTGCATAGATTAACTATATGATTGTTAAAGGATCAAGCATCCACTATTTTGGCATAAGCATATACAATATACTATCAAAGAGAATTTTTTTATGATTGCATGTAAGACTTCGGGTAATGAAATATAAGAACTTCTAATGGGGAAAAGATAAAACTTAAAGTGATACAAACTAAACAATTACTCTTTTTGTGTTTTTCTAACTCTAACTCAAACACTAGCAGAATAACAATCATGTTTTTTTTCTCTCATTTTTCTTAATCTTACCACCATGTCATCTTTGATCTACGAAATATAAACGTAGCTAAATAACTTGATATCTTGTATATAAATGTTCTTTGTATGTAAGACTCAAGCGCTTTAACTGTTACCCACATGTGCGAAACACTTTCGATTATCGATGCACATGTGAAGGAGGAGCTTTTCTGAAACGACAAAAACTATCAAGGTGTTAAAAGCTTTTTAAACATTTTGAAAGATTTTCAAATGGTTTTATGGTTACAATCATATACCCACAACCTCTTTAATTCACGATGTTATTGGTGTCAAAAGATGATTAGGTATATGTCCTATGATCCAACAAGAACCGGAGAGATCTTCCCGGGGACAATCCTATAGATTATTAGAAGTCCTTAGGAAAGATGGAGTAGAATGTGATAAGGGAAAAATGCCGACTAATGACTTAATATAGCACTGGAACAATCACAACAAGGTGCTAGTAATGACGTCTTGGTAAGCACTGATGGTGTTAAAGAATAAAAAAGAAATGTAAGGATAAAGGGTGAAAAGAAATATCCCTCCAAAAAACTTAGGCAGAAACCGGGTCAACACATCATTGAAGACAAGACATGATGGACCTAGTGATGCAATTCACAACCCTTCCCCAGCTAACTCAGGCTTCTCTAAAAAGAAGTTTGTTTTATTTTTACGAAGACCAACACGACTTCTTTTGACTTTGTAGATTTGTGATAATCTTGTAAATCAATAAGGTGGGTTGATGTTTCTAGAGAGAGAAACTAGTGAGAGAAAGTGAGAGAAAATGTGTTTTATTAATAATAAAAGTGAAACAACCAACACCCCTTTCCATGGTGGAAAGGGGTTTATATACCCAAGTCCTTAATGGACTTGGGCCTCCGACCCATGACAAGCCCATGGGCCGGGTTAAACATTAAAATAACTTAACCATTAACTACGAGCTACTAAACGTATTACAATATTGTTGGAGTGACCGATACTTCTAATATACGTTAAAACGTATTTCCAACAATCTCCCCCTAAGGGAGGTCACTCCAAATTACGAAGTCCTAAACCTAGCATGCTATACTAAGTCTTCGTTCTTCAGCTCGTAGTCCTTTCTCTTTTATCTTTTCTTTTCATTGTGAATATGTTGATGTTGATCTTTTAGGCTATGGCTTTAGAGCATTGTTCTTTTGACCCTTCACGTGCGATCTTTGCCTTCTTGTGATTCTTGCCTCCTCGTGACTCCATGTTCCACACACTTATGTTTTTGTTGAATTCTTGAAAGCTTCAGAGTTTGGTACAGCAGAAGACTTCATCTTGAACTTTCTTGAATTTTGTTGAAATTGATGCAGAAAGACATAAGCATGTGGAAACGACTTCATCTGGTACACCGCAACGCCACCGTCTTCAAATGCCACAACATAACAAGACATGAACAAAATGGCTTAGAACATTTCATTCTAAATCGGTAGCATTTTACCTCCGGTCGGTGAAGACCGTTGGACGATATTAGATATCGTACCTGTGACGGATAGTTTCAATTAAGTAACTTCCTGACAGGATTTCGCGGGTAAACCCGTTCTCTTTATTCGAAGATCACTAAGCCTGATTGCGAACATAAAGAGTGGATCACTTGGATAAATTATCCTTGTGATTGAAGCCGTCAATTCATGAAACCTGGAACAAGTGAATTTCAATTAAGATTTTCACCATCGTTGCTTTCCAGTTATCACGAGCTTGATTCATAAAGAATCTTGCACGTTACCTACAAAGTGCTGTTTGATGTTAACACTAGAAGGATTTCCACTCGTCATCGTGAACACTAAAGAGTGTCACTCTGAGTGTTCTGGCAAGATCATACGATAATGCGTAGAGGCCTGGAACGAGTTTAAGTTTAATTAAGAATTAAACTACTGTTTCTTTCTAGTTTTTCACAAGATTGGTTCTTAAAGAACCGCACGTGTCACCTGCCATGAGCTTGTTTGATGTTGGCTCAAGAAGGATTTCCATCTTCATTGTAATACTTGCGTATCACTCGGATGTTCTGGCAATATTACAAGAATACTGCGTAGGACTCATAAGGATCTCTTACTTTTCACAGTGTATGAGAAATCAAGGAATAAATGGAAAGTGTCCTAATGAGACTTTTGATGATCTCGTGGCTCTAGACTCGATAGTGCGTTTTGATTTAGTGAGCGATGGATGGAGAGGAGTGCCACCTATTCAATATCAGTCTATTCGGAGTGAATAAACCAATAGATAACGTGTTGATCTCCGTGTGATTAAAACAAATACCTTTTGAGAGATATTTGAGTTAGCTGGGGAGGGTTGTGCATTGCATCACTGGGTCCATGATGTCTTTCTTCAATATTGAGAATCATTAACAAATGATCTCAATAGCATATGTATTGACCTGGTTTCTGCCTAAAGTTGTAAGGAGGGATTCTTTCTTTACACCCTTTATCTTTACAATTCTTTTTCATTCTTCAACCCCTTCAGTGCTTACCAATACGTCATCACTAGCACCTTGTTGTGATTGTTACAGTGCTAGCTTAAGTACTTGGTCGGCATTCAGCTTTGTTCACAATCATTCTCCATCTTTCCTAGGACTTCTAATTCTATCTAGGGAATTGTCCTTGGGAAGATTCCATCGGTTCTGATGAATCATTGGACTAATACTTATACCTATCACCCTTTTGTCACCACATCCGTCGTGAATTAAGTGTGTTGTGGGTAAGTATTGTCACCATGAAAAATCCTTGAAAATCACTTAAGCCACTTGTAATATTATAATCAAAGTTTTTGTGCCTTAAGTGTTTTGTTCATCAAAAACGCTCCCCCTTAACATATGCATTACACATATTAAGTTGGATTATCTTTAAGTCCTTTTCATCATTAGCCAAATATCATTAAGTCTCCTTAATCCCATTTTCTCCCCTTATCCAAAATGTTAACCATTAATATTTGGGATATTGAATGGATTAACCGGTCTTTGGGTAAAAAATGAAATCAATGTATGGCCATAGAACATATTAATGCTCCCCCTCAAATTAATGAGGGTTAGTTGTAGTGCTTGAGTACGATATATTTTGAAAGATTTAGAATCTCGTAAGAAATTCTTGAAAAATTATCATACCTTCACACTACATCAAGCCACAAAAGCATAAAATTCACAGAATTTACATATTCACATATTCAAAATTAACGTACAGTATGGAGTTGACCTTAGTGAAGACGACCCATATTAAATGGTTCGTTGCATAAGTCTGAAGTGCCCTCCATACGGTCTGCCACCCACGAACCTTTCTAAGCTCCTCATCAACCTACGTTCCCTGAGCTTTTCATCAATCTTCTTGATTACATAGGTAGCCATTTTTTGATAACCCGGATGCCAATCCTCAATCACTTCTGGTAATTTCCCGCCAGAATTGAGATGCTCCAATTTGGTTTTGACGTGTGAGAGAGTCCCATCACTGTACTTATGAAGCTCAGCTACCCTCATAAACTTCATGATCCCACGACTGTTCACGTAGAAAATCCCGCACATCGGAAGGGTTGTGCCGGTATAGGGACATCTATCAACATGTTGAGGTAATACTTGATTAAGTGGAGGAGTCATGTTAAGCTTGCGTTGATAGCTTTCAACTACCAGTTGTAGGTCTTCTACACGTTTCTTGATGACAATGCTTCGTGTAAACATATGAAGTGCTGTGTTCAGAGCAATGATTTCTTCACGAGTGAGATGTGTAAGCTGATCACGGGTCATGAAAAGCAACATATCTTCTATATCTTCAAGGCGAATGATTGAAAAATCTCCTTGCTGTATCTTGTATTCTCGATCATCTTCTCTTTTTAGTAGAATTTCCGTCACATGATGATATCCATTCTTGGGTTCAATCTTCATTCCTAATATACTTGTGATTCGAAGATTGGATCTGACGATACTACCTGAGTTGACTAAGCAGCAACCTCTGTATGCCCTTCGGACTCGCTTGTCCCAATGTGATGCTCCTATAGCAGCATACATATCATAATTACGGTTTACCTTTGGAACCCAGAGGCGATTGACCTTTTCTTCGATCCAAGGTATTAACCCCCAAGAAGCAGCTTTCAACAAAGTCAGGGAGGTCGCGTACTTGGATGATCCTTTGAGAAGATAGTCAAGATCATATGTGACAAAGAAGTCAAGTGCAATTTGAGTGTCTTGAGTAGCATCAAGTGGAAGAGTAGGTCTTTCTGGCGCATGAAGGCCTGGCCTTTGAATTGTATTGAGAGCTTTCAGGATTTCATCAGCATAATACTCATACTCCATTCGGCTTAATCTTGATTTAGCGCGAAGTCTCTTGTCTTTAAGCGCTCTCTTCACCAAGGACGGAGTGATCGAAGATCCATACTCATGAGACCAAAATGCGCACAGATCTATTAGATTGCGAATACGTAGATACAGAACATTTGCATCAGCATCTGTGATTGGATCATATGCAGTAACTTCCGTGATCCATGGTTGTTCTGGTGCGGTCTCATCGATCTGTAATGTATCAGCCCAATCCAGTGTGCGTGACTCAGGAACTGTAGTAACTGGTTCATTAGGTGGAGCAGTAGATACTTGAACGGGTGTCGGTTCTGATTCAGGTTCATGAGTAGCAGGTGCAGTTTCTGGTTCTGTAGTTGTGGTAACAACCAAAGAACTAACAGGATTAACAGTAACAGGTATAGAGCTAGAAACAGATGTACCGGGAATTGAAGATGCTGTTTTAGCATTTACATCATGGTGCCACTTGGTGCGTCTTGTCTCCGTAGATGTGGACTTACCCTTGTGAGCAACATCTTTCTGAGATTTGCCACCGGTCTTGGACGGTTTCTTCTTGTTGGCAGCATTGCCACCCATATCATCATCATCAGACTGATCAGGCTCGTCAGACTTGTCATTGTTTTCGCTACCCCTGTTCTCGTTGTCATCATCATCATCATCATCGTTCCTGTTGCTATCCTCATCACTATCCTCATTACCATCACCGCCTTCACCATCATCATCATCATCATCACCCTTATCTTCATCACTCGCATCGTCTTCTTCACCACCACTCTCTTCTTGCTCACTATCCTCCTCACCAGAGGCGTCTTCATCACCTTTTTTTATACAAGATATGGTAAGGAACCACGCTTCCAAATGTCTTAAACAGCCTGTCATCCTCCTTTATAGCTGCATTAAGTGCCTTGTGAAGTGTCCGCTGAATTTTGGATTTGTCGAAAGATCCAACTTCAACCATGCGGGCGTGGAGAATCTTATTCAGTTCAAAGTCCGTTAAGTCATATGCAATTTTATAGGCGGATTTGGAAGGGTTTGACGATTTAATCATCAACTTATCAGCCGTAATTTTCTTTATCTCTTTTCGCAGTTTTGGCATAATAGACTCGACAGATTCCTTTACCCTATCATTACGTGAAGCTTCAAGTATTTCTTTCTCCTCTTTATACTTATTCTTTAATTCGCGGAGTTTGGCAATCCTTGCTGTACTTTTATCAGCTTCATATTTTCTGACATGAACAAGTTCTTTTGCATGAGATTTCCGTGTAGACTCCATCTCTGCATTTAACTTAGCTATCATCTCCTCTTGAGCTTTCTTGGATGTCTCTTCACTTTGCACTCGTTGGAGTAGCTCTTCTCGAAGTTGAGCCATCTCTTTTCTTTGAGTTTCCATGTGTTTATCCATCATTTCTGCCATGAAGAGGGCAGAAAATGTAGATGGCACAGGGCTAATTGGGGGCGGTTGAATAGGCACGGTTGCGATGACAGTACTAAGGACGGAAGTAGTTGGAGGTGGAGGGGATAGTAGTTGAGTAGTCAACGGTTGTGTTGGCAGAGGCTGGATTGGTGAAGGTTGAGTAGATAAAGGCTTTGGAGTCACAATGATTGTCGTAGCAACGGACTCCTTTTCGATGCTTGCTGTATCGGCAATGGATGTTTCTTTAGGTGTTGAGTACCTGTCTGGTGTTCCAAACTCAAAAATATCATGCGGCTCCTCGACTTCCTCTTCATCTTCTATCTGCACACCCGAACCACTACCTCCTGTGTCTTTCCTACTTCTTTCAATAGCCTTTTTCATTTGTTTTTTCTCAGCTTTGCGAATTTGCTCGGGAGTAACATCGTCATCAGTATCTTCATCTCGAATGACAAACTTCTCAGCTTTGCGCTTATCCTTTTTAGCCACAGTCTTTGTTCTATTGGGTTTAGGCTTAAGTAAGACAACTTCTTGCTTACGTTTACCTTTACTTTTGACTGTTGTTGACGAGACTTCTCCCGTCTGAAACTTTTCTTGATGTTTTCTGATTTCTCTTAGCATTTGCTAGTAATCATCAGAAGCTAGAATTTTGTCCGTCAGGAGATGACTAGGAACAGGACCAGGATTAACAACACCACTAGAGGGTCCTTCATGCCTTAGGTCCACAAGGTCATCAACTTCTTTAGTGTGGTGCCGGCTTTCTGCACGCTTATCAATAGAAGCATCATTTTCCATAAAGTAACGAATGATAAGCTTGATGAACCGAGGGTAAGGAAAAACTTTAGCCTGCCGCTTCGTGTTTTGGAAGAGTTGAAAATTAAACTCTTCCCACAACAAGGATGCATAATCTACATTTATGCCTTTGTACATTCCATAGAACATACTCCTAATTGGACCACGCACAACATCATGCCCAGTTGTTTTAGGTGTAAGACACCGACTAAGGATACCGAAGAGAGCTCTCCAAGGTTGACCCACTTTGGCTGTGGTGAACTCGGACACTATTCGTAGGTCAGGACATCCAAGAGCAAGGAACATCTCCATGAGTTCGTCTTTGGTAGGGTTCTTTGAAAATGTCATACCCTTGGGTGTATCCCGAAATCTAAATATTTTGCGAAAGTCTAAAACGGTGAGTGTCTGTTGCTTGTTGTCGAGGAAGAAGGTGATCTTGTTTGAAGTCCTTTCCTTGGTAGCCCAGAATTCGTACATGTAATCAAATGGCACCGAAGCAGTACTCCTTAATGCATTCTTGAAGTGAGATTGATCAAGGATTGCTGAGGCGACTTTGAATCCAAGGTGAGTGGAATGAGAGACTTCCTTCAACCGGTAATTGTTCGGTATGAGCTTAAGTTCTTTTGCCTCGGAAATTGCGGCTGTTCTAGCATCTTGGAGTTCTTGCACGGTTGGATTAGTCATGGTTTCTGCTTAAGATAAGACATAAAAGGTTGATACACATAAATTTATATATACCATTATGTTGTTACTTCTAAGCATGACACACTTCATCAAGTAATTATAACAAGCAAACAATTATCAATCCAACAATCCTTCATTCGGAATAAATTCATTCAGAAACCCTTCATCCGGAATGCCTTCATCCGGAATGCCTTCATCCGGAATATCCTTCATCCGGAACATTCTTCATCCGGAATATCCTTCATCCGGAACATCCTTCATCCGGAACATTCTTCATTCAGAACATTCTGCATTCGGAACATTCTTCATTCGGAGCATTCTTCATTCGGAACATTCTTCATTCGGAACATTCTTCATTCGGAACATTCTTCATTCGGAACATTCTTCATTCGGAACATTCTTCATTCGAAACATTCTTCATTCGGAACATTCTTCGTTCGGAACATTCTTCATTCGGAACATTCTTCATTCGGAACATTCTTCATTCGGAACATTCTTCATTCAGAACATTCTTCATTCGGAACATTCTTCATTCAGAATAGTTTTGTTAATCCGAAACATTCTTCATTCGGAACATTCTTCATTCGCAACATTCTTCATTCATAATAGTTTTGTTCATCCGGAATAATTCAAAAAACATGTTCATTCGGAATAGTTTTGTTCATCCGGAATAATTCAAAAACATGTTCATTCGGAATATGTTTGTTCATCCGGAATAAAACTTTGAAAAACCTGCTCATTCGGAATAACCCTAAACGCGTTCTATGAGAGATTAATCTAAACGCATGAGTGAGTTATAAGGAAATCTAAGGAAACAAAACTTGTTCTAATCCTATTCCGAGACAAACCCAGCTTAAACCCCTAATCAATTTGACCTAATTTCTTCATAAACCCTAAATTGGTAAATTAGTTAACTAGTGAATTAATTGATAGGAGTTAAAGACGAATTAGACGAATGTTTGTACCTTAGTTGGAATGAATGAAGCAGATTGAAAGATCAAGAACGATTAATGGCGATTTGAATGTGTTTTTGTGTGTGTGACAATGGAGGACAGAAAAACAAAGAAGAAGAAAGAAAAGAAAAAAAAGGGGGGTTGGTTTGACTTAGGTCAAAAAATTTTAACTTTCACCCAATTGGCAATCTTAGTCCTTCCACTTTCCTTTTCCTTTTCTCTTTTAGTTAATAACTCTTTTTAGGATAACGTCCGTTAACTAAACAAACGTTAGGCGTATCTCATTGTATTGACTATTCTTGCCCGCACACAACTTAAACACTGTATCCTATTTAGCAAATATCCAAGACCTAAAACTCACGATAAATCAGAACAATCACAAGTCGTATGCCAAAGAAACTCCAGTTATTAACCGATTAATTTTTCTCGAGAACTTTTGAAGAGCGTTTTGATGACGAAGATGATTTAATATTTTCTCCCCCTTAAACGATGACCCGTTTTCTATTTAAAGAGTTGTAGTCATTGTTTAACGAGTCAAATATTGATGAAAGAATTTTCCAATTAATGTCTTAGAAAAATTGATTCGTGGTGGCAATAAGATTTCTCTTATTTAAACAAAATAATGCACTGAGACATACACTAATTCGTGTTAGACAAAGTTATAAAGTAAACTTAATCCCTTTGTATGATTTGGCTTGTAAATCATACCCAAGAAAATTAGTTCCCGTTGTGAGCCAACGTTTTCCAAAGAAATACGTGACTTTAATGCGAAAAACGGGTTGCAGTCTGAAATAGCTACAAGCCAAAATGGGCACGTTTTTAAAATGTACAACTTTTATACGGACTCTATTTATGGCGCCGTGTCAATATTAATCGACATTTCTAAAGTCGTAAATATTACCATACTAAAAGACATGCCCGATTAAAAAAGACGAAAATATTTTTGGGTTTTCTTGGTTTTATATTTTTTATGGTTTTTGTAGGTTTTATATTTTTTATGGTTTTTGTAGGTTTTATATTTTTGTATTTTTCTTTTTGTGGTTTATATATATATACGATAATATACATGATCACGATCAAAGGATACGCATGAATAGTTTACCACCACTATTCTGCTGATTCTTTTGCCAACTCTTTGAGAGTCGCTGGAGAGAAGGATTTCATGCCAAGCTTGTCGATCAAAAACTCGATTCGTCCTCGATCTAAGGCTTTTGTGAACATATCTGCCAGCTGATACTCAGTGTTGACAAAATACAGCTCGATCACTCCATTTTCCACTTGCTCTTTAATGAAATGGTAGCGAATGTCAATGTCCTTTGCCCGGGAGTGTTGAACGTAGTTGCAGCAAAGGGCAATGGCGCTCTTGTTGTCACAATACATCGGGATTTTGTTGAATCCAAGACCATAGTCAGTTAGTTGTGATCTCATCCAAAGGACTTGAGCACAACAACCGGACATGGCAATGTATTCAGCCTTCGTGCTTGAAATTGCAGTGCTTTTCTGCCTTTTTGAAGACCAACTAATCAATCTGTCTCCAAGGAGTTGCACAGAACCAGAAGTGCTACGCCTAGTGTCTTAACACCCAGCATGATCGGCATCTGCATATGATATTAAAGCAATAGAGGAATCTTTCGGATACCATAGACCACGATGAAGTGTTCCTTTGAGATACCGAAAGATCCTTTTAACAGTATGTAGGTGCTTTTCGGTAGGCCGAGCCTGATACCGGGCACACATGCATACGGCAAATTGCAGATCAGGCCTGCTAGCAGTCAGATAGAGAAGGGTGCCGATCATCCCACGGTAGAGTTTCGGATCGACAGCAATCCCATTCCTATCTTCATCTAACTTGGATTTCTCCACCATTGGAGTATCCACGGGGTCACAATTTTCAAAGTTATATTTCTTTAATGATTCTAGAGCATATTTGGATTGATTAATAAAGATGCCTCTGGGATTCTGAGAAATTTGTAATCCTAAGAAAAATGAAAATTTTCCCATCATTGACATCTGAAAGCGTGTGGACATTATTTTCTCAAAGCGGTTTGACAATTCTATGTTAGAGGCAGCAAATATTATATCATCAACATAAATTTGTACCAGTATCATGTCGTTGTCTTCCTTGAGAGTGAATATAGTAGGGTCCACCTTGCCTTTGGAGAAGCCTTCCGACATGAGATATGTTGAAAGGAGATCATACCACGCGCGTGGAGCTTGTTTCAACCCATAGAGAGCCTTCTTAAGCTTGTACACATGATTAGGAAACTCCGTGCTAACGAACCCATTCGGCTGACTAACATAGACTTCTTCCCTTAGTTCACAATTCAAGAATGCCGTCTTTACATCCAATTGATAGACGATCATGTTCATATAAGCAACATACGCAAGGAATAGTCTAATAGCCTCCAATCTTGCAACAAGAGAAAAAGATTCTTCAAAGTCGATACCCAAGGCTTGTTTGTATCCTCTAGCAACCAATCTAGCCTTATTCTTCAAAACTCCACCCATCTCATCGAGTTTAACCTTATAAACCCACAACAAAGTAAGGATAACCTTGTCAGGGAGAGGAACTAATTCCCATACTTCAAGTCTTTGGAATTCATTTAGTTCCTCTTGCATGGCTTCAATCCAAGATGATTGAGTCATAGCATGTTGCCAGTTTTTAGGTTCAACTTCGGAGAGAAATGCATCAAAGTATCAATAGAGTGCACTCTCTTGTAATTGATGGCGTGTCGAGACTGGTCGATTGAGACCTCCAATAATATTCCTAATTGGGTGATCTTTTGTCCATTTGGTGCTGTGATTTTTAATCCGTGGTGGTCTGGAGTGAACGATTGTAGGAGCTTCTTCTGAGGTAGACGCGGCTTAAGTATTTTCAGGTATCAATATACCAAAGAATGGAAGCTCTTGTTGGTGAGCATATTCCAAATCGTGATCAACAGAATCCTCTTCATCATCATTAGGCATAAGTAAGGGTGAAGATTCAGGTGTAGTTTGAGAATTACTTGGTGGAGGTGCATCCGGTTCAATGTTAATTGAAGATGCATTTGATGAAGCTTCATTAGCTTGAGCAACAACTTCAGGGATTGGAGCTATCACTACAGGTGCTGGAACTTCATCACTTGGGGGATCAAAGAATTCATCAAACAAAGGTTGAAATAGTTCATCCCACTCGGACCTTGTAGGTGGTATAAATGATGTAGAAGTAGGATTATTGGGAACTAATCCGGAACTAATAGCACCGGTTCCCATCTCGTGAAGCACGGGTTCAGAGCTGCGTTGCTCAGAAGCCATCGCTGTCAGCTCATCAAAATCGGCGTCCATAGTTTCTACTATCTTACCAAGACGACGGTTATAAATTCGGTATGCTTTCTTTGAGGGTGAGTAACCAATGAAAATACCTATATCGGCTTTCGGTTGAAGTTTGCCCAAATTCTCACTATTAATGTTTGGATAACAAAGAGCACCAAACACATGAAAGAATGAAACATCGGGTTTACGATCATGTAGAAGCTCGTAAGGTGTTTTTCCATGGCGTTTCCGAATGATAGATCGGTTTTGGGTGTAACATGCAGTAGATACAGCTTCTGCCCATAAGAATAATGGAGCGTTCGCATAAATCAGCATAGTCCTAGCAGCTTCCATAAGCGTACGATTCCGTCTTTCAACGACACCGTTTTGTTGTGGAGTACGTGCAACGGATGTTTCATGTGAGATACCAACTTCTTCATAGTAATCACGAAGAGTCTGGTTGTCGAACTCTGTTCCATTATCAGTACGAATACGACGGACAATAGTATTTAAACGTACCTGAATGAATTTTAGGAAAGTGATGATAGCCTTCGGTGCTTCATCCTTTGTACGTAGAAATCTAACCCATGTAAACCTGGAGAAATCATACACAATGACAAGGATGAATTTGTTACCACTCACACTTTCGGTTCGCATTGGCCCACAAAGATCCATATGCAAAAGATGAAGTTTTACTTGATTGGTGTCTTCAGCTTTGGGCTTGTATGATTTCTTGGTGCTTTTCCCCCTTGAACACGCGGAACATAAATGGTCCTTGTGGAATTTGAGCTTTGGAAGACCACGAACTAATTTGTTTTTAGCCAAATGATTAATAGCATCAAAGTTGAGATGAGATAATCTGCGATGCCATAACCATGACTTGGTCTTAGATGCTTTGGAGAGAAGACATACTGGAGAGGCGGCCATCATGTCTTGTAGGGACAAAGTATAAAGATTTTCACCACGAGACCCCTTCAACAAGTCTTTTCCTTCCAAGTTGCGGATGAAACAAGTGTGTTGTCGAAAAGCAACCTCTAGGTTGGAATCACAGAACTGTGCTACTAAAAATAAATTATGACCAAGACCTTCTACATAGTATACCCTTGAAATCATGACATTTCCAATATGATATTCACCATACCCATTATCTTTGCAATATGATCATTATCGAATTTAACCGTTCTAAGAAACTTGTTGACAAAATTTCTGAGCATCGAGCGATCTCCGGTCATATGCTTTGAGCAACCGGAGTCCAAATACCAGAGGATGATTTAGACCACCTGAAAATATCACCAGACGAGGACAATGTATAGGTTTCGGAATATGAATGTTCCTTGTTATTAGCAGGTACAGATTTTATGATCTTAGATTTGCTAACATTAGGTTTCTTAGATTTCCTAGCCTTCTTCCTAGTTGGTGGTGTAGATTCAAGTTGGCTTAAATCATGAGGTATTTCTTCACTGATAGGCACTATAGTGGGGGCTGACCTAATTAAAGGTCGCGGTTTCCATACTTTAGTGCTAGTGTGCCTAATTAAAGGACGCTGAGACCTAACCTCAATGGATGCATTCATAGTTAAAGGGCACATTTGTCCATCTAATGTAAAGGTCCTATCAGTGGGACGCCATTGCCATCCAACTTGGGTACGAGTTCTCCCAGTTGGCTTCCATTCAAGATCATTCCTAATGGCATTTGAAATGTGTATAATGCAAGTTCGTTTTCTCAGTTCTTAACTAATAGAAAGTCCAATCAATATCAAATTTATAATTGTTTTTGGTTGTTCAAGCTTGCTTGGTAATCTATTGCTAATTCAAACAACACTAAGTAAAAATGAAAAATATAAACCTACTTATACGTAAAACAAGTTGCAAATTCCAAAATTTATTCAAGTAAAATGTAAAAATGCAAAATTCAAAACTATAAGGACTGAAAATGTAATTTCTATAAAATGTAAATGCTTGAAATGTAAATCCTAAAAGTTATAAGGACTATAAATGCAAAACAGTTAACTAAAAGGACTAAACTTGTAAAAACTTTAACAAACTAACCAAATACTAACAAACTAACAAACTTATAAACTGAATTTTAACAAACTTCAAATATAAAGGACCAAGTTTTGCAAATTCCACAAAAATAGGAAGATTAGCTAGGTTTAGAAACTGAATAGAATTCTAGGGACTAAAGTGCAATAAACCAAACTTTTCAAGTAAAAACGGGCACAAAGAAAGATTAAGCTCGTTTGAGCTTATTACTCAACCAATTAAGCTGAAACAAGTTGCAAAACTCTTAAAATCCAATTATAGCTACGTGTATTCAAGGATTTTAGCTAAAAGTCCAAAATAAGCAAAAGGGTGCTTATTAATAAGCTCAAAATAAGCTACAGTCTAATCCTAACATCCACAACTTGATTTTATTATCAAAACTGATTAAGCACTTGATTTAAGGAAGGGGAAATCAAATTAGAACAAATCTCATCCAGTAATAAGCTAGATATCTGAAAATAAGCTCAAATGAGCTTATGTTGACCAAACGTTGACCAAATTTTGGAAAAAGCTCAAAATCTCAAAAACTCAGATTCAATACTTTCTAAATGGAAATGTGAAAGAAAATTACAACTTTTATGAAGTGGATAATGAGAACTAAGAAATCAGAATGCTTCTTATATCAGAGAATTGAAAATGCTCAGGCTTGAGCTAATAAGCTGTTTTCTAGCTTATTTCTGAATACTGTAGATTTTCCTCTTAGAATGTGAAAGGTTATGATGTAAGCTATGACTAGAAACAGATTTGAGCAAATTTTATCAAGTAATGAAGGAGAAACAATCAATTGAATTTGGCAAGTTTTGAAATAAAAGCTGAATACAAGTATGACCCAAACTTTTTGATTACCAATTGCCTTTTTGACTATTTTATTGACTTGCAAATGACTCAAGACTACTTGTTAACTCCTAATGAGTAGAAATGAACTTCTAAACAACAATTTCTAACACTTAAAAGCTGAATCAAAGCTACTCCCAAACACTCCTTTAAAGCTTTTGATCAAACTTTAACAAAGGCTTTATGAGTTATGATTTAAACTGATCAAAGAGCTATAGCAGACTTGTTTTAGTGAACAAAATGCAATGTATTCAAGCTAATAACAAGCAATAACCAAAACTAGAACTGAAAATAGCTATTGGACTAAAATGTTACTGAAAATATGCAGAAACTACAAAACTGAACACAATAGCTAAAGATCAAGCTACAAATCACTAGGATCAAACAATCATCAACTATTTAACAAGTAAAACATGCAGCCATCAAAGTTATCTAGGAAAATGAGCATGCAAGTACTGATTTAGAGGAACATACAACAAGAGCCTTAGAACCTATTGTAGAGATCCTTTGGGAAGAAGAGGAGCGCTGAGCTCTCTTGCCCTAGTGATACCACCACCTATCACTAGCTATCAACTCAAATCAACAATCAAAACAACTACAAATCATCATTCTGCCATGGATTCTTCAAGAAACTAGGAATGAACTGAATTCTTGAACAAACAGCTACAAAACTCCACCAATGTAAGCTATGATCAATGGTTGATCATAACTAACATCAAACAGCAACTAGTATATCCAATATCAACAAGATTCAACAGGAATTTGAGAAACAGAATTTGGCGGGAAAAAGGAAATTTGAATTTTATTGAGAGATTTCAGTTACAAAAGTAGTTACAAGCTTCTAACTAACTAACTAACTCAAGAGTTTGTCAGACTCTTGAGTAGTTAGGTGAAAAGGAGGGAAAAAGGAAAAGGAGAAATTTAAGAACTAGGTGTTTACAAAATTAAGCTACAATCACAAATGAAGTACTAGCTGGGTATTTATAGGCAAGATAGGGAGATTCTGTTGGAGTTGTGACGTGTTTGGGCCAATCATGGCTTGACACGTAGAGGAATTCTGCAAATCCATTTTGAAGGTGATGAACTTGAATTGGGGGTTTTTGATTCAATGGATAATATGTTAAATGGATTGCACCGTTGAATTCGTCTTTCAAAATTGAGTAACTTTGGTGTTTTGATCTTTTCTTGAAACGGCTTAAATCTCCAACCCGATCCTGGTGAATATTTTTGTTGAAGAAGAAGGACACGTGGCGTCTTCTTATTGGTAGAGAAAGTGTCACACGGATTGAAACTGTTATGATCTTGCATTAATTATGACGGCTGTAAGTGGACATTAATTGTTTGATCCGTGTGAACTCTTTCCTTGTTTCTGATTGGTTAATAGCCTTTCACTTGGATTTAACTTTGCAAAACTTTCCAAACTTGGCAAAATAAGCCCTTGAACTTGGCAGATTGCTATTTAAGGCCAGAATCTTCATTCCTTTGTCATTTTTGGTCCTTTAACTTTCACAAATTGTCAAGATAGGTCCTTGAACTTCAAAGCCTTGTCACTTTTGATCCTCTTTTGTCTTTTTCATCCATTTGAGCTTGGTTTTTCCTTGTTTGCTTGAAATTGTATCCTTTTACCTACATAAGATCACACAAACACAAACATACCACATAATACTGCTTTTTACAAGATAAAAGGGTATTTTGCTTCATGTTTTAGGGTTATTTGTTGATAAAAGGATATGAGTTTAAGCTCATATCAAATTCCCCTACACTTGAGCATTGCCATGTCCTCATGCAATATTATATTTCAAGGCTTAAAAATTTACATTTCCCTCATAATTAATCCTCCTTGGCCATATGAGATGCATCTACACTACTCTAAACTAGATGATGCATGATTTTGACTTTTAATAATGCAATGAATCAAAATACAATTCTATCTATATCTTTTTGATTTTTCTTGAAATGGTTTTGATGGAAATAACTCATAAAGAATTCAATGACTTAGATTAGGGCTTGGGTACCATGGACACTTATCACCCTCAAGTTTCACTTTCCCCATACCAAGCTAGTAAATGGGATCATTGCATTCACAAGTAAAAAGTGCATCAACTTATTCATGACAATTAAATGTGGAACCGGTTATTAATTGAGCAAATTGCTTGTGGGCAAATTTGTCATTATTCAAGCGTGAAATATAAAAAGTGTAAAATCCAAAAATAAGGAAGCACGGTTTTAATCCCAAGTAATCTTCTCATCCATTACTTGAAAAACCGCTCACAATTAATATAAGTCCGTATTAAGAGTAATAAGTCATTCGCCTTATGTGTAAAATCCTCATGTCATGCTTTCATAAGTAACTACACACTCGCTAAGGAAAGAAAAATAAAACTCACGCAATAATTTACATCCGCATCTTTTTGAGATTTTGGATCTTCAACCCCGCAACCCGTCAAGGTAATATTGGATTGGAGCAATCTATTGAATCCCCGCAACCCGTCAAGGTAATATTGGAACTCAATAGTCACTATAATTAACACCACACTGCCCCTCTTGGGAGTCTTGCATTATTTTTTTTTTCTTTTTCTTTTTTTTTTCTAGCCACTCATTTTTTTTCATAAGCCGCTCTTATTTTTCTTTATTCCTCACAAAGAAATTTGAAAAGAAGAAAAGGAAAAACACCCGCTAAATATGGAGCATGACATAAGTCTAGTACACATAAAACGTGCTAACTTAGAATCTTAAGACGTACTCATATCAACCATAAATGATTAGCCAAAAAATGCATAAGAGATTACAAACCAATTAAAACCGTACTTGATTATTTATTAACAATTATATACAAGCGAAGAAAATAGAAGTCAAGAAGAGAAGGGTTTAGCCACAAGTAATTGCCATGAAGTCTATCTAGCCCTTTTACACTTGCTTCAACTCTATCATTTCCCATTCTCCACAAATTTAAAATTTCAAATAATGAAATTGGTGGAAGCTTAGCCTAATAGACCAATGAAGGACTACATGGTTAAGGATACTAGCTAGAGAGTGCTAAAATAAGCAAACTCGGGTTGAGTCAAAATATCCATGGCGGGCCTAATATGTCAAAGAAATCTAAACTTGTTAAAACCATGTTTTATTATATTTTTCCTTTTTATATATTTTTGATGAAAAACAAAAGAAGAAATATATACAATGCAAATGTGTTATGCAAATGAAAAATGATTGATGCAAAAATTATGAATGCATATTTTTGTTGGCCAAAGTAGATCAAAAATTTGAAAAATGTTGAAAATTCAATTTTCCATGTTATCATGCAAGAAAATGACAAGTTCTAGGTAAGGTCACTTCGATAGAAGACCCCCCTACACTTAAGCTAAACATTGTCCTCAATGTTTAAGAGCATGGAAGTATTGAAACTTCCCCTACACTTATGACAATGAATAGACTTTGCTTAACCCAAGTTAAGGAAAGGACTACTATTAGTGAAATCAAGTTTAAGCACAAGGTGTCAATGAAAAATCACTAAAGTAACGAAGTGAACCGGATACAAGGGCCTCCTCCATAAGCTCCAAAGCATGAGATGAGTGAGCAACCCTACAAACAAGCAAGAAGACAAAAGAAAGTCTCCCCTACACTTATCTCCAAATCTATGCCTTTATTTCTAACCTACAACACTCTAACCTAGTTATACGATGCTTGAGTTAATGAGTCTCTAGCTCGACTCGTCCCTCAATGAATTAATTCATGGGGAAAATGGGGACCTCTTGGACCATTTCAACGGAAATGTCCTCCCCAAAGTAGTGCTTAACACGGTGACCATTCACTTTAAAATTTGGACCATCGTTTTGGGACAACTCAAGAGTTCCATATGGAAACACTTGAGCAATAGTGAATGGACCGGACCATCTCGACTTAAGCTTGCCCGCAAAAAGCTTCAATCTTGAGTTAAAGAGGAGAACCGGCTCTCCAACTTTGAACTCACGATTCTTAATCTTAGCATCATGCAATTTCTTAGTCTTTTCCTTATATAGCAAAGAATTCTCATAGGCATTAGCTCTCAACTCATCCATCTCATTGATTTGATCTTTCCTATGTGAACCGGCTTGGTTTAAATCAAAGTTAGCCCACTTGAGAGCCCAAGATGCCTTATGTTCTAACTCAAATGGGAGGTGGCACGCTTTTCCATAGACAAGCCTATAAGGAGTACAACCAATTGGTGTCTTAAAAGCCGTCCTAAACGCCCACAAAGCATCATCAAGCTTATCCGACCAAGAAGCTCTATGCTCTCCCACCGTTCTCTCTAAAATTCTCTTTAAACCACGATTTGTGACCTCGGTTTGACCATTTGTTTGAGGGTGATACGCGGTAGAAAGTCTATGATTCACTCCATATTTCTTCATAACTCTCGTGAATTGATCATTACAAAAGTGCGTACCACGATCACTTATGATGGCCCGAGGTACACCAAATCTAGCAAACAATTGTTTCAAAAACTTTACAACCACTCTAGCATCATTAGTAGGTAAGGCTTTAGCCTCCACCCACTTGGACACATAATCCACCGCCACAAGTATATACTTGTTTCCCTTAGAGGATGGAAAAGGTCCCATGAAATCTATTCCCCATACATCAAATATCTCACACTCTTGGATAAAATTTTGTGGCATCTCATCACGTTGTGTAATTTTTCCTTGTCTTTGACAAACATCACAAAATTTCACCATCTCTTGGGCATCCTTGTAAATGGAAGGCCAATAGTAACCCGAATCAAAGACTTTCTTGGCAGTGTAGTTAGGCCCAAAATGTCCACCCGTAGGTCCTTTATGACATGCCTCTAAGATTTTAAATGCCTCGGGCCCATCTACACACCGTCTAATGATTTGGTCCGCACATTGCCTAAAAAGATATGGATCATCCCAAAAGTAATACTTAACTTCCTTAAGAAACTTTTTCTTTTGTTGGTAAGTAAGACCCTCAATAAGCACATTGCCCACAAGATAATTTGCAATATCCGCAAACCAAGGTGTGGCATCCTCTTGGGAAGAGATAGACATGAGCTCCTCTAATGGAAAGGATTCATTGATTTCTTGATGTGGGAAATCTCCTTGAAAAGGATGCTCAAGTCTACTCAAATGATCCGCCGCTAAATTCTCGGCCCCTTTTTTATCACGAATCTCTATCTTAAACTCTTGAAGCAACAAAACCCATCTCAAAAGCCTAGGCTTAGCATCTTGTTTTGTCATAAGATACTTGAGAGCGGAATGATCCGTATACACTATGGTCTTGGAAAGCACAAGGTATGGTCTAAACTTCTCAAAAGCATATACTATAGCAAGCAACTCTTTTTCCGTGGTAGTGTAATGAAGTTGTGCACCGGTCATGGTTTTACTAGCATAGTGTATAGGTTGGAAATGCTTATTAACTCTTTGTCCTAAGACGGCCCCACCGCATAATCACTAGCGTCACACATAAGCTCAAAAGGTAATTCCCAATTTGGAGAAACCAAAACGGGAGCCTTTGTCAATTTTTCCTTAAGTGTCTCAAAAGATTCTAAACAAGCTTGGTCAAAAATGAAAGGAGCCTCTTTCTCCAAGAGATGAGTCATCGGTCTAGCTATCTTAGAAAAATCTTGTATAAAGCGCCTATAAAAACCCGCATGACCTAAGAAACTCCTCACACCTTTAACCGAGGTGGGTGGGGGAAGCTTAGCAATCACATCAATTTTGGCTCGATCAACTTCTAATCCCTTATTGGATATCTTGTGTCCTAAAACAATCCCCTCTTTCACCATAAAGTGACATTTCTCCCAATTAAGCACCAAACGTGTTTCCTCACAACGCTTAAGCATTCTCTCAAGATTGGTGAGACAAGAGCTAAAGGAGTTCCCAAATACGGAAAAGTCATCCATAAAAACCTCCATGGTTTGCTCTATCATGTCATGGAAAATTGCCATCATGCACCTTTGAAACGTCCCCGGTGCATTACATAGGCCAAAAGGCATCCTCTTGTAAGCAAATGTACCGTATGGACAAGTGAATGTGGTCTTTTCTTGATCCTTAGGGTCAATGGGTATTTGGAAATAACCCGAAAAGCCATCAAGAAAACAATAGTACTCATTTCCCGCTAAGCGTTCAAGCATTTGATCCATAAAAGGAAGCGGGAAATGGTCTTTCCTAGTTGCCTCATTGAGTTTTCTATAATCAATGCAAACTCTCCAACCGGTTACAAGTCTCGTGGGAATAAGCTCATTGTTCTCATTAGGCACCACGGTGATTCCACCCTTCTTTGGAACACAATGAACCGGGCTAACCCATGGAGAGTCGGAAATGGGGTAAATCATACCCGCATCTAAGAGTTTAATCACTTCTTTCTTAATAACCTCATGAATTTTTGGGTTAACTCTCCTTTGGTTTTGAATGGCGGGTTTATAATCATCCTCCATAAGGATTTTGTGAGTACAAAAATGTGGATCAATTCCCCTTATGTCGGATATTTTCCATGCTAAAGCTTTCTTATGTCTCTTAAGGACTTCAATGAGTTGCTCCTTCTCATCCTCTTTCAATTCCTTAGCAATAATCACCGGTAATTGGTCTTTTCCTTCTAAGAAAGCATATTCTAAGTGGGATGGAAGTTCCTTAAGTTCAATGGGAGGTGGACTCTCTATGGAAGGTTTTACTATGGAAGGTTCCTCAATGGTAATCTCTTGTGGAATAGGGGAAGGAATAGGGTCCTCATTGAGCAACTTTTGGATTGTAAGAATATCTTCTTCCCAATTAATGGGAGAATCATCATCACCAAGAAAGTTGGACTCAAATTCCTCCAAGAGGAAATCACTCTCTCCAAAAGGTGTTAAAGAGGGAGCAATTGAGGCCACGGTTTCAACATGTGGAATCTCATCACTAGCATTCTTACAAGCATCATGAAAGTGTTCATTACACACTTCATCTAGCACATCCACAATGTTAATCGTCTCACAAGGTCTAGACTCCTTAACCTCTTTTCTATCACAAACTTTCCCTAACTTAAACACCACTTTCTCATCCTCTACTCTCATAATTAATTCTCCTTCCGCCACATCTATCAAGGTACGACCCGTTCTCAAAAACGGTCTACCAACAATCAAAGGCACTCTAGGATCCATGTCATAATCGACCACTACAAAGTCGGCCGGAAAGGTAAACTTATCCACACCTACAAACACATCTTCCGCTATACCTACGGGGTGAGCTATGGTTCGGTTGGCTAGTTCAAGAGTCATCCTAGTGGGGGTGAGCTCGGGAAGAGAGAGTTGTTTCCAAACCGATAAAGGCATGAGATTTATGCTTGCCCCTAAATCCGCCAAAGCCATGCAATTTTCAACACCGGGAAAATTACAAGGTATCAAGAAGCGCCCCGGATCTCCAAGTTTTGTTGGTAAGGTTTTAAGTAACACCGCGGAACAATTTTCATTAAGTGATGTGTTGGGCAAATCAACCAATTTTTCTTTGTTTGAGAGCAAATCTTTGAACATCTTAGCAAACTTTGGCATATAAGCAAGAGCTTCCGCAAAGGATATGTTGATATTGAGTTGCTTGAACATCCTTAAGAAATTGGAGACTTGTATGTCATCTTTGTTCTTTAACTTGTCCTTTCTCAACCTTGAAGGGTATGGAAGAGTGGGTTTTGGTGTAGGTGGAATAGGTGTTGTGGTGGAAGATTTGTCTTTGTTAGCCTCTTCATTGGGAAGTGTGGAAGGTAAAGGAGAAGTATGAGGTGGTTGAGAAGGTGTGTTTGAGTGAATAGGAGCACTTTGAGGAGGAGGAGTAGAAGTAGAAGGCTTATCACAAGTAGGAATACAAGTGGGTTGAACAATAGTAGGTTTAGGAGGTGAAGGATCCTTTGTTGTTGTACCACTCCTTGTTGTAATAGCATTGACATTGGCCCTAGGATTTGTTTGTGTGTTGGAAGGTAAAGCTCCTTGTGGTCTTTGATTTAATGCCATGAAAAGCTTATTGAATTGGTCATTCATTTTCTTGTCCATAGCTTGGAGTTTCTTTTCAGTCTCTTGATTCATCTTTTGCAAAAGATCCATTGTGTTTAACTCTTGTGGCACATATCCTTGAAAACCTTGAGGTTGGAAAGGTAAAGGTTGGGAGTTAAATCCTTGATTTGGTGGATAAAAGGTACTTGCTTGAGGTTGAAATTGATTTGGTGCCTTGTAGTTATTTCCTTGGTATGGTTGTCTTTGCCCTTGATTCCTTGCTAAAATTTGAGGAGGATTTTGTGGAATTTGGGTGGGTGGTTGGGGTGGAAAGCCGGGTGGAGTAAGGTAATTTTGGGATTTGTAAGAAAGGTTATTTGGATTGATGTTAGGCTTGAAGTGTTCACGGTGTTCCTCTTGGTAAGCATAGCATTCCCCTTGATACCCTTGCACCTTGTCACATTGTTCATAAGAGTGAGGACCTCCACAAGTAACACAAGAAATGGTGATGGCATTCACATTGTTTGAGGAATTGTTCAATGTCATGCTCTTAAAGTCTTGAATCATGCCTTGAGTCATTTCTTGTCCTTGTTTGACTTGTTGAAGAATCTCTTGAAGAATTTGGAGTTCACAAGGGGTTTTAGAAGTATTTTGGATCACATGAACTCTTTCTTCAAATGGATCGTTTGTTTGAACCATTGCCTTAGTCTCAATAATGTTCAAAGCCTCATGGTATGTCTTGAAATGAATACTCCCTCCCGCGGAAGCATTTAGTGAATCTTGGTGGTGAGGTTTAAGGCCATTATAGAAGGTATTGATTTGGCTTAGATCATCCATTCCATGGTTAGGGCATCGCCTCAACAACTCACTATACTCTTCCCAAGCATCACCAAAGGATTGACTAGGTTTTTGTGTAAAGCCCATAATCAAATTTCTCAAAGCCATAGTCTTTTGTGGAGGAAAGAATTTGTTCAAAAACTTAGTGGTAAAGTCATCCCATGTGGTGATACTATCGGGTGGTTGGGTGTCTAACCAATGCTTAGCACTCCCATCTAGTGAAAATGACACTAACAACAATCTAATGACATCCGGTGGAACCCCATTATGCTTAATGGTATTGCAAAGTGAAAGGAATCTCTTAAGATGAGCATGGGGATCCTCATTTTGTTTTCCATAGAAAGGTGATGCAGCAACCATATTGATCATAGATGTATGTAGCTCAAATGTGTTAGCGGGATAGTCGGGAATCTTAATGGCACTAACATATCCATGAACGTTGGATTGCATACGTTCATACAAAGTATGGTTATCAACAGCCATGGCTCCTTGTGGTGGTGACAAAGCACGATTCTCGTGATCGGCTTGGTGAACGGTGGTGGTCTTACTCTTTCTCTTTTTCTTCCTTTTCGGAGGAAGAGGTTGTACACCAATCGGTATTTGTGCACGCCCGCGAGTGAGCATGCAACTCAATACGAGGAATGAGAGAGAAGCTCTCGTGTGACTTTGAAAAGAATAAGATTATCCTCTTCGAGTTTCAATATTAAATATCCACAAGAAAATAACAATATATGTAATACTACTTTGGGTGCAAGACCCTCAATGAAGCTTTCCTTCTTAGAATACTCCCAAGTGAACGGGGGGTTAGGTGGCGCGAAGCACTTAAGTACCTATTGACCCTTAGATGGCATTTTATAGCACATCGCCTTTCTATTCACTTAAATGTTCGTATTCTTCGAATTATTGCTTATTGAGAGTATTTATCTATTCTTGCTTTATTTTGTTTGATCGATACGCGTGTCAAGGACCGGAGCGCCCCTCAACACGGTGTATTGCCTCGGCAATACTTATGGAAGATATGTAAATTGATTGTTCTTATACGTATACGTATGTACTTATAATAATATATGGAAAATATTTTTGTATTTATGAGTTTTTAAAGGAAAATACTATATGTACATAAAAACCGAGAGAATCCAATAATATATATTTTTGGGTGCAATCTCTTAGGAAAAAGATTGCTTTTTGGATTTTTTAATTTTTTTGGTCAATTCTTTAGGAAAAGAATTGTTTTGTTAATTTTTTTAGTTTTTATATATTTTTATATTTTTGATTTTTTATTTGTTTTTGATTTATAATACGTAAAAATAACGTTCACAAAGGGAACGGATCCCAAAAGCCAATGAAAACCGTCAATCGATAGTCTCTCGTGTAGTCAAAGAACCGGCAGCGGCGCCATTTGAAATGTGTATAATGCAAGTTCGTTTTCTCAGTTCTTAACTAATAGAAAGTCCAATCAATATCAAATTTATAATTGTTTTTGGTTGTTCAAGCTTGCTTGGTAATCTATTGCTAATTCAAACAACACTAAGTAAAAATGAAAAATATAAACCTACTTATACGTAAAACAAGTTGCAAATTCCAAAATTTATTCAAGTAAAATGTAAAAATGCAAAATTCAAAACTATAAGGACTGAAAATGTAATTTCTATAAAATGTAAATGCTTGAAATGTAAATCCTAAAAGTTATAAGGACTATAAATGCAAAACAGTTAACTAAAAGGACTAAACTTGTAAAAACTTTAACAAACTAACCAAATACTAACAAACTAACAAACTTATAAACTGAATTTTAACAAACTTCAAATATAAAGGACCAAGTTTTGCAAATTCCACAAAAATAGGAAGATTAGCTAGGTTTAGAAACTGAATAGAATTCTAGGGACTAAAGTGCAATAAACCAAACTTTTCAAGTAAAAACGGGCACAAAGAAAGATTAAGCTCGTTTGAGCTTATTACTCAACCAATTAAGCTGAAACAAGTTGCAAAACTCTTAAAATCCAATTATAGCTACGTGTATTCAAGGATTTTAGCTAAAAGTTCAAAATAAGCAAAAGGGTGCTTATTAATAAGCTCAAAATAAGCTACAGTCTAATCCTAACATCCACAACTTGATTTTATTATCAAAACTGATTAAGCACTTGATTTAAGGAAGGGGAAATCAAATTAGAACAAATCTCATCCAGTAATAAGCTAGATATCTGAAAATAAGCTCAAATGAGCTTATGTTGACCAAACGTTGACCAAATTTTGGAAAAAGCTCAAAATCTCAAAAACTCAGATTCAATACTTTCTAAATGGAAATGTGAAAGAAAATTACAACTTTTATGAAGTGGATAATGAGAACTAAGAAATCAGAATGCTTCTTATATCAGAGAATTGAAAATGCTCAGGCTTGAGCTAATAAGCTGTTTTCTAGCTTATTTCTGAATACTGTAGATTTTCCTCTTAGAATGTGAAAGGTTATGATGTAAGCTATGACTAGAAACAGATTTGAGCAAATTTTATCAAGTAATGAAGGAGAAACAATCAATTGAATTTGGCAAGTTTTGAAATAAAAGCTGAATACAAGTATGACCCAAACTTTTTGATTACCAATTGCCTTTTTGACTATTTTATTGACTTGCAAATGACTCAAGACTACTTGTTAACTCCTAATGAGTAGAAATGAACTTCTAAACAACAATTTCTAACACTTAAAAGCTGAATCAAAGCTACTCCCAAACACTCCTTTAAAGCTTTTGATCAAACTTTAACAAAGGCTTTATGAGTTATGATTTAAACTGATCAAAGAGCTATAGCAGACTTGTTTTAGTGAACAAAATGCAATGTATTCAAGCTAATAACAAGCAATAACCAAAACTAGAACTGAAAATAGCTATTGGACTAAAATGTTACTGAAAATATGCAGAAACTACAAAACTGAACACAATAGCTAAAGATCAAGCTACAAATCACTAGGATCAAACAATCATCAACTATTTAACAAGTAAAACATGTAGCCATCAAAGTTATCTAGGAAAATGAGCATGCAAGTACTGATTTAGAGGAACATACAACAAGAGCCTTAGAACCTATTGTAGAGATCCTTTGGGAAGAAGAGGAGCGCTGAGCTCTCTTGCCCTAGTGATACCACCACCTATCACTAGCTATCAACTCAAATCAACAATCAAAACAACTACAAATCATCATTCTGCCATGGATTCTTCAAGAAACTAGGAATGAACTGAATTCTTGAACAAACAGCTACAAAACTCCACCAATGTAAGCTATGATCAATGGTTGATCATAACTAACATCAAACAGCAACTAGTATATCCAATATCAACAAGATTCAACAGGAATTTGAGAAACAGAATTTGGCGGGAAAAAGGAAATTTGAATTTTATTGAGAGATTTCAGTTACAAAAGTAGTTACAAGCTTCTAACTAACTAACTAACTCAAGAGTTTGTCAGACTCTTGAGTAGTTAGGTGAAAAGGAGGGAAAAAGGAAAAGGAGAAATTTAAGAACTAGGTGTTTACAAAATTAAGCTACAATCACAAATGAAGTACTAGCTGGGTATTTATAGGCAAGATAGGGAGATTCTGTTGGAGTTGTGACGTGTTTGGGCCAATCATGGCTTGACACGTGGAGGAATTCTGCAAATCCATTTTGAAGGTGATGAACTTGAATTGGGGGTTTTTGATTCAATGGATAATATGTTAAATGGATTGCACCGTTGAATTCGTCTTTCAAAATTAAGTAACTTTGGTGTTTTGATCTTTTCTTGAAACGGCTTAAATCTCCAACCCGATCCTGGTGAATATTTTTGTTGAAGAAGAAGGACACGTGGCGTCTTCTTATTGGTAGAGAAAGTGTCACACGGATTGAAACTGTTATGATCTTGCATTAATTATGACGGCTGTAAGTGGACATTAATTGTTTGATCCGTGTGAACTCTTTCCTTGTTTCTGATTGGTTAATAGCCTTTCACTTGGATTTAACTTTGCAAAACTTTCCAAACTTGGCAAAATAAGCCCTTGAACTTGGCAGATTGCTATTTAAGGCCAGAATCTTCATTCCTTTGTCATTTTTGGTCCTTTAACTTTCACAAATTGTCAAGATAGGTCCTTGAACTTCAAAGCCTTGTCACTTTTGATGCTCTTTTGTCTTTTTCATCCATTTGAGCTTGGTTTTTCCTTGTTTGCTTGAAATTGTATCCTTTTACCTACATAAGATCACACAAACACAAACATACCACATAATACTGCTTTTTACAAGATAAAAGGGTATTTTGCTTCATGTTTTAGGGTTATTTGTTGATAAAAGGATATGAGTTTAAGCTCATATCAGCATTCATTTCATTCACATGATCAATAAGACACAAATCATGACGCTGAGAAAACATGTATTCATTACAATTCCAACATTTCAAATTAGAATTCACAAATGGCTTAGGCTTCTGCATAGGCGCAGAGCTTTTAGTCTTAGCAACATGATTCTTTTTATTTAAATCTGAAATAACATTCCTAGGGTGAGCTTCTACTTTCTTCTTGATGGTACTACTAGTGGAGGGTTTGATCCTATCTTTCTTGACTTGTGATCCTTTAGCCTTAGTAGACTCTTTTACTCCTGTAGAAGGCAAAGTGGGAACATTAGCAACAGATTTTAAAGGTGCCTTAGTTGATGGTGTCAATGACGGTTTTGCTCTTGGGGTTTTATTGAATGGAGTTATAGCAATGGGTCGATTAGTGAGTAGTGCAGAACCCGGTTTTCCTATGTATTACAGATATGCTAAGCAATATTGAACTCGCTGAATATATGCATGAGCTGAATAATAGTAACTGCTTGAGGGATCTAATGCATACAAATTATCTAAAATATCCCTAACAAGATCCACGTGCTTAATTGCATTCATCATATAAACATCGTAAGTATCTGGATTTTGATTATGGTGCGGGTTCTTATAGATCACCACTAAATTGGTTGATGGAGCACTAGAGGACGGTGCAGAGTTGGTAGCTAAGTTATTAACAACTTCTTGTCGGGTGAGAATAAGTGTCTCCTTTAACTCGGCCAAGACCATGTTTTTGTCAATGAGCTAGATATTTAAGTCATAGATTTCCTCACACTTTTGGTTCAGTTGTTCAACATAAGATTGTTGTTGTGCCGCATTAAAAGCGAAGCGTTCTTCTAGTGAACCATACAGAGTGGACATTCCCTGTCTTGCACGTTCCATCTCCCCTAGAATAGACGAAAGTCTAGTTTCTAAGTACTGGTTTTTAGACTCTGCAGCCTCTAGTTCCAAATTTAGTGTTTTGTTCGATGATAAGTCTCTCTTTAATCTCATAATCTCTTCCTTTAATGCCTTAACTATATCAATCATCTTGTCACTCGTCTCAACACTGTTTTCACAAACATTTTTTACCAAAAGATCCTCATTTTAAATTTGGTGTTTTAATTCTAAAGATATACAATGTTGTTCAAGTTGATTAAAACGTTTTGCAAGTAAATTATAAGAATCTTGAAGCTTTAAAAAATCAGCGTTAGACTCGTGACAAGAATGATTATCTACGTCATTTACAGTCTCAGCAATATTTACAGAGAGATCATGCACATCATCACATATATTCACAGCATCACATTTATTCATAGCGGATGTAAGCTCATTCGAATAATTAACATTCACAGTAGTAAGCACATCACACGATATTACTTGGGACAAGAATCGGTCATATTCGGAAAAATCTTTTCCTTTTCAATTAATTGTAGTTCGTAAGCGGTCTCCATTTCATAAAACACTTTTTGAACTTCTTTAATTTCAAAATCGAGATTTTCCGAAAGAGATGCAAAACTTCCTTTTAGATTTTCGGCAAAAGGGTTGATCTCATTCTTAAACACCTCGTTCATGTGTTCGAAAGCCCATTCTCCGGCGTTTAGACCATTTGAAGTCGTACATTCCCGGATGACCTTGTCAAAACTAGCAAAGTATTGATTAATCTCTTGCAAGTTTATCCATACAGTGCTAATAGGTGGAAGATCCTTTGGAATTTCCTTAGGTCCTTCCATTTTGACAAGTGTAGGAAGTGTACTAGGGTTTTCTTCATTTAACATGTAGGTTGGTCTTGTGATGAGATCTTTATCAATATGGAAGCGAATTCTAAAGTCCTTTTTTGCAAACTCCTGATTCATTTTAAAATAATCACACTGAGGATATTTTGCAAAGTTGTATGACCGACTCTCATCAACTAGAGCCTTATACTTGCGATCGTCAAAAATAACAATCGGATCTAAGACCAATCCTAATTTGGTTGCATCATAAAGTCTTGGATTATGGATAAAAGCTTGTCTTGCATACCGTGGGTTAGGGGGAAGGTCTCTTTGACGCGATAAGTTAAAATATCTAAACGACGAGTCAAATAAATGTACTAGTTGAGAGGCAGCGTATTGTCTTAAAAGCAAATAATCTAAACTTTTAATCCTATTAGCCGCATTAATTTCCATTTCATTCTTTTTAGACTCGAGAAGTTCGAAATCTGTTTGAAGTTTGTGAAAATTAGTGACTACTAACTCTTTTTCTTTAAGTTCGTTGGAAAGATTTGCTCTTAAGGTTTCAATTTCTTGCAAATGACCCATTTGTTTGTTTCAAAAATGATCATATTCGGGATTTGTTAAAACATTGGACGAAGGAACTAATTCCAAAGTTTGAACTTTTTCGTTGCACAAGACAAGCTCAGCAGACAGATTCTTATTCGTAGCTAGGGTTTCTAAGAGTGCAGTATTCATTTGACTAAGTAACTTTGCAGGAACCATGACCAAATCTTGTTGAGCAGGAATATACGTATGCGAAATGACTCCCGGTTGTGATTCACTCAAAGTCTGGGGACTTGCATTGATATTACTATCATTGATTGTCTCCTCATTTGAAAGACTCACCACCGAAGACTCATTCGGATCAGCACCCTCTTGCCCAACTTGATGTGGTTGAATACTAGTATCAGTTGTATCAGTAAGTATGATATTTGATCTGACCCAAAGCTAGAGATAGTTGCCATAAGAGCTGCCTGAGCAGATTGAAGATCATCACAGTCTGAATCGTAAGCATCCAGATCATTTGCTTGGTATGCTGCATTCTGTGTAGTGAGAACTTCTTGTTCCGCAATCCCTGGATCAGTAAGAAATGCTAGCTGAAATGTGTATAATGCAAGTTCGTTTTCTCAGTTCTTAACTAATAGAAAGTCCAATCAATATCAAATTTTTAATTGTTTTTGGTTGTTCAAGCTTGCTTGGTAATCTATTGCTAATTCAAACAACACTAAGTAAAAATGAAAAATATAAACCTATTTATACGTAAAACAAATTGCAAATTCCAAATTTTATTCAAGTAAAATATTAAAATGCAAAATTTAAAAGTATAAGGACTGAAAATGTAATTTCTATGAAATATAAATGCTTGAAATGTAAATTCTAAAAGTTACAAGGACTAAAAATGTAAATCAGTTAACTACAAGGACTAACCTTGTAAAAATTTTAACAAACTAACCAAATTTAACAAACTAACAAACTCAAGAACTGAAATGTAACAAACTAACAAATCCAAGGACTGATTATTGCAATTTCCACAAAATTAGAAAGATTAGCTAGGTTTAAACACTTAACTGAAATCCAGGGACTAAAATGCAAATTTCCAAAACTTTTAACCAAAAACGGGCTCAATGAAAGAATAAGCTCGTTTGAGCTTATTTCTCAACCAAATAAGCTGAAATCACTTGCAAAACTTCTAAAATCCAATTACAACTATGTGTGTTCAAGGAAATAAGCTAAAAGTTCAAGATAAGCAAAAGAGAGCTTATCAATAAGCTCAAAATAAGCTATAGCATAATCCAAACATCCACAACTTGATTTTTGTAAAGAAAATGAATAAGCACTTGATTTAAAGTAGGGGAAATCAAACTAGAACAATTTTCATCCACTAATAAGCTAGAAATCTGAAAATAAGCTCAAATGAGCTTATGTTGACCAAAACGTTGACCAGATTTTTGAAAAAGCTCAAATTCTCAAAACTTGATATTCAACACTTACTGATCAGATTTGTGAAAGAAAATAAGGACTTTTATGAAGTGGATTATTAGAACTAGGAAATCAGAATGCAAATCACATCAGAGAATGTAATTTGCTCAGGTCTTAACTAATAAGCTATTTTCTTGCTTATTTCTGAAAACTGTAAGATTTCCTCTTAAAGTCTGAAAGATTATGATGTAAGCTTTAACTAGAAACTGGTTTGAGCAATTTTGAACAAGTAATGAAGGAGAAATGAACAATTGAAATTGGCAAGTTTATGAACTAAAACTGAAAACAAGTATGACCCATACTTTTTATCAACCAATTGCCTGTTTGACTATCTTATGGACTTGCAAATGACTCAAAAACACTTGTTAACTTCTAATGACTACAATTGATCACTTAAAATCCAATTAACAATACTTGAATACTGATTAACCACTAGTCCCAAACACACCTTATCAGATTATGATCAAACTTTTACAAAGGATTATTTAGTTCTGATTAAGGCTGAGTAAAGAGCATTAGCAAACTAGTTTAAGTGATCCAAATGAAGGCTAATGAAACTGAAATCAAGCTACTTAACCAACTAGAACTCAATTAAGGTAAATGACTAAAAAGTTACTGAAAATGAGATCAAATCTATAAGACTGAACACAATAGCACAAAACCAAGCTACAAAACACTAACATCACACAATCAACAACTACTTAGCAATTAGAATCAGGCAGCCATCAAATTTATACTAAGGAATATAGCATGCAAGAACTTTTTAGAGGAACCTAAATCAGAAACTCAGAACCTATTGTAGAAAACCTTTGGGTAGAAGAGGAGCGCTGAGCTCTCTTGCCCTAGTGATACCACCACCTATCACTAGCTATCAACTCTTATCAATCACCAAAACAGCTACAAATCATCATTCTGCATATGAAACCTTCAAGAACTTGGAATGAACTGAATTTTTGATCAAACAGCAACAATTCTTCAACAAAGTCAGTTATGATCAATGTATGATCATAACAAACTTCTAACAGCAACAATAGAATCCAATAACAGCAAGAAAGTAGCAGGAATTGAAGAACAAGAATTGGCGGGAAAACTGGAATTTGAAATTTTATTGATGAATTCTGTTACAAATGTAGTTACAAGGGTTCTAACTAACTAACAAACTCAAGAGCTTGTCAGACTCTTGAGTTGTTAGGTGAAAAGGAGGGAAAAGAAGAAAAGGGAAATTGAGAGAACTATGTGTTTTCTGAAAAATTAACTACTACTGAAAATGAAGAACAAGTTGTGTATTTATAGGCTAGACTTGAGAGTTTGTTGGAGATGTGACGTGTTCAGGCCAATCATTGCTTGACACGTGGATGAATTCTGCCAATCTTCTTTAAAGGTGATGAACACATTTTGGGGATTTTTGATTCATTGGATAATATGCTAATTAAGTTGCACCATTGGATTCGTCTCATCAAAACGAGCAACTTTGATATTTTGATCTTCTTCTGAAATGCATTCTATCAAAAACGCGATCCTGGAAAATATTTTGGTGAAAGAGAGAGACACGTGGCAGCTTCTTATTGGTGGAAAGAGTGTTACACGGATCACACTGTTGTGATCTTGCATTAAATGTGGCGGCTTGTAGTGGGATTTAATTGTTTGATCCGTGTGGCTTGATTCCTTGTTTCTGATTGGTCCATGGCCTTTCACTTGGATTGATCTTTATTTAACTTTCAAAACTTGGCAGAATAAGCCCCTTAACTTGGCAGATTTCTCTTTAAGGCTAGAAACTTCATTCCTTTGACAATTTTGGCCCTTCAACTTTCATTCTTCAACAAAAATGGCCCTTTGACTTGATTGACTTTGTAGTTTGACCAGGTTTGACTTGGATCTTGACTTTGCAGTATTTGCACTTTAAGTCCCTCAACTTTCAAGACTTGTCAAGATAGGTCCTTGAGCTTTGAAAACTTGTCACTTGTGATCCTTCCTTGTCTTTTTCATCCATTTTAGCTTGGTTTTTCCTTGTTTGCTTGAAATTGTATCCTTTTACCTACATAAGATCACACAAACACAAACATACCACATAACACTGCTTTTTACAATATAAAAGGATATTTTGCTTCGTGTTTTAGGGTTATTTGTTGATAAAAGGATATGAGTTTAAGCTCATATCACTAGCTCCTCTTCATCAAGTTCCTGTCCTTGTGCTTGAGCGTTCACCAAAAAAAATATTCTCTGCAAACCATTGACCATCCCTTCTCCTCTTGGGTTTTGTGCAATCCCTAGACATGTGACCTTCTTCCTTACAGTTGTAGCATGTTATCATTCTCAACTTACCTGTAGAATTAGCCCGTGGTGCAGTAACCATTGGAGCAGTGTTGACCATTGGAGCAGGATTGACCATGCGTGCATTGGTGGTTGATGTAGTGGGTCTCCCCTGATAAGGTTGAATAGGTTGAACCATTACTCTGCCATTCTCAATGGTAGCTTGTTGTCGAGAATTAGATGAGTTCCTCAGCTGATTGTTAGTAGGAGCTGGTCCTCTAAATCCTCATTTGCGCAATGTCCTTGTGAGGTAAGCAGACATGGTGGCTAACACTTCAGCTGGGTCAGTTCTGTGTTTGAATTCAGGAATGGGAACCTCATCATTATCACAATACATTGCTTGGTCTTGTTGAGCGGCATAAGCACTAGAAGGAGTACTTATATGGTCAGAATAGCTTGGTAGATATGCTGCATTTTCTTGATATGGAGAGTATGATGACTGAGCATAGGGTGCAATGCTTGCTAGTGAATATGGGTGAGGTTGTGGAGCATATTGTGATGCTTGTGGTTCTCTATGAGACAAGGGTGCATTAAAACGATATTGTTGTTGATGTGAGGTGGGTGGTTGAGGTAGAATCGAATATTAGGGGAAGCTTGGAGTCATGTACGGAGATGGATGATAAGCTTGGTGTCCCATGATATAAGGAGTGTTGTTATATGACAAGCTTGGTTGATTTGCCATCAAAGCTAAAGGTTCAGGGTACATACCTCGAGGCGTACGGTGCATGATCACGTGTTTCTCATGCTGCTGGAGAAGAGCATAGAGTTGATCCAAATTGGACTTATGCAAATCCCTAGTTAACTTAACATCAGTAATATACTCACCCCATTCAGCTTGAGGTAAAGTATTCAAAAACTTTGTGTTAACCTGGAATGGAGCAATCACGAGATTGTACACATTCAAATCATTCATGAGAGTAGTGAATTTGAAGTAGTAGTCGTGAAGCGTTTCCCCGGGACTGTATGTGAACCTATCAAACAGGTCATACAACTGACATTCGTGTTCCTGTTTAGTAAGAGACGTACCTTGTAGCAAAACCTGTAGACGTTCCCATAACTCCTTTACGACCGTATATTGACTTACCATTCGATAGATGTCATGTGGAAGAGCTTGGAGAATGGTTTGAAGAGCCTTTTCATCTGCATCGGCAATAAGTTGTTGAGCTGGCGTAAATTCTTCAAACTCCCGTGGTCGAGTCACATTGTTAACAACGATGATACCATAATCAAGTGGACCATTTAGAATTGACTTGACCATAAGCCTCCCATATGTCGGTTTTACCTTAATGTATGACATCATACGGCCTTGCCATGCTTCAAAGACTTCTTTAATGAGCATTGGAGGGCGATTATCCGTTCCTGTTATGACGGAAATATCCGTAAGTGATGTCATTTGAGGCATTAATGAACTCGGATTCATTTTGATCACTTTAAAGAATCAAAGATTATCGGTTGATCGAGCAGTGAAGTGAGGTTATGAGTTGTGTTGTGTTGTTGAAGTAAAACGTGTGTAAGAAACCAAGATTAAATCCTCTAAAAATCGTCGAAAAAATTAGTAAAATATCCCTTGGTTCGGAATAATATCCCTTGGTTCGGAATAATTAAGTTGATTCGGAATACAAATACCTTGGTTCGGAATATCACTGATCCGGAATAAGTTGTTAAGCTTGATTCGGAATACCTTGGTTCGGAATATCACTGATCCGGAATAAGTGTTGATTCAGAAAAGCTTGATTCGGAAGACCTTGGTTCGGAATATCACTGATTCGGAATAAGTTGTTGAGCTTGATTCGGAAGACCTTGGTTCGGAATATCACTGATCCGGAATAAGTGTTGATTCGGGAAAACTTGATTCGGAAGACCTTGATTCAGAATATCACTGATTCAGAATAAGTTGTTGAGCTTGATTCGGAAGACCTTGGTTCAGAATATCACTGATCCGGAATAAGTGTTGATTCGGAAAAAGCTTGATTCGGAATGCCTTGGTTCGGAATATCACTTTATCCGGAATAACTTGTTTATCTGGAATAACTTGTTTATCCGGAATAACTTGTTTATCCGGAATAACTTGTTTATCCGGAATAACTTGTTTATCCAGAATAACTTGTTTATCCGAAATAACTTGTTTATCCGAAATAACTTGTTGGTTCGGAATAAACTGGAAAGAACTAGTTCGTATACACAGTCGTATATGAATATTAAGAACAAACCCAGATTTTTACCAAATTACACGAAAAGTTTAGTGATTTCTACCAAAATAAGTAGAACCCAATACTTATCTACTAATCCCAACAATAAAATCACCAAAAACTTCAAGAATCAAGATAGATTTTCCTAAAACCACTAATACAATCAAAAACTAAAAAACAACACAAATCATTACCTTAAATCATCCCATGGCTCTTGATACCAATTGTAGATTTGTGATAATCTTGTGAATCAATAAGGTGGGTTGATGTTTCTAGTGAGAGAAACTAGTGATAGAAAGTGAGAGAAAATGTGTTTTATTAATAATAAAAGTGAAACAACCAACACCCCTTTCCATGGTGGAAAGGGGTTTATATACCCAAGTCCTTAATGGACTTGGGCCTCCGACCCTTGACAAGCCCATGGGCCGGGTTAAACATTAAAATAACTTAACCATTAACTACGAGCTACTAAACGTATTACAATATTGCTGGAGTGACCGATACTTCTAATATAAGTTAAAATGTATTTCCAACAGACTTTCTCACTCCGAGATAGTTGATATTGAATAGGTGGCATCTGCTCCAGCCTCCAATCACCAAAAGTGCACAAATCAAGTCTAGAGCCAATAGATCAATCAAATCTCGTTAGGACCCATCACATGACGAAGAAGAGAGTCCTACGCTATATCCTTGTGATATTTCCAGAATAGTCAGAGTGATACTACTTAGTGTTCACAATGATGAGTGGAAATTAATAACAGATTTTTGGTTAGTTAATAAAACGGGTTTGCAAGGTCTTTTGTCGTGTTGCTCGTACCCAATTGTTTTATTTGTCGTTGTTTCGTTCTCGGTATCTCTTCGAATTGATCACGGTTCAAAGTGGAATTGTTGGTCTTGGTCACTAAAAGGGGGAGCTTTGGGTTATCTATTCTAAATGGTGAGATAAACGATAAAATAATTAAATGACAAGATGAAAACGAACTAACCTTGATTTGGCGGGAAAAACGAAAATTAAAACTGGAATCAAAGACTAATCCGGAATCCACCTTCTTTCTCTTATCCGGAATAAACAAATTGGTCTAATCCGCAATAAAGCAAAACTTCTTATCCGCAATACTACTTTAACCTTATCTGGAAAACATAAACATTCCCTTATCCGTAATCCGTCCTTAAACTCTAATCCGGAAATGGTATAACTTCTTATCCGCAATACTGGATTAATGAGCTATTCGGAATCCGTCTTCGATCTCTTATCCGCAAAACACCAATAAATACCTTATCCGGAAAAAGTTATCCGGAAAACGAAATGAAACAACTTATCCGGAATCTTCAATCCTTGCTTATCCGGAAAAATGCCTTGGAGTCCTTATCCGGAAAAAGTAAATAATGGCTTTATCCGCAATACGTCTTCCAACCTCTTATCCGGAATACATAAAAGGGTTTATCCTGGAAAACGTATTAAGCTACTTATCCGGAATATGTCTACGTGAGCTTATCCGGAAAACGACAACAAACTCTTATCCGCAAAACACTTACTACCTTCTTATCCGGAATACGATATGATAATGCTTATCCGGAATCTACTTGGTCCTTATCCGCAAAACGAGCTAAATTCTTATCCAGAAAACGGAATGACGAGCTTATCCGGGAAACGAAAGCTTTCTTTGGCTGATCCGCAATAACTGGCTAAAGACTCTTATCCGGAATAAGGAATTTATTTCCTTATCCGGAAAATGAGGGATATAAAGATCCGAAACTTGCACAATAAGCTAAATCCCAATAAGCACTTTGCCAAAAGTTAAACCAAAAGATTTTTAGAAAAAGATGATTAAGCTAGAATTTAAAAACTTTTAAAACCTTAATAAGCTAGAAAATCAAAAAACTGCTTTTTATCAAAAACTTAAACTTATCAAATCAACTTATTATCAATAAGCCAACACAAAAATCAACCAAATCACAACCACTACATGCTTATTAAATTATACCATAGATTATTAAGAAAGGAAGAATGAGAGATTATTAAAAGTTTGCTTGAATTAAAATATTAAGATTCCAAAGTACAAAACTTAATGTAAAACTAGAGAGAAGAAAACTTAAGAAAAACTTGAAAAATAAACTACTAAAAAAATTAACCACCTAACCACACTCCTAATGACACATAAGGAGGGTATTTAGAGGAAGTGGGGAGATTACATGCTTAAGCTATCTTATTTCTTTCTTCTTGTCTCGACTAGACTTAATTTCTTTGTCTTTCTCGACGTCGTCTCGGGATTTGTCGATATAAGTTGAACTTGTCTTATAATTATCTTCTAAAAATAGACTTGAGTTCTTCGACTTTATTAAACTTCCGTCTTTAGACTTTTTCTTCGATAAATCTTCAGAATTGGCCTTGGACTTCCGTTCTTTTTGCATTCTCGATCTTTCGACTTCGTCTTTAGTCTTTTTTCGATAAAAGCCCGTGATAGCCCATGTTTTCTTCCTTTTGCATCTTTTGGTCCTAAAACACAATAAAAACACAAACCACGCATAATTCCGACTTTTACGACATAAAATACACGTTTTGGTCTTGTTATTATTGGAAATAAGTGGTAAAAGGATAAGTGTTTTCACACTTATTAAATTCCCTACACTTGACCATTGCAATGTCCTCATGCAATGCACTAATTTCAAAGCACGGTTTACATTTTTCATCATAGATAACCCACCTTGGCCTTTATTAAATACAAAACACTAAGAAAACTAAAAAGAACAAAATAAGTAAGAAATCAAAGACTTTCATTGGGGTTTTAGGTTGTCATGAATGTTCATCATTCTCAAGTTTCACGTTCCCCATACCAAGCTTAAAAATGAGATCATTGTTATTATAAGTTAGCAAACTAACACGAACTCATGTGGCCCAATTATTCACTTAGACTCCCTTATTCCTAGGTTTATCTCTTATATTTTAATAATGTCTTAAATGATCACGAGGATGCGTTGTTGGACTTATTTTGATAGTTATTTAGGCTGAAAATAAAGTGGGACGATTTAATCAATAGTTAGCTAAAGGACAAAATCTTTTAAAACTGCTTCTCGGGACCTCATAAAGTTCATATCTTGGCATAACTCGCTTCACGATTTGAGACCTCTCTCGGACCGATATTTGGAAGGGACTTCATACTTCAAATATTTGAGAGACGTTCTTGAAATTATGGTCTTCTCTTCATAATAGGAATTTCTTCACTTGAAGTTTTGAGAGATTCTTCATATTTGGACCACGACTTCTTCATTTTTCTCCAATCTTTATTTTGGACTTTGATATACAACGATCCGCCTCCTTTAAGGACTTGGATCTATTTATCCTCATACCTTGCTAGGGTCTTTTCGGATAGACTTCTCCATGATCTTTTGGGGAGTTTTTGCTTTTCGTCGTGTGTCTCGATCCTTCATATTGATTTTTGATAAATGATTCTTCACATCACTTTTGGATCTTTAACAACAAAATGCAGCCCTCATGCCTTGTTAGGGCCTTTTCGGACTCGACAAACTTCTCATCCCGCTTCAATAAGTTATGCCTTGGCTATGAACTCTTATTAATACCGAGCAACTTTTAAACGATCTTGGGCTAGAAGCTAAGTAACTTTTCAAATCGTACAACCTTATTTATTGCAGATAAATTTATTAGCAAGCGATGAGAGAATAGGCTTATAATCAACTCACATAAATTCACGAAAGAATACCAAACTTATAATTGACTCTATCATCTCTCGTTCTCCATAATTTAAAATCTCAAGGAATGAGACTCGTGGATGCTTAGCCAATTAAATCAAAGTTTTGGGTTTTCGAGTCATCTATAGGATCTTGCAAACTCTTAGACTTTTTCAAGTTTAGAATTCGCATTTTAAAGTTCCCTTGATAAACAACTCTCTGGGATCAATTATAGGAACTTGTGAATAATTCTTGTTCTTAACCCGTGAGAGTTAAGACCTTCGCGTTTTAAAGTTCCTTATATAAAAGCCTAGCAAAACTTGACTTAAACACGTTAAGGATACTAGCTAGAGTAAACTTAGATAAGTAAACTCGGGTTGAGTCAAAATATTCACGACTTTGAAAAATTTAAAACCACTTTATTGAAATTTATTCTAGCAAGGAAAGAAACTAACCATAACAAAGGAAAATACAACTATACAACTAGGCCAAAATAGATTAAAAATTTTGAAAAACGTCGAAAAATCAAATTTTCCGGTTAAAATGAGGAAAAATTCATGGAAACGACCACTTACTTCGATAGAAGTCCCCCTACACTTGATATAAACATTGTCCTCAATGTTTAAGCATGTGGGAGTAAACTCCCCTACACTTATGACATTGTGCACTTTGTTTAAATCTTGCTAAGGAAAAGACAACTATAGTGATTTCAGTGTGAACATATAAGATATGAAATATTGAATCACGACAGTTTTAGGATAGAACCGGGAAGACGGGTACACAGGATCACGGTTCATCGAAAGTCATCGAGAATGGATCTTTGAGGCTTTAATCCCTGCACAGAAGAAGAAACAAGACAACAAAACACATACGGGGCTCCCCCTACACTTATTATGAAAACGGTGAAGGATAGATCAACGGGTTGCCTCCCGAGAAGCGCTTGTTTTTATTAACCGAGTCACGAGCCTGACTCGACCCAGAACTTAATTCAAGGGAAACGTGGTGAGGGATGGTATCATCTCATGAGAGATGTCCTCACCAAAGTACAACTTCACGCGCTGGCCATTCACCTTAAAATTGGGCCCATTTGGCTGAGAAAGCTCAATGGTGCCACAGGGAAAGACTTTGGCGATGGTGAATGGACCAGACCAGCGGCTCTTCAACTTGCCCGAGAAGATCTTCAATCGAGAGTTAAAAAGTAAGACTTGATCACCAACGTGGAACTCTTGGTTCTTAATCCTTGCATCATGGATGATCTTGGTCTTCTGCTTGTAGATCAGTGAGTTCTCGTAAGCTTCATTCCTCAGTTCATTAAGCTCGTTGAGTTGAATCTTCCGAAGATCACTGGCTTTGTTGATGTCGAAGTTAGCCCACTTCAAGGCCCAGTATGCCTTATGTTCCAGCTCAATAGGGAGGTGGCATGCTTTCCCGTACACAAGACGATAAGGTGTGCAACCAATCGGGGTCTTATATGCGGTACGGAAAGCCCACAAAGCATCATCTAATTTATCGGCCCAAGAGGCACAATGCTCTCCCACAGTACGCTCCAGAATTCGCTTCAATCCACGGTTGGAAATCTCGTCTTGACCATTAGTTTGGGGATGATAGGCGGTGGAAAGACGGTGATTAATACCATACTTAGCCATGACTCTTGCGAATTGATTATTGCAAAAATGAGTCCCGCAGTCACTGATAATAGCACGAGGAACACCGATCGAGCAAAAAGCTGTTTCAAAAAGTTTACAACCACCCTCGTATCATTCGTTGGGAGAGCCTTAGCTTCAACCCATTTAGAAACGTAGTCTACGGCTACAATGATGTATTTTTTTCCTTTAGATGAAGGGAATCGCCCCATAAAGTCGATGCCCCATACATCAAAGATTTCACATTCTTGTATGAAATTTTGAGGCATCTCATCTTTATGTGTGATCTTGCCTTGTCTTTGGCAAGCATCACAATGTTTAACCATTTCGTGAGCATCCCGATAAATGGTGGGCCAATAAAATCCCGAGTCAAACACTTTCTTCACGGTGAATTTGGGACCAAAGTGACCACCGATGGGTCCTTTGTGGCAAGCCTCGAGAATGTCTGAAGCTGTCAGTCCGTCAACACATCGGCGAATAATCAAATCAACGCATTGTTTGAAGAGAAAATGGTCATCCCAAAAGTAAGTCTTAACATCGTTTAAGAACTTTTTCTTTTGTTGGGATGTTAACCCTTTGATGAGAACACCACCCGCTAAGTAGTTTGTAATATCGGCAAACCACGGGGTGTCATCAAGATTGGAATTTATAGACATTAAGGTCTCAAGGGGAAAAGAGTCATTGATCTCTTGATTCGGATGATCCTCTTGATAAGGATCCTCAAGTCTACTTAGATGATCGGCGGCTAGGTTTTCGGCTCCCTTCTTGTCACGAATTTCAATGTTAAATTCTTGAAGGAGTAAAACGCACGAAGAAGTCTTGGCTTAGAATCGTGCTTAGTCATCAAGTACTTCAACACGGAATGGTTCGTGTATACAATGGTGGTGGATAAAACAAGATAGGGGCGAAATTTTTCAAAAGCATAGACAAGAGCTAAAAGCTCTTTTTCGGTTGTCGTATAATGCAATTGAGCCCTCGTCATTGTCTTGCTAGCATAATGGATTGGTTGGAAGTGTTTGTTCACTCTTTGGCCCAAAACCGCTCCAATGGCAAAATCGCTAGCATCACACATCAACTCGAAAGGTAGCTCCCAATTAGGGGTGACTAAGACCGGTGCCTTAGTTAGCTTATCCTTAAGAAGGTTGAATGATTCAATACACTCTTTGGAAAAGATAAAAGGAGTATCTTTTTCCAAGAGGTGGGTCATCGGGCGAGCGATTTTAGAAAAGTATTGGATAAATTGACGATAGAAGCCCGTATGACCAAGAAAACTTCTCACACCCTTCACGGTTGAAGGAGGAGGTAATTTGGCTATGACATCCACTTTAGCACGGTCCACTTCAAGACCGGCTTCTGAGATTTTGTGTCCTAGCACAATGCCTTCTTTTACCATAAAATGTCATTTTTCCCAGTTTAGAACAAGGCGAGTGTCTTCGCACCGCTTAAGCATACGTTCTAAATTGGCAAGGCAAGAAGAGAATGAATCCCCAATGACCGAGAAATCATCCATGAAGACTTTCATGGTTTGCTCAACCATGTCATGGAAGATAGCCAACATGCACCTTTGGAAAGTCCCGGGGGCATTGCATAAGCCAAAAGGCATTCTTTTATAAGCAAATGTGCCATAGGGACAGGTGAATGTTGTCTTCTCTTGATCTTGGGGATCGATGGGTATTTGGAAATAACCCGAGAAACCATCTAGAAAGCAGTAATATTCATTACCCGCTAAACGTTCAAGCATTTGGTACATAAAAGGAAGAGGAAAATGATCCTTTCTCGTGGCATCATTGAGTTTGCGATAGTCTATACAAACTCTCCACCCAGTAACGAGATGTGTAGGAATCAACTCGTTGTTTTGATTGGGCACAACAGTGATTCCGCCTTTCTTAGGCACACAATGGACTGGACTAACCCATGGTGAATCCGAGATAGGGTAAATCATGCCCGCATCAAGAAGTTTGATAACCTCTTTTTTGATAACGTCATGGATTTTAGGATTCACCCTTCGTTGGCTTTGAATGGTGGGCTTAAAGTCGTCCTCTATGAGAATTTTATGTGTGCAGAAGTGAGGATCAATTCCACGAATATCAGAGATTTTCCAAGCAATAGCTCTTTTATGTTTCTTGAGAACTTCAATGAGACGAGTTTTCTCATCGGCTTTTAAGTCTTTAGCAATGATAACAGGAAGTTGATCAATGCCTTCTAAGAAAACATATTCGAGATGAGGAGGTAAGTCCTTAAGCTCAAGAGTAGGAGGATCCTCAATAGATGGTGTAACTAATGATGGATCATCATTAGTCACATCTTTAGGAGAAGGAGGAGAGAAAGGGTCTTCATTGAGAAGTTTCTCAATTGTACGAATGTCTTCTTCCCAATCGGTGGGAGAATCATCATACTTAAGATCAAGTGTACCCAAGCTAGCTTCAAAATGATCCAAAAGAAAATCACTTTCTCCAAAAGGAGTCAATGACGGAGCGATTGAGGCAACGGTCTCAACATTGGGTAGAGAAGAGAGATTACTTTTTCAAACATCATGAAAGTGTTCTTCACAAGCCTCATCGAGAACATCAATAACAATAACACTCTCATATGAATAAGGTTGTTTAGAAATCTTACCCATGTTGAAGACAATTTTATCGTCACCAACTCTCATGATTATTTCGCCCGCGACTACATCAATGAGAGTGCGACCGGTCGTCAAGAAGGGACGTCCAACGATTAATGGAACACGGGGATCCATCTCGTAGTCAATAACAACAAAATCCGCCGGGAATGTGAATTTGTCAACGCCAACGAAGACGTCTTCGGCTATCCCCACTGGATAAGCAACCGTACGGTTTGCTAATTCCAAAGTCATTTTGGTAGGGACTAGCTCTGGGAGAGATAATTGCTTCCAAACACTTAAAGGCATTAAGTTTATACTAGCACCTAGATCGGCTAGGGCCATGTAATTATCTACTCCCGGGAAGTTGCAAGGAATCAAGAAGCGACCCGGAACACCAAGTTTGGTGGGCAATTTCCTTAAGAGAACCGCGGAGCAATTCTCGTTAAGTTGGGTATTAGCAATATCAAGAAGCTTTTCCTTGTCACTAAGAAGATCTTTAAACATCTTCGCATATTTAGGCATGTGAGCGAGAGCCTCAGCGAAGGAGATGTTGAAATTTAATTGTTTAAACATTTTGAGAAAGTTTGAAACTTGAATATCATCCTTGCTCTTTTGCTTCTCTTTCCTCAACCTTGAAGGATAAGGTATGTCGGATGAAGAGGAAGGATTTAGAGGAATAGGATCACTCACAACCGCGGGTGGTGGGGGAATAGGGGTAGAAGGCAAAGGAGGTGAGGAAAGTTGCTCTTTTTCCTTGTTCACAATCATGGGTGGAGGTGTAGGAAGCTCGGGTTCCGTATAACCTTTTCCACTACGAGTGGTGATTGCTTTCATCTCCCCTCTTGGATTAGCAACGGTGTTACTCGGAAGAGTACCCGAAGAAGAGGGTTGATTACCTTGGAAAAGCGAACCGATCATATCACGTATATTATCCGCTTGAGTGCTGAAAGAGTGTCTCATGTCTGCGTGAATATCATTGCTTTGTTTCGCCATGTCATTCCTTAGCTCAACTCGAATATCACTCCCTTGTTTCGCCATGTCTCCCTTCAAGTTGATGAATTGACTCTGAAGATTCGTCACCATCTCTCTATTAGTCCTCATGAACATCTCGATGTCTTGATTCAACGTCGTTGGTTGATTGAGAGGTGGAGCTTGGTAAGCTTGAGAATTTCCTTGAGGTGGATATGGGTTTCGTTGGGATTGATATTGATTGTTAGCACGAGGTTGGCTTTGGTTATTTCGGTTATAACTTTGTTGTTGGTTTTGGTTTTGAGGAGTAAAGACGGGTGGTGAAAGATAGTTGTTTGAACGATAACTTAGCAAGTTACGGTCTCCTTGAGAACGAGCTTGATAGCCTCCCGTGGGATAGGTACCGTATGCCGCGTTAACGTTTTTACAAATATTGCCTTGAGTAGAAGGACAATCAATGTAAGAGTGAGGACCACCACATGTTTCACAAGAAATAGCAACAGCTTTAGCTTGTTGAGTATGGTTAATAGCCAAAATTTGCAAATTTTTGCTCATTTCGATAATGGCTCGTTCCATGGCAGACATGTCGGTGGTGGAAGAAGTAGATGAAACATTGACTCTCGAATTAGATCTTGAGGATGCGGATGAATCCCATTTCTTGTGGTGAGTAGTCATGTTTTCAATCAACTCTCTACACTCCTCCGGTCTCCTTTTCATAAAAGTACCACCGACGGCGGCGTTGATCGTGTCACGATCACGAAAAGTGAGACCATTGTAGAAAGTATCAATGAGAGTGACGGGGAGCATGTTATGATTTGGACAACGGTCGATCAAATCATTGTAGCGTTCCCATGCATCAAAGAGTGATTCGTCATTGTTTTGCATGAATCCACTAATTTGGTTACGAAGGCTCGTGACCATGGATGGTGGAAAGTAGCGTGACAAAAATCGTTGAGTCATGACGTCCCAAGTATGAATAGAATTCTTTGGGAGACGGTCAAACCATTTTTCAGCATGGTGAGAAAGCATGTGGGGAAATAGTTGAAGGCGAAGTACATCCATAGAAACACCGGGCATCTTCATGCTTTGAGTAATGGTAATGAATTTGTCGAGGTGCTTGTTGGCATCATCATCCGGCAATCCACGAAATGGATTAGTTTGCACTTGTTGGATCATGTGATGTTTCAACGAAAACTCCTGAGCTGTGATTTGCATCGGCGCAATCGGTCCTCCACGTCCATTCATCGTAGGTTGGCATAGCTCCTCCATGGTTCGTAGGTCGGGTTGGGGTAGATTATTCATGTTGGGGTGGGGTGGATTATTATTGTTGTTGTGTACACCGGCCATGTCTAAATTATCGAGAGTCTCGGGCTCAGGATAGGACGTTGATTGGGTACGCATACACTAAAAAAGAAAATGCAAGAGAAAATATTTTTGGTTTTTATAGGTTTTTAATTATTTTTTTTGTGTTTTTTGAAAATTTTATATTTTTATAGGTTTTTGAAAATTTTTATACTTTAAAATAACGTTCCCGAAAGAACGGATCCCAAAATCCAATTTTTCTCAGAAGAAACCGTTGATCCTTACGAAAAGAGCCGGCAGCGGCGCCATTTTAATAACAGATTTTTGGTTAGTTAATAAAACGGGTTTCCAAGATCTTTTGTCGTGTTGCTCGTACCCAATTGTTTTATTTGTCGTTGTTTTGTTCTTGGTATCTCTTCGAATTGATCACGGTTCAAAGTGGAATTGTTGGTCTTGGTCACTAAAAGGGGGAGCGTTGGGTTATCTATTCTAAATGGTGAGATAAACGATAAAATAATTAAATGACAAGATGAAAACGAACTAACCTTGATTTGGCGGGAAAAACGAAAATTAAAACTGGATCAAAGACTAATCTGGAATCCACCTTCTTTCTCTTATCCGGAATAAACAAATTGGTCTTATCCGGAATAAAGCAAAACTTCTTATCCGCAATACTACTTTAACCTTATCCGGAAAACATAAACATTACCTTATCCGCAATCCGTCCTTAAACTCTAGTCCGGAAATCGTATAACTTCTTATCCGCAATACTGGATTAATGAGCTATCCGGAATCCGTCTTCGATCTCTTATCCGCAAAAAACCAATAAATACCTTATCCGGAAAAAGTTATCCAGAAAACGAAATGAAACAACTTATTCGGAATCTTCAATCCTTGCTTATCCGGAAAAATGCCTTGGAGTCCTTATCCGGAAAAAGTAAATAATGGCCTTATCCGCAATACGTCTTCCAACCTCTTATCCGGAATACATAAAAGGGTTTATCCAGAAAACGTATTAAGCTACTTATCCGGAATATGCCTACGTGAGCTTATCCGGAAAACGACAACAAACTCTTATCGGCGAAACACTTACTACCTTCTTATCCGGAATACGATATGATAATGCTTATCCGGAATCTACTTGGTCCTTATCCGCAAAACGAGCTAAATTGCTTATCCGGAAAACGGAATGACGAGCTTATCCGGGAAACGAAAGCTTTCTTTGGCTTATCCACAATAACTGGCTAAAGACTCTTATCCAGAATAAGGAATTTATTTCCTTATCCGGAAAATGAGGGATATAAAGATCCGAAACTTGCACAATAAGCTAAATCCCAATAAGAACTTTGCCAAAAGTTAAACCAAAAGATTTTTAGAAAAAGATGATTAAGCTAGAATTTAAAAACTTTTAAAACCTTAATAAGCTAGAAAATCAAAAAACTGCTTTTTATCAAAAACTTAAACTTATCAAATCAACTTATTATCAATAAGCCAACGCAAAAATCAACCAAATCACAACCACTACATGCTTATTAAATTATACCATAGATTATTAAGAAAGGAAGAATGAGAGATTATTAAAAGATTGCTTGAATTAAAATATTAAGATTCCAAAGTACAAAACTTAATGTAAAACTAGAGAGAAGAAAACTTAAGAAAAACTTGAAAAATAAACTACTAAAAAAATTAACCACCTAACCACACTCCTAGTGACACATAAGGAGGGTATTTATAGGAAGCGGGGAGATTACATGCTTAAGCTATCTTATTTCTTTCTTCTTGTCTCGACTCGACTTAATTTCTTTGTCTTTCTCGACGTCGTCTCGGGATTTGTCGATATAAGTTGAACTTGTCTTATAATTGTTTTCTAAAATTAGACTTGAGTTCTTCGAATTTATTAAACTTCCGTCTTTAGACTTTTTCTTCGATAAATCTTCAGAATTGGCCTTGGACTTCCGTTCTTTTTGCATTCTCGATCTTTCGACTTCGTCTTTAGTCTTTTTCTTCGATAAAAGCCCGTGATAGCCCATGTTTTCTTCCTTTTGCATCTTTTGGTCCTAAAACACAATAAAAACACAAACCACGCATAATTCCGACTTTTACGACATAAAATACACGTTTTGGTCTTGTTATTATTGGAAATAAGTGGTAAAAGGATAAGTGTTTCCATCCGCATATATATATGACTACTTACCATTATTTTCCACATCACAGTCCCCCTAATAGACTACCTCCAACGACAGTATGGAGTGTCCCTTCAACGAAGTTTGTGCCAACTTTCCGTTGTAAACCTGGACTGTGACACCCTCATAGTAAACCACTTTGATTCTAGATGATCTTAATACCAAGTATATTTCCCTTTGCTTCAACCAGCAAACCCTTCGTAACCCAGATCGCAGCCTTGCATCCACAAGAAAATACCATACCATCTATATATAGAAATAGATGTACGAACATACCTGGTGTATGCTCCCAATAATAGATGCTTCTGTCCTCACTACTTTTCATGTAACCGTTGTTAAGGACATACACATCTAACCGAGTATCCATTTCTTCATTCAATCTAGCCATCCACTTGGAAAAAAACCTCACAAGCAACTATATCATTAAAAGTCAATGACTAGTGTGCATATATCTTTGATGAGACTACAATTATACATGGTCTCATCGTTCTTTTTGCACTTTAAAATGTTAAAAATGTCATAAAATACCATATTATGTTCTTGTATTTGATACTTGTGTATTTTAGGTATAGATATCGCGAAAAAGACAATAGATCATAAGAAACAAGCAAAAACGAACACGAGAAACGAATCCGCACAATGAACCGGGCCCAAGTTATGATTTTCCAAGAAAAAGTCCTTGAAGAATTGAAGATATACAAGAAAGGTTCTTCATCATTGAAGAAATGATACTTTATACCCTTGTATATTAATAATTACAAGTTTCGTCCTTAAAGTTTCTCAAAATTACAAACGATTCCCTCAACTTTGAAGAATTAGCAAGATTGGTCCTCACAAAATGAAGACTTATCAATATTGGTCCTCCTCAAAGTCAAACATACCATGAAGACCTTCAAGATACAAGAAAGAATAAGTTTGGTCCTTCAAATATCAGGAAATGACAAACAAGTCCTTGAAATACCTTTTATAAAGTTTTTGGGGCAAAAGTGTGAAGAATGAAACTTAGTTAACAAAGGAAATTGAGTTTCAAGCTGATAATAGGGAAATGAAGACAAGGTGAAAGAATAGGGGTATAATATGCCAAGACAATGAACCTTACCTAGACCAACTAGAGCCTGCCACCTCACCCAACTCACCCTTTCCACCAATCAGCATCCACCATTGCTCCACATCACCCCTCCACTAACCAATGGATTAATATTAATTAATCCCATTTAAATTTGGCGCCTAACACTTATATTAATCCTAAACAAAGATAAAAAAACATGTGTTCTTAACCAAGAACACAATTTGGGGATTTATTGTTTAACAACAATTAAACCCAAATGAGCTCCATATTTATGATTAACCATGTGTTAAACGAAACCCAAACCCCACTTTGGTCCCACATCACCCAAGAGTGCTACACGTGGCTCCCCTGCTCACTCCTCATTGGTCTTTAACATACAGCCAAAACCAAAAGTTCCATCCAACGACCAAAAGCATTTTCTTGTTCCTTATAAATCATTGGATGCCTGAGATCACTCCATAACACCTCAGCATCAGCAAAACGCCAAGAACTCTTCACCAGACCTCCAAACTCAAAAGTTAACAACGACATACTTGGAACTTCAGTAGCTAGGGTTTTATTGTTTTCTTAGCATTCTAAAATCATTGTAAGGTCTATATAAGGCCATTAGTTGAGTAGCTTAGTTCTTGTTCTCAGTTTTTCTTTTGTCAAACCTTGTAAAGCCCTTTTCTGATTTATGAAAGTGTGGTATTGTGTTGTGATTAAAAAATGAGTTCCATATTCTTGTTATTGTTTTAATCTTTTGTTGTCATGTTTTTGTACTTAAACAAACTTTGAACAAGTCCAAAGTTCTCCTATAAGCCTGTGAATCCCTTGTTATTTGTGTGATAAAGAAATGGTCTGGCTTGGAGAAGGATTGTTCATTGAGGTGCTTATTTAAGTGACATAAGTCACATTCAAAGTGCTTAAACAATTTGGAAGTTTATTACAAAGTTTTCTAACCGAAATCTGTCAAGTGGTTTGCTAAGTACTTGTGGTTCAACATCTTGCTTATTTGAACTTAAGGGTGATCACAGCCTCCTAATCTTGACTGATTAAGGGGTAGTGAGGCCTTAAGGAAGGATTAAATCCTTGTGGGAACCTAAGTGTTGCAAAGACTTGGACTTTTGTCACCTTTATTCATATTACTTGTGCTAACCCTAGGTTCAAGCCCTTGGCTATGCCTTTTCCTTGTTCTTAGCAGTGGAAAGCTGGTGCTTGTTTAGCTAGCACCTAAGCTCTTTGATTCCCAGGTGTGGATGTACATCTTGGAGGTTTGAATACTCATTCCTTCATTTATCTGTTTAAATATTGTATGTTATGTGATTTAGAGTTTCATGCTTGAAAGTTGTGTTCGTTGTGCTTGAATCAGTCACATAGGTTTATAGTAACTTATATCTGTCATAAATATGCATGCTCAAAGGTTAAAATCAACAATTGCTTTGAAATTAGTAAGATTAAGTGTTGTTTGGATTTGCCTGTTGTGAGGGCTTAAGGCCTTTGGCCTTTGTTTTCTTTGTTCTTGCTGCTATTGGTAGTTCCTTTTAAGGGGTATTTGTGTTTTTCTAAGTGTTGAAAACATATAACAAGAAGTTTGCATGTTAACCATTTTTTCACTTGAAAATAGGTCAAACACATCAGAGAGGATAATTTGTTTGTTTGTTTGATTTAAAGTCTGAAATTTGGTTTACTTGTAGTTCCTGTTGGTGTTTGATAGGTGTGAAAACACCCATCCTTTTACCACTTAATTATAATAATAGCCAAGCCAAACGTGTATTTTATGTCGTAAATGTCGGAATTATGCGTGGTTTGTGTTTTTATTGTGTTTTAGGACCAAAAGATGAAAAAGGAAGAAAACACGGGCTTTCACGGGCTTTTATCAAAGAAAACGAGAAAAGACGAAGTCAAAAGATCAAGAGTGCAAAAAGAACGGAAGTCCAAGGCCTATTCTGAAGATTTATCGAAGAAAAAGTCTAAAGACGGAAGTTTAATGAAGTCGAAGAACCAAGTCTAATTAAAGAAGAAAATTATAAGACGAGTTCAAATTATATCGACAAATCCCGAGACGACGTCGAGAAAGACAAAGAATTTAAATCGAGTCGAGACAAGAAGAAAGAAGGAAGAAAGCACCAACAATTTACTCCTCCTAATGTGTCATTAGGAGGTGGTTAGAAAATTAGGAGTAGATTAGTTTTAGGATTAGGAGTAGATTAATATACTTTCTCTCTCTAGCTTTTCTTTAATGTTTAAATCTTTTTCATTAATCTTGTATTAGATCTTAATCTTTATCTTAATCAAGCTTTTCAATTAATCATTCTCATTCTTCCTTTCTTTATTATTAATCTTGTGTTGATTTAGATGATCTTGTAGTTTCTTAATCTTGATGTTTATTGATTTATTGATGCTTTTGATTGATTGTGCTTATTGGTTTTTATGTGTTTGATTTTTATAGCTTATAGTGTTTTAGTGCTTATTGTGTTAGTTTTCTTATTTTTAATTAAGTGCTAATTAGTTAATTTTTATAAAAAGTTGTTTTTAAATATTTTTATTATTTAGTGTTTTTAAAAGTTTTTAAATTTTGGCTTATTAGCTTTTTCTAAAAATCAATTTGGTTAAGTTTTTAGATAAGTGCTTATTAGTTTATTTTATAAAAAGTTGATTTTTAAATTTTAGATTTATTAGTATTTTTCAAGTTTTTGATTTGTGGTTATATTAGTTTTTCTTAAAAGTGTTTTAGATTAAGTTTTGGTAGATTGCTTATTTGATTTTAGCTTATTCGTGGCTTATTTTATGATTTTTAGTGCTACTGTATCCTTGATTTTTCAAGTTTTCGGATTAGGGTTAATTATTCCGAAATTTCTATTTTCTCTGAATTTATGCCCTTATTCCGAAAATATCATTTTCTATGAATTTGTCATTTTTCTGAAATTGTCGCTTTTTCCGAAATTATTCATTTTTCTGAATTTATCAATTTTTCCGAAAAAACACTTTATTCCGAAAAACTATGTTTTTCTGAAAATGCAATTATTCCGAAGAATCAATAAAATCAGAAAAACACAGTATTCCGAAGAACATAAATCTCTGAAATGCACTGTACATATTCCGAAATAATAGAGGTGCTTACTTGTTTGCTTTAAATTTATTCCGAAATAATCCCCGAAATTTACTATAGCGATTCTGAAATAAGTGAGCACTCTACTTACATGCTTTAGTAGTTTTGGCGCCAAATTAAGCAGCCAGCCTGGCTGCTTCCAGCAGCTAGCCTGCCTGCTTGCTTATTTGTTAGTATTGTTCCGTAGTTGTTTAGTTTTATCTGAAAGTTGTTCCGATTTTACTTTTGAAAGTTACGTATTTTTAGTTGAATTTTTCGTCTATTTTTAAAATTAATATTTTTTCGTAAAGTTCAAGTTTTATCTTTTATTTAGTACCCGCTTTAGGTTTTCCCTCGTTTAACTTTAAAGTACCATTTTAGTTTTATTCTCTCCTTTTTCATTAAGCAAACTTTATTTTTGAGTCGATAGTTAATTTCGTCTTTTAGATTTATTTTTATTGATTGTTTCGTTTTAATTTCACGTTTTATTATTTATATTGTTTTGTTTTTATTAGTTAATCGCTTTTAGCTTATTGTTATTATTTTGCGCATTTACCTTTTTAGTATAATAGATAACCAAACCATTTTATTTTCCACCGAGAACGACTGAGTCACACTTTTAACCGGAAATCAATTCGAATTGAATCGAGACGAACAAATTTTCATACCTGGCAAAAACCCAGTTATTAAATGGCGTCGTTGCCGGCTCTTTTCGTGAAGATTAACGGTTTATTGTGAGAGACGCATTGGATTTTGGGATCCGTTCACTTTTGAACGTTATTTTTCTTGCCAAAAATTTTTCAAAAATCCCAAAAACATTTGAAAAATCATAAAAGCATTTCTTTTTCACAAGTTTTGCGCCAAAAATATTCTTCTTGCTTGTCTATTATTCTTCATGGATTCGTCTTGCGTACGGTGTGGGAGACCATGGCATGGTTATCAAACATGTCATTGGTGTATTTGTGAGCGGTGCGGCTCTGATATCGACAATACACAATTTGGATTTTGTCCATTTTGCAATTCAACAAATTCGTACTTCTCCTCTTACAATACTTTCTCACCCTTTCCCGTATATGACAATCCTTATCCTCAAAATGCACCGGGTTTTCCTCAATACCCGTATTGCAATAATTGTGGGGGCCCTCACGATGCTTCTTCTTGTCAACCGATGAATATCTTTGAGCCAATTCCGTGCTATGATTCCGGTTTGTATAACTTTGAGCCCCCACATCACACCCTCAATCATCAATCCGCTCAGGAAATTAGTCTTGACCAACAACTCACTACTTTGAATGACGTTCTTGAAAGTTTAGCTCAACTCCGAGCTGACTTGCATCAGGAAAGGCAACCTTTGCTTGATGGTGACCAAATCTTGAAATCCACCTACACCTTTTTGAGCCAATTTGGTCGTTTTCTCTTCTTTTCTACACCAAAATGTTTAATTAAAGCGTGGGATAGAATGAGTTTAATTGAACATACTCGGGGAGATGATCAACAAAAATTGCTTCATGAGCTTCTTAAAGATGTGGAGGTTATCAAGGACGAGTTAGTCGACTATATCACTCCTAACTGGAATGGTCCAGTCTATTATGATGATGATGACGAGGATGATATCTACAATATCAATCCATCTTCTGAGATTACTACTCCTACTCTTGATATCCCTAATACGTCTAAGGATTGTGATACATCGAGTGAGATTAGCGATTTTGGTCTTGATAAATTCTTTGATGAGGTTTGTGATGTGCTAACTTTTGAGGAGCTTACGGAAGAGGTCGCTCTTAATGATGATGATTCTTCTCCATGCTAAGAGAATTTCACTTTTGAAATTTCTCCTTCTCCTCCGGGCGATGAAGGCGATGTTGATTTATTCTCTCCGACCTATGAGAAGTTCACCCCTGAACTTGGTCTTGTGGATGAGGTGGAAGACGTTATTCTTCGCGACAAATTACTGAAAGTTCATATTCTGATTGCTAAAATTGAAGCGTTGAATTCTCCTCCTATTAAAGAATCTTTACCTCAGTCTATTACACCCGTTGAGTATAATGACCCATTGCTGGAAGAAATCGACATTCACTCAATACCTCCGGGTATTGATGATGATGACACGGAGGGGGATATTATTTTTGATAATTTGCTGCAGGAAGGTATTGTCCCAAGTCCCCCTCCCGAGCACCTTTCATCCACTCCTTTAGACACCATTACGGAGGATGAGTGCTTTGACCCGGGAGGTGACATTGATTATTATATGATTGATAACCTTACGGCTTTGCCGCTGTCTAAGCATCAATTGTCTTTGGGGGATGACAATTTGCTTACTTTACCCACCCCACCTCCCGTGGATCATGATCTCACATACTTTTCGTATGTTGAGAGGACTTTTCTACCTTTTAAGACTTATCCTCCAGCCTCCCCTGTTGTATTTTCCTCCGGGAACGAGGACAAGGTCTTTGATCCCGGTATTACATTCGAGGCTTCCTCATGGACCATTTAATTCGGGGACGAGTCAGGCTCGTGACTCGGTTAACAAAAACAAGCGCTTCTCGGGAGGTAACCCGATTATTTATCCTTTTATTCTGTTTTTCTAATAAGTGTAGGGGGAGACCCTAGTATGTGTTTGTTGTTTTCTTTCTTATCATGTGCAGGGATTCGAGCTTTCAAAGATACATTCTTGATGACATTTGACGAACCGTGATCCCGTGTTCCCGTCTTCCCGGTTCTATCCTAAAGTCTTTTGATTCATTATTTTTTCATTTATGATTGAAATAGGAATCACTTTAGTTGTCTCTTCCTTAGCAAGATTTAAACAAAGTGCACAATGTCCTAAGTGTAGGGGAGTTTACTCCCACATGCTTAAACATTGAGAACAATGTTTATATTAAGTGTAGGGGGACTTCTATCGAAGTTAAGTGGGCTTTTCCTTGTATTTGTCCTCATTTTAACCGGAAAATTTGATTTTTTCGACATTTTTCAAATTTTTAATCTATTTTGGCCTAGTTGTATAGTAGTATTTTCCTTTGTTATAGTTATTTTCTTTCTTTGCAAGAATAAATTTTTAATAAAATGGTTTTAAATTTTCAAACGTTGTGAATCTTTTGACTCAACCCGAGTTTACTTATCCAAGTTTACTCTAGCTAGTATCCTTAACGTGTTTAAGTCAAAGTTTTGCTAGGCTTTTATATAGGGAGCTTTAAAACGCGAAAGTCTTAACTCTCACGGGTTAAGAACTAGAACTTTTCGCAAGTTCCTTTAATTGATCCTAGAGAGTCGTTTATCAAGGGAACTTTAAAATGCGAATTCTAAACTTGAAAAAGTCTAAGAGTTTACAAGATCCTATAGATGACTCGAAAACCCAAAACTTTGATTTAATTGGCTAAGCATCCACGAGTCTCATTCCTTGAGATTTTAAATTATGGAGAACGAGAGATGATAGAGTCAATTATAAGTTTGGTATTCTTTCATGAATTTATGTGAGTTAATTATAAGCTTTTTCTCCCATCGCTTGTTAATAAATTTATCTGCAATAAGTAAGGTTGTACGATTTGAAAAGTTACTTAGCTTCTAGCCCAAGATCGTTTAAAAGTTGCTCGGTATTAATTAGAGTTCATAGCCAAGGCATAACTTATTGAAGAGGGATGCGAAGATTGGCGAGTCTGAAAAGGTCCTAACAAGACATGAGGGCTACATTTTGTTGCTAAAGTTCCAAAAGTGATGTGAAGAATCATTTATCGAAAATCAATATAAAGGATCGATACACACGACAAAAAGCAAATACTCCCGTAAAGATCATGGAGAAGTATATCCTAAAAGGCGCTAACAAGGTATGAGGATAAATAGATCCAAGTCCTAAAAGGAGGCGGATCGTTGTATCTCAAAATTCAAAATAAAGATTGGAGAAAAATGAAGAAGTCGTGGTCCAAATATGAAGAATCTCTCAAAACTTCAAGTGAAGAAATTCCTATTATGAAGAGAAGACCATAATTTCAAGAACATCTCTCAAGATTTGAAGTATGAAGTCGCTGCCAAATATCGGTCCGAGAAAGGTCTCAAATCGTGAAGCAAGTTATGCCAAGATATGAACTTTATGAGGTCCCGAGAAGCAGTTTTAAAAGATTTTGTCCTTTAGCTAACTATTGATTAATTCGTCCTACTTTATTTTCAGCCTAAATAACTATCAAAATAAGTCAACAATGCATCCTCGTGATCATTCAAGACAATAATAAAATATAAGAGATACACCTAGGAATAAGGGAGTCTAAGTGAATAATTGGGCCACATGAATTTGTGTTAGTTTGCTAACTTATAATAACAATGATCTCGTTTTTAAGCTTGGTATGGGGAACGTGAAACTTGAGGGTGATAATCATTCATGACATTCCAAAACCCTAAGGTAATTTTTTGATCTTTTTACTTGTTTTCTTCCATTGAATATTTTATAATCTCTTTAATAAAGGTCAAGGTGGATTGATTATGATGAAAAATGTAAAACTTGCTTTGTAACTAATGCATTGCATGAGGGTATTGCAATGGTCAAGTGTAGGGGATTTGATAGGTGTGAAAACACCCATCCTTTTTCAACTTAATTATAATAATAGCCAAGCCAAATGTGTATTTTATGTCGTAAATGTCGGAATTATGCGTGGTTTGTGTTTTTATTGTGTTTTAGGACCAAAAGATGAAAAAGGAAGAAAAGACGGGCTTTCACGGGCTTTTATCAAAGAAAACGAGAAAAGACAAAGTCAAAAGATCAAGAGTGCAAAAAGAACGGAAGTCCAAGGCCTATTCTGAAGATTTATCAAAGAAAAAGTCTAAAGACAGAAGTTTAATGAAGTCGAAGAACCAAGTCTAATTAAAGAAGAAAATTATAAGATGAGTTCAAATTATATCGACAAATCCCGAGACGACGTCGAGAAAGACAAAGAATTTAAATCGAATCGAGACAAGAAGAAAGAAGGAAGAAAGCACCAACAATTTACTCCTCCTATATATATCCTCCTAATGTGTCATTAGGAGGTGGTTAGAAAATTAGGAGTAGATTAGTTTTAGGATTAGGAGTAGATTAATATACTTTCTCTCTCTAGTTTTTCTTTAATGTTTTAATCTTTTTCATTAATCTTGTATTAGATCTTAATCTTCATCTTAATCAAGCTTTTCAGTTAATCATTCTCATTCTTCCTTTCTTTATTATTAATCTTGTGTTGATTTAGATGATCTTGTAGTTGCTTAATCTTGATGTTTATTGATTTATTGATGCTTTTGATTGATTGTGCTTATTGGTTTTTATGTGTTTGATTTTTATAGCTTATAGTGTTTTAGTGCTTATTGTGTTAATTTTCTTATTTTTAATTAAGTGCTAATTAGTTAATTTTTATAAAAAGTTGCTTTTAAGTATTTTTATTGTTTAGTGTTTTTAAAAGTTTTTAAATTTTGGCTTATTAGCTTTTTCTAAAAATCAATTTGGTTAAGTTTTTAGATAAGTGCTTATTAGTTTATTTTATAAAAAGTTGATTTTTAAATTTTAGATTTATTAGTATTTTTCAAGTTTTTGATTTGTGGTTAAATTAGTTTTTCTTAAAAGTGTTTTAGATTAAGTTTTGGTAGATTGCTTATTTGATTTTAGCTTATTCGTGGCTTATTTTATGATTTTTAGTGTTACTGTATCCTTGATTTTTCAAGTTTTCGGATTAGGGTTAATTATTCCGAAATTTCTATTTTCTCTGAATTTATGCCCTTATTCCGAAGATATCATTTTCTATGAATTTGTCATTTTTCCGAAATTGCCGCTTTTTCTGAAATTATTCATTTTTTTGAATTTATCAATTTTTTCGAAAAAACACTTTATTCCGAAAAACTTGTTTTTCCGAAAAACTATGTTTTTCTGAAAATGCAATTATTCCGAAGAATCAATAAAATCTGAAAAACACAGTATTCCGAAGAAACAGAAATCTCTGAAATGCACTGTACATATTCCGAAATAATAGAGGTACTTACTTGCTTGCTTTAAATTTATTCCGAAATAATCCCCGAAATTTACTGTAGCGATTCCGAAATAAGTGAGCACTCTACTTGCCTACCGAAGTAGTTTTGGCACCAAATTAAGCAGCCAGCCTGGCTGTTTCCAGCAGCTAGCCTGCCTGCTTGCTTATTTATTAGTATTTTTCCGTAATTGTTAATTTTATCTTAAAGTTGTTCTGATTTTACTTTTGAAAGTTAGGTATTTTTAGTTGAATTTTTCGTCTATTTTTAAAATTAATATTTTTTCGTAAAGTTCAAGTTTTATCTTTTATTTAGTACCCGCTTTAGGTTTTCCCTCATTTAACTTTAAAGTACCATTTTAGTTTTATTCTCTCCTTTTTCATTAAGCAAACTTTATTTTTGAGTCGATAGTTAATTTCGTCTTTTAGATTTATTTTTATTAATTGTTTCGTTTTAATTTCACGTTTTATTATTTATATTGTTTTGTTTTTATTAGTTAATCGCTTTTAGCTTATTGTTATTATTTTGAGCATTTACCTTTTTAGTAGAATAGATAACCAAACCATTTTATTTTCCACCAAGAACGACTGAGTCACACTTTTAACCAGAAATCAATTCGAATTGAATCGAGACGAACAAATTTTCATACCTGGCAAAAACCCAGTTATTAGTGTTTATCTTTGCATAATCTGGTTTCACATTTTGGTGGCTTATTGAAAAAGTTATTGCTTATTGAATCTCAACTTTTTGGTCAAGTACATCAGTCAAATGCATGCTATGTGATTTTGCTATTCTTGAACTAAGTTGCGTGGTTTTTTGCTTTATACTTGTTCATTGTTGCCTACTTGTGGTGTGCTAAGTGTTTGTAGCTTATTTCATCAGCTTATAAGACAAACGGCTTATTGGCCATAATTGTACCAAAACTGAAATCAGTTGGCTAACTGGCCTACTTGATTCATAGGATTCAGCCTTGAATCCTTCACAAAAATTGCTCAAAACAAGTTCATAAACAAGTCCGGGTAGTTTGGTAACATTTGGAGTACTTTGACTTTTGGTCAAATAAGCTTGATTTGGCTTATTTTTTAGTTTAGCTTATTGGTGTGTGCAACTACTTTAATTTTGTGATAGGTGTCATTTTTCTCAGCTTATAATCAATATTGGAAGTTTGTAGCTCATTTGGTTAAGCTTTTACATGAAAATCAGCTTATTGTGCTTTTTTAGAGTGCTTATCACCTTCTACAGCTTATTTGACTTAGCTTGTTGGAAATTTTATTGTTGATTATTTTGAGCCATTTAGAACATTTTGCAAAAAGAATGAGCTCTTGAATCAGCCTAGAACTCAAAAACGACTATTTTGTGGTTTTCTTTAGAGAGCTTTTGCTTATTTATTGAGTTTTTTCAGAATTTCTTTTTACAAACTGATTTATAATCACAAGAGAAGGATGTGTGTAAATTTTCAGCTTATGGCTTAATGGGCGTATTGGCCCATTAAGAATAAGCTGAGTGCTTATTAAACTGTGATTAGAGGTGGCAATATACGCCCATTCTCAAAGATATGGGCGATTTTTGCCCCTTTTTTAAAAATAATGGGCACTTTTTGCCCCATCTATTTTTCTTATGGGCGGATTTGGGCAACTTGGAAAATATAAATGGGCGAAATGGGCGGTCATAACTGGGCGGTCTTTTTGTTTCTTCTTTATTTCCTCAACTATTGTATAGAGAGTGGATGATAGGAATTAAATACTACTAGTACTACTCAATTAAATAATGGGACCAGTTTAAATTTTTTACAAACACATTTTACATTTTACCCAACTACTGTATCATACAACAGAGTCATCAACTATTGTGTACTACCGAGCACTTTAATGCATAACTTACATATATTTCTCTAATTTTAATACATAATTCATATACTATATGACATGAAAATCTACTTTTATTATTTGGAAATAAAATTAATAGTTTTAATAATTTATAGAAATTAATGTTGACGTTTCTTTTTGCTCGTTTGGATTTTCGCACGTTTAGCCGTGCCCGTTTAGCCCGCGCCCGTTTAGCCCGCTGCCCGTTTAGCCCGCTGCCCGTTTAGCCCGCTGCCCGTTTAGCTCGCTGCCCGTGTAGCCCGCGCCCATTTTAGCCCGCACCTGTTTAGCCCGCTGCCCGTGCCCGCCCGCCCGTTTTGCCACCTCTATCTGTGATAAACTCACTTTCAGCTTTTAGGCCTTAAGAGTTTTTTGTTTAAAATCAAATTTTAAGTAAGACTCTTTTCACTTTTGATCCATTTGAGGGCCCAATAGGGGTATTTAGGTAATTTCACATTCATTTTCTGATTATTTAGGTTAAAATAAACTAGTTTGCAAGTTTTTAAATTTTTTTAAAATTTTTGAATTTTTTATTATTATTTTATTTTAAAAAATCGTTTTTATGGTTTTTAAATAGATCTAATAGGTTTAAAATTTTGGAAAAATGGTTTTTAGCTTAATTAAGGTATTTTTGAAATTTAAAAGCTAAAAAATCTTTGTTTGGGCTTTTTGTTAATTTATATGATTTTTAGGGCTTTAATTAGCATTTAAATATTAAATATTAATTAATTAAAAAGGTTTGAAAAAGTTTTGATCATTTTCAAACCCTTAATTCATTTTTAGGAATTTTTGGTAATTTTTAGAGTAAATTTTTTTTTTCACTATCAACGATTTATATTTTTTTACGTCTTAGTGTAATTTTCACCGTAATCCGTCATTTTCTTTTCCCCTATTTCTTTCATCAATATTAATCTAAAATCATACAAATTAAACACACACTTTAGTCCTCCTTGGTGAACGAACTTACTTTGAGTCATTAGCATTTGATTTTCTTAAATCATCTCGCTTAATACTTACCATACATACGCTCTTTTTCCTAAAAGACGTATTTTACCTACAATCATTTTGGCGCCACTGCCGGGGAGGCGTGTTGTGTTTTAATTTGAAATATTTTGTTTTTGATATTAGCCAATAAATAGTATTTGTGTGATTAGCACTCTAATCACAGGTATTATCGGTTTTCATTTTCTTTGTGAATATTATTACTATATTGTATACGTATCACAATAAATCAACAATATCTCAAAAAGCGTGAAAACGCAACCTTAATTAGGATTTCATCACTCAATTATTGTATTCTAATCTAAAGCAAAAAGAAAAGGAAAAATAGATAATTACTTTCGAGAAGCTTGATTTTAATTAACACAAACTATAAGGTGGGTATAAGGCGGTTGTATTTCACGACCTAAGGGAAAAAGGCTCTTAAGTGCTTAGCACCACCTCGTTTCCCCCGCTTGCTTGTGCGTGTTGAGAGAAAAAGGGCTAATCGAGGGTTTGCCACCAAAGTATTATCTAAGTATCATATATATTTGCTTGATTTCAAAGATTAAACCCTCTTGAACGTTTTGATGTCCCGCCAACGTTCTAAAGTCATCGAGGGCGTTCACTGAACGTGATCATTTTCATTCCTTGAGGCTCCTTTAATAGAGAAATTGATTCGAGGAGAGATTTGTAGATTTGAGTCTACGTAATACATCACAAAATCCAAAAAAATTGAATATCATCAAAAACACAAAAAAATTGAAAATCGTGAAAATATCAAAAAGAATCTTCTTTGCTCGCCTCCATGTTGTACGTCACATTTATGCAAACTCGTAATCAAGCAAAACGTGCACGTAGACATCATAATCAAAAGGAACAAATACCAAGTGAAGAATCTCCAAGTGAAGAACCTATTATAGAACAAGAAGCTCCCATGGCTAATCGTACTATGATGGAGTTGCTTCAAGCACCCACCGAGGGTTTTGGAGAAGCCATTGTGATTCCCGCTATCCTTGCGGAGAATTTTGAGATAAAGACAGGTTTAATGTGTATGCTTCAAGCTAACAAATTTCACGGACATGAAAAAGACAACCCACATTATCATATTCGGCATTTCAATCGTCTCACCGCAACTAGCAAGTTTAAGGATGTGCCACATGACGCCATTAAGATGATGTTGTTTCCATACTCGTTAGATGGACACACCAAAATATGGCTTGAGAAAGAACCCCCAAATTCGATTTTGACATGGGGTGGTCTCGTTTCTAAGTTTGTGAACCAAATTTTCCCACCATCTAAGACGACACATTTGAAAAACGAGATTTCAAGGTTTATGCAAAGATCTAATGAAATTTTTCTATGGCTTGGGAGAGATTTAAAGAAATGTTACATGAATGTCCACACCATGATTTTTTCGAATTGCATCAAATTGATACATTTTATAATGAGCTTAATGATCATGAACGAGATTATTTGAATGCCGCCGCGGGTGGTAATTTTTTTGTGCAAAACGACCAATGAGGCTTTAAAGATAATTGAGAATAGGTCTAAGGTTTATAACCCTCGTAACACACCGAGTGTTGCCACTATGGGTTCGTCATCGTCGTCTCGTAACATGAGTGCCTTGCAAGATGAAGCAAATGAGGAAAATAGGTTTTTCGATAGGTTTTCAACTCTTTCGACTCATTGGAAAGCACATGACGCTTTATATTCCGCATCGGTTAAGGCGGTTGAAAAGAGTTTTATATCTTGTGGTGGATCTCATGATTTTTTTCGATTGCATTACCACGGATGGTATCACTTCGAGTGCTTATGTAGCAACGGAAACTTACAACCAAAACGGTCAAGGTTCCCGCCGAGATCAAGCTCCAAAAAATCAAAATGCTAACAACTATCGAAACAACAACAACCAAATTGCTTACCAAGGAAATCAAAGGAATTTAACAAGGGTAATTATAACAACAATGGTGGGAACAATGGGCAATTGCAAAACAAAAATCAAAACCGTGATTTTCAAAACAACAACAAAGGTTTGCAAAACATGAAAGATCTTCCAAATGAATTTGTTGATTATGCAACGGCCAATGATGCTAAATTTGATAATATGCAAAGGGAGATAATTAGTCTAAGCTCCGAGATTAGGAATGATTTGAAAAATGAGTTGAAAAACGAGCTTGCTAATGAACTTAAGACTCATACAAACAAAATGGAGAGTAACGTGCAAAGGTTACAACAAAATCAACAAAAAATGGAACAAGGCCAACATGAAATTAAACAAGAGATGCTTAAGGCGGATAAAAGGCAATCTAAGTTTGAGGATAGAATGGCAAGCATGTTTGAGGCTATAATGTGTAAACCGTCTTCTTTAGGTGGTCTTCCTAGTGATACCATTGCAAAACCGAAAGGAGAAATGAAAGTTATTACTACACGAACTGGTAAGACTTTCAAAGAACCCATTTCTCGTCCAAGTACTTCTAAGGAGAAGGAAATAGAGAAAGAGCCCGAGGTGATGGTGGAAAAGGAGCATATTACAAGCCCACGAAGTACCTCTCAAACCACACCTACGGTTGAACCAATACCAATCATGCAACCCGAGATTCCAAGGCCATTGCCTATGCCTCAACCCACACCACCTTTACCCTACCACTCGAGACGAAACAAGGAAAAATTGCATGATCGTAACAATCAACAAATCGAGCTTTTTATGAAAATGTTTTGTTTTGACATAAGTTTAGCCGACGCGTTGTTGTATATGCCTGTTTTCGCCTCCACTTTTAAAAGTATGATGAACGATAAGGAGAAGCTTTTAAAGCTCTCAAATTGTTCTTCGGATTTTCTTAACCGAATACCGGAAAAAGTTGGAGACCCTAGGAAGTATCTTATTCCGTGTGACATCCAAGAAATGGAAGGATGCCTCGCCTTGGCCGATCTTGGCGCGAGCATTAATTTGATGCCTTATTCCATGTGGAAATCGCTATCGCTTCCAAATCTTATTCCTTCAAAAATGTCTATCGAAATGGCTGATCATTCTACCATACTTGCATGTGGTATGGCCGAAGACGTTCTTGTGAAAGTTGGGAAGTTCTACTATCCGGTGGAGTTTATCGTTGTAGACATTCCCATGGATCCTCAAATTCCTCTAATTTTAGGGCGACCATTTTTAGATACCTCGAGATCAATTATTGGTGTGCATGCTAGGACAATCACTTTACGATTCAACAAGGAGGAACTTGTTATAAACGCTACTCAAATCTCTACACCTTCTCATGTTTATGCAATCGCTACCCTCAATCATGTTGACTTAGTTGACGTGGTTTGTGATGAGTTTACACAAGAAGTGTTAGGTTTTTTTCGATAGTTCGACTAGTGGCAATCCCACTATTATGGATCCAATTCTTTCTATTTCTACACCAAATCTCACTCCATTCCAAGGAGGCAATTTTATTTATTAATGAAATTGACAATGAAGATGAGGTAACGATTAGTGAGGATACTCTCATTCCACCATATTTTCCGCCGCTGGAAATTATGAGTGTTGAACCCAAATCTTCAATCGAGGATCCACCAATCCTTGAATTGAAAGATCTTCCACCTCAACTCGAATAGGCATTCTTGGAAGGTGTTGACAAGTTGCCGGTTATTATTGCAAAAGATCTTGCCAATGATAAAAAACCGCACTTTTGAAAGTCTTGAAAGCTCACAAAAGGGCAATTGCGTGGAAACTTTCCGACATTAAGGGTATTGACCCAAAATTTTGTACACACAATATTTTAATGGAGGAGGACTACAAGCCCGCAATTCAATGTCAAAGAAGGGTAAACCCCAAAATTCACGATGTCATCAAAAAGGAAGTCCTAAAACTCCTTGACGGGGGAATGATTTACCCTATTTCCGATAGCCCTTGGGTGAGCCAATCCATTGTCTCCCTAAGAAGGGAGGAATGACTATTGTGCCCAATGAAAACAATGAGTTAATTCCCACTCGTGTTGTTACCGGTTGGAGAGTGTGCATCGATTATCGTAAACTTAACGACGCCACTTGAAAAGACCATTTTCCCTTGCCCTTCATGGATCAAATGTTGGAGCGACTTGCGGGAAATGATTTCTATTGCTTTTTAGATGCTTTTTCCGGTTACTTTCAAATCCCCATCGATCCTCGTGATCAAGAAAAAACTACGTTTACGTGTCCATATGTAACGTTTGCCTATCATAGAATGCCATTCGGAATTTGCAATGCACCGGGACCCTTTCAAAGGTGGATGATGGCTATTTTTCATAATATGATCGAGAAGACGATGGAAGTCTTCATGGATGACTTTTCGGTGTTTGGTGATTCGTTCACTTTGTGTTTATCCAATCTTGAGGGAATGTAAAACGTTGTGAGGACACCAACCTTATGCTTAATTGGGAGAAATGTCATTTTATGTGTAAAGAGGGATTTGTCTTAGGGCACAAGGTCTCGAAAGCGGGGATTGAGGTAGATAAAGCTAAGATAGACGTCATCGCCAAATTATCTCATCCCAAAACCGTTAAGGGAGTTAGGAGTTTCCAAAGCCACGCGTTTTTTTTATCGTCGATTCATCAAAAATTTCTCGAAAATATCTCGGCTTATGACACACCTTTCTTGAGAAAGATGCTCCTTTTGTCTTCAATGAGGATTGTGTTCGAGCTTTTGAGACTTTGAAAAGGAAACTAACCGAAGATCCCATTCTTGTTGCTCCAAATTGGAACCTCCCCTTTGAGCTAATGTGTGATGCTAGTGATTACGCTATTAGGGCTGTTTTGGGGCAACGTCATGCAAAACACTTCTTGCCTATTCACTATGCTAGCAAAACGATGACCGAGGCTCAAATGAAATATTCCACAACAGAAAAAGAATTACTGTGACAACCGTGGTTTTGGGTTTGTCACTTGGTCTTACTTTTAGGTTATTTTATGTGTGCTTACTTGAATTGTGTGTTTACGTGTTTATTTTGTGTGAACGAGGTTGGTGTGGTTATCGTTTATGAGTATAGATTACTCATAAGTAAATCGAGGAACGGTTATTTCATGTTCATGAGCTCACAAGTGGTGACTATGAAATGAAAATGGTGATATTGTGGTGTTTACGAATACGTATAAGTATTATAGTAATAGTATTTTTTTAGGATTTATGGTTTAGCATTTAGAGGTCTCGGGTGAGGTAATTATCCATATGAATATTTTTCGGGATGGTTTTAAGTCATTTAGAACTTAGTTATAAAGTTTATTTCAAAATTTGAGATTTTTTATAAAAGTGTATATTTTACGTCTTTTAAGGTCAAACGCGTAAATCTGACTAGTTTTAAGGTTTTAAGGTTTTGGAAGCTTTAGGAGCTAAAATAAATTAAAGAAAATTAAGGTAATATTATTAACATAATATTAAATAATAAAAATAAATAAAAACGAATTTATTGGGTGTTTGGGTCGGTGTAGACGCACCAAAGAAAGAGAAAAAGGGAAAAAGGAAAAAAAAAGGAAAGTTGGGTGTTATACTTGGACTAGGATTTTATGTACACACTATATAAGGTTATCTAATAAACAAAATAAAACATAAATCCCTGGAGACAAAGAAAAATTCGTGGGTTTCATAGAGGAGAATTAGGGTTCTTCAAAAAAATTAGGTTTTCTTCATCTTCCATTGATTTAAGCTTGTTGCTAGTGCGAGGACTTGTGAAGAAGCTATCAGGTGAGTTTCATAGTCCCATGTTTAATATTGATTTTGACTTCCAGATGGGATGGAAGAGACACTGTGTTGAGTTATTTTCTAAATTGATGTTGTGAATGTGTTTGTGATTTGAGATGGACTTGTGTGTACATTATGTGATTAACTGCTATGTGATTTTTGATTGTGTATAATTTGGATCGGGGGACACATGCCGTCTCAGTTATCGTGGTTTGACAAGGTAGTGTCCTTGTTGTTTGACAAGGTAGTGGCCTTGTGGTTTGACAAGGTAGTGGCCTTGGGATAGGTACATAGTGTGATCATCTATGGTACCATGTTGTTTGGTAAGGTAGGTGAAATGTGTATAATGCAAGTTCGTTTTCTCAGTTCTTAACCAATAGAAAGTCCAATCAATATCAGATTTATAATTGTTCTTGGTTGTTCAAGCTTGCTTGGTAATCTATTGCTAATTCAAACAACACTATTTAAAAAAAATGAAAAATATAAACCTACTTATACGTAAAACAAGTTGCAAATTCCAAGTTTTTATTCAAACAAAATATAAAATGCAAAACTTGAAACTAAAAGGGCTGAAAATGTAAATTCTAGGAAGATTAAATGCTAGAAAATTAAATTCTATCAACTATAGGGACTAAAAATGTAAAACAGTTAACTATAAGGACCAAACTTGTAAAACTGATAACAACCTAACCAAATAATAACAAACTAACAAACTTGATAACTGAAATTTAACAAACTTAAAAGTAAAGGACTAGAACTTGCAAATACCAAAAAATTAGGAAGTTTAGCTAGGTTTTAAAACTGATAAAACTTCTAGGGACTAAAGTGCAATTAAGCTAAGAATTTAACTAAAAACGGGACACAAACAAAAATAAGCTCGTTTGAGCTTATTACTCAACCAATTAAGCTGAAACAACTTGCAAAACTCTTAAAATCCAATTAAGACTACGTGTGTTCAAGGAAATAAGCTAAAAGTCAGAATTAATCAAATGAGTGCTTATTAATAAGCACAAAATAAGCTACAGCTTATTTCAATCAGTCACAACCTGTTTTTTTGTAAAGAAACTGATTAAGCACTTGATTACAAGAACGGGAAATCAAACTAGAACCATTTTCATCAAGTAATGAATGAAAAATCTGAAATAAGCTCTTTTGAGCTTAAGTTGACCAGGTTTGACCAATTTTTATGAAAAAGCTCAAAACTTCAAATCTTGATATTCAACACTTTCTAAATGGATTTGTGAAAGAAAATCATAAGTTTTATGAAGTGGATTAAGAGAACCAGTAAAACAGTAGGCACTTTACATCAGAGAATGAAATTTGCTCAATCCTTGACTAAAAAGCTAATTCCTAGCTTATTACCTAAAACTGTAGATTTTCCTCTTAGAAACTAAAAGTTTATGATGTAAGCTATAACTAGAAACAAGTTTGAGCAAATTTAACCAAGTAATGAAAGAGAATTCAGCAATTGAAAGTAACAAGTTTTCAAAGCAAAGCTGATAAAAAGGATGACCCAAACTATTTTAGTACCAATTGCCTTTTTGACTATTTTTATTGCTTGTAAAAGACTTAAAACCAATTGTTAACACCTAATGACTAGAAATGAACTCTTAAACACCAATTATCAACACTTGAAAACCACTTAAAAGCTACTACCAAACACTCCTTTATCTGTTTTGATCAAGATTTTACAAAAGCTTTTTAAGTTCTGGATTAAGCTGATACAAAAGCTATAGCAGACTAGTTTCAATGGACAAAATGAAGTGTATTCAAGCTAAGAACAAACAATAACCAAGGCTAGAACTGAAAGTAAGCTGTTATGCTAAATAGTAACTGAATTATGCAGAAACTACAACTAGAACACAATTATGCAAGATCAAGCTACAAAACACTAGAATCAATCAAACATCAACTACTCATCAAGTAAAACAGGCAGCCATCAAGATTAACTAGGAAAATTAAGCATGCAATTGACTGATTTAGAGGAACAAAAATCAAGAGCTATAGAACCTATTGTAGAAGTCCTTTGGGAAGAAGAGGAGCGCTGAGCTCTCTTGCACTAGTGATACCACCACCTATCACTAGTAATCAACTCAAATCATTCAACAATCAACTGCAAATCATCAAACTGCCATGAAATCTTCAAGAACAATGGAAATACTTGAATTCTGATCAAACAGCTACAAAACTTCACCAATGTCAGTTATGATCATTGGATGATCATAACAAACATCAAACAGCAACTAGTATATCCAATAGCAACAAGAATCAACAGGAATTTGAAGAACAGAATTTGGCGGGAAAATGAAGTTTGAATTTTATTGCATGAATTCAGTTACAAATGTTTGTTACAAGCTAACAACTAACTAACTGACTCAAGAGTTTGTCAGACTCTTGAGTAGTTAGGGGAAAAGTGAGGGAAAAAGGGAAAGGGAAAATTTAACTATGTGTTTTACAAAATTAAGCTACTATGAGAAATGAGGTACAAGCTATCTATTTATAGGCAAGAATTTAGAGTTTGTTGGAGTTGTGACGTGTCAGAACCAGTAGTAAATTGCCACGTGGAAAAATTCTGCATTTGCTCTTGAAGGTGATGAACACTGAATTGGGGGTTTTTGATTGAATGGATAATTTGTTAATTGGATTGCACCATTGTATTCCTCTCTTCAAAATGAGCAAGTTTGGTGTTTTGATCTTCTCATGAAACGCCTTCTATCAAAATCCCGATCCTGGAAATATTTTTTGTTAAAGAAGATGACACGTGGCGCCTTCTGATTGGTTTAAATTGTTGCACACGGATTACACTATTTGGATATGGTAATAAATGTGGCGGCAGTTAGTGGGTATTTAATGCTTGAAGTGGCAATCCGTGTGAGGTGTATTCTCTTTTCCCATTGGCTGAAATCTTTTCACTTGGATTAAACTTGCATAACTTTCCAATGTTGGCAAAACAAGCCCTTGTACTTGGCAGATTCCCATTTCAAGCTAGGATCTTCATTCCTTTGTCATTTTTGGTCCTTTAACTTTCATAATTTGTACAAAATGGCCCTTTGACTGAGTTGACTTTGTAGTTGACCAAATTTGACTTGAATCTTGACTTTACATTATTTGCACTTTAAGTCCTTCAACTTTCATAACTTGTCAAGATAGGTCCTTGAACTTCAAAGTCTTGTCACTTTTGATCCTCTTTTGTCTTTTTCATCCATTTGAGCTTGGTTTTTCCTTGTTTGCTTGAAAATGTATCTCCTTACCTACAAAAGTGTACACAAACACAAACATACCACATAATACTGTTTTTGCCAAATAATTGGGTATTTTGCTTCATGTTTTAGGGTTATTTGTTGATAAAAGGATATGAGTTTAAGCTCATATCAAATTCCCCTACACTTGAGCATTGCCATGTCCTCATGCAATATTATATTTCAAGGCTTAAAAATTTACATTTCCCTCATAATTAATCCACCTTGGCCATATGAGATGCATCTACACTACTCTAAACTAAATGATGCATGATTTTGACTTTTTACAATGCAATGAATCAAAATACAATTCTATCTATATCTTTTTGATTTTTCTTGAAATGGTTTTGATGGAAATAACTCATAAAGAATTCAATGACTTGGATTAGGGCTTGGATACCATGAACATTTATCACCCTCAAGTTTCACTTTCCCCATACCAAGCTAATAAATGGGATCATTGCATTCACAAGTAAAAAGTGCATCAACTTATTCATGACAATTAAATGTGGAACCGGTTATTAATTGAGCAAATTGCTTGTGGGCAAATTTGTCATTATTCATGTGTGAAATATAAGAAGTGTAAAATCCAAAAATAAGGAAGCACGGTTTTAATCCTAAGTAATCTTCTCATCCATTACTTGAAAAACCGCTCACAATTAATACAAGTCCGTATTAAGAGTAATAAGTCATTCGCCTTATGTGTAAAATCCTCATGTCATGCTTTCATAAGTAACTACACACTCGCTAAGGAAAGGAAAATAAAACTCACGCAATAATTTACATCCGCATCTTTTTGAGATTTTGGATCTTCATCCCCGCAACCCGTCAAGGTAATATTGGATTGGAGCAATCTATTGAATCCCCGCAACCCGTCAAGGTAATATTGGAACTCAATAGTCACTATAATTAACACCACACTGCCCCTCTTGGGAGTCTTGCATCATTTTTTTTTCTTTTTCTTTTTTTTTTCTAGCCACTCATTTTTTTTCATAAGCCGCTCTTATTTTTTCTTTATTCCTCACCAAGAAATTTGCAAAGAAGAAAAGGAAAAACACCCGCTAAATATGGAGCATGACACAAGTCTAGTACACATAAAACGTGCTAACTTAGAATCTTAAGACGTACTCATATCAACCATGAATGATTAGCCAAAAATGCATAAGAGATTACGAACCAATTAAAACCGTACTTGATTATTTATTAACAATTATATACATGCGAAGAAAATAGAGGAAGAGAAGAGAAGGGTTTAGCCACAAGTAATTGCCATGAAGTCTATCTAGCCCTTTTACACTTGCTTCAACTCTATCATTTCCCATTCTCCACAAATTTAAAATTTCAAAGAATGAAATTGGTGGAAGCTTAGCCTAATAGACCAATGAAGGACTACATGGTTAAGGATACTAGCTAGAGAGTGCTAAAATAAGCAAACTCGGGTTGAGTCAAAATATCCATGGCGGGCCTAATATGTCAAAGAAGTCTAAATTTGTTAAAACCATGTTTTATTATATTTTTTTTTTCCTTTTTATATATTTTTGATGAAAAATAAAAGAAGAAATATATATACAATGCAAATGTGATATGCAAATGAAAAATGATTGATGCAAAAATCATGAATGCATATTTTTGTTGGCCAAAGTAGATCAAAAATTTGAAAAATGTTTAAAATTCAATTTTCCATGTTATCATGCAAGACAATGACAAGTTCTAGGAAAGGTCACTTCGATAGAAGACCCCCGTACACTTAAGCTAAACATTGTCCTCAATGTTTAAGAGCATGGAAGTATAAAAACTTCCCCTACACTTATGACAATGAATAGACTTTGCTTAACCCAAGTTAAGGAAAGGACTACTATTAGTGAAATCATGTTTAAGCACAAGGTGTCAATGAAAATTCACTAAAGTTACGAAGTGAACCGGATACAAGGGCCTCCTCCATAAGCTCCAAAGCACAAGATGAGTGAGCAACCCTACAAACAAGCATGAAGACAAAAGAAGGTCTCCCCTACACTTATCTCCAAATCTATGCCTTTATTGCTAACCTACAACACTCTAAACCTAGTTATACGATGCTTGAGTTAATGAGTCTCTAGCTCGACTCGTCCCTCAATGAATTAATTCATGGGGAAAATGGGGACCTCTTGGACCATTTCAACGGAAATGTCCTCCCCAAAGTAGTGTTTAACACGGTGACCATTCACTTTAAAATTTGGACCATCGTTTTGGGACAACTCAAGAGTTCCATATGGAAACACTTGAGCAATAGTGAATGGACCGGACCATCTCGACTTAAGCTTGCCCGCAAAAAGCTTCAATCTTGAGTTAAAGAGGAGAACCGGCTCTCCAACTTTGAACTCACGATTCTTAATCTTAGCATCATGCAATTTCTTAGTCTTTTCCTTGTATAGCAAAGAATTCTCATAGGCATTGGCTCTCAACTCATCCATCTCATTGATTTGATCTTTCCTATGTGAACCGGCTTGGTTTAAATCAAAGTTAGCCCACTTGAGAGCCCAAGATGCCTTATGTTCTAACTCAAATGGGAGGTGGCACGCTTTTCCATAGACAAGCCTATAAGGAGTACAACCAATTGGTGTCTTAAAGGCCGTCCTAAACGCCCACAAAGCATCATCAAGCTTATCCGACCAAGAAGCTCTATGCTCTCCCACCGTTCTCTCTAAAATCCTCTTTAAACCACGATTTGTGACCTCGGTTTGACCATTTGTTTGAGGGTGATACGCGGTAGAAAGTCTATGATTCACTCCATATTTCTTCATAACTCTTGTGAATTGATCATTACAAAAGTGCGTACCACGATCACTTATGATGGCCCGAGGTACACCAAATCTAGCAAACAATTGTTTCAAAAACTTTACAACCACTCTAGCATCATTAGTAGGTAAGGCTTTAGCTTCCACCCACTTGGACACATAATCCACCGCCACAAGTATATACTTGTTTCCCTTAGAGGATGGAAAAGGTCCCATGAAATCTATTCCCCATACATCAAATATCTCACACTCTTGGATAAAATTTTGTGGCATCTCATCACGTTGTGTAATTTTTCCTTGTCTTTGACAAACATCACAAAATTTCACCATCTCTTGAGCATCCTTGTAAATGGAAGGCCAATAGTAACCCGAATCAAAGACTTTCTTGGCGGTGTAGTTAGGCCCAAAATGTCCACCCGTAGGTCCTTTATGACATGCCTCTAAGATTTTAAATGCCTCGGGCCCATCTACACACCGTCTAATGATTTGGTCCGCACATTGCCTAAAAAGATATGGATCATCCCAAAAGTAATACTTCACTTCCTTAAGAAACTTTTTCTTTTGTTGGTAAGTAAGACCCTCAATAAGCACATTGCCCACAAGATAGTTTGCAATATCCGCAAACCAAGGTGTGGCATCCTCTTGGGAAGAAATAGACATGAGCTCCTCTAGTGGAAAGGATTCATTGATTTCTTGATGTGGGAAATCTCCTTGAAAAGGATGCTCAAGTCTACTCAAATGATCCGCCGCTAAATTCTCGGCCCCTTTTTTTATCACGAATCTCTATCTTAAACTCTTGAAGCAACAAAACCCATCTCAAAAGCCTAGGCTTAGCATCTTGTTTTGTCATAAGATACTTGAGAGCGGAGTGATCCGTATACACTATGGTCTTAGAAAGCACAAGGTATGGTCTAAACTTCTCAAAAGCATATACTATAGCAAGCAACTCTTTTTCCGTGGTAGTGTAATGAAGTTGTGCACCGGTCATGGTTTTACTCGCATAGTGTATAGGTTGAAAATGCTTATTAACTCTTTGTCCTAAGACGGCCCCCACCGCATAATCACTAGCGTCGCACATAAGCTCAAAAGGTAATTCCCAATTTGGAGAAACCAAAACGGGAGCCTTCTTCAATTTTTCCTTAAGTGTCTCAAAAGATTCTAAACAAGCTTGGTCAAAAATGAAAGGAGCCTCTTTCTCCAAGAGATGAGTCATCGGTCTAGCTATCTTAGAAAAATCTTGTATAAAGCGCCTATAAAAGCCCGCATGACCTAAGAAACTCCTTACACCTTTAACCGAGGTGGGTGGGGGAAGCTTAGCAATCACATCAATTTTAGCTCGATCAACTTCTAATCCCTTATTGGATATCTTGTGTCCTAAAACAATCCCCTCTTTTACCATAAAGTGACATTTCTCCCAATTAAGCACCAAACGTGTTTCCTCACAACGCTTAAGCATTCTCTCAAGATTGGTGAGACAAGAGCTAAAGGAGTTCCCAAATACGGAAAAGTCATCCATAAAAACCTCCATGGTTTGCTCTATCATGTCATGAAAAATCGCCATCATGCACCTTTGAAACGTCCCCGGTGCATTACATAGTCCAAAAGGCATCCTTTTGTAAGCAAATGTACCGTATGGACAAGTGAATGTGGTCTTTTCTTGATCCTTAGGGTCAATGGGTATTTGGAAATAACCCGAAAAGCCATCAAGAAAACAATAGTACTCATTTCCCGCTAAGCGTTCAAGCATTTGATCCATAAAGGGAAGCGGGAAATGGTCTTTCCTAGTTGCTTCATTGAGTTTTCTATAATCAATGCAAACTCTCCAACCGGTTACAAGTCTCGTGGGAATAAGCTCATTGTTCTCATTAGGCACCACGGTGATTCCACCCTTCTTTGGAACACAATGAACCGGGCTAACCCATGGAGAGTCGGAAATGGGGTAAATCATACCCGCATCTAAGAGTTTAATCACTTCCTTCTTAATAACCTCATGAATTTTTGGGTTAACTCTCCTTTGGTTTTGAATGGCGGGTTTATAATCATCCTCCATAAGGATTTTGTGAGTACAAAAATGTGGATCAATTCCCCTTATATCGGATATTTTCCATGCTAAGGCTTTCTTATGTTTCTTAAGGACTTCAATAAGTTGCTCCTTCTCATCCTCTTTCAATTCCTTAGCAATAATCACCGGTAATTGGTCTTTTCCTTCTAAGAAAGCATATTCTAAGTGGGATGGAAGTTCCTTAAGTTCAATGGGAGGTGGACTCTCTATGGAAGGTTTCACTATGGAAGGTTCCTCAATGGTAATCTCTTGTGGAATAGGTGAAGGAATAGGGTCCTCATTGAGCAACTTTTGGATTGTAAGAATATCTTCTTCCCAATTAATGGGAGAATCATCATCACCAAGAAAGTTGGACTCAAATTCCTCCAAGAGGAAATCACTCTCTCCAAAAGGTGTTAAAGAGGGAGCAATTGAGGCCACGGTTTCAACATGTGGAATATCATCACTAGCATTCTTACAAGCATCATGAAAGTGTTCATTACACACTTCATCTAGTACATCCACAATGTTAATAGTCTCACAAGGTCTAGACTCCTTAACCTCTTTTCTATCACAAACTTTCCCTAACTTAAACACCACTTTCTCATCCTCTACTCTCATAATTAATTCTCCTTCCGCCACATCTATCAAGGTACGACCCGTTCTCAAAAACGGTCTACCAACAATCAAAGGCACTCTAGGATCCATGTCATAATCGACCACTACAAAGTCGGCCGGAAAGGTAAACTTATCCACACCTACAAACACATCTTCCGCTATACCTACGGGGTGAGCTATGGTTCGGTTGGCTAGTTCAAGAGTCATCCTAGTGGGAGTGAGCTCGGGAAGAGAGAGTTGTTTCCAAACCGATAAAGGCATGAGATTTATGCTCGCCCCTAAATCCGCCAAAGCCATGCAATTTTCAACACCGGGAAAATTACAAGGTATCAAGAAACGCCCCGGATCTCCAAGTTTTGTTGGTAAGGTTTTAAGTAACACCGCGGAACAATTTTCATTAAGTGATGTGTTGGGCAAATCAACCAATTTTTCTTTGTTTGAGAGCAAATCCTTGAACATCTTAGCAAACTTTGGCATATAAGCAAGAGCTTCCGCAAAGGATATGTTGATATTGAGTTGCTTGAACATCCTTAAGAAATTGGAAACTTGTATGTCATCTTTGTTCTTTAACTTGTCCTTTTTTCAACCTTGAAGGGTATGGAAGAGTAGGTTTTGGTGTAAGTGGAATAGGTGTTGTGGTGGAAGATTTGTCTTTGTTAGCCTCTTCATTGGGAAGTGCGGAAGGTAAAGGAGAAGTATGAGGTGGTTGAGAAGGTGTGTTTGAGTGAATAGGAGCACTTTGAGGAGGTGGAGTAGAAGTAGAAGGCTTATCACAAGTAGGAGCACAAGTAGGTTGAACAATAGTAGGTTTAGGAGGTGAAGGATCCTTTGTTGTTGTACCACTCCTTGTTGTAATAGCATTAACATTGGCCCTAGGATTTGTTTGTGTGTTGGAAGGTAAAGCCCCTTGTGGTCTTTGATTTAATGCCATCAAAAGCTTATTGAATTGGTCATTCATTTTCTTGTCTATAGCTTGGAATTTCTTTTCATTCTCTTGATTCATCTTTTGCAAAAGATCCATTGTGTTTAACTCTTGTGGCACATAACCTTGAAAACCTTGAGGTTGGAAAGGTAAAGGTTGGGAGTTAAATCCTTGATTTGGTGGATAAAAGGTACTTGCTTGAGGTTGAAATTGATTTGGTGCCTTGTAGTTATTTCCTTGGTATGGTTGTCTTTGCCCTTGATTCCTTGCTAAAATTTGAGGAGGATTTTGTGGAATTTGGGTGGGTGGTTGGGGTGGGAAGCCGGGTGGAGTAAGGTAATTTTGGGATTTGTAAGAAAGGTTATTTGGATTGATGTTAGGTTTGAAGTGTTCACGGTGTTCCTCTTGATAAGCATAACATTCCCCTTGATACCCTTGCACCTTGTCACATTGTTCATAAGAGTGGGGACCTCCACAAGTAACACAAGAAATGGTGATGGCATTCACATTGTTTGAGGAATTGTTCAATGTCATGCTCTTAAAGGCTTGAACTATCTCTTGAGTCATTTCTTGTTGTCCTTGTTTGACTTGTTGAAGGATCTCTTGGTGATATTTAAGGAATTGGTTATCACAAGGTGTTTGAGAAGTGTTTTGGATAACATGAACTCTTTCTTCAAATGGATCGTTTGTTTGAACCATTGCCTTAGTCTCAATAATGTTCAAAGCCTCATGGTATGTCTTGAAATGAATACTCCCTCCCGCGGAAGCATTTAGTGAATCTTGGTGGTGAGGTTTAAGGCCATTGTAGAAGGTATTGATTTGGCCTAGATCATCCATTCCATGGTTAGGGCATCGCCTCAACAACTCACTATACTCTTCCCAAGCATCACCAAAGGATTGACTAGGTTTTTGTGTAAAGCCAATAATCAAATTCCTCAAAGCCATAGTCTTTTGTGGAGGAAAGAATTTGTTCAAAAACTTAGTGGTAAAATCATCCCATGTGGTGATACTATCGGGTGGTTGGGTGTCTAACCAATGCTTAGCACTCCCATCTAAGGAAAATGACACTAACATCAATCTAATGACCTCATGTGGAACCCCATTATGCTTAATGGTGTTGCAAAGTGAAAGGAATCTCTTAAGGTGAGCATGAGGATCCTCATTTTGTTTTCCAAAGAAAGGTGATGCAGCAACCATATTGATCATAGATGTATGTAGCTCAAATGTGTTAGCGGGATAGTCGGGAATCTTAATGGCACTAGCATATCCATGAATGTTGGATTGCATACGTTCATACAAAGTACGATTATCAATAGCCATGGCTTCTTGTGGTGGTGACAAAGCACGATTCTCGTGATCGGCTTGGTGGACGGTGGTGGTCTTACTCTTTCTCTTTTTCTTCCTTTTCGGAGGAAGAGGTTGTACACCAATCGGTATTTGTGCACGCCCGCGAGTGAGCATGCAACTCAATACGAGGAATGAGAGAAAAGCTCTCGTGTGACTTTGAAGAGAAATGGATTATCCTCTTCGAGTTTCGATATTAAATATCCACAAGAAAATAACAATATATGTATTACTACTTTGGGTGCAAGACCCTCAATGAAGCCTTCCTTCTTAGAATACTCCCAAGTGAACGGGGGGTTAGGTGGCGCGAAGCACTTAAGTACCTATTGACCCTTAGATGGCATTTTATAGCACATCGCCTTTCTATTCACTTAAATGTTCGTATTCTTTGAATTATTGCTTATTGAGAGTATTTATCTATTCTTGCTTTATTTTGTTTGATCGATACGCGTGTCAAGGACCGGAACGCCCCTCAACACGGTGTATTGCCTCGGCAATACTTATGGAAGATATGTAGATTGATTGTTCTTATACGTATACGTATTTACTTATAATAATATATGGAAAATATTTTTGTATTTATGAGTTTTTATTGGAAAATACTATATGTACATAAAAACCGAGAGAATCCAATAATATATATTTTTGGGTGCAATCTCTTAGGAAAAAGATTGCTTTTTGGATTTTTTAATTTTTTTGGTCAATTCTTTAGGAAAAGAATTGTTTTGTTAATTTTTTAGTTTTTATATATTTTTATATGTTTGATTTTTTATTTGTTTTTGATTTATGATACGTAAAAATAACGTTCACCAAATGAACGGATCCCAAAAGCCAATGAAAACCGTCAATCGATAGTCTCTCGTGTAGTCAAAGAACCGGCAGCGGCGCCATTTGAAATGTGTATAATGCAAGTTCGTTTTCTCAGTTCTTAACCAATAGAAAGTCCAATCAATATCAGATTTATAATTGTTCTTGGTTGTTCAAGCTTGCTTGGTAATCTATTGCTAATTCAAACAACACTATTTAAAAAAAATGAAAAATATAAACCTACTTATACGTAAAACAAGTTGCAAATTCCAAGTTTTTATTCAAACAAAATATAAAATGCAAAACTTGAAACTAAAAGGGCTGAAAATGTAAATTCTAGGAAGATTAAATGCTAGAAAATTAAATTCTATCAACTATAGGGACTAAAAATGTAAAACAGTTAACTATAAGGACCAAACTTGTAAAACTGATAACAACCTAACCAAATAATAACAAACTAACAAACTTGATAACTGAAATTTAACAAACTTAAAAGTAAAGGACTAGAACTTGCAAATACCAAAAAATTAGGAAGTTTAGCTAGGTTTTAAAACTGATAAAACTTCTAGGGACTAAAGTGCAATTAAGCTAAGAATTTAACTAAAAACGGGACACAAACAAAAATAAGCTCGTTTGAGCTTATTACTCAACCAATTAAGCTGAAACAACTTGCAAAACTCTTAAAATCCAATTAAGACTACGTGTGTTCAAGGAAATAAGCTAAAAGTCAGAATTAATCAAATGAGTGCTTATTAATAAGCACAAAATAAGCTACAGCTTATTTCAATCAGTCACAACCTGTTTTTTTGTAAAGAAACTGATTAAGCACTTGATTACAAGAACGGGAAATCAAACTAGAACCATTTTCATCAAGTAATGAATGAAAAATCTGAAATAAGCTCTTTTGAGCTTAAGTTGACCAGGTTTGACCAATTTTTATGAAAAAGCTCAAAACTTCAAATCTTGATATTCAACACTTTCTAAATGGATTTGTGAAAGAAAATCATAAGTTTTATGAAGTGGATTAAGAGAACCAGTAAAACAGTAGGCACTTTACATCAGAGAATGAAATTTGCTCAATCCTTGACTAAAAAGCTAATTCCTAGCTTATTACCTAAAACTGTAGATTTTCCTCTTAGAAACTAAAAGTTTATGATGTAAGCTATAACTAGAAACAAGTTTGAGCAAATTTAACCAAGTAATGAAAGAGAATTCAGCAATTGAAAGTAACAAGTTTTCAAAGCAAAGCTGATAAAAAGGATGACCCAAACTATTTTAGTACCAATTGCCTTTTTGAGTATTTTTATTGCTTGTAAAAGACTTAAAACCAATTGTTAACACCTAATGACTAGAAATGAACTCTTAAACACCAATTATCAACACTTGAAAACCACTTAAAAGCTACTACCAAACACTCCTTTATCTGTTTTGATCAAGATTTTACAAAAGCTTTTTAAGTTCTGGATTAAGCTGATACAAAAGCTATAACAGACTAGTTTCAATGGACAAAATGAAGTGTATTCAAGCTAAGAACAAACAATAACCAAGGCTAGAACTGAAAGTAAGCTGTTATGCTAAATAGTAACTGAATTATGCAGAAACTACAACTAGAACACAATTATGCAAGATCAAGCTACAAAACACTAGAATCAATCAAACATCAACTACTCATCAAGTAAAACAGGCAGCCATCAAGATTAACTAGGAAAATTAAGCATGCAATTGACTGATTTAGAGGAACAAAAATCAAGAGCTATAGAACCTATTGTAGAAGTCCTTTGGGAAGAAGAGGAGCGCTGAGCTCTCTTGCACTAGTGATACCACCACCTATCACTAGTAATCAACTCAAATCATTCAACAATCAACTACAAATCATCAAACTGCCATGAAATCTTCAAGAACAATGGAAATACTTGAATTCTGATCAAACAGCTACAAAACTTCACCAATGTCAGTTATGATCATTGGATGATCATAACAAACATCAAACAGCAACTAGTATATCCAATAGAAACAAGAATCAACAGGAATTTGAAGAACAGAATTTGGCGGGAAAATGAAGTTTGAATTTTATTGCATGAATTCAGTTACAAATGTTTGTTACAAGCTAACAACTAACTAACTGACTCAAGAGTTTGTCAGACTCTTGAGTAGTTAGGGGAAAAGTGAGGGAAAAAGGGAAAGGGAAAATTTAACTATGTGTTTTACAAAATTAAGCTACTATGAGAAATGAGGTACAAGCTATCTATTTATAGGCAAGAATTTAGAGTTTGTTGGAGTTGTGACGTGTCAGAACCAGTAGTAAATTGCCACGTGGAAAAATTCTGCATTTGCTCTTGAAGGTGATGAACACTGAATTGGGGGTTTTTGATTGAATGGATAATTTGTTAATTGGATTGCACCATTGTATTCCTCTCTTCAAAACGAGCAAGTTTGGTGTTTTGATCTTCTCATGAAACGCCTTCTATCAAAATCCCGATCCTGGAAATATTTTTTGTTAAAGAAGATGACACGTGGCGCCTTCTGATTGGTTTAAATTGTTGCACACGGATTACACTATTTGGATATGGTAATAAATGTGGCGGCAGTTAGTGGGTATTTAATGCTTGAAGTGGCAATCCGTGTGAGGTGTATTCTCTTTTCCCATTGGCTGAAATCTTTTCACTTGGATTAAACTTGCATAACTTTCCAATGTTGGCAAAACAAGCCCTTGTACTTGGCAGATTCCCATTTCAAGCTAGGATCTTCATTCCTTTGTCATTTTTGGTCCTTTAACTTTCATAATTTGTACAAAATGGCCCTTTGACTGAGTTGACTTTGTAGTTGACCAAATTTGACTTGAATCTTGACTTTACATTATTTGCACTTTAAGTCCTTCAACTTTCATAACTTGTCAAGATAGGTCCTTGAACTTCAAAGTCTTGTCACTTTTGATCCTCTTTTGTCTTTTTCATCCATTTGAGCTTGGTTTTTCCTTGTTTGCTTGAAAATGTATCTCCTTACCTACAAAAGTGTACACAAACACAAACATACCACATAATACTGTTTTTGCCAAATAATTGGGTATTTTGCTTCATGTTTTAGGGTTATTTGTTGATAAAAGGATATGAGTTTAAGCTCATATCAGTAGGAGCCTTGGATTTTGGTTTGGAATGATTGATCTTGAATGCTAGTGGTTAATACATAATTGTAGCACATTGTCCATATGTTATTGTGTTGATGGTTGTTAATCACAGCTTGTAATTGATTTAGCGTTGGAGTCTAAACCTATGACTCTCACCAACTTTATGTTGACGTGTTTTAGTGTCTCTTTCAGGTGATGCTTCGGTTAGGCGTGAGAACTTAAGTGGTTAGGATTTGGAGAGCGTAGGAATGCATATAGAAGGATATCCCCGTTTCCTTCTTAGTTTACCTTTATGTTTTTTTTAAGTGATGCCTGTTGGCACCTATATGTTTGATATGTTTGTGTTATTTGTTTGTCTCGGGTAAATGGTGGTACTGTTACCTATTTACCTAGACTCCTGCATGTTGAGATATTGTCATGATATTTGTGTCGCCATTTATGACATTTCTTATTTCATTTAGTTATCTCTATAGACACGCCATGTTGTGATGATATCCATACGTCGCGCCCCATATTCCGCCATGGTGGGGTGTGACAGAATGGTATCAGAGACAATGGTTATAGAGAATTAGGTTGCCTAGTCTTGTAGCCTAGTCTATAGCCTTAGGGTCCCTGCATATGCAGTCATAGGAGTATGTGTGCATTTTATAGTAATTGATGTGTTTGAATATTATTTTCGTAGTATTTGTTAGGTTATGAACTACTATGGTTCATACTTAACTACATGTTATTTTCTTTACGAGTTTTGATTAGTGCGGGTGGAACCATGGTCGTATACGCTAGTCATTGTTGGATTTCGCTTAATTATGTTTTCATGTTCTTTATACATTTTGAATTTTGTCTACGCTGGTTCAGCTGGACTACGAGTTTATGTGTTTCGTGCATTGGCTATGTTATTTTAATACATGGGGTTTTGGATCTTATCTTGTGTGGTTATGTGCTTGTGAGTTGTTGGATTATGTGTTATGTGTAGTATTAATTTCTTATAAGTGTCATCATAGGAGGGAGTACATCGGTGAAAGGGAACATGTATAATTATGGAGGCCTACATAATTATATATGTGCCACAACACCACTGGACTTTCAAGTATGATTGCATGAAAGAGAGTTAATACATGCTTGTATAGTATATGTTGGATGGATTTGAGTGTATGTACGCTTATGCCTATGTATGTAAAATTATTTTCTACTTACCGGTTGTATTCTTGGGATGGTTGCTAGCTCGTTTCTCTTTGAGATGTTCAACTTCTGTAGTAGCGCATTTCTCGGTTCCTCATTTCACGTGTTTGTTTGTACGGTACTTTTGGCGTGAAGAATTTTGATATGGTGGAGATTTCTTTTTGGGGTAACGATGTCTTTTGTTTCGAGTTATACATGGTAAAAAAAATAGAACTTGCAAATTGAAAAAAAAATAGTTGTTGGTAGTCGATGAAATAAGGAAGTGTCGGGATCATGTTTCAAATAAGGTGGAATATAAATTCTTTAACATATAAGCATGACTCGGTTATTTTAAAATATTTTGGTTTTGATCACTTAAAGTTATTGTTCTTAAGTTAAAAATTTTGTTCTTATTTAGTGAAATATGTTAAAATCATGTAATTAATAGAGTTTTAATTTTCTGGAATTAAAATAAATTAGGTTCTAGTTTTGGTAATTAATGGGGGGTTTTAGGGTTTAAAAATCGTTTTTTTGGTATAAATCGGAGTAGGCAGAAACTGTCGCTAAACTGTCAAAATATGTCGCTAACTGTCAGAAACTGTCGCTAATGCCTAGGCAGATTTTGAGAAAAATCGTTTTGGTCATAACTTATTCGTTTTTAAAGGTTTTTGGGTGATTCAAAAGCCTAAAATTATGTACTCGGAACATATTTTTCAAATATTCAGAAAGTTTCGTAATTGGAAGTCAGTAGCTTGGTCGAATTAATTGTATAAGTGTTGAGTTCAAGGTTAATTTTCGGACAACATGGTTTAAACTCGTGTTTTGGGTATTTTGCGGTAATGAACACTTGGAGGGTAAACATAGAGATGAGTTGGGAAGGAACTTGAGAGTTCTTTAGACCTTATTATACGTGGTTATATTTTGATGAGTTTTGATTTATAGTATTTATGAGTAAGACTGAAATCGGGGTGACAGTTTTAAAACCGTTGAGTTATGTGACGGCTCCTAACTTGGTTTCAAGACAGTTCTTGTTTGATGAGTTAGGAGATTTAGTTAGGTTGGTTACATAACTTTATGGTTTTGATAAGTTTCCTCGCGGACGGTTAAGGCTCATGTGTTGTTGGTTGAGATTATTTTCGTGTAAACTGAGTTCACGTTTGAACGTGAAGGTTTTATCAGGGATATGCATCCTCGTTTGTTTGCTGAGAATAAGTTTGAGTTTGGGAGTAAATCTCGGGACGAGATTTCTATTAGGAGGAAGTGATGTGACAACCGTGATTTTGGGTTTGACACTTGGTCTTACTTTTAGGTTATTTTATGTGTGCTTACTTGAATTGTGTGTTTACGTGTTTATTTTGTGTGAACGAGGTTGGTGTGGTTATCGTTTATGAGTATAGAGTACTCATAAGTAAATCGAGGAACGGTTATTTCATGTTCATGAGCTCACAAAAGTGGTGACTATTAAATGAAAATGGTGATATTGTGGTGTTTACGTATACGTATAAGTATTATAGTAATAGTATTTTTTTAGGATTTATGGTTTAGCATTTAGAGGTCTCGGGTGAGGTAATTATCCATATGAATATTTTTCGGGATGGTTTTAAGTCATTTAGGACTTAGTTATAAAGTTTATTTCAAAATTTGAGATTTTTTATAAAAGTGTATATTTTACGTCTTTTACGGTAAAACGCGTAAATTTGACTAGTTTTACGGTTTTGAGGTTTTGGAAGCTTTAGGAGCTGAAATAATTTAAAGAAAATTAAGGTAATATTATTAACATAAAATTAAATAATAAAAATAAAAATAAAAACGAATTTATTGGGTGTTTGGGTCGGTGTAGACGCACCAAAGAAAGAGAAAAAGGGAAAAAGGGAAAAAAAGGAAAGTTGGGTGTTATACTTGGACTAGGATTTTATGTACACACTATATAAGGTTATCTAATAAATAAAATAAAACATAAATCCCTGGAGACAAAGAAAAATTCATGGGTTTCATAGAGGAGAATTAGGGTTCTTCAAAAAAATTAGGTTTTCTTCATCTTCCATTGATTTAAGCTTGTTGCTAGTGCGAGGACTTGTGAAGAAGCTATCAGGTGAGTTTCATAGTCCCATGTTTAATATTGATTTTGACTTCCAGATGGGATGGAAGAGACACTGTGTTGAGTTATTTTCTAAATTGATGTTGTGAATGTGTTTGTGATTTGAGATGGACTTGTGTGTACATTATGTGATTAACTGCTATGTGATTTTTGATTGTGTATGATTTGGATCGGGGGACACGTGCCGTCTCAGTTATCGTGGTTTGACAAGGTAGTGGCCTCGTGGTTTGACAAGGTAGTGGCCTTGTGGTTTGACAAGGTAGTGGCCTTCGGATAGGTACATAGTGTGATCATCTATGGTACCATGTTGTTTGGCAAGGTAGGAGCCTTGGATTTTGGTTTGGAATGATTGATCTTGAATGCTAGTGGTTAATACATAATTGTAGCACATTGTCCATATGTTATTGTGTTGATGGTTGTTAATCATAGCTTGTAATTTATTTAGCGTTGGAGTCTAAACCTATGACTCTCACCAACTTTATGTTGACGTGTTTTAGTGTCTCTTTCAGGTGATGCTTCGGTTAGGCGTGAGAACTTAAGTGGCTAGGATTTGGAGAGCGTAGGAATGCATATAGAAGGATATCCCCGTTTCCTTCTTAGTTTACCTTTATGTTTTTTAAGTGATGCATGTTGGCACCTATATGTTTGATATGTTTGTGTTATTTGTTTGTCTCGGGTAAATGGTGGTACTGTTACCTATTTACCTAGACTCCTGGATGTTGAGATATTGTCATGACATTTGTGTCGCCATTTATGACATTTCTTATTTCATTTAGTTATCTCTATAGACACGCCATGTTGTGATGATATCCATACGTCGCGCCCCATATTCCGCCATGGTGGGGTGTGACAATTACTTTCCGTGGTGTATGCTTTTGAGAAGTTCCGACCTTACCTCGTTTTGAATAAAAGCATAGTGTATACGAACCATCCGGCTATCAAGTTCCTCTTCTCTAAACTTGATGCAAAGCCGATATTGCCTCGTTGGATTCTCCTCCTACAAGAAATTGATGTCACAATACTTGACAAAAAAGGAGCCGAGAATCTTACGGCCGATCATCTCTCTCGTCTGGAAGATCCTCACCAAAGTGTGAACGAGAACAAGGAAATCACCGAAACATTTCTTCTCGAGACACTTGGTGTAGTGAATTCCAAGGAAGACTCATCTACCCCATGGTTTGCGGACATTGCGAATTACCATGCGGAGAATTTCATAATCAAGGGTATGACGACACAACAAAAACAAAAATTCTTTCTTGACGTCAAGTTCTATTTTTGGGACGACCCTTATCTCTTTCGAGTTTGTGCGGATCAAATCATTAGACGTTGTGTGTTTGAAACCAGAGCTACTGTAAAACCCGCATGCTTTTACCATGAATAGTACCCTTAAGATCGTACGTACTAGATTCAAACTTTCCTTTTATAGCATGTTTACGTTCACGTATAGGAATTTTAAGTATTACGTACGTGTTAGAACACGATAAGTATTTATTACCTATGAACAGACAATAATTATTCAAATAATAATTATAATCACGAACATGCGATCATGAAATCATGAACGTAATTTAAATCACGAGCTAATATTAATTACGTATTTATATAATTATTACGAACACGAATAAATATATTGAGTCACGCTCGATAACTAACTAAATTACGTAACTACGTAACACGTAATCACGAACATTTAACACGATTATAATTATTATTACGTATATTTAATTTAACACGACAAGTAATTACATACGTAATGATTACGTTTAACACGTATTATGATAACTATGAATTTATGACATTTTATAACACGATTACGCGTACCATTTAACAAGTCGCGTATTAAATAAAAACGCATAAGGGCTTTATTGGGCTGTTAGACAAAGGAAACAGGAAGTAATTGGGCTCAAGGCCCAATGGGGTTGTTTGGTCGGCTTAAAAGAGAAAAGGATGGGGTATACATTTTTATTTAGACAAAATCATTACAAACCCAAAAAAACATCTCCAAGCCGCCAGTTTTTTTTCTCTCTCTTTGTTTCTTCCGTCGACTTTCCCACCAAGAATATACAAGAAATCGGGGCTGTTTAATCCAAGAAAAACAAGGGTTACATTTGTGTTGATTATCCTAAACCCTAACACGCAAAACTAGGTATCATTCCATCCCGTGTTAATTTTTCTTTCTTTTGGTTATAAAGATACGAATACAGATTTCTTAAAACATGTTAAAAATGTGGGTTTAATGATAGATTAAATGGGGGATGTCGTTGGTTTGTTGCTGTGTTCGTGGGGAACACAAACCGAGACTCATAGGAGTCTCGGTGGTAAAACAGTCACCAGACGCAACCCTAGATTGGGTGTTGGCTGGGTTTTTGGTCAGACGGGGGAAACACAAACCCCAACAGGGGTGTGCTTCGTACTAGCAGTGGGAACCCCACAGGGGTGTTTGTACAGGCAGTGGGAACCGAGACCACCCAGGTCTCGGTGGGAAATAAACCCAGGCAGGGGGAACTGGCTGTTGCCGGTGGCACCATCACCACTGCCAGTGGAAACTGGCAGTGAAGGGGGCTGTTTGGTTTTTGGGTTTAAAACAGACTTAAGGGTACATTTGGCAGTGAGTTTAATAACCAAAATATAAGGGGCTGTTTGGTTCGGCTTATATATAAAAACAACACGTTTCCACGGGTTTGAGTTACGACGCGTTTTAATAAAATAATATAAGAGTACGCGTTATTATTTTTACAAGTTAATTAGCTTTACATGTATATTAATTTAGAAGGTTATTAAATTAATAAATCATGACTTATAATTACAAGATTATTATTTGCAAGTTTAATTAAATTAATTTGACTTGTTACTAATTAATTTAATTACATCATGACTTAGGTTATTATTATTAATTATTATTATTAATACATGGATATTTTAACCTAAGTATTTATATTCTATTAGATCTTATAATTAATTAATTATTAAAACTATGACTATAATTAATTAATTAACATGACTTAGGTTATATTATTAATAATTAATAATACATGTTTTAACCCAAGTATTTTACCTTATTTAATTAAATACATGATATATTTAATTAAATAAACTTTTAACCTATAGTTTATTTAAATTTACATGTAATAATTAATAAACTATACTTTATAAATACATGACTTAGAAAACACTTAGGCTTATAGAATTAGCTTATTTAACCAGCTTATTTCTATTTATGAAAACTTTCTATTTTCAGAAACCTATTTAATTAAGGCAGCTAATCTATTTATGGAAACTTTCTATTTTTAGAAATTTATCTATTTTAAGCAGTAGTTCTATTTTTGGAAACTTTCTATTTTTGTAACTTTCTATTTTTGGAAACTTTCTATTTTAGGAAACCTGCTATTTTTAGAAAGTTACTTATTATTACACAGTAAGTATAATAATACATGAAATACAAGTAATACTTAATCAGAATAGACATAATATAAGATAAATACAGCATAAAGCTTAAAACAGTAAAACATGACATGAACGTATAAAATAAGCTAAGACATGACATAAAACCAGTTACGTATTTAGTAATCAAATACTTATACACGTATATATTTATGTAGCATTAGGGATACCGAAGTAGGATTCTTCTCCGTTCGTCTTCTTCGTTCACTGGACATAAGGTACAGATTGCCGTCCTTTCAGTATGGACATTCTTTCCTTATTAGGATTCCCCGTATGCAGCCAACTGTTTTCCCGTAGTATAAGTTTATATGTTTGAATTGCTTATGTTTAATTTAGAATACCTATAGCCATATACATGCATGACCAGTTTCACCTAGTTGTGGAGGTACCATAACCATAACACTAGAGGCACTGGTGTTATGACTTCACCATGGCGGAGTGATTGCTCATGGCGTCCCTTCAACTTTTGGCCATATTATTATATTTATCATGTGGGGCGCATGGGTGCATCCTAGTTACATGTTTTTCAGCAGATTACTTAGTGTGAATGTGGTGTGTGCCTTGCATCCTTCACAAGGAGCTGATCCCTACTACCCAAAACCAGTATATTAAATTAGAGGCAACCCCTCTAATTTGCATGATGAGGTCACCCCTCCAAGTATTCATGCACGGTGGATTTTCATGACCTATATTGGCTAATGGTAAAATATGTTAAACAGTTTTCATAAGATAAACATAAGGCTTTTCAAACTATAAAACCAGTTTTATGAACATGTTCCAGGTTTTCCAGGACATATACATTTCCGCTGCTTTTAAGTCTTTATTATGTTTTAGTCATTCATACTATGTCTATATCCATGCACTGAGCGTTTTGCTCAGCCGTTACTTTCCTTTCCATGTCCAAAAACGGCAGGTACCCTAGGAAAGACTCGAGCATTTGGAGGACGTGCATAGGATGGAAGCTGCTATAGACTTATTTTCCTTTTATCCTTCATATACGTATGCTTGTTTAGTCTTCCATTCATTTCTTTTGCTTTATTATGTTTTGGGCTTATGTTTGGGAACCGATGTTTGATTCCGGTTATCCTTATGGTCATGTAATGTTTTAGACATTTATCCTTGTATGCTTTGATGACACGCCATAATTACGCGTGACATTCCATTATCAAAATGGGGTGTTACAGCTACTAATATCCTTAGAGCTTGCCATGAAGGCCCTACGGGAGGTCATCACGGTGCTAATCTCACGGCTAAGAAAGTGTTTGATGCCGGCTTCTTTTGGCCTACTATTTACCGAGATGCACATGCACTTGTCAAGTCATGTGACTCATGCCAACGTCAAGGAAAATCATCACAAAAGGATGAAATGCCCCAAAATATAATCCAAGTTTCTGAAATCTTTGGCGTTTGGGGAATTGATTTTATGGGTCCCTTCCCATCATCTCATGGTAACAAGTATATCCTTGTTGCGGTTGACTACTTATCTATGTGGGTGGAAGCTAAGGCTTTGCCTACGAATGAGGCTCGTTTTGTGGTCAAGTTCTTGAAGCAATTGTTCTCTCGGTTTGGAACTCCTCGTGCAATTATAAGCGATCGTGGAACCCATTTTTGTAATGACCAATTTGAAAAGGTTCTAAGGAAATATGGGGTTACACATCGTCTTTCTACGGCTTATCACCCGCAAACGAGTGGGTAGGTCGAGGTTTCAAACCGAGCTTTGAAGAGGATCTTGGAAAGATCAATAGGAGAGAACCGTGCGTCTTGGTCCGACAAACTTCATGATGCTTTATGGGCCTTTCGATAAGACCCCGATCGGGTGCACTCCGTATATGTTGGTGTATGGGAAGAATTTCCATTTGCCTATCGAACTTGAACACAAGGCATATTGGGCCCTAAAGCATGCAAATTTTGATTTGAATACCGCGGGAGATCACCAGAAAATACAACTTAATAAATTGGATGAATTATGTGATAATGCTTATGAAAATTCATTGATTTTTAAAGAAAAGACCAAAAAGTTTCATGATTCAAATATTAAAAACTATTGATCCCAAACTTAGATCGATTTCGCTTTTGTGTAAACGAGATTAAATCAAGTTAAACACTTAGAGAAACTTTGTTGTGTAAACAATTCAAGTACTATGCGGAATTAATACTTGAATGAAGAACAAACAAAACAAATAATCCAAACTTTCACTTTGATTGATAATTGAACTTGTGTACAATGAAAGTGTAAAACGTATATTTAACTAAAAACTAAAGGCCTTCTTTTATAGATTAAGGAACCTTGTACAAGAGTCTACGTATCAACTATTTTAGGTAAAGATAAACATAGAAAATACATTGTCGAACATATCTTTACTAGAAACATAAAACGTGTAGACTAAGTATTCTATCAGTGCTTGGACTTCTTTTCATCAACGCTTGATTTCTTCTTGTCAACGCTTGATCTTTCAACGCTTGATTTCTTCTTATCAACGTCCAATTTCCTCTTGTCAGCGTCTAAGTATCTTGGCTCATTTTTTTCCCAACAATCCTCCTCTAAACTTGATATCTACTCTAGTAATCAAGTTTCTGAACAAAAACTAAGTACAAGGAGGATTCTTACAAATACAAATCACTTATTAATTAGGAAATAAATAAACCTAATTAAATCTTTACCAACATCACTTGTGTAGCCATTTACAGCTATGTTGACACCATTTTCTTCAAAACTTCCTTGGACATGGGATATTCAACATCCACAAGAAGATATTCAGAAAACTTTGTAGTACTCAAATGATAAACACCAACTGTTGAATGTAGACGCCACTAAAGTCCACTAATATCATCTAGATCCATCCATATTGGATCTTCATCATTTGGATCACACATTCTCTTGAGTGTGGACCAAATCTTTATTCCATTGACTGAAATAGGTGCTTCAGCCTCATACTTGGTCTTCATCAATCCCAAAAGATCTACCAAGTCTTCCCTATCCAGACTTGCAAACAAAGAGATAAGAGTAGTGAAAGTATGTACCTTCTTTCCATATCTACCAATCATCCAAAACCCACTTGCATGTTCTTCGTAGTGAAATATAGGGTTTCTGGAATCAAAAGATAACACTTCTACAATATATGAAGCTTCCAAAGGTGAGAGCTTAATACTCCTTCGAATAACTACTTCACTAGGATTCACTCTATCCAAATTCTCTGGGAACTCAATTGGAAGTCCCTTCTTTACAGGCCTTGGTGCAATTAAAGCCTTTTGGATCTACATCTCTTCTTCAAGTTCTTCCTTTCTTTCATTAGAAAGGATTCTGATAGTATTCTCCTCTTGTATACGTGCCCATACACGAAACTCCAATTCATCAAAGGACAAATCCTGCAATTTCTTGAAAGTCCAACCCCCTTGATGACATCTGAGAAACATACAATAGAGCTCCCTTCTATCCCTCTTAAGCTGTGAAAGAACCTTGCTAGCCTTATGCTTCAAAATTATCTTGCAATCACTTTGAACTCTTAGAAGAACCTCCAAACCTCAAATTTGATCTGAAATTGTCATGTCTGGATTCTCCATAACCTTATTCTCCCATGCAAAATACATTTGCACCACTTCAGGCATATCATAAGCTACCTGCATCTTCAAATCCTCAAGCCTTTACGTAGCCAACTCATCACCATATTCAAGCCTTTCTGGATCTTCAATGATCATCACACTTGAATCAGTACTCTCACCATCACTACCTTCCTTATTACTTTCAGAAGAAGTCACAATTTGTGACTCAATAGCAGTCTTCTTTATCTTCTACTTTTCCTCAAGTTGTGCAGCCACAATAGAATCATAATGTACTTGGGCTGCATCCTTGGGAACTTCTGCTTCCATAATTCCTTTACCTTTATCCAAAACATCAATAGTGGGTAAAGAAGTTGATGGCACCTTTGTAGACACCTCCTTGATTATAGCTGATGACTGGGATGCATCAACCACACCTGTAGGTTTATCAGCGTCCAAAACCTGAATGTCAACGCTTACTTTACTCTTGTCGGTGCTTGGCTTTGTGAACTGCTCCAACATTTCAGTAAAAGACAAATTTAAATTTCTAGGCGTAACCAACGAAGCATCAAAACCTGGTTGCCTCTTCAAATCTGTTAGAGCCTCAGCTATACCCAAAGAATCACCTTCATGTGAGCCTTTATCACTCACATGTATCTGCTCATCCTCCCTTAAGAATCCTCCTCCCTACGCCTAGTGTTAGCACCTTCCAAAATAACATTCCTCTCCCTCAATTGCTTGAGTTCAAGGCCTTGTGTGTTGACAGTATGTACAAGGTCTGCATTTTGCTTTTGTAAGCTAATGTAGACAACCGTCAATTCCAAAAGAGTATAAGGTTCCAATCTGCCCTCCTCTAGAAAGTGAATTTGACCTCCCAAAATAGATTCATGGGGCATGGATAGGGTCTTAAATATGTTAGGACTGTCTTGGCTTGCTTCTAAGCTAGAACCAATAGTCCCAGCCCCACCCATGTCACCAACCACACTTGTGGTGGTGGTTCTCTCTACAACATGGCTAGGACCACTAGAGGAGAACACTCTAACAGTCCTTTGGCGTTTTACCAACCTAAATTCAGGGGGTGTAGAAGATGCAGTGGATTGGGTGTCTGTTTGAAGGTTAAGGGGTGTTTGGGTCTGTGGTAAAAGGGTGTCAGCGTTTGGATTTGGTGTGTCAACGCCAACATTTAAAGTGTCAGCATTGAATGGTTCTTGGTCAACTTCCATTTGCTGGGGTGATGGTGGTTATGCAGGCAATGGGTCTGGTTGTGGTTGTGGGTCTGGTTGTGGTTGTGCTGCTGCAATAACAGTAAGCATGGCTTGGTTAATAGGTAGGTCTCTATAAGGTTCAGAATTCATCTTCCCAAAAATTGCTTTCTTTTGAACAGGGATCGTATAAAAATCATTGTGATCCTATTGCAGTATCTTTGTAAATCAAACACCATTTGTAAAAACCTTGGGGTAAGAAAGATTCATCTTGTTACCTTTGTTATGACACATGCCATCAAAAATAATTTTTGAAAAATTATATTTTTGCCCAGTAGAAATACATACAATGGCACTCCCAATAGATCAGTTGATTTCATTGTGTGCAGTACATTTGGGACTCAAACATTGAAGAATGACATGTATCAAGTACTTCCAAGCTGGGGGAAATTCTTGTTTTGTATATTTGTTTAAATGGCCTTCTTCAGGCAAAGGATAACCCAAAGCTTAGAGTCCTTGTTCTAGCTCTGGAATGGGTAGGGTGGTTATACCATCCGCATCATTAAGATGCAAAGCTTGGCGAACCAAAGCTTTAGTAACCACCCATGAAACCCCATGGACAATAGCAGTCAATGTAGTCACATTATTAACTGTTGAGGTAGTGACAGTAATCCAAAACTGTTTAATGTGTGTGACAAGGATAAGAGGAGCATGAGAAAGTGCATACCTTAATGGGGATGCATTCAAATACTCAACCTTCTGAGTATATTGGGGAAATAGAGTATTATCAGCTTGTAAATAAGCTACCATGTTATGCTGACTCCTGAACCCCAATTCCAAATCTCTAGGTTTAAACTTAGGCGCCATTGATGATTTAAGAAAGCTGTGATAAAAGTTATGGAATATGAAGGTTTGTGAAAATTTAGTTAGACAAGAATAAGTAGTTACCCTATTTAAAAGAAACAAGCCAAATATATAGGAGAGGTGAAAACATGTGATTGGTCAAAACATGAGGTAGTTATATTCAAAATATAATGATGAAAATCTTGAAAATATATAACTTATTTCAAGCATTAATAAAAAGTTACCAACTCCTAAAATTACGGCCCATATTTTTGTCAAAAATAACAACTGGGTAGGACCCAATGTTTATCAACGGTCAAAAATAACTTATCAGCGCCCAACGGCTATATTCTTGTCAACGTTGGAATTTGCCATGTCAACGTCAAAATTGGTCTTAACAGCGTTTAGAAAGAAACCCGTCAGCATCCACAAATAAAAATAATTAAAAAAAGGACCTTAACAAAGTAATTTATCCTAGTGAAGATAACTTATAGACTGAAAATCACTATAGGGTTGCAAGCACTGTCCAATCATGCACACTTGCTAAGCAAGATAGACATAATTGTCCTCAAGTGTCCCTTGCTAACCAAAGTTCTTAACAATGAAGTTATCTCATAAAATCCTTTGTAACTTCCCAGGTAAGCCCAATAAAAATCATACCCAAGTCTCCTAACCGACCACATCCAATTCTAGGTCAAAAAGTCCTAAAAGCGTACAAAGTATATCAACTTTGCATGCTACAGTGCCTCACGATTTAGTAAACTAACTCGTACTCACCATTGGACACAATCTAGAATTATGATAAGAGTATTATATAAATACCCAAAAGGTCTTAAAGGATTCCTAAACCTCCCCTTAAAATATGATATACAAGTTGCAAAACATAAAATATGTAATAAAAATTTATGTCAAGATAGGAATGTAAACATTCCAACCATCATCCATAAACTTGAACACACTCCAAGTAAGATCCAAAGGTCCATAAGCAACTATGTATCTATTTGTACAATGCTCATAATGCCTGCATAATTAGATCAAAAACCAAAAAACTAACATGTTGGTGTCAACGTCCATTTTAACACTTATCAGCGTTAAAATAACCTTTGTCAGCGTTAGACGAATAAAGTGGAAAACCTAATTTTGTACAAAGATCAATAACAATGCATATCCTGTACATAAATTTACAATAAGTTCCAAAAACACATATTAGGTAAGATTGATCATTCCAATACTTGTTGTGACAACCACGGTTTTGAGGTTCGTCAATTAGTTTTAATTTGTCCATATTTCGTAGAATTACGTGTCTTTATGTGTTTATGAGTTATGTGGCGTGAATAGAGTGTTGTTTAGACATCGTTTTCGGGTACGGGGTACTATGTGAGTGAAACGATGTGTGATTGGTTCATGTTCATGAGCTCACATAGTAGTGACTATGAAATATGATGGTGTTATTTAGTGGTTTTACGTATACGTATATGTATTATAGAAAATCGTATTTTTACGATTTAGGGTTGTGCATTTAGGGGTATCGGATGAGCTATTTAGTCACGGGAATAATTTACGGGATGGTTTTAAGTCATTTAGGACTTAATTATGTAGTTATTTCATATTCTGATAGTTTTTATAAAACTGTATATTTTTACGTCTTTTACGGTATACGCGTAAATTTGACTAGTTTTACGGTTTTGAGGTTTTGGAGGCTTTTGGAGCTGAAATAAATTAAGGTAAATTAAGTTAATATTATTATTACATTAATTAATAATAAAAAGAAAATAAAAATAAAAATTAATAAAGGGGGTCGGTTTGGATGACGCAAGAAAGAAAGAAGGAAAAACCCAAAACAGGCCCAATGGACTTGTAATGGGATTAGGGGGGCCTTTAGGACTTATCCAAACCCAAACCATAACCAAAATAATCAGATTTTTAACCTCCATAACACCTCCTAGCCGAAATTCAACAATGGTGGCCAATTAGGGTTTCAAAAATAAAGATCTTCCATTGATTTCTAAGGTAAAACCTTCAAAACCCTTGTTCTATTAATGATTTTAATCAATTTAATCATGTAATTGATCTTATGATGGATTAGGGTTTGTGAGTTTTCTGAGATTAGTGAGATTAGGGTTCATATGAATTGATTACTTTGGTTATTATGAAGATTAGTGATCGTAATTAGGGTTTAATCATGTTTAATTCGTTTTTAAAAGCTGGGCAGAATTTTTGGTCTATTGTTTTGATCATATCTAGAGTTCTACAAACTTTTAAATTTCGAATCTTATGTCCCTGGAAAAGTAATTGAATTAAATTTCAAATGAAAGAAACTATATCTAAATTGGAGGTGGGGAAGTGGGTACAAAATAGGTTACATCAGTCGGGTGTCAAAACAGTTTTTGGATCCGCTTGTTTTCATTTTATGTTTTGAATTGTTTGGGGTACTTAGGTTTATAATTGGAGCTTCAAATGAACATGAGGTTTAGATTTAATATTAATTAAAAGATCTGGAGAAGGGCTAAGCAAATGGGATAGGGTAAGACCCTCTGGTCATAATAAACTTTTCATATGTTCAAAATCAGTAAATTCTGGATAGGTAAAAGTATATATATATATATATATATATATATATATATATATATATATATATATATATATATATATATATATATATATATATATATATATATATATATATATATATATATATATATATATATATATATATATATATATATATATATATATATATATATATATATATATATATATATATATATATATATATATATATATATATATATATATGTATGGAGGCCTTAACAGTAGCTTTAAGGTTGAGGACAAAAGGGAGAGTTATCTAACACATGTAAGGGCATAGGGTTTCTTTTACAGGGCACGTTATTTTTGTTAAGTGGGTGTTCGACCAATAGTTTGAAGTATGAAAAACAGGACTGTTTTGGGTTAAATACTAACGGGACGAGTTATGAACTAAACTAAGTTAAGGGCTTTATATAGGGGTGTAATGAGATTCATATGGCGTATAAATGGGGTTAAGTTGTAGGATAAGGTTAGATATCCATCATAGATTGATGAGCCATTTTGGTATGTGGTTCATGTCTTGATTGTATACGTTTGTGTGTTTAGATTTGTGCTAGAGCGCGGGTACTTGGAGAAGCTTGTTTAGGTGAGTTTCATAGTCCCATGTCTTTTTATGAGTTGATTTCCAGATGGGATGGAAGAGACATTGTATGGTTTTGTAAAGAATGCTGTGAATGTTTTTCTGGTTTGTGATGGACTTGTGTGTACACTTATGTGATTAAATGTTGTGTGATTCTTGATTGTGTTTATGACTTGGATCGGGGGACACATACCGTCTCAGTTATTGTGGTTTGACTTGGTACCAAGGGGATGTTGACAAGGCGGGGCCTTGGGATTGGTTCATAGGTGTATGGGCGCCTATGAGACCATGGTTATTGGTAAGGTTTAGATCCTTGGAATTGTGGTTATTGGTAAGGCTTGGAGCCTTAGATTTGTAGTGATTGGTTAATCTTGAATGCTAGTTGTTAATACATAATTGTAGCACATTGTCCATATATTCTTTTGTTAAGGGTTGTTATTCACAACTTATAACTGATTTGGCGTTGGAGTCTAAACCTATGACTCTCACCAACATTATGTTGACGTGTTTCAGTGTCTCTTTCAGGTGAAAATGTGGTTAAGCGTGAGAATAGGAGTGGCTATCTGGAAGGCTTAGGATTGCATTTGGAGGAACCCCCTTTCCTCTTAGTCTTTATTTATGTTTGAATAAGTGATACTTTGTATACACCTATATGTTTATTATTTGTTAATTGTATGTCTTTGGTAAGAGGTATACCTGTTACCTACTTACCTAGATGCCTGCATTGTTTGAGATATCTTTATGACATTGTGTCACCATTTACGATATTTACATTTCATTTAGTTAACTCTATAGACACGCTTTTGTTGTGATGATATCCATACGTCGCGCCCCATATTCCTTCATGGTGGGGTGTGACAGAATGGTATCAGAGCCAATGGTTATAGAGAATTAGGTTGCCTAGCCTAGTCTATAGCTTAAGGATCCCTACATATAGGCGTCATATGATTACGTGTGGTCTTGATTGTATTATCCTAAATTTTATTTTTTGTGAATTTTGGCTAGTATGAGTTAAACAGTAGTTGCCCATACTTAGTCATCTGTTTATTTCTGTTTTGCTTTTGATATTTAAATTACTTTCACCATATTAAGTTATTTGGTGTACCTAATGTATAGTATTTTTCTTTTGATGTTTAAGTCATGTTCCCTAAGAATCATGTGGTGATTCGGGTTACTAGGAGTAGGTGGATAGGAAGGATCTTAAGTTGTTTCCACTCTTATGGGCGACATGACTTATAACTGATTATGATGTTGTGTTGGAGTTTGTCTATGCTGTTTTAGCTAGACTATTGATTTATGTATTCCAAGAGTTTGACTATATTATTTTAATAGATGGAGTTTTGGACCTTATTGTTTATGTGGTTATGAGCTTATGTGAGTAGATGGATTTATGTGTTATATCTTGTATTGATTCTTATAAGTGTCATCATAGGAGAGAGTGCATTGAGGAAAGGGTAATTGTATAAGTATGGTGGCCAACATAGTTATACAAGTACCACAACTTCAATGGGTTCTTAAGTATGATTGCATGAAAGAGGGTTAGTACATGCTTGTATATGATGACATGTGGATTTTAGGTATATGTATAATATATGGGTTTATGTAACGGCTGTCTACCATATGGCTATTTTTTAGTGTGTTATATGTTTTGGGTTATACTCATGTTGTGTGATTATGGGGTCACACAGTATGGACTGGTTTTAGTGATGGGTTTTATGCCTTGTTGTAAGATGGTGATTACTAGTATGAAAAAACGAGTGTATGACGCGATTGATTGATCTGACATGTATGGTAACGAGTATGTTTTGGGTGATTTAATTCGTATATATATGCGGATGTATATATACTAGTATGTGTTAAGTTATGATATATGGTCGTTCAATAGTTATTATAACTTGAACGTACCTTGTGTTTGCTCGTGTTTTATGGTGCTAGAGTTTGATGGAGTTCCAACGATGTTTTGAGTCTTTTGATGTCTGTCTACATTTGGGTATGTATTTTAATTAATTAGAACTACTAAATTTTCTTTCAAGTAAGTCTGGCTAATTATAGGAAAACGATTTTGAAAATAATTTGTAAGTGTATGGTATGATATCGTGCATTATATATCTTTTATATAAGTTTGTGGTAGTAAGTTAAAAAAAATTTGTCTTGAAAATAATTGGATTAGCTTTCTAGGGAACATGTGATATTACATTTTAAAGGGTGAAGAAATTTTACAATGATTTTCTTAAGTGGAGTTAAAATTTTAGAAGTATTTAACTAGACGGAAAGAGTAAAAAGGGAGATTTTATTATAGTAATGATAATAATAACACCACACCTTGTAAACTTGTAATAGTTTAGTTATAACCAGCCTAAATGGATTATATAAAATAATAATAATAATAATAACATAGATTAAAATGAAAAAAAACACTATATTTTATAAACATGTATTGGTTTCATAATAACAAGCGAAATAAGTTTAATATGGGTAAACAAGATAATGGTTAGAATAAGATTGTAGTATACCAACTAGTTGATATCCTTGATAAATTAATGAAGATAAAAGATGAGTTTATGGTTAAAAATGAGTATGTTGATTTTAGTAGTATTGAAGTTTGGTTCTTATGAGAAGTAACTAATTGGGACAAAAGTTTAAAATTTTCTATGGTATCAAAATTTGGTAATACTAATCATGACGAGTCTAATTTTTCATTGTTGGCACACTCCATTGATATTTCGGATTACATTGTTTTGTTTCAGATGTTTTTGCTAAGGTTCGTTTTACCCTATCTTTTATTTTGGGACACGATTGGTTGGAATTCTTTTGGTACACGTCATGATTTAGTTATGCGTTTGTGGAAACGTTAGGATGAGAGGATAGAGTTGGGTAGTATTACATATGGTTAGATATTAGAATGGAGAGATGTGTTTTGGTTTAAAGGTTGTGTTTAAGGAATGATTAAGATTTATGGAGTTTTGAAACTTAGATTGGTTACGGGAATAAGGGAGTAAGTAAAGTTAGTTGACTGGTCGTGGGAACGAGATGTCATGCTATGAGAAGTTGGTTGAACTACCATTAGGAGATTGATGAAAGTACTAGCGGATGTGAGGGTAGAGTAGAAAGTTTCTACCAATGGAAAGATTGGGCAAATAACACGCAAGGAAATTGGTATAGTTATGGAGGCAAGGTAGTAGTAGAGACGTAAAGAAAAACATGGATGTGAAAGAATGATTGGTAAGAAGCTGATTAATGGTGAAGTACAACAAGTAAGGAAGAATGAGCCATTGAGGGGCTGAAGTACCTTTAGAAATATTGTGGTAGATGGGTTGAAGTTAGAGGCTACTGGGTAGTGTGAAGTTCCTAGGTAACATCATAGAGACGAGAAGGACTGCGTGAAGAGCTACATCGTGAATCAAGGAGCTGAAAGGACTACGTGCCACCTTCTAGAAGGAAGCAAGAGAATTCGAAGGAGTCACAGAATTTGCAAGGACTGGAAAGGTCACAAGCACTATGATGGGAATCTCCGTATGGTTCGTGACGAAGAAGGACAGATCGAGTACCGGAGTGGAGTTACTAAGATCTGAACTAGTGGATCGTGATGAATTGAATACATAACATAGTAGATTAAGAACTCGTGGAGGTAACAAGGGGAGTCTAGTGACTACGCGGATAGAATTTTTGTGGCAATCAATATCGAGGGATAAGTAGTGAAGCTGAGCTGAATAAGTTCATGGAGAAGTGATTAGAGAGTCGGTTTTGTGAAGGTGTTATGAAAGATCTTTGGAAGAGATAGTTATACATTATCCAATGCACTAGCAATTTCCATAGAATTGATGAATGAAGTATGGAATTTCGGTTGGAAGGATAGTGTAGGAACTAGGGAGAACCATGGAAGGAGAGAACCAAGTATTCCTAGTAGATGATGATTGAAAGTACCTCATGTTGGGTGCAAGATCAAAATAGAAGTATGAGATTTGAATAAGAATTTAAAATATGGCTTAGTTTAGACAAATGGAAACTAATATGGGTATAAGATGAGAGTGTGATCCGCATGAGATCACATAAAAATCTAGTTTGTCCCTATTATGAGGGGGTAGGAGAACTGATTATGAGGAAAAACAAGTGAAGCTACTTGGAAATTTTTTTGAGGTATAGATGACTTGAAAGACGGGAAGCATAACATCGTGATGTATGTCATGAGCTGAGGAAGAAGAAGGAAGTGTGGATAGATGCGAATCATGAATGAAATAGGCCGAGATAGGAACCGAAGGTAAAACTTTGGTATAGCCTAATGAGTAGACTAAAGAACTAAGCATGCTAATATTGTTGTAGCATGGAAAGGAAATGGTACTGACCTATACTGTTTGATTGGAAGTCTTAGTATCGACAATCGAATGGTTGAGGAGTTATAGATGTGACGTGTCATGAGAGACGAAAGGCTTGGTCTAACTAAGACAAGATGATGAGCACCATGACCTTGAAGGTAAGACATTGTGTAGGTATAAAGGAAGTGTTGAGTATCAGGAAAAAAAATATTTCATGGAGAAAAGTGAGAAAGAAGTATATAGGTGCTACTAATGATCTATCCAAATTTTATGGAAGTAGTTGTAGCATGGGTTTGGATGGCAGTTGATAGACTAACTGAGATAACCGTCCTTTTGGTGATGTGTATAGATCATAAGTTGATTTGGATTGGAAGAGCCTCGTTGTGATAAACTAATCAATATGTGAAATATCATCATAGGTCACTTGTGTAAGGAAATTGGAATTTTTAAGTAATTTGCGGTATGGACTAAAGGGAGTTAATGAAAATGATTGGATATGAGTATATCCAACTAATTAGAAAATGATGGACGAAGTGGGAAATTGATACAAGTATAGCAGTCGTGTTGAGAGCTTGGTGAATGATTTAGAGGGATGTGGGAAACTCGTTAGCGATGTCTGAAATTTCATATAATGATAGTTATCATACTAGAAGTCGATGAATGCCATTTGAGACACTATATGGAAGGATAGGGTGACTTGTACTTATGGTGGACTAAAATTTGTGAGAGAGACTACTAATGTGGAAATAGTGTTTGTGGAAAGGACGAGAGTAACAAGAGATGATATGTTGAAAAAGAGGAAATCACTAGAGTTTAGTGACAAAGTTATGTAGGAAGTTTCACCCATAGTAACGGGTGGTATGTTTTGGTAAAAAGGGAACAGTTGATGTCAAGTTTTCTAGGTCCATTTATGATCTTTGGAAAGATCGGACCAGTAGCTTATGGGTATATAATTATCTGGGGAATTATGTGGTGTACATGATATATTTCATGCATTAAGATTTGGGAAATGTGGTTTGAGAATGCATATTTGCATATACGGTTATTCGGGATTTGTAATAACTAGAGTCTTTGATTTTCAAAGAGTCGTTGTAAGATTTATGGACTATGAGGTCAAGAGTTTGAGAAAGAAGTTAAATATATTTGGTTAATATATCTAGTAAATTGAGTCATGAACTAAAGTTCACGTGGAAATGAGAGGAGTTCTTTTAGAACAAGTATTCTCATGTGATTTGTTGATTGAAGTGACTGATCCTAAGGAGTAAACCTCGGGACGAGATTTCTATTAGGAGGGAGTGATGTGACAACCACGGTTTTGAGGTTCGTCAATTAGTTTTATTTTGTCCATATTTCGTGGAATTACGTGTCTTTATGTGTTTATGAGTTATGTGGCGTGAATAGAGTGTGGTTTGGACATCGTTTTCGGGTACGGGGTACCATGGGAGTGAAACGATGTGTGATTGTTTCATGTTCATGAGCTCACATAGTAGTGACTATGAAATATGATGGTGTTATTTAGTGGTTTTATGTATACGTATATGTATTATAGAAAATCGTATTTTTACGATTTAGGGTTGTGCATTTAGGGGTATCAGATGAGCTATTTAGTCACGTGAATAATTTACGGGATGGTTTTTAGTCATTAAGGACTTAATTTTGTAGTTTGTTTCATATTCTAAGAGTTTTTATAAAACTGTATATTTTTACGTCTTTTACGGTATACGCGTAAATTTGACTAGTTTTAGGTTTTGAGGTTTTGGAGGCTTTTGGAGCTGAAATAAATTAAGGTAAATTAAGTTATATTACTAATACATTAATTAATACTAAAAATAAAATAAAAATAAAAAATAATAAAGGGGGTCGGTTTGGATGACGCAAGAAAGAAAGAAGGAAAAGCCTAAAACAGGCCCAATGGACTTGTAATGGGATTATGGGCCTTTAGGACTTAACTAAACCCAAATCATAACCAAAATAATCAGATTTTTAACCTCCATAACACCTCCTAGCCAAAATTCAACAATGGTGGCCAATTAAGGTTTCAAAAATAAAGATCTTCCATTGATTTCTAAGGTAAAACCTTCAAAATCCTTGTTCTATTAATGATTTTAATCAATTTAATCATGTAATTGATCTTATGATGGATTAGGGTTTGTGAGTTTTCTGAGATTAGTCATATTAGGGTTCATATGAATTGATTACTTTGGTTATTATGAAGATTAGTGATCGCAAATCATGTTTAAATTCGTTTTTAAAAGTTGGGCAAAATTTTTGGTCCATTGTTTTGATCATATCTAGAGTTTTACAGACTTTTAAATTTCGAATCTTATGTCCCTGGAAAGGTAATTGAATTAGATTTCAAATTAAAGAAACTATATCTAAATTGGAGGTCGGGAAGTGGGTCAAAAACAACTTACATCAGTCGGGTGTCAAAACAGTTTTTGGATCAGCCTGTTTTCATTTTATGTTTTGAATTGTTTGGGGTACTTAGGGTTATAATTGGAGCTTCAAATGAACATGAGGTTTAGATTATATATTAATTAAAAGATCTGGAGAGGGGCTAAGCAAATGGGATAGGGTAAGACCCTCTGGTCATAACAAACTTTTTATATGTTCAAAATCAGTAAATTCTGGATAGGTAAAAGTATATATATATATATATATATATATATATATATATATATATATATGGAGGCCTTAACAGTAGCTTTAAGGTTGAGAACAAAAGGGAGTGTTATCTAACACATGTAAGGGCACAGGGTTTCTTTTACTGGGCACGTTATTTTTGTTAAGTGGGTGTTCGACCAATAGTTTGAAGTATGAAAAACGGGACTGTTTTGGGTTAAATGCTAACGGGACGATATATGAACTAAACTAAGTTAAGGGCTTTATATAGGGGTGTAATGAGATTCATATGGCGTATAAATGGGGTTAGATATCCATCATATATTGATGAGCCATTTTGGTATGTGGTTCATGTCTTGATTGTATACGTTTATGTGTTTAGATTTATGCTAGAGCGCGGGTACATGGAGAAGCTTGTTCAGGTGAGTTTCATAGTCCCATGTTTTTTTATGATTTGATTTCCAGATGGGATGGAAGAGACATTGTATGGTTTTGTAAAGAATGATGTGAATGTTTTTCTGGTTTGTGATGGACTTGTGTGTACACTTATGTGATTAACTGCTATATGATTCTTGATTGTGTTTATGATTTGGATCGGGGGACACGTACCGTCTCAGTTATTGTGGTTTGACTTGGTACCAAGGGGATGTTGACAAGGCGGGGCTTTGGGATTGGTTCATAGGTGTATGGGCGCCTATGGGACCATGGTTATTGGTAAGGCTTGGAGCCTTGGAATTGTGGTTATTGGTAAGGCTTGGAGCCTTATATTTGTGGTGATTGGTTAATCTTGAATGCTAGTTGTTAATACATAATTGTAGCACATTGTCTATATGTTCTTTTGTTAATGGTTGTTATTCACAGCTTATAACTGATTTGGCGTTGGAGTCTAAACCTATGACTCTCACCAACATTATGTTGACGTATTTTAGTGTCTCTTTCAGGTAAGAAAGTGGTTAAGCGTGAGAATAGAAGTGGCTAGCTGGAAGGCTTAGGATTGCATTTGTAGGAATCCCCTTTCCTCTTAGTCTTTATTTATGTTTGAATAAGTGATACTTTGTATACACCTATATGTTTGTTATTTGTTAATTGTATGTCTTTGGTAAGAGGTAGACCTGTTACCTACTTACCTAGACGCCTGCATTGTTTGAGATATCTTCATGACATTGTGTCACCATTTATGATATTTCCATTTCATTTAGTTATCTCTATAGACACGCTTTTGTTGTGATGATATCCATACGTCGCGCCCCATATTCCGCCATGGTGGGGTGTGACACTTGTTACCAAGTATTGAAACCTCCCAGCATCAAAAGGTTTAGTTAATAAATCTGCCACATTTTCTTCTGTGTCAACCCTATCTGGTTGTATTAAACTTTTTTTAAAAAAATCTCTTATAAAATGATGTCTAATTTCTATGTGTTTTGTTTTAGAATGATGTACAGGATTCTTAATAATGCATAAAGTACTGTTATTGTCTACAAAAATCTTGGTATGCATAAAATTATACCCATAATCCAATAGTTGATTCTGAATCCTTAAGACTGGTCCATAACAAGCAGCTGCAGCTACATATTATGCTTCAGTTGTAGAGTTGGCCACCATTGTTTGTTTCTTGCATTGCCAAGATATTAACCTGCTCCCAAGAAATTGGCATCCACCAGTTGTGGAGTTTCTATCAAACTTGTCACCTCCATAATCACTGTTTGAATAACCAATAAGCTCTAATGTAGAATCCTTTGGATACCTTAATCCCAAGGTGGGATAGCACCTAAGGTATCTAAAAATCCTCTTGACAGCATGAAGATGACACTCTTTGGGAGTCACTTGATGGCGTGCACATGCACACATAACAAACATATTGTCAGGTCTAGAAGCTGTAAGATACATCAATGATCCAATCATTGACCTATAATGCCTGACATCCACCTATTTTCCATCTCCAATCTTTCCCCAAGGGTGTTCCCTATCCATGGGTGTGTTAGCCCGTTTTTCATGTGGAGAAAAGCCAAACTTCTTCAAGATTTATGCTACATATTTGTCTTGAGAGATGAAGATACCATCTTCTTTCTGTTGAACTTGTAAACCTAGAAAGTAGCTCATCTCTCCCATGGCACTCATCTTGAATTAGTCTGTCACGAGCTTGGAAAAGTCTTCACTCATCTTTGGACTTGAAGAGCCAAAGATGATATCATCCACATAGACCTAAACAAGTAAAAAGTCCTTACCAATCTTCTTGGTAAATAAAGTCTGATCTATGGAGCCCCTTTTGAATCCATTGTCCACCAGATATGTGGACAATGTATCATACCATGCTCTTGGGGCTTGATGAAGTCCATACATTGCTTTCTTCACCCTATACACCTTGTCTGGATGTTCTGAATCTCCAAAACCAGGAGGCTGCATCACATAAACCTCCTATGCAATTGTGCCATAAAGAAAATCACTCTTCACGTCCATTTGATAAACTGTGAAGCCCATGCAAGAATGTTGGAAATTCACTTTATGTGACGACATTTAAGAATTCCCATTAGTTATCATAGTCACACACGCTTAGACTAGACTAGGTACGTTGTATAGTTAAGTGTATCGTGTGTGACTATATTTACCCCTCTTTAGCTTCCAAGGAGGGGTGTTGCTTGTGTTCATTTTTCACTTTTAATACATTTTTCTTTCTTTCACACAACCTCTCTTCTCTCTCTCTTTCAACAATGGCTACTAATACTTGGCTTTTACCCCAAGTACAAAATCTTATCGTCCAAATCTCTTCGAATTGATTACCGATCTAAAGTGCGACTCAATCGTCTTTTGGTGAATAAGAGAATGCTTTGGTTTTGTTTATCTAATTTTAACTAATAGCAAATAAGTAAGTGTCATTGAGTAAAGTGGAAGTTTAAAGATTAATACTAAAACGACGAGTTAAAATAAATGCTTGGAAACTTAAAGGCAATTTTAAAAAAATACTAGCACACTAAATAAAACTAACACTTAGAAACTTTGTAAAAACAAGAAACTAAACCATTGGAAAAGAAACAATTACAGCCAAATCGGAATGTTCAAAATGCATTAATCGGAATATTGGTCGGAATATAGTGATCGGAAAGTAAGGCAATCGGAAAGTCCAAAAAGGGTCCAGATCGGAATATATTCCGATCTGTTGATCGGAATGTGGGTCTGAATTTCAATCGGAGTGTTGGAAATGAAACAAATCGGAATATTATTAAACCCCTCGTCGGAATGTTAGAAATAAGCCCCAATCGGAATAATGAGATGAGTCAAATCGGAATAATATGCAACAACCCCAATCGGAATAATCCACAAAGCCACAGTCGGAATACTACACAAAGAATCAAATCGGAATACGAAACCCTATTCCGATCCAAAGTGATCGGAATGTAGAGGTGCAGATCTGAATGGGTTAAAACCCTTTTCCGATTTGCCAATCAGAAAGAGGGGGATGGTGGCTGGTCGGAATAAGCTGATCGGAAAGGGGTTTAAACCCTTTTCGATATATATGGGATTCGAGATTAAGCTAGTAATAAGCAATAATGAATACGCTCACACCAAACTTGAACGAATCAAAACTGAACCGGATCAAATAAGCACTAATATCAACTTAACTAAGCTTAAAATAAACAAACTTTTAAATCAAACAATTAAAAGATGAACTTTTTGAAGAAAACTTTAAAAAGTAAATAAGCTAATCATGTAAATAAGCCAATAAGCACAAGAATCTTAAAGCTTAATCAAATGAAAGCTTATGTAGGAACAAAAAGATTAACTTTTTAAGCACAAAACCATTAAGATCAACACGGATTTAATGTGAATTGCACCAAAATCAATCTAAAAATCAAAGAAAGGTAGAATGAGATTAAGGATTCAAAGCTTAACTAGAACTTGATTAATGAAATAAGCAATACACAAATGTTTAATCTTGAAAGATTAAAAGAAAAGATGAAACTTAGTGAGAGAAAGTAGAGAACTTTCTCTCTCTAAAAACTAGAAAGAAAAGTGAAAAATGAAAACTAAAAATTAAAGACTAACTCCCCTCCTAATGTGTATTAGGAGGGTATTTATAGGAAAATGGAAGGAGTGCATGTGTTGCTTCTTCTTTCTTTCTTTGTTCACGTCTTCTCGACTCGATTTAATTCTTTGTCTTCTCTCGACGTCGTCTCGGGATTTGAACTTGTCTTGATAATTTTCTTCTTTAATTTAGACTTGAGTTCTTCGACTTTATTAAACTTCCGTCTTTAGACTTTTTTCTTAGATAAATCTTCAGAATAGGCCTTGGACTTTTGTTCTTTTTACACTCTTGATCTTTTGACTTCGTCTTTTCCCGTTTTCTTCGATAAAAGCCCGTGAAAGTCTGTGTTTTCTTCCTTTTTCATCTTTTGGTCCTAAAACACAATAAAAACACAAACCACGCATAATTCCGACTTTTACGACATAAATTACACGTTTTGGTCTTGTTATTATTGGAAATAAGTGGTAAAAGGATAAGTGTTTTCACACTTATTAAATCCCCTACACTTGACCATTGCAATGCCCTCATGCAATGCATTATTTTTAAAGCACGGTTTACATTTTCCATCATAAATAACTCACCTTGGCCTTTATTAAATACTAAACATCTAAGAAAAATAAAATGATAAAAACAAGTAAAGAAATTAAAAACTTACATTGGGTTTTGGCTGCCATGAACGTTTATCATCCTCAAGTTTCACGTTCCCCATACCAAGCTTAAAAACGAGATCATTGTTATTATAAGTTAGCAAACTAACACGAATTCATGTGGGCCAATTATTCACTTAGACTCCCTTATTCCTAGGTGTATCTCTTATATTTTATTTTTGTCTTGAATGATCACGAGGATGCATTGTTTGACTTATTTCGATAGTTATTTAGGCTGAAAATAAAGTGAACGATTTAATCAATAGTTAGCTAGAGGACAAAATATTTTAAAACTGCTTCTCGGGACCTCATAAAGTTCAAATCTTGGCATAACTCGCTTCACGATTTGAGACCTTTCTCGGACCGATATTAGGCAGCGACTTCATACTTCGAATCTTTGAGAGACGTTCATAAAATAATGGCCTTCTCTTCATAATAGGAATTTCTTCACTTGAAGTTTTAAGAGATTCTTCATCTTTGGACCACGACTTCTTCATTTTTCTCCAATCTTTATTTTGGACTTTGATATACAACGATCCGCCTCCTTTTAGGACTTGGATCTATTTATCCTCATACCTTGTTAGGGTCTTTTTGGATAGACTTCTCCATGATCTTTACGGGAGTATCTGCTTTTCGTCGTGTGTGTCGATCCTTCATATTGATTTTCGATAAATGATTCTTCACATCACTTCTGGATCTTTAGCAACAAAATGTAGCCCTCATGCCTTGTTAGGGCCTTTTCGGACTCACCAATCTTCGCATCCCGCTTCAATAAGTTATGCCTTGGCTATGAACTCTAATCCGTACCGAGCAACTTTTAAACGATCTTGGGCTAGAAGCTAAGTAACCTTTTAAATCGTACAACCTTATTTATTGCAGATAAATTTATTAACAAGCGAAGGGAGAATAGGCTTATAATTAACTCACATAAATTCACGAAAGAATACCAAACTTATAATTGACTCTATCATCTATCGTTCTCCACAGTTTAAAATCTCAAGGAATGAGACTCGTGGATGCTTAGCCTATTAAATCAAAGTTTTGGGTTTTCGAGTCGCCTATAGGATCTTGCAAATTCTTAGACTCTTTCAAGTTTAGAAATCGCATTTTATAGTTCCCTTGATAAACCACTCTCTAGGATCAATTATAGGAACTTGCGAAAAGTTCTTGTTCTTAACCCGTGAGAGTTAAGACTTTCGCGTTTTATAGCTCCCTATATAAAAGCCTAGCAAAACTTGACTTAAACACGTTAAGGATACTAGCTAGAGTAAACTAAGATAAGTAAACTCGGGTTGAGTCAAAATGTTCACGACTTTGAAAAATTTAAAACCACTTTATTGAAAATTTATTCTAGCAAGGAAAGAAAATAACCATAACAAGAGAAAATACAACTATACAACTAGGCCAAAATAGATTAAAAATTTTGAAAAATGTCGAAAAAACAAATTTTCCGGTTAAAATGAGAGCAAATTCATGGAAAAGACCACTTACTTCGATAGAAGTCCCCCCTACACTTGATATAAACATTGTCCTCAATGTTTAAGCATGTGGGAGTAAACTCCCCGACACTTAGGACATTGTGCACTTTGTTTAAATCTTGCTAAGGAAAGGACAACTAAAGTGAATTCAATGTGAACATATAAAATATGAAATATTTAATCACAAAAGTTTAGGATAGAACCGGGAAGATGGAAACACGGTATCACGGTTCGTCAAAAGTCATCAAGGTGGATCTTTGAAGTTTTAATCCCTGCACATCACAAGAAACAAGACAACAAACACATACGTGGCTCCCCCTACACTTATTATGAAAGCAGTAAAGGATAGATCACGGGTTGCCTCCCGAGGAGCGCTTGTTTTTGTTCACCGAGTCACGAGCCTGATTCGACCCAATTTAGTTCATGGGGAACGTGGTGAGGGATGGAATCATCTCATGGGAGATGTCCTCACCAAAGTACAGCTTCAAACGCTGGCCATTCACCTTGAAATTGGGCCCATTTGGCTGAGAAAGCTCAATGGTCCCATATGGAAAGACTTTGGCGACAGTGAATGGACCAGACCAGCAGCTCTTCAACTTGCCAGAGAAGATCTTCAACCGAGAGTTAAAGAGTAGAACTTGATCACCAACGTGGAACTCTCGGTTCTTAATCCTTGCATCGTGGATGATCTTGGTATTCTCCTTGTAGATCAGCGAGTTCTCATAAGCTTCATTACTCAGTTCATTTAGCTCGTTGAGTTGAATCTTGCGATGATCACCGGCTTTGTTGATGTCGAAGTTAGCCCACTTCAAGGCCCAGTGCACCTTATGTTCCAGCTCGATGGGGAGGTGGCAGGCTTTCCCGTACACAAGACGATAAGGTGTACAACCGATCGGGGTATTATAAGCAGTACGGAAAGCCCACAGAGCATCATCTAACTTATCGGCCCACGCGGCGTGATGCTCTCCCACAGTACGCTCCAAAATTCGCTTCATCCACGGTTGGAAATCTCGGCTTGCCCATTGGTTTGGGGATGATAGGCGGTGGAAAGACGGTGATTGACACCATACTTAGCCATGACTCTTGCAAATTGATCATTGCAAAAATGAGTCCTGCGGTCACTGATAAAAGCATGAGGAACGCTGAATCGAGCGAAAAGCTGCTTCAAAAAGTTCACAACCACCCTCGCATCATTCGTAGGGAGAGCCTTAGCTTCAACCCATTTAGAAACGTAGTCGACGGCTACGAGGATGTACTTGTTCCCTTTGGAGGATGGAAATGGCCCCATAAAGTCGATGCCCCATACGTCAAAGAGTTCACATTCCTGTATGAAATTTTGAGGCATCTCATCTTTATGTGTGATCTTGCCTTGGCGTTGGCAAGCATCACAATGCTTAACCATTTCGTGAGCGTCACGATAAATGGTGGGCCAATGGAATCCAGAACCAAACACTTTTTTGGCGGTGTAGTTGGGACCAAAGTGACCACCGGTGGGTCCTTTGTGGCAAGCCTGGAGAATGTCAAAAGCTGCCGGTCCATCAACACATCGACGAATGATCAGATCAGCACATTGTTTGAATAGAAATGGGTCATCCCAAAAGTAAGTCTTAACATCATTCAAGAACTTCTTCTTTTGTTGGGATGTTAACCCTTTGATGAGAACACCACCCGCTAAGTAGTTTGCAATGTCGGCAAACCACGGGGTGTCATCAAGATTGAGATTTATAGACATTAAGGTTTCAAGGGGGAAAGAGTCATTGATCTCTTTGTTCGGATGATCCCCTTGATATGGATCCTCAAGTCGACTCAGATGATCCGCGGCCAGGTTTTCGGCTCCCTTCTTGTCACGAATTTCAATGTTGAATTCTTGAAGTAGTAAAACCCAACGAAGAAGTCTTGGCTTAGAGTCGTGCTTAATCATCAAGTACTTCAACGCGGAATGGTCCGTGTATACGATGGTGGTGGATAAAACAAGATAGGGGCAAAAATTTTCAAAAGCATAGACAACAGCTAAAAGCTCTTTTTCGGTTGTCGTGTAATGCAATTGAGCCCCCGTCATTGTTTTGCTAGCATAGTGGATTGGTTGGAAGTGTTTATTCACTCTTTGGCCCAAAACCGCACCAATAGCAAAGTCGCTAGCATCGCACATCAATTCAAAAGGCAGCTCCCAATTAGGGGTAACCAAGACCGGTGCCTTAGTTAGCTTATCCTTCAGAAGATTGAAGGCTTCGATACACTCTTTAGAAAAGATAAAAGGAGTATCTTTTTCCAAGGGGTGGGTCATCGGGCGAGCGATTTTAGAGAAATCCTGAATGAATCGACGATAGAAGCCCGCATGACCCAGAAAACTTCTCACACCTAATAAGTGTGAAAACACTTATCCTTTTACCACTTATTTCCAATAATAACAAGACCAAAACGTGTGATTTATGTCGTAAAAGTCGGAATTATACGTGGTTTGTGTTTTTATTGTGTTTTAGGACCAAAATATGAAAAAGGAAGAAAACACGGGTTTTCACGAGCTTTTATCGAAGAAAACGGGAAAAGACGAAGTCAAAAGATCAAGAGTGCAAAAAGAACGGAAGTCCAAGACCTATTCTGAAGATTTATCGAAGAAAAAGTCTAAAGACGGAAGTTTAACGAAGTCGAAGAACTTAAGTCTAATAGAAGAAGAAAATTAAAAGACAAGTTCAAATCCCGAGACGACATCGAGAAAAGACAAAGAATTAAAGTCGAGTCAAGAAGACGTGAAGAAAGCAAGAAAGAAGATGCAACACATGCACTCCTTCCACCTTCCCTATAAATACCCTCCTAATAGTCATTAGGAGGGAGTTAGTTAGTCTTTAATTTTTAGTTTTTTTTTTCATTTTTTGCACTTTTCTAGTTTTAGAGAGAGAAAGTCTTAAACTTTCTCTCACTAAGTTTCATCTTCTCTCTTAATCTTTCAAGATTAAACATTTGTATTGCTTATTTTCATTAATCAAAGTCCTAGTTAAGCTTTTAATCCTTAATCTCCTTCTACCTTTCTTTGATTTTAGATTGTTTTTGGTGCGAATTTCAATAGATCCGTGTTGTTCTTAGTGATTTCGTGCTTAAAAAGTTAATCTCTTGATCATTACTTAAGTTTTCATACGAATAAGCTTTGAGATTCTTGTGCTTATTGGCTTATTTTTATGTGTAGCTTATTTACTTATAAAAAAGTTTTCTTTAAAAGTTCATATTTTTATTGTTTAATTTTAAAGTTTGTTCATTTTGAGGTTTGATAAGTTGATACAAGTGCTTATTCGATCCGGTTCATCATTGATTCGAGCTAGTTTGGGGAATAGCTTATTGAAATAGGTTATTCCCTTGCTTTTAATTCGGATCAAAAAGGGTAGATCAGAAAGGGTTTTAACCCTTTTCCGATTGGGTTTTTCCGAGCAGACACCCCCTTTATTCCGATCACTTAGATCGGAAGAGGGTTTTGGGTTCTTTCCGACTGAAGCAACAATATTCCGATCACTGTGGATCGGAATAGGGTATCATTCCGATTTGACCTTGTTTATTATTCCGATTAAGCTAAGTTTCCAATTATTCCGATTGGGCTCATTTTTGATTATTTCGATTGGGTCTTGCTTAGTATTCCGATTGGTGTCACCAACATTCCGATTGGGACCGTATCCCATATTCCGATTTGGCACATTTGTAATATTCCGATTAGGGGTTTTGTTATATATTCCGACGGGTGTAGTTCTAATATTCTGATTTGTAACTTTTTCCAATATTCCGATTAAGGTCGATTATAGTTATTGTTTTTACGTAGTCCTAAGTGTTAGATTTATTTAGAGTTCTAGTAATTTTCCTAATCTTGTATTTAAGTTTTTCAAGCATATATTTTAACTCGTCATTTAGTTTAATCTTTTAAACTTCTACTTTACTCAACGACACTTATTACTTGCTTATAGTTTAAAATAGATAAACAAACCAAACCATTCTCTTGATTCACCAAAAGACGATTGAGTCGCACTTTAGACCGGTTTTTAATTCGAAAAGGATTCGGACGATAAGATTTTATACTTGGGGTAAAAAGCCGAGTATTAAATGGCGCCGCTGTCGGCTCTTTTCGTTACGATTAAAGGTTTTTAGTGAGAGACGCATTGAATTTTGGGATCCGTTCTTTGAACGTTATTTTCCTTGCTTTAAACATTTTCAAAAATCTAAAAAAATATAAAACTCTTCAAAAATACAAAAACATTGAAAAATCATTAAAAGCAATTCTTTTCCAAAGGTTTTGCACCAAAAAGATTATATAGATATTCTCTGTGTATATTTTTCTTCTACAGGTGTATGCGTACTAGATCTTCGAACTATTCTGAGCCCGAGACTCGTGAAGATCTAGATATGGCTGGTGTTAATAACAACAATAACAACCCACCTCAACCCAATTTGAATAATAACAACAACAACAACAACAATGTCCTCTTACCTGATTTACGACCATGGAGGAATTGTGTCAACCCACCATGAACGGACGCGGAGGCCCGATTGCGCCAATGCACGTCACGGCCCAGGAGTTTTCGTTGAAGCATCACATGATCCAGCAAGTGCAAACTAACCCATTTCGTGGAATTCCGGATGATGATGCCAACAAACACCTCAACAAATTTATTACCATAACCCAAAGCATGAAGTGCCCCGGTGTTTCTATGGATGACCTTCGCCTTCAACTTTTTCCCCACTCGCTTTCTCACCATGCCGAAAAATGGTTTGACAGTCTTCCTAAGAATTCTATTCATACGTGGAATGACATGACTCAACTCTTTTTGTCGCGCTACTTTCCCCCATCCATGGTCACAAACCTCCGTAACCAAATCAGTGGATTCATGCAAGACAATGATGAATCACTTTTCGATGCTTGGGAACGGTACAATTATTTGATCGACCACTGTCCAAATCACAACATGCTCCCCGTCACTCTCATTGATACTTTCTACAATGGTCTCACTTTTCGTGATCGTGACACGATCAATGCCGCCGCCGGTGGTAATTTTATGAAAAGGAGACCGGAGGAGTGTCGAGAGTTGATTGAAAACATGACTACTCACCACAAGAATTGGGATTCATCCGCATCCTCAAGATCTAACTCGAGAGTCAATGTTTCTTCTACTACTTCTAATCCCGAGATATCCGAACTTACTCGACAAATCGCGAGTATGCACAAGGATTTCATGTCCATAGCCACAAACCACTTTCAACAAGATAAAGCCGTTGCTATTTCTTGTGACACATGTGGTGGTCCTCATTCTTTTAATGATTGTCCTTCTACCCAAGGCAATTTTTCTGAAAACGTTAACGCAGCTTACGGCACTTATCCCACGGGAGGCTATCAAGCCTGCCCTCAAGGAGACCGCGGCTTGCTAAGTTATCGTTCGAACAACTATCTTGCTCCACCCTGTTTCCCTCCTGTAAACCAAAACCAACAACAAAGCTATAACCAAAACAACCAATCCCAACCTCGTGCTAACAATCAATATCAATCCCAACGAAACCCATACCCACCTCAAGGAAATTCTCAAGTCTACCAAGCTCCACCTCTCAATCAACCGATGGCAGTGAGTCCAGACGTCGAGACATTCATGATGACTAATCAGGAGATGGTGACGAATCTTCAGAGTCAAGTCCGCAACTTGAAGGGAGAAATGGCGAAACAAGGGAACGATATTCGAGCCGAGCTAAGGAATGACATGGCAAAACACAGCAATGAAATTCATGCAAACATGAGAGACTCTTTTAATACTCAAGCGGTTAACCTTCGTGATATGATTGGTTCGCTCATCCAAGGTAATCAACCCTCTTCTTCGGGTACTCTTCCGAGTAATATCGTTGCAAATCCAAGAGGGGAGATGAAAGCAATCACCACTCGTAGTGGAAAAGGTTATATGGAACCCGAGCTTCCTACACCTTCACCCGTGATTGTGAACAAGGAAAAAGAGCAACTTTCTTCACCTCCTTCACCTTCTATCCCCATTTCCCCACCACCCGTGGTTGTGAGTGATCCTACTCCCCTTAAGCCTTCTTCTTCATCCAATATACCTTATCCGTCAAGGTTGAGGAAAGAGAAGCAAAAGAGCAAGGATGATATTCAGGTTTCAAACTTTCTAAAAATGTTTAAACAATTGAATTTTAACATCTCCTTTGCCGAGGCTCTCGCTCACATGCCTAAATACGCTAAGATGTTTAAAGATCTTCTAAGTGATAAGGAAAAGCTTCTTGACATTGCTCAGACCCAACTTAATGAGAACTGCTCCGCAGTGCTCTTAAGGAAATTACCCACCAAACTTGGTGATCCGGGTCGCTTCTTGATTCCTTGCAACTTCCCGGGAGTAGATAATTGCATGGCCCTAGCCGATCTAGGTGCCAGTATAAACTTAATGCCTTTAAGTGTTTGGAAGCAATTATCTCTCCCCGAGCTAGTCCCCACCAAAATGACTTTGGAATTAGCTAACCGTACAGTTTCTTATCCAGTGGGGATAGCCGAAGATGTCTTTGTTGGCGTTGACAAATTCACCTTCCCGGCGGATTTTGTTGTCGTTGACTACGAGATGGACCCTCATGTTCCATTAATCGTTGGACGTCCCTTCCTGAGGACCGGTCGTACTCTCATTGATGTAGCCGCGGGCGAAATAATCATGAGAGTTGGTGACGATAAAATTGTCTTCAACATGGGTAAGATTTCTAAGCAACCTTATTCATATGAGAGTATTAATGCTACTGATGTTCTCGATGAGGCTTGTGAAGAACATTTTCATGATGCTTGCAAAAGTACTCTCTCTTCTCTACCCAATGTTGAGACCGTTGCCTCAATTGCTCCGGCATTGACTCCTTTTGGAGAAAGTGACTTGGATGATTTTGAAGCTAGCTTGGGTCCTCTCTATATTAAGTATGATAATTCGTCCACCGATTGGGATGAAGACATTCGTACTATTGAGAGACTTCTCAATGAAGACCCGTTTTCTCCTCCTTCTCCTAAAGAGGTGACTAATGATGATCCATCTATTGAGAGACATTCGTTAGTTTCACCATCTATTGAGGATCCTCCCACTCTTGAGCTTAAGGACCTACCTCCTCATCTTGAGTATGTTTTCCTAGAAGATAACGAGAAGTTACCGGTCATCATCGCGAAGGACCTGCAAGCAGAAGAAAAAGCCCGACTTGTCGCCGTGTTGAAGAAGCATAAAAGAGTTATCGCTTGGAAAATCTCCGACATTCGCGGAATTGATCCTCACTTTTGCACACATAAAATTCTCATGGAGGACGAATTTAAGCCCACAATTCAAAACAACGAAGGGTGAATCCTAAAATCCATGAAGTCATCAAAAAAGAGGTTATCAAACTCATAATGCGGGTATGATTTACCCTATTTCGGATTCACCATAGGTTAGTCCAGTCCATTGTGTGCCTAAGAAAGGCGGAATCACCGTTGTACCCAATCAAAACAACGAGTTGATTCCTACCCGTCTCGTTACTGGGTGGAGAGTTTGTATAGACTACCGCAAACTCAATGATTCCACGAGAAAGGATCATTTCCCTCTACCTTTTATGGACCAAATGCTTGAACGTTTAGCGGGTAATGAATATTACTGCTTTCTTGATGGTTTCTCGGGTTATTTCCAAATACCCATCGACAAGAGAAGACAACATTCACTTGTCCCTATGGCACATTTGCTTACAAAAGGATGCCTTTTGGCTTATGCAATGCCCCCGGGACTTTCCAAAGGTACATGTTGGCTATCTTCCATGACATGGTTGAACAAACCATGGAAGTCTTCATGGATGATTTCTCGGTCTTTGGGGATTCCTTCTCTTCTTGCCTTGCCAATTTGGAACGTATGCTTAAGCGGTGCGAAGACACTCGCCTTGTTCTGAATTGGGAAAAATGCCATTTTATGGTAAAAGAAGGCATTGTGCTAGGACACAAAATCTCTAAAGCCGGTCTTGAAGTCGGCCGTGCTAAAGTAGATGTCATAGCCAAATTACCTCCACCTTCAACCATGAAGGGTGTGAGAAGTTTTCTGGGTCATGTAGGCTTCTATCGTCGATTCATTCAGGATTTCTCTAAAATCGCTCGCCCGATGACCCACCTCTTGGAAAAATATACTCCTTTTATCTTTTCTAAAGAGTGTCTCGAAGCTTCAATCTTCTTAAGGATAAGCTAACTAAGGCACCGGTCTTGGTTACCCCTAATTGGGAGCTGCCTTTTGAATTGATGTGTGATGCTAGCGACTTTGCTATTGGTGCGGTTTTGGGCCAACGAGTGAATAAACACTTCCAACCAATCCACTATGCTAGCAAAACAATGACGGGGGCTCAATTGCATTATACGACAACCGAAAAAGAGCTTTTAGCTATTGTCTATGCTTTTGATAAATTTCGCCCCTATCTTGTTTTATCCCCCACCATCGTATACACGGACCATTCCGCGTTGAAGTACTTGATGACTAAGCATGATTCTAAGCCAAGACTTCTTCGATGGGTTTTACTCCTTCAAGAATTCAACATTGAAATTTGTGACAAGAAGGGAGCCGAAAACCTGGCCGCGGATCATCTGAGCAGACTTGAGGATCCATATCAAGGGGATCATCCGAACAAAGAGATCAATGACTCTTTCCCCCTTGAGACCTTAATGTCTATAAATCTCAATCTTGATGACACCCCGTGGTTTGCGGACATTGCAAACTACTTAGCGGGTGGTATTCTCATCAAAGGGTTAACATCCCAACAAAGGAAGAAGTTCTTGAATGATGTTAAGACTTACTTTTGGGATGACCCTTTTCTATTCAAACAATGTGCTGATCTGATCATTCGTCGATGTGTTGACGGACCGACAGATTTTGACATTCTCCAAGCTTGCCACAAAGGACCCACCGGTGGTCACTTTGGTCCCAACTACACCGCTAAAAAGGTGTTTGATTTTGGATTCTATTGGCCCACCATTTATAGTGACGCTCACGAAATGGTTAAGCATTGTGATGCTTGCCAACGCCAAGGCAAGATCACACATAAGGATGAGATGCCTCAAAATTTCATACAAGAATGTGAAATCTTTGATGTATGGGGCATCGACTTTATGGGGGCTTTTCTATCCTCCAAAGGGAACAAGTACATCCTCGTCGCCGTTGACTACGTTTCTAAATGGGTTGAAGCCAAGGCTCTCCCTACGAATGATGCGAGGGTGGTTGTGAACTTTTTGAAGCAGCTTTTCGCTCGATTTGGCGTTCCTCGTGCTATCATCAGTGACCGCGGGACTCATTTTTGCAATGATCAATTTGCAAGAGTCATGGCTAAGTATGGTGTTAATCACCGTCTTTCCACCGCCTATCATCCCCAAACCAATGGGCAAGCCGAGATTTCTAACCGTGGCTTGAAGCGAATTTTGGAGCGTACTGTCGGAGAGCATCGCGCCGCGTGGGCCGATAAGTTAGATGATGCTCTGTGGGCTTTCCGTACTGCGTACAAGACCCCGATCGGTTGTACACCTTATCGTCTTGTGTACGGAAAAGCATGCCACCTTCCAATCGAGCTGGAACATAAGGCGCACTGGGCCTTGAAGTGGGCTAACTTCGACATCAACAAAGCCGGTGATCATCGTAAGATTCAACTCAACAAGCTCAACGAACTAAGGAATGAAGCTTATGAGAACTCGCTGATCTACAAGGAGAAGACCAAGATCATTCATGACGCAAAAATCAAGAACCGAGAGTTCCACGTTGGTGATCAAGTCTTACTTTTTAACTCTCGGTTGAAGATCTTCTCTGGCCAGTTGAAGAGCCGCTGGTCTGGTCCATTCACCGTCGCCAAAGTCTTTCCATATGGGACCATTGAGCTTTCTCAGCCAAATGGGCCCAACTTCAAGGTGAATGACCAGCGTCTGAAGCTGTACTTTGGTGTGGACATCTCTCACGAGATGATTCCATCCCTCACCACGTTCCCTATGAACTAAATTGGGTCGAGTCAGGCTCGTGACTCGGTGAACAAAAACAAGCGCTTCTCGGGAGGCAACCCGTGTTCTATCCTTTACTTCTTTCATAATAAGTGTAGGGGGAGCCCCGTATGTGTTTGTTGTCTTGTTTCTTGTGCTGTGCAGGGATTAAAGCTTCAAAGATCCACCTTGATGACTTTTGACGAACCGTGATACCGTGTTCCCATCTTCCCGGTTCTATCCTAAACTCTTTTGAATTCAATATTTCATATTTTATATGTTCACATTGAATTCACTTTAGTTGTCCTTTCCTTAGCAAGATTTAAACAAAGTGCACAATGTCCTAAGTGTAGGGGGGTTTACTCCCACATGCTTAAACATTGAGGAGAATGTTTATCTCAAGTGTAGGGGGGACTTCTATCGAAGTAAGTGGTCTTTTCCATGAATTTGCCCTCATTTTAACCGGAAAATTTGATTTTTCGACATTTTTCAAAATTTTTAATCTATTTTGGCCTAGTTGTATAGTTGCATTTTCCTTTATTATGTTTATTTTCTTTCCTTGCTAGAATAGAATTTCAATAAAGTGGTTTTAAATTTTTCATAGTCGTGAACATTTTGACTCAACCCGAGTTTACTTACCTAAGTTTACTCTAGCTAGTATCCTTAACGTGTTTAAGTCAAGTTTTGCTAGGCTTTTATATAGGGAGCTATAAAACGCGAAAGTCTTAACTCTCACGGGTTAAGAACAAGAACTTTTCGCAAGTTCCTATAATTGATCCTAGAGAGTCGTTTATCAAGGGAACTTTAAAATGCGATTTCTAAACTTGAAAAAGTCTAAGAATTTGCAAGATCCTATAGGCGACTCGAAAACCAAAAACTTTGATTTAATAGGCTAAGCATCCACGAGTCTCATTCCTTGAGATTTTAAATTGTGGAGAACGAGAAATGATAGAGTCAATTATAAGTTTGGTATTCTTTCGTGAATTTATGTGAGTTAATTATAAGCCTATTCTCCCTTCGCTTGTTAATAAATATATCTGCAATAAATAAGGTTGTACGATTTAAAAGGTTACTTAGCTTCTAGCCCCAGATCGTTTAAAAGTTGCTCGGTACGGATTAGAGTTCATAGCCAAGGCAGAACTTATTGAAGCGGGATGCGAAGATTGGCGAGTCCGAAAAGGCCCTAACAAGGCATGAGGGCTACATTTTGTTGCTAAAGATCCAAAAGTGATGTGAAGAATCATTTATCGAAAATCAATATGAAGGATCGAGACACACGACGAAAAGCAAATACTCCCCAAAAGATCATGGAGAAGTCTATCCGAAAAGACCCTAACAAGGTATGAGATAAATAGATCCAAGTCCTAAAAGGAGGCGGATCGTTGTATATCAAAGTCCAAAATAAAGATTGGAGAAAAATGAAGAAGTCGTGGTCCAAAGATGAAGAATCTCTCAAAACTTCAAGTGAAGAAATTCCTATTATGAAGAGAAGGCCATTATTTCATGAACGTCTCTCAAGATTCGAAGTATGAAGTCGCTGCCAAATATCGGTCCGAGAAAGGTCTCAAATCGTGAAGCAAGTTATGCCAAGATATGAACTTTATAAGGTCCCGAGAAGCAGTTTTAAAAGATTTGGTCCTTTAGCTAACTATTGATTAAATCGTTCACTTTATTTTCGGCCTAAATAACTATCGAAATAAGTCAAACAATGCATCCTCGTGATCATTCAAGACAAAAATAAAATATAAGAGATACACCTAGGAATAAGGGAGTCTAAGTGAGTAATTGGCCCACATGAATTCGTGTTAGTTTGCTAACTTATAATAACAATGATCTCGTTTTTAAGCTTGGTATGGAGAACGTGAAACTTGAGGATGATAAACGTTCATGGCTGCCAAAACCCAATGTAAGTTTTTGATTTCTTTAATTGTTCTATCTTTTTATGTTTAGTATTTAATAAAGGCCAAGGTGGGTTATTTATGACGGAAAATGTAAACCGTGCTTTAAAATTAATACATTGCATGAGGGCATTGCAATGGTCAAGTGTAGGGGATTTAATAAGTGTGAAAACACTTATACTTTTACCACTTATTTCCAATAATAACAAGACCAAAACGTGTGATTTATGTCGTAAAAGTCGGAATTATGCGTGGTTTGTGTTTTTATTGTGTTTTAGGACCAAAATATGAAAAAGGAAGAAAACACGGGTTTTCACGGGCTTTTATCGAAGAAAACGGGAAAAGACGAAGTCAAAAGATCAAGAGTGCAAAAAGAACGGAAGTCCAAGACCTATTCTGAAGATTTATCGAAGAAAAAGTCTAAAGACGGAAGTTTAACAAAGTCGAAGAACTTAAGTCTAATAGATGAAGAAAATTAAAAGACAAGTTCAAATCCCGAGACGACATCGAGAAAAGACAATGAATTAAAGTCGAGTCGAGAAGACGTGAAGTAAGCAAGAAAGAAGATGCAACACATGCACTCCTTCCACCTTCCCTATAAATACCCTCCTAATAGTCATTAGGAGGGAGTTAGTTAGTCTTTAATTTTTAGTTTCTTTCATTTTTTGCACTTTTCTAGTTTTAGAGAGAGAAAGTCTTAAACTTTCTCTCACTAAGTTTCATCTTCTCTCTTAATCTTTCAAGATTAAACATTTGTATTGCTTATTTTCATTAATCAAAGTCCTAGTTAAGCTTTTAATCCTTAATCTCCTTCTACCTTTCTTTGATTTTAGATTGATTTTGGTGCGAATTTCAATAGATCCGTGTTGTTCTTAGTGATTTCGTGCTTAAAAAGTTAATCTCTTGATCATTACTTAAGTTTTCATACGAATAAGCTTTGAGATTCTTGTGCTTATTGGCTTTTTTTTATGTGTAGCTTATTTACTTATAAAAAGTTTTCTTTAAAAGTTCATATTTTTATTGTTTAATTTTAAAGTTTGTTCATTTTGAGGTTTGATAAGTTGATACAAGTGCTTATTCGATCCGGTTCATCATTGATTCGAGCTAGTTTGGGGAATAGCTTATTGAAATAGCTTATTCCCTTGCTTTTAATTCGGATCAAAAAGGGTAGATCAGAAAGGGTTTTAACCCTTTTCCGATTGGGTTTTTCCGAGCAAACACCCCCTTTATTCCGATCACTTAGATCGGAAGAGGGTTTTAGGTTCTTTCCGACTGAAGCAACAATATTCCGATCACCGTGGATCGGAATAGGGTATCATTCCGATTTGACCTTGTTTATTATTCCGATTAAGCTAAGTTTCCAATTATTCCGATTGGGCTCATTTTTGATTATTCTGATTGGGTCTTGCTTAGTATTCCGATTGGTGTCACCAACATTCCGATTGGGACCGTATCCCATATTCCGATCTGGCACCTTTGTAATATTCCGATTAGGGGTTTTGTTATATATTCCGACGGGTGTAGTTCTAATATTCCGATTTGTAACTTTTTCCAATATTCCGATTAAGGTCGATTTTAGTTATTGTTTTTACGTAGTCCTAAGTGTTAGATTTATTTAGAGTTCTAGTAATTTTCCTAATCTTGTCTTTAAGTTTTTCAAGCATTTATTTTAACTCATCATTTAGTTTAATCTTTTAAACTTCTATTTTACTCAACGACACTTATTACTTGCTTATAGTTTAAAATAGATAAACAAACCAAACCATTCTCTTGATTCACCAAAAGACGATTGAGTCGCACTTTAGACCGGTTTTCAATTCGAAAAGGATTCGGACGATAAGATTTTATACTTGGGGTAAAAAGCCGAGTATTAACACCCTTCACGGTTGAAAGTGGAGGTAATTTGGCTATGACATCTACTTTAGCACGGTCGACTTTAAGACCGGCCTTAGAGATTTTGTGTCCTAGCACAATGCCTTCTTTTACCATAAAATGGCATTTTTCCCAATTCAGAACAAGGCGAGTGTCTTCGCACAGCTTAAGCATACGTTCCAAATTGGCAAGGCAAGAGGAGAAGGAATCCCCAAAGACCGAGAAATCATCCATGAAGGCTTCCATGGTTTGCTGAACCATGTCATGGAAGATAGCCAACATGCACCTTTGGAAAGTCCCGGGGGCATTGCATAAGCCAAAAGGCATTCTTTTGTAAGCAAATGTGCCATAGGGACAAGTGAATGTTGTCTTCTCTTGATCTTGGGGATCGATGGGTATTTGGAAATAACCCGAGAAACCATCAAGAAAGCATTAATATTCATTACCCGCTAAACGTTCAAGCATTTGGTCCATAAAAGGAAGAGGGAAATGATCCTTTCTCGTGGCATCATTGAGTTTGCGGTAGTCTATACAAACTCTCCACCCAGTAACGGGACGGGTAGGAATCAACTCGTTGTTTTGATTGGGCACAACGGTGATTCCGCCTTTCTTAGGCACACAATGGACTGGACTAACCCATGGCGAATCCGAAATAGGGTAAATCATTCCCGCATCAAGAAGTTTGATAACCTTTTTTTTGATGACTTCATGGATTTTAGGATTCACCCTTCGTTGGCTTTGAATTGTGGGCTTAAAGTCGTCCTCCATGAGAATTTTATGTGTGCAAAAGTGAGGATCAATTCTGCGAATGTCGGGGATTTTCCAAGCGATAGCTCTTTTATGCATCTTCAACACGGCGATGAGTCGGGATTTTTCTTCTTCTTTCAGGTCCTTCGCGATGATGACTGGTAACTTCTTGTTGTCTTCAAGGAAAACGTACTCAAGATGAGGAGGTAGGTCTTTAAGCTCAAGAGTGGGAGGATCCTCAATAGATGGTGAAACTAACGATGGATCATCATTAGTTACCTCGTTAGGAGAATGAGGAGAATACGGGTCCTCATTGAGAAGTCTCTCAATAGTACGAATGTCTTCATCCCAATCGGTGGACGAATTATCATACTTAATATCGAGAGGACCCAAGCTAGCTTCGAAATCATCCAAGTCACTTTCTCCAAAAGGAGTCAATGCCGGAGCAATTGAGGCAACGGTCTCAACATTGGGTAGAGAAGAAAGAGTACTTTTGCAAGCATCATGAAAATGTTCTTCACAAGCCTCATCGAGAACATCAATAGCATTAACACTCTCATATGAATAAGGTTGCTTAGAAATCTTACCCATGTTGAAGACAATTTTATCGTCACCAACTCTCATGATTATTTCACCCGCGGCTACATCAATGAGAGTGCGACCGGTCCTCAAGAAGGGACGTCCAACGATTAATGGAACACGGGGATCCATCTCGTAGTCAACGACGACAAAATCCGTCGGGAAGGTGAATTTGTCAACGCCAACAAAGACATCTTCGGCTATCCCCACTGGATAAGCAACCGTACGGTTAGCTAATTCTAAGGTCATTTTGGTGGGGGCTAGCTCGGGGAGAGATAATTGCTTCCAAACACTTCAAGGCATTAAGTTTATACTGGCACCTAGATCGGCTAGGGCCATGCAATTCTCTACTCCCGGGAAGTTGCAAGGAATCAAGAAGCGACCCGGATCACAAAGTTTGGTGGGAAATTTCCTTAAGAGAACGGCGGAGCAATTCTCATTAAGTTGGGTCTGAGCAATGTCAAGAAGCTTCTCCTTGTCACTTAGAAGATCTTTAAACATCTTAGCGTATTTGGGCATGTGAGCGAGAGCCTCGGCAAAGGAGATGTTAAAATTCAATTGTTTAAACATTTTTAGAAAGTTTGAAACTTGAATATCATCCTTGCTCTTTTGCTGCTCTTTCCTCAACCTTGAAGGATAAGGTATATTGGATGAAGAAAAAGGATTTAGGAGAGTAGGATCACTCACAACCACGGGTGGTGGGGAAATGGGGGTAGAAGGAAAAGGAGGTGGGTAAAGTTGCTCTTTTTCCTTGTTCACAATCACAGGTGGAGGTGTAGGAAGCTCGGGTTCCGTATAACCTTTTCCACTACGAGTAGTGATTGCTATCATCTCCCCTCTTGGATTTGCAACGGTGTTACTCGGAAGAGTACCCGAAGAAGAGGGTTGATTACCTTGGATGAGCGAACCAATCATTTCACGAATGTTAAGCGCTTGAGTGCTGAAAGAGTCTCTGATGTCTGCGCGAATTTCATTGCTTTGTTTTGCCATATCATTCCTTAACTCGGATCGAATATCGCTCCCTTGTTTTGCCATTTCACCCTTCAAGTTGACGACTTGACTCTGAAGATTCGTCACCATCTCTCGATTCGTCTTCATGAACGTCTCGACGTCTTGATTTAATGCCATCGGTTGATTGAGAGGTGGAGCTTGGTAAGCTTGAGAATTTCCTTGAGTTGGGTATGGGTTTCTTTGGGATTGATATTGATTGGTAGCACGAGTTTGGGATTGGTTGTTTCGGTTATAGCTTTGTTGTTGGTTTTGGTTTGGAGGAGGGAAACCGGGTGGAGTAAGATAGTTGTTCGAACGATAACTTAGCAAGCTCGGTCTCCTTGAGGACGAGCTTGATAGCCTCCCGTGGGATAAGTAGCGTATGCCACGTTAACGTTTTCAGAAAAATTGCCTTGGGTAGAAGGACAATCATTGTACGAATGAGGACCACCACATGTGCCACAAGAAATAGCAACGGCTTTAGCTTGTTGAAAGTGGTTTGTGGCCATGGACATGAAATCCTTGTGCATATTCGCGATTTGTCGGGTAAGTTCGGTTATCTCGGGATTGGAAGTATTAGAAGAAACATTGACTCTCTGATTAGATCTTGAGGATGCGGATGAATCCCAATTCTTGTGGTGAGTAGTCATGTTTTCAATCAACTCTCTACACTCCTCCGGTCTCCTTTTCATAAAAGTACCACCGGCGGCGGCATTGATCGTGTCATGATCACGAAAAGTGAGACCATTGTAGAAAGTATCAATGAGAGTGACGGGGAGCATGTTGTGATTTGGACAGCGGTCGATCAAATCATGTATCGTTCCCAAGCATTGAAGAGCGATTCATCATTGTCTTGCATGAATCCACTGATTTGGTTACGAAGGCTTGTGACCATGGATGGAGGGAAGTAGCGCGACAAAAAGCGTTGAGTCATGTCATTCCACGTATGAATAGAATTCTTCGGAAGATGGTCAAACCATTTTTTGGCATGGTGAGAAAGCGAGTGGGGAAAGAGTTGAAGGCGAAGGTCATCCATAGAAACACCGGGGCACTTCATGCTTTGGGTGATGGTAATGAATTTGTCGAGGTGTTTGTTGGCATCATCATCCGGAATTCCGTGAAATGGGTTAGTTTGCACTTGTTGGATCATGTGATGCTTCAACGAAAACTCCTGAGCCGTGACGTGCATCGGCGCAATTGGGCCTCCGCGTCCGTTCATGGTGGGTTGACACAATTCCTCCATTGTTCGTAAATCAGGTAGGGGACATTGTTGTTGTTGTTGTTGTTGTTATTCAAATTGGGTAGAGGTGGGTGATTATTGTTGTTATTAACACCAGCCATATCTAAATCTTCACGAGTCTCGGGCTCAGAATAGTTCGAAGATCTAGTACGCATACACCTGCAGAAGAAAAATATACACAAAGGGAATATCTATATAATCTTTTTGGTGCAAAACCTTTGTAAAACAATTGCTTTTAATGATTTTTCAATGTTTTTGTATTTTTGAAGAATTTTATATTTTTTATGGATTTTTGAAAATTTTTGAAGCAAGGAAAATAACGTTCAAAGAAAGGATCCCAAAATTCAATGCGTCTCTCACTAGAAACCGTTAATCTTAACGAAAATAGCCGACATCGGCGCTATTTAATACTTGGTTTTTACACCAAGCATCAAATTCGTAGTACCAAGTCTTTTCGAATTGACTACCGATCTAAAGTGTGACTTAATTGTCTTTTGGTGAACAAGAGAATGGTTTGGTTTTGTTTATCTAATTTTAACTAATAGCAAATAAGTAAGTGTCATTGAGTAAAGTGGAAGTTTAAAGATTAATACTAAAACGACGAGTTAAAATAAATGCTTGGAAACTTAAAGGCAATTTTAGAAAAATACTAGCACACTAAATAAAACTAACACTTAGAAACTTTGTAAAAACAAGAAACTAAACCATTGGAAAACAAACAATTACAGCCAAATCAGAAGGTTAAAAATGCATTAATCGGAATATTGGTCGGAATATAGTGATCGGAAAGTAAGGCAATCGGAAAGTCCAAAAAGGGTCCATATCAAAATATATTCCGATCTTTTGATCAGAATGTGGGTCTGAATTTCAATCGGAATGTTGGAAATGAAACAAATCGGAATATTATTAAACCCCTCGTCGGAATGTTAGAAATAAGCCCCAATCGGAATAATGAGATGAGTCAAATCGGAATAATATGCAACACCCCAAATCGGAATAATCCACAAAGCCATAGTCGGAATACTACACAAAGAATCAAATCGGAATACGAAACCCTATTCCGATCCAAAGTGATCGGAATGTAGAGGTGCAGATCGGAATGGGTTAAAACTCTTTTCCGATTTGCCAATCGGAAAGAGGGGGATGGTGGTTGGTCGGAATAAGCTGATCGAAAAGGGGTTTAAACCCTTTCCGATATATATGGGATTCGAGATTAAGCTAGTAATAAGCTATAATGAATAAGCTCACACCAAACTTGAACGAATCAAAACTGAACCGGATCAAATAAGCACTAATATCAACTTAAATAAGCTTAAAATAAACAAACTTTTAAATCAAACAATTAAAAGATTAACTTTTTTTAAGAAAACTTTAAAAAGTAAATAAGCTAATCATGTAAATAAGCCAATAAGCACAAGAATCTTAAAGCTTAATCAAATGAAAGCTTATGTAGGAACAAAAAGATTAACTTTTTAAGCACAAAACCATTAAGATCAACACGGATTTAATGTGAATTGCACCAAAATCAATCTAAAAATCAAAGAAAAGTAGAATGAGATTAAGGATTCAAAGCTTAACTAGAACTTGATTAATGAAATAAGCAATACACAAATGTTTAATCTTGAAAGATTAAAAGAAAATATGAAACTTAGTGAGAGAAAGTAGATAACTTTCTCTCTCTAAAAACTAGAAAGAAAAGTGAAAAATGAAAACTAAAAATTAAAGACTAACTCCCCTCCTAATGTGTATTAGGAGGGTATTTATAGGAAAATGGAAGGAGTGCATGTGTTGCTTCTTCTTTCTTTCTTTCTTCACGTCTTCTCGACTCGATTTAATTCTTTGTCTTTTCTCGACGTCGTCTCGGGATTTGAACTTATCTTGATAATTTTCTTCTTTAATTTAGACTTGAGTTCTTCGACTTTATTAAACTTCCGTCTTTAGACTTTTTTATTCGATAAATCTTCAGAATAGGCCTTGGACTTTCGTTCTTTTTGCACTCTTGATCTTTTGACTTCGTCTTTTCCCGTTTTCTTCGATAAAAGCCCGTGAAAGCCCGTGTTTTCTTCCTTTTTCATCTTTTGGTCCTAAAACACAATAAAAACACAAACCACGCATAATTCCGACTTTTACGACATAAATTACACGTTTTGGTCTTGTTATTATTGGAAATAAGTGGTAAAAGGATAAGTGTTTTCACACTTATTAGCTACCACCACCATATTCCACCATGTTAGACCACCGGCTCATTTATAGCAAATCCACAATTGGCATCAGAGCTTCGGTTCCATCCTTTGATCGTGTTATAATTTTTTCGATTTGGTGGTCTAGTTTTTTCTTTGTGTCATGTTATATCACTTTTTGGTCCGATTTGTCAAAATTTTTGTCACGTCTTATTATTGTGTCCAAACAGTTTCATTGGTTTATCATGTGTCATATCATTTTCTTGGTCCAAATCTGTCTAGAAAATCACTTGGTCTCACTGTCCATTTCTGATATTCTCAAACCCACTAGTCAAATTTTATCACCTTATGTCCCTGGATTTATGGTTTTACATTGAGACATATGTTTACTGTTTCTGGATTTTTCTTATATGATATCATTTTTTTCTGGGTTTCTATTGTTCTTTTTGATGATGTATTTACCCAGAAAATTAGTTAGATTCACATGATCCTGAAAAATCGGAAATAGTACAGAAAAGATAACAGATTCATTTTTATCGAAAAACCATGGAAATGGGTCAAAACCCTTTTCCGATGGGGATTCAGATGGGGATTCCGATTGGGATTCAGATGGGGACTCCAATTATGTTTATTCTGATGATTATTCAGATGGTCATTCCGATGATTATTCGGATAGCCATTCTGATGGGGTGTTTGTTTGATTTCGATGGATACTTAATCATTCCGATGGAGACTTAAGAAAAACATTCAGATGTAGACTTAACAAGATTCCGATGGAGACTTAAACATTCCGATGGTGCATCATTTTTTTTCTGAAAACATTGCTTTGACTCATAAAACATTCAACTAAAACATTTCATAAATACAGTCGAGTCAACTCGGTTATTACCACGTTGACTCAGGTGCCTCAATGAGTTTCTTGCACAGAACCACTTTCACTTTCCAACCTTTTAACTCCTCAAACACCAAATCTAATCCTAATTCCCTTCGTCACCTAAAACCCAATCTAGACTCAAACATAAAACAAATTAAAAAGATCTCAGAATCATCATTTTTCGTGTTTGCACATGCAATACATAGATCTATTAAGATCTTATACACAAAATTAAATCCTTCATCATAGATCTTATATTGGGTTTTTACCCATTTACTATACGAATATAAGAATTATGACACCTTAGGCAAATCCCACATCGGCTGTGGCCAGGAGAGATCCATGGTTCATAAGATAACATATGCCTTCTCATGACACAACGCGTTTTGTGGTCTACTACACGTGGGGTTCTTAGGAACTAGCAGTTAAGCGTGCTCATGGGAGAGTAGTACTGGCTTGGGTGACCTGCCGGGAAGTCTTCACAAGAGGACCACAAAGCAAAGCCGTGAGCTTGCGCGCAAAGCGGACAATATTGTGATCTGAGTAGGCGGGATGTTACAAGTGGTATCAGAGCAACTCCTGAGCCGTTCAGGATGGTGGGGCAAACCTCATCGAGGACGATGAGTCCCGAAGGGGGGGGGGGGGTGATTGTGACACCCTAGGCAAATCCCACATAGGCTGTGGCCAGGAGAGATCCATGGTTCATAAGATAACATGTGCCTTCTCATGACACAACGCGTTTTGTGGTCTACTGCACGTGGGGTTCTTAGAACTAGCAGTTAAGCGTGCTCATGGGAGAGTAGTACTGGCTTGGGTGACCTGCCGGGAAGTCTTCACAAGAGGACCACAAAGCAAAGCCGTGAGCTTGCGCGCAAAGCGGACAATATTGTGGTCTGAGTAGGCGGGATGTTACAAGAATGGCTTTTAACAAAACTGTTAAAACCAATCTTTGTTTCGATTTAGTCACAAAAAAACCAACATGCAATTAAAATCAACACCTCTTACTCTTACCCGAGAACAATTATTGTTCTTGAAGCCACGATCTTACCTTGATTCGTCCTTCCAAGTCTCTATTTAAGATGATTATGACTGTGAAGGTGGGATAAGATGATGATTTATATTTGGCTTTGGTTGAGATTCGATATGGGGGAAGAAGGTATGGATTAGTATGGATGGAGGATTTCGATGGTGATGTGGTGGATTTAAACTAAGATGGGATTAGGGTTGTAGAAAGTTTGAGAGAGGATTGAGATGGAACGGATTAAACAAGATGAAGTTTTTGTTCTTTTTTTATAGATGGGATGAGATGGATGAAAGAGACGGTGTTGGGAGAAAGTGAGAGTGGGGGCGGATTAAACGAGGATGTGAGTTTAGGGTTGGTTAAATGTGAGTGAAATTAGGGGTTGTGGGTGTTATAACCCTTGTGTGATGGACCGGGTATATTATTTAAGAAATGGGCCATGGACTCTCACTTGGACTGGGTATTCCTATGTAATGTTGGCCACGAAATTTTTTTTTGGGCCACATTCATTTGGTGATCTATATTGGGCCGTGTGATTTAGTAATATACACACAAATTTTTTTAATACAAATTTTAAATAAATTTTTTGTGTATTAAGTTTTACTTCGGTAATCATCGGGACGAGACAACAAGTGACGTGACAAAGTGACGCGACAAATGTGACGAGAATTTATTTTAGACGAGACCAAGAAAAAATGGGCGATTTTTTTAGTGACTACAGATTTCGTTTGATCGGGTATTAATTACGTGACGTTGAAGACGGATTTTTCGAAGGCGTGTATTTATTTTATCTTTCAAAGATAACTTGCTCGTGCTTAATCTTAGAATGACGACTTGGTTATCTAGTTTCCGGGTTCGGGGTGGTTGGTTGATGGCTCGGATAACTATCACTTAAAGGGGTTACTTTGTTGTACTCAGTGTCACGCGCTTAGTCGACGTGGATAATTTCAAGAGGTGTTGTGCCTATAGACTTCTTCAGTGATGCATTGGGTACTTAGAGATTTCTCCACCGTTCGTCATTCAACAATAGTGCAAGCTTAAGTCACAAGATCGAAGGATTTTTATTCAATTTCACGTTTGATGTATCTGGTTCATTCAATCAGCGGTCACTTCAAATTGCTTTCACGTGGGTTGGTAAAGGTGGCCATGGAGAGTTTATGAGAAGAGATTTTCGATCAACAGCTGATTCTCACAAACTATATAATTCATCTTATTTATTATTCTCACGAGATTTCAAGTATATGTGCGTACGATTTATTGATGGTTCCGAGTTTCGAAACCATCAAGGGGGAAGAAGAATACACATTGAACGCACAACGAGTACACGTGATGAACTTCATACCTTCTTTTGATTTAAAGACATTCCGGGATGACATTTGTCATAGCCGCAGAGAAAATCAGTTTTTTAACTCGTGGCGTTATCAATCTCTAAACGGTACACTACTGATTCGAGGTTTAATTGTTTGATTGTTGCAATTATTCATCATCATTATCCTATATGCACTGCCGAGACTTAATTGGCTCTGGTGCATCTCCGGAAGAAGATATGTGCATTTCTGGGACTTAATTGACTCTGGTGTTACGATGTCAACTTCATGAATGGGGTAAAGTGTCCACTTCAGTATTTGAGCTTCATAATTAGGATTGATTTACTTTCTTCAACTATGTGGGGGAAGAAATGTCTTGATTCTTTCTGGTATGCATAACTTGAACTCTCAGGGGGAAGAAAAATTCAGAAGAATTATTCAAGCGTGAGAAGAAAAGTTGTTGATCTACTTGGTGTACCCCTTACTTTCAATCCCTCTTAGCAACGTTATCATGTTATATGAAGGGATTTGCTTGTTAGATTCCGCTGTGCGCTTAATCATTCTAAGCTTTATTGAAAGCTTTGAAGTTGCTTATGAGGATTGTCGATTTTGGGGGAAGCTATTTAAAAGCTTCTACATCAAGTTTATGTGGCATGAATTAGGGGGAAGCTAATTCAGAAGCTTCTCCTTAACAAGAAGTGTATGGGTTACTTAGCTCGTGCCGTTACAGTATTTCTTCTACAAGTTACCTTAAAGATGAGTCGTTTTGAAGACGAAGGCCTCAAAAGACTTCATCAGCATTGGACACTTCATGAAAGCTCTTGTTCTTAATCATTATCTACTTGTTAGGAAAAATATTGTAAGGAATTCTACACGTTGTCCCATGGGGGAAGATTGTTGGATATTCACTTTATGTGACGACATTTAAGAATTCCCATTAGTTATCATAGTCACACACGCTTAGACTAGACTAGGTACGTTGTATAGTTAAGTGTATCGTGTGTGACTATATATACCCCTCCTTAGCTTCCAAGGAGGGGTGTTGCTTGTGTTCATTTTTCACTTTTAATACATTTTTCTTTCTTTCACACAACCTCTCTTCTCTCTCTCTTTCAACAATGGCTACCACCACCATATTCCACCATGTTAGACCACCGGATCATTTATAGCAAATCCACAAAGAAGCATAGGCTAGAAAAATTCTTATTGCTTCAATCCTTGCAGTAGGTGTAAAAACCTATTCATAGTCTATCCCTTCCTCTTATGTATAGCCTTGAGCAACTAAACGTGCCTTGTTTCTGACCATAATTCCTCTTTCATCCTTCTTGTTTCTAAGAACCCATCTTGTCCCTATAGGTCTAACATATCTGGGGTAATCCACTAACTCCCAAACATCTTGAATAGCAAATTAGTGAAGCTCATCCTGCATTACTTCCACCCAACTTGGTTCTTTGAGAGCATCAAAAATCTTATTGGGTTCCTGTTGTGACAGAAAACAAGCAAACAAACATGCCTGAACAAGAGGGGTATCAACCTTCTTGTGGATATTGGAAATAAAACCTCCTTGATTCTGATGAGACCTTCTTGTTTGAACAGGAGACAACACATCACCAATGATTAGAGAAGGAGGATGATTTTTTATAGTAGATGTAAGTATTCCTCCTTCAAGAATCGTGTTGTCTTCAATTTCAGTCTTCATGTTGCCAATATCATCTTCAAGTTCTCCTCCATCATCACCTGAATGAACCTCTTCATGAATTTTTGAAGGCTCACCTTACTCAAAAACATAAGAAGAGAATAAATGGTCAAAAGGGTTGTCAACTCCTGAACTAGGCATGTCAACGTTTGAGCCATTAATGACTGAATTTGGCCTGTCAGCGCCAGATTTGCCTTTGTCAGCGCTTGAAGATTCATGCATGTTTTCATCAATAGGTTTTTCTTGTGGACCATCTTTATCCTTTCCAGCAGCAACAGAAGCAGTTAATGAATGAAAGCGAAACCAATAGGGTAGATCTCGTCTGTGATCCCTGGTCTTGTTAATTGAGAGAGAAATCCCTACATCAAGAGTTTTAATAGGAAGGACATCCCATGCCTCGCTTGTGCTTAATCCATCTGTCCATATAGGAATGGTGACATACTCAAGTATGGGGGCTGATTTGACTGCATGTGATTCTACTTCCTTGTCAACCTGTTTACCTGAAATTTCAACAACTGGTTCTTCCACAACATTTGAATCCACTTTTACAATGTCTAGATTAGTAACAGGCATATAATTCAAGGTCCTAGACAAAGGTTCTAAATCAAAGAACCAATTCGGTCCATTCTCAGGATCACTAGGTTTACTTTCTAAAAACCTAACATGTACTTTTTCAAGTATACATTTTTCTTTCTTAATGTAAAACCTATATCCTTTACTTTGTACTGAATAGCCCATAAAATAGCCTTCATCACCTTTAGCACTAAACTTTCCTAAGGCATCACTAGTATCCAACACCACTACATGATATCCAAAGGGTTTAAGAAAACCAGTATTAGGTTTCCTATTCTAAAATAGCTCATAAGGTGTCTTATTATGAATTTTGTTGATCAAAGCCCTATTCTGAATATAGCAGTCTGTATTCACAACCTCATCGCAAAAAGCAATGGGAAAATGAGCATCAACCAACATTGTCCTAGCTGCTTCTATGAGTGTTCTATTCTTCCTTTCAGCCACCCCATTTTGTTGTGGGGTTCTAGCTACACTAAACTGCCTAGTAATCCCTTTATTGACACAAAAGTCATCTAACAACTTGTTTCTAAACTCACCACCATTATCACTTCTAAGAATTTTAACCTCATTCCCAGTTTTTTTTTCAATCTGGTTAATAAAATTAATCAAAACAGTGGCAGTTTCACTTTTCAAAGCCAAAAAGAAAGTCCAAGTAAATCTAGAAAAATCATCAGTTATGACAAAACAAAAAGATTTACCATTTAAGCTTTCTATATTAGTCGGACCAAATAAGTCCATATGTAACAAGTGAAGTGGTTTAGAAGTAGAGTGCACAAGTTTAGACATAAAGGAGACTTTTTGCTGTTTGCCTTTAAGGCGTGCAACACAAGAATGATCATTGTGAAAAGCCTTTTCAGGCAAACCATCAACTAAACCATGTCTCACAAGTCTGTTTATGTTCTTAAAATTTATATGCCCTAACCTTCTGTGCCATAGATTACTTTCATCAACTGAAGCCTTACCATATAGACATGACAAATTATTATTCAACCTAATTCCATTAAGATTCACATTATAAATGTCCTTACGCCTAGGTGTTCTATAATCAATAAACTTCTCATCAGGTATCTTAAAGTCTTTGTTTAACACCAAGCATTCAGTAACAGTGAAAAGAACCTTATTTTTGCTATCACAAACTTGTGATACACTAAACAGATTATAATCTTTTTCTTTTACCAGAAACACGTTTTTAAAACGCAAATTGTTGGTGATAAGAGTGCCTTTGCTAGTAATTGTACCATATCCTCCTCCAGAATACACTTTGTCACCATCTTTAATGGGGGTAAAGTTTGTCAAATAATCTTCCTTCCCCGTCATGTGCCTAGAGCATCCACTATCCCAATAGCCATAATCATTTACCTGTTTTTGAATGCCCTGCACATAAAGAAAACAAATTAGTTGTCTTTAGATCCCCAATCCTGAGCAGACTTTGATTCATTTGGTTGTTCAACAATAACATATTTAGTTCTTATAACAACCCCTTGTTCATCCCTTTGAGGATTGAACACCCAGTTTACCCCAATTGGTTTAGTTATGACCTTTGAAATATAATGAAATCTGTTACAGGTCATAGAAATCCCATCTGAATTAGAGTTTTGGTCTTGTTTGGGTCTCCATGTCAAACTAGATGAAGCTTTAGACCCTTTCCCTTTGGCTGTAAGTACTTATTATTACCTGGTCTAACAGTGTTGGAAACATTCATGTCAACGTTAAAATTGTTCTTTAGTAAAGAATGGAGCTGGTCTAGTAACTTGTGGACTTTGCTGGACAAAAGTTCTGGGTTTAACCATGGTTGACTTTTTGTCAGCGTTGACTTTTGAAGCACCGACACACTTATACGCTAAATGTGAAAAACTCCCACACGTATAACACGCTTTTCTAGACATAACCCTAGGTCTAGATGAAAAGAACACTGTCCCATGATCACTAACTTGACCTTTTGGTGACCTAGGTTTTCTATACATTTCTGCATACTTAACACTAGGTTTTCTATTAACATTTAAGCCAAGGTCAACAGGTTTTCCAGTAGAAGGGTTGGTCACCTTTATGGGTGTAGACTCATTTGGGCTCTCACTAAGCATGCCACCTTTAACAAATAAAGTAGGATTGGCTTTCTTCCATTGTTCCAAGTCAGTCTATTTCTGCTTATATTCCTCTACTGGAGTAAAAACTCTTGGTGGAGGAATGAATTCCTTTTCTTGGAGTTCTGGTATACCAGTCCAAGACAAATCCTTTCTAAGGACAGCATAAAAGTTCCTAGCAGGTGGTGGAACATCAGCATACTCTTTCATCCCAATCCTAGTCATATCCTGTGGATTTGCTATATATGATCCGGTGGTCTAACATGGTGGTAAAGGGTATTGGCTGCCATGGATGAGTTAGAGAGAGAAAGTAAGGTTGTGTGAAAATAGAAAATTTATTAAATATGAGAAAATGAAACAAGCAACACCCCTCCTTGGAAGCCTAGGAGGGGTATATATAGTCACACACGCTACTTAAACTATACAACGTTCTTAGTCTAGTCTAAGCGTGTGTGACTATGATAACTAATGGGAATTCTTAAATGTCGTCACATAAAGTGAATTTCCAACAATCTTCCCCCATGGGACGACGTGTAGAATTCCTTACAATATTCTTCCTAACAAGTACATAATGATTAAGAACAAGAGCTTTCATGAAGCGTCCAATGCTGATGAAGTCTTCTGAGGCCTTCGTCTTCAAAACGACTCATCTTTAAAGTAACTTGTAGAAGAAATACTGTAACGGCACGAGCTAGGTAACCCATACACTTCTGGTTAAGGAGAAGCTTCTGAATTAACTTCCCCCTAATTCATACCACATAAACTTGATGTAGAAGCTTTTAAATAGCTTCCCCCTAAACCGACAATCCTCGTAAGCAACTTCAAAGCTTTCAATAAAGCTTAGAATGATTAAGCGCACAATGGAATCTAACAAGCAAATCCCATCATATAACATGATAACGTTGCTAAGAGGGATTGAAAGTAAGGGGTAGACCAAGTAGATCAACAACTTTTCTTCTCACGCTTGAATAATTCTTCTGAATTTTTCTTCCCCCTGAGAGTTCAAGTTATGCATACAAGAAAGAATCAAGACATTTCTTCCCCCACATAGTTGAAGAAAGTAAATCAATCCCAATTATGAAGCTCAAATACTGAAGTGGACACTTTATCCCATTCATGAAGTTGACATCGTAACACCAGAGTCAATTAAGTCCCGGAAATGCACATATCTTCTTCCGGAGATGCACCAGAGTCAATTAAGTCCCGGGAATGCATATAGGATAATGATGATGAATAATTGCAACAACCAAACAGTTAAACATCGAATCAGTAGTGTACCGCTTAGAGATTGATAACTCCACGAGTTAAAACACTGATTTTCTCTGCGGCTATGACAAATGTCATCCCGGAATGTCTTCAAATGAAAAGAAGGTATGAAGTCATCACGTGTACTCGTTGTGCGTTCGATGTGTCTTCTTCTTCCCCCTTGATGGTTTCGAAACTCGGAACCATCAATAAATCGTACGCACATGAACCTGAAATCTCGTGAGAATAATAAATAAGCAGAATTATATATTTTTGTGAGAATCAGCTGCTGATCGAAAATATCTACTCATAAACTCTCCATGGCCATCTTTACGAACCCACTTGAAAGCAATTTGAAGTGACCACTGATAGAATGAACCAGATACATCAAACGTGAAACTGAATAAGAATCCTTCGATCTTGTGACTTAAGATTGCACTATTGTTGAATGAAGAACGGTGGAGAAATCTCTAAGTACTCAATGCATCACTGAAGAAGTCTATAAGCACAACACCTCTTGAAATTATCCACGTCGACTAAGCGCGTGACACTGAGTACAACAATGTAACCCCTTTAAGTGATAGTTATCCGAGTCATCAACCAACCACCCCGAACCCGGAAACTAGATAACCAAGTCGTCATTCTAAGATTAAGCACGAGCAAGTTATCTTTGAAGATAAAATAAATACACGCCTTCGAAAAATCCGTCTTCATCTTCAAATAATTAATACCCGATCCAAAAAATTTGTAGTCACTAAAAAATCGCTCATTTTTTCTTTTTGGTCTCGTCGAAATAAATCTCGTCACAATTGTCACGTAACTTTGTCACGTCACTTGTTGTCTCGTCCCGATAATGACCATAGTATAACTTAATACACACAAAGTTTATACAAAAACTCAAATTTGTGTTAAAAAAATTGTGTGTATATGAAAAATTATACGGCCCATATCATTTGTTAAATAATCAATAGTCATGGCCCAATTTCAAAATAAATCACTCGATCCACTGTTTTAATAGGACTGACCCTGGCCCATCACAACTTAGCGTGGCCCGTCATCCATCCTTATACCCGGTCATTATAGGATAAATAACTCACCACCTAACCTAATTTCACTCAACCCTAATCACTCTTTAGAAAAATCCGCCCCCAAACTCCTTCTCCCAACAGAAACCATCCTTACATAGTAAACATCGCCCCACCTAAAACCTCATCTAAACATCAATCCCATCTAATCATCCACATCTTAAACAAATCCTTTATCCCATATCCATACACAAGATAATCAAATACCCATCGAACTGAAATCAACATCGATCGCAGTCCTATCGAACCAAAGAAGACATGAAATGAATTTTTCTTCAAGATCCGTGAAGGGATTTCGGGTACGTTTGTTTACTTGATTGTATGTCGGTAATTAACGAAAGAAACAAATAGATCATAACTATTTTGTTATAAATCTTGTTTCATTTCGAAAATTAAATGAGGGTTTTCCTTCAAAAAAATAGATCTATGATGATTGATTTAGTTTCGTGAGTGAATAGTTAGATTTTTGTGATCTTGACGATTCTAAGTCACGGAAACTGAATAGTCTGAGATTGTATTTTATGATTTTTAAGTTTTCTGGTTGAGTTCGAGTCTTAGATGAGATGGTATTAGGAGACGAAGGGTTTAGGTTAGTTATGGTGTTGATTGGGAGTTAAAAGGTGGGAGTGCTTTGTGTTGCAAGACTCAGTGAGTAAACTGAGTCAACTCGGTAATTACCGAGTTGACTCGGTTGAGATGGTTTCGGTCAAGTGGTTTCGGTCAAATGTTAAGTTAAAAACTACATGGTCATTTATTTTTAAAACTGCATCGTAGTAAAAAAATATAGCCATCGTAGTCAAGTTTCACACCCATCGCAACAAAGAACTATGGCCATCGCAGTCAATCTTTTTTAAACCCATCAAAGTCTAAAAAAAAATTTTCCATCGCAGTCTTAACTTTTGAGTCCATCGCAGTCTAAAACTTTAACCCATCGCAGTCTAAACTTTTGAGTCCATCGCAGTCTAAAACTTTGACCCATCGCAGTCTAAACTATGTAGTCCATCATATCATGATGTCCCATCGCGATGGTACCCATCGCAATGGTACCCATTGTAATGGAGCCATCGCAGTGGTACCATTGCAGTGGTACCATCGTAGTCAACCCAATGCACTCAACGCGATGTACCGTGAAGCTGAAATCTTATCCACGAGATGTCCTTGCACCTGAAAATCTGGAAATGTGAATATGACTATTTTTCTGGGTAACTTCATCATTATAAACAACAAGATAAGCCTAGAAAAAATGATACCAGATCAAAAATTAAGACCGGAAACAGTAGACATAAAACTAGATACGAGACAACTTTTGACCATGAGAAAACTCATTTTGACCATGGATGAATCTGTTTTTGATGAAACCAGTGAAACAAAAAAAGGAAACCATCTTTGACTGATGACATGTAACAGTGATAACAAGTGAACAGACAAGGACAAAAGTTATGAATATTGGATATAAACATAACCCGTGACAAGAAAATGATACAGATTTGGACCAAAAAAATGATATAGATTCGGACCAGTGACAAAAATGATATAGATTCGGACCAAAAAAAAAATTTTAGACCACCTAAATCGAAAACAAGAACGATCCAAGGATGGAACCGAGGCTCTGATACCATTTGAAGAATATGTAAATCTATGCTTATGTTTTAGAGAGAGAAAGAGATAAAAAGATGGTGGATTTCACACTTCTAGAGAGAAAGTTTAAGAGAACTATGTGTTATTCAAATGCAATCACCACCCTCTCCATCAATGGAAAGGTTTTATATATCAAGCCCATAAGATGGGCTTGGGCTTACATTTGGGTCGGCCATACAAGCATGGACCGGGCTTTTCCTTGTTTAGTTAATTAAAAGATATCTAGACTACGAACTACAACTTAATATATTGTCGGAGTGACCGAATCTTCCTAAATACGTAAAAACGTATTTCCAACATATCCCTATAGTCTCTTTGTTCACTAACACATTTTTCTAGGGTTTGAGAAGCTTTATCAAATCTTTGAATTTAAGCCCTACATTATCTTTGTTTTTAATAGCCTCATCTAACTTAGCTTGAATGACTCCTTTGGATCTCTCCAAAATGTCCCTAAGGTTAACACTAGCATTAAGGTCATGAGACAAAACGTTAATTTGATCTTTTAGGTCAAGCTCTATTTTCTTATATTCAGCCACAGTCTTTTCACTTTGAACAAGTGCAAGTTGATAATTAGATAACTTGCATTTTTCATAAAAAAAACATCTGATTTTAACTTTAAAATTTCTTTGTTAAGTTTTTTCAGTGTTTAAACGACAACCTTTACTACAGAAAGCATCATCATATACCTCATTATCTGATGAAGATGAAGAATGTGCCATGAGAGCATAGTGAGCATACTCTTCTTCTTCCTTCTCTACAATCAAGGCCTTGTTCTCTTCCACCTCCTTGGCTATAAAGCTCCAGTCCCAGCCAACACCATCAATTTCTTGTATGGCAACCATAACCTTTGTGTCTTCAACCTTGATGATTTAGCTTGAAGGCTTTCCAGCATCAGATCTTTTTGGAGATCTGCATTCTCTCATAAAATGACCCATTCTATGGCAATTGTAACACTCAACCTTGGATTTATCAAATCCAACAGTGTCTTTAGCATTAAAGGTCATCTTCTTCCTGAATCTCCTATTCCATCTATTGGCCCTTATGCTTGCAAGTGCCATATTCCACTTAATGTCCATCTCCTCCAAATTCTCATCACTGATTTGCTCAAGGTCCTCATATGTAATCACTGAACCATTGGGCAATGCAGCAATGTATGCACACACTGTATCTAGATCAATACCAGCAGGTTTAATTTTTGGTGAGTCAACACTGTATGTGTCAGCGTCTGAATGTGAGGCGCTGACAAAGCTTGATCCAACGATGACACAAGGTGATCCAGTAACGGGGTGTACGTATGACTCCCTTTGATCAAAGTGACCTTCAATATGTGAGAAGAAATCCTTGTTTCGAGAGGTAGATTTGCTTCCTTGATCCAAAAAGATTTCATTCTCTACAATCTTCAGTTTATTGTAGACGTCATCAAAAGTGGAACTTTTGTGAGCATCGGTAGCAATAATAGACCTTGCTTCAATCTTCCATGCATCACCAAGACTTTTAAGGAAAGTGGTAATGATATCAGCATCATCATACACTGTTCCCATAAAGGACAATTTGCTTGTGATGTCAAGAAGTCTGCTTCTCACCCCACTTAGCTTTTCATTGGGAAGAGCTTTGAACATAGCATACTCATGCAAGAGTTTCTTCTTCTTCTTTGAGGCAGTATCATCATTACCACCATAGTTTACTTGAAGGGCAGCCCAAAGCTCTTTGGCAGACTCAAAACTTCTATACTTGTGCTGATTGGCTGGTCCCAAATAAAGTTTGAGAATGCTTAGAGTTTTCATGTCATTACTTCTCTTTGTAATGTCCTCAGTTGAGACAGCTCTCCCATCTGAAGGTTTTTCTTTTCGATCCTCATCAGTTGAGCCATCAACTGATCTTAAAGTAATAGCAACTTGAATCTTGGCAGCCTTATCGAATGTGTTTCCATATTCAATAATTTCTATAGAGTGTGATCATGAATATGAAGGTACTACTCAAAATTGAACTTCCATAGCTCAAAATTGTTAGGTCTAGCATGGGGATTTTTAGATTGTGGCTAGAGGAAGAAGTCATATCTGGAGTAGACATCTTGTCTGGTTTTTAGTGTTTCTTGAATTTTGGAGATGCTTATATACTTTATTCTAGCATTGCATGGGGGCACGGTAATGGTTTAGTATGAGGGAGTGATAAGACTACAATTATACATGGTCTCATCGTTTTTTTTGGGCTTTATAATGTTAAAAATGTCATAAAATACCATATTATGTGCTTGTATTTGTTATTTGTGTATTTTAGGTATGGATATCGTGAAAAAGACAAAAGATCACAAGAAACAAGCAAAAACGAACATGAGAAATGAAACCGTAAAATGAACCGGTCCCAATTATGATTTTCAAAGAAAAAGTCTTTGAAGAATTGAAGATATACAAGAAAGGTCCTTCATCATTGAAGAAATGACACTTTATACCCTTGTATATTCATAATTACAAGTTAGGTCCCTAAAGTTTGTCAAAATTACAAAAGAGTCCCTCAACTTTGAAGAATTGGCAAGATTGGTCCTCACAAAATGAAGACTTGTCAATATTGGTCCTTCTTAAAGTCAAACATACCAGGAACCTTGTACAAGAGTCTACGTATCAGCTATTTTAGGTAAAGATAAACATAGAAAATACATTGTCGAACATATCTTTACTAGAAACATAAAACGTGTAGACTAAGTATTCTATCAGTGCTTGGACTTCTTCTCATCAGCGCTTGATTTCTTCTTGTCAACGCTTGATCTGTCAACGCTTGATTTCTTCTTATCAACGTGCAATTTCCTCTTGTCAGCGTCTAAGTGTCTTGGCTCATTTTATTCCCAACAAAAACCGGGTTTTTAACGTTGGTGATCAAGTGTTACTTTTTAATTCTCGTTTGAAAATATTTTCCGGAAAACTAAAATCCTGTTGGTCGGTTCCATTCACCATCACAAAAGTTTTTCCTTATGGGACCATCGAGCTAGCTCAAAATGATGGTCCTAATTTCAAAGTGAATGGACATAGGCTTAAGCACTACTTCGTTGGGGAATTCCCTTCTTTGGACGACCTCGACCAAGTCACCTTCCCCAATGATAATTAGTATTGAGGGGATCGAGTCGAGCTCATGACTCGGTAATCAAAAACGAGGTGCCTCGTAGGGGAGATCCCATGCTTATCCATGTACATATTATCGCTTTCTAATGTACCTTATGTGAGGGGATTTTTGCCCTTCCAACTCGTTGTCTCGTGGTTGTTTGTGAATGTTTTATCTAGATCATCATCATCGCCACGGTTGAAGACCCTCGTGTTCGTTTACGTGAGCCTTGATCGTTGCTTGAAGAAGTTTTTCACGAATCCATGACATATCCTTTCATCGTTCTAACAATAGGTCTTATTAGAACACTTCATAAATGGCTTAAGATTTAATTGTTACTTACCCTTTCCATGCTAGATTAGGCATTCGACTTCGTCTCTAGTATAGGGGTGTTCCACCCTTAGACTCGAAACATTGAGGACAATGTTTAACTTTAGTATGGGGGTGAATAGATACTTGCCTTGCTTACGCCCTCACGCTTTCCATAATTTATCTTTTTGTTAATCGTTATGTTGCATAATAACGCTAAAAATGGCCAAATTTTAAATTTTTTTCTCATGTTTTCATAAGTGTTTAAAGGCACCAATGTAGATTTTCCGATGGCGAGAATAAGAGTAATTTTTTACTCGACCGTGCGTGTTGAGCACTTAGCTTCGATTCCTTAACTTTATATTAGGCTAAGTCTCTTAAATGAGGACGAGAAATGATAGAGTTAATTATAAGTTACTATGCTAAACGTAGAGTACTCGTATTCTTTCAAAAACTCATGTGTTCGAATAGTTTGCTTATTCTCCCTTCGCTTGTATATATTTTTTTCTAATAAGTATTGGCTTAGCGGTTTAGTCTTGATTGTTGGTTTCTAGTCTTTTCTAGTAGCTTCCATGTAATTAAATTGGGAAAAGATTAAGGTATCGCCAGCGTCACGGTTTTGAAGTATTGGCACCCGAATAATCGAAAGCTTCACCCAAAAATAATTTTAAGTGCTCACTCACCTAAATCAAGCAAAAATTCAAAGCTCACGAGGCCGAAAAATCTATGCACAATTGAAAGTGAAAGCCTTAAACTTTGAAGCTTTAAAGATCCAAAATTCCTTTTAGCGTGAGGATATACGTCTTTGGCCATAATAAACATCTCATGGCGAGGTTAAATAAAAGGCAATGCAAGACTGAAGTCATAATAAAAGCTCCATGGGGGAGTTGAATAAAAGATGGAGGTAAACCTATGATAACAAGACCTATCCGTTAGGGGGCGTATAAAAGTCTTGGTAATAAGTCTCATGTTCAAAACCGTTATAAAACTGTGTTTATCGATCCTTCTTGTTGACTTAATTTTTTGACATCGTTGTCTATTAGGGGAGGTTATTAATTCGATGGTCTTGGTTACACCATTATGACTCTATTTTTGGACCTTAATCTCTATCATCGCATAAGTTAAAAATGTATCTTCATGATCATTCAAGTCAAGAATAAAATATAAGAGATACCAGTTAGGATTAAGGGAGTCTAAGTACGTGATTAGGGCATATGAGTAGTGTTAGCATTAGTAACTTATAATGACAATGATCTCGTTACACGCTTGGCATGGAATTGGGTGAAAATCGAGGATGACGAAATTAATTCTAACGAAGCATTCACATGTTCTTGTTCTATGAACCTAAACGTCCCATTTTGCAATGAAAATCATACATTATGTCTAAAACACAAGTAGTAGTAGTAGTATAGCAAGTTTACATTTCAATAAAAGTCAATGAAAAAAGAAATTTTGGAGATGCTTAGATACTTTATTCTAGCATTGCATGGGGGCACGGTAATTGTTTAGTATGGGGGAGTGATGAGACTGCAATTATACATGGTCTCATCGTTCTTTTTGGGCTTTATAATGTTAAAAATGTCATAATATACCATATTATGTGCTTGTATTTGTTATTTGTGTATTTTAGGTATGGATATCGTGAAAAAGACAAAAGATCACAAGAAACAAGCAAAAACGAACATGAGAAATGAAACCGTAAAATGAACCGGTCCCAATTATGATTTTCCAAGAAAAAGTCTTTGAAGAATTGAAGATATACAAGAAAGGTCCTTCATCATTGAATAAATGACACTTTATACCCTTGTATATTCATAATTACAAGTTTGGTCCCAAAAGTTTGTCAAAATTACAAAAGAGTCCCTCAACTTTGAAGAATTGGCAAGATTGGTCCTCACAAAATGAAGACTTGTTGATAGGTGTGAAAACACCCATCTTTTCTACCACTTAATTACAGTAAAACGGGACCTGAACGTATATTTTATGTCGTAAATGGCGGAATTATGCGTGGTTTGTGTTTTTATTGTCTTTCAGGGTCGAGAAGGTGAAAAGTGGAGAAAACATGTCTTTCACGGGCTTTTATCGAAGAAAAAGACGAAAGATGAAGTCGAAAGATCAAGAGTGGAAAACGAACGGAAGTCCAAGACCAATTCTGAAGATTTATCGAAGAAAAAGTCAAAAGACGGAAGTTTACTAAAAGCCGAAGAACTCAAGTCTAAATTATGAAGAAATTACAAGACGAGTTCAAAGAAATCCCGAGACGAAGTCTGAAAAGTCAAAGAATTTAAGAAGACTGAAAGACTGAAAGACTGAGGACCAAGAAAGAATGAAAGAAAGAGGAAGCCACCAACCCTTCCCCTCTCTTATAAATACCACCCTCACAACATGTGAGAGGTTTGGTTAGTTTTAGGATTAGATTAGGAGTAGGTAGTTTCTCTCTCTAAACTTATGCTTTCTCTCTCTAGATTAATTTGTATTTAAGCTTTTGTTATTGGATCCTTACTTTTTAATTAAGCTTTTAATTCATCATCTTCTTCCTTTCTAGTTTGATTTGTTCTATTTCATCATTGTTCATGTTCTTGAGTTTTTTTATGATTTTGATCAAGTGGGTTTTGGTTAATTTGGTTATGTTTGTTAGTTTTGATGATTTGTTTTGATTGATTATTGTTAGTTGATGCTTATTGGTTGTTTTGGTTTAATCGTTCGTTTGATTTTGGTTGATTTAAGGATAAATCGCGTTTACTGTTTATCCCCTGTTCTTTCGGTTTGATTGTTACTGTATCTTATCATTCCCAGGCACCTTCATCCGGAAGTCCAAAACTTCCGAATGAAGCAACCTTCATCCGGAAGTCCAAAACTTCCGAATGAAGCAACCTTCATCCGGAAGTCCAAAACTTCGGAATGAAGCAACCTTCATCCGGAAGTCCAAAACTTCCGAATGAAGCAACCTTCATCCGGAAGTCCAAAACTTCCGAATGAAGCCACCTTCATCCGGAAGTCCAAAACTTCCGAATGAAGCCTGTTCATCCGGAAGTTTGAAACTTCCGAACCAAGGTTCTATCTATTTTTTATTTGTAAGTTTTCTTCTTTTAATTTCAAGTTTGATTCTTCCCGCCTTTTTATTCATTTGAATTTTTATTCACGTTTCTTTTAGTTTAAGTTTTTATTTGCGTCATTTACTTTTTGTTAAATTTTAATTTTACGTTCTTTCATTTCTCGTCATTTATTTTCAAAAGTTTTAAATATCGCACCATTTACATTTTAACTTGTTTTAATTTCTCGTCAATTATTATTAAGTCTTGCTCATTTATTTTCCAAAACCAAAAATATTTGTTTCACCAAGAACAACTAATCTCACACAATTAACCGGAAATCAATTCGATTAGATACCGAGAAAAACGAACTTTTTTTCAACTAGTAAAAATCTTGTTATTAAAATGGCGCCGCTGCCGGCTCTTTTCGTGAAGATTGAAGATTTTTTGTGAGTGACGCGTTGGATTTTGGGATCCGTTCACTTGTGAACGTTATTTTTCTTGTCAAAAAATTTTCAAAAATCCAAAAATATTTGAAAAATCATAAAAAAGCATTTCTTTTTCAAAGTTTTGCATCAAAAATATTCTTCTTACTTATCTATCTTTCTTTATGGATTTTTATGTCCATTGCGTCCGGTGTGGGAAACAATCATCTGGGAATAACTCTTGTCAATGGTGTACATGTGAGCGGTGCGGAAACGATATCGACTACACACAATCCGGATTTTGTCCTTTGTGCAACTCGACTAATTCGTACTTTTTGAACCTACCTCCTGTTCCCCCGTGCATCTATTGTGGAAGCGATTCTCATTGGCATGTTTCGTGCCCGGTTCGATACCCGTATGGTCACGGGCAAGAACCGGGGTACAATTATGACAATGATAATAGCTATCCACAAGACGCACTTGATTTTTCTCCATACCCGGTTTGCAACAACTGTGGGGGTCCTCACGATACCTATTATTGTCAACCACTGAATTGTTATGAGCCAAATACGTGTCCTCAGTTTTCTTCACCTATGGATTATTATCAACCAAACCCGGTTTCTAATTATTCCCAACCGATGAACAACTATGAGCCACAACCTTGCTATAATTCAGGTTTTCAACACTATGAGCCCCCACATCACACCCTCAATCATCAATCCTCTCAGCAAATTCATCTTGACCCACAACTCACTACCTTGAATGACGAAAAACACTCCTTTGTTTTGCAACTTCAAGAAGCCGTTGTTTTGCTTAAAGAACTTAGAGACGAGGAAAAGCGACTGCAACAAGAGCAAGTATCTAATCTTAGTGATTATACCCCTCCACTTGTGCATCAATACTATTATGATGATGATGATGATGTTGTATGCACTTTCAACTCATCTTCTGAAGTTGCTGCTCCTACTCTCGATGTTCCTATTGCGTCTAAGGATCTAGATTCGTTACATGAGCTTAGTGATGTTGGTCTCGACAAAGTATTGGATGATGAGGTTTGTGACTTACCTGCTATGGAGCCTGAGGACGACGTTGCTCTTACAGACGAGGTCGATCCTAGTGATGACGATTCTTCTCTCTGCTATGAGAATTTCACTTTTGAAATTTCTCAATCTCCACCGGGAGATGCAGAAAATGGCGATTTATTCTCTCCGGTTTACGAGCAGTTCACCGATGAACATGATCTTGTGGATGAGGTGGAAGACGTGCTTCTTCGCGATGGATTACGGAAAGTGCACCTTCTTATTGCTCAAATCGAAGCGTTGACTTTTCCTTCTCTTTCCAAGTCTTTACCTCCATCTATTCCTCCCGTTGAAGATAATGACCCATTGCTGGAAGAAATCGATATCCACTCCATTCCTCCAGGTATTGATGACTCTGACACGGAGGGGGACATTATTTTTGATAATTTGCTGCAGGAAAGTATTGACCCAAGTCCCCCTCCCGAGCACATTTCATCCTCCCCTTTAGCCACCATCACGGAGGATGAGTGCTTTGACCCGGGAGGTGACATTGATTATGCTTTAATTGATAACAATACGGCTTTGCCGATTGTTCAACATCCATTGTCTTTGGGGGAGGACAATGTGCTTACTTTACCCACCCCACCTCCCGTGGATCTTGAATTCACATACTATACGTATGTTGAAAGGACCTTTCTCCCTATCAAGACTTATTCCCCCGCCTCTCCTTTGTTGATGTCCACCGGGAACGAGGACAAGGTCTTTGATCCCGGTATCACATTCGAGGCTTCCCCATGGACCATTTAATTCGGGGACGAGTCAGGCTCGTGACTCGGTCAACAAAAACAAGCGCTTTTTTTGAGGCAACCCAATTATCTATCTTATTTCACCATCAGTGTAGGGGGAGCCCCGTTGGTGTTTCTTGTTCTCTTTCTTATCATATGCAGGGATTAGAGCTTCAAAGACACACTCTTGATAACTTTTGACGAACCGTGATTCCGTGTTCCCTTCTTCCCGGTTCTATCCTCCACTCTTTTCGATTCACTATTTTATATTTCTCAATATTAAAATAGGAATCTCTTTAGTTGTCTCTTCCTTAGCGAGATTTAAACAACGTGCACAATGTCCTAAGTGTAGGGGAGTTTACTCCCACATGCTTAAACATTGAGGACAATGTTTATATTAAGTGTAGAGGGGACTTCTATCGAAGTTAAGTGGTCTTTTCCTTGTATTTGCCCTCATTTTAACCGGAAAATCAATTTTTCGACATTTTTCAAAATTTTTAATCTATTTTGGCCTAGTTATAGTCTCCTTTATTTTTGTTACTTTCTAGCATTTTAATAAAATGGTTTTAGCAAGTTTAGATATCTTAGATATATTAGGCCCGTTGTGAATATTTTGACTCAACCCGAGTTTACTTATCCAAGTTCACTCTAGCTAGTATCCTTAACCATGTAAACCTTAATTGGTTTATTAGGCTAAGCATCCACGAATCTCATTCCTTGAGATTTTAAATTGTGGAGAATAAGAAATGATAGAGTTGGTTACAAGTTTGGTATTCTCTCATTAACTTATGTGAGTTAATTATGATCTTTTTCTCCCATCACTTGCTAATAAATTATCTGCAATAAGTAAGGTCGTACGATTTGAAAAGTTACTTAGCTTCTAGCCCAAGATCGTTTAAAAGTTGCTCGGTAATGACGAGAGTTCATAGCCAAGGCATAACTTATGAAGCGGGGCGCGAAGATTGGCGAGTCCAAAAAGGCCCTAACAAGGCATGAGGATTCAATTTTATTGCTGAAGATCCAAGGTGATGTGAAAAGCATTATTCCCGAAATCAATATGAAGGATCAAGACTCACGACGAAAAGCAATCAACTCCCATAAAGATCATGGAGAAGTCTATCCGAAAAGACCCTAACAAGGTATGAGGATAAATAGATCCAAGTCCGAAAAGGAGGCGGATCGTTGTATCTCAAAATCCCAAATAGAGATTGAAGAAATAATCATGAAGTCGTGGTCAACAAAGTTGGAGTACCTCTCAAAAGTCTCCAAGTGAAGAAACTCTATGAACGATGAGAAGACCATTATCTCAAGCACGTCTCTCAAGATATGAAGTATGAAGTACATGCCAAATATCGGCCCGAGAAAGGTCTCAAATCGTGAACCGAGTTATGCCAAGATATGAACTTTTTGATATCCCGAGAAGCAGTTTTAAGAGATTTTTTCCTTTAGCTAACTATTGATCAAATCGTCCTACTTTGCTTTCAGCCTTAATAAATTATCGAAATAAGTCAACAATGCATCCTCGTGATCATTCAAGACATCAATAAAATATAAGAGATACCCATAGGAATAAGGGAGTTTAAGTGATTAATTGAACCGCATGAGTAAATGTTTGTTATGCTAACTTGTACTAACAATGATCTTGTTTTTAAGCTTGGCATGGGGAACGTGAAACTTGAGGGTGATAAACATTCATGACACACAAGCCCTAATGAAAGTCTTAGATTTCTTTACATGTTTCTTCCTTGTTGCATCTTGTTATTTTCTATCTTTTTTATTTTCCTTAGTTGTTTAATAAAGGCCAAGGTAGGTTGATTATGATGGAAAGTGTAAACCTAGCTTTATCACTAAGCATTGCATGAGGGCATTGCAATGGTTAAGTGTAGGGGATTTGATAGGTGTGAAAACACCCATCTTTTCTACCACTTAATTACATTAAAACGGGACCTGAACGTATATTTTATGTCGTAAATGGCGGAATTATGCGTGGTTTGTGTTTTTATTGTCTTTCAGGGTCGAGAAGGTGAAAAGTGGAGAAAACATGTCTTTCACGGGCTTTTATCGAAGAAAAAGATGAAAGATGAAGTCGAAAGATCAAGAGTGGAAAAAGAACGGAAGTCCAAGACCAATTCTGAAGATTTATCGAAGAAAAAGTCAAAAGACGGAAGTTTACTAAAAGCCGAAGAACTCAAGTCTAAATTATGAAGAAATTACAAGACGAGTTCAAAGAAATCCCGAGACGAAGTCTGAAAAGTCGAAGAATTTAAGAAGACTGAAAGACTGAAAGACTGAGGACCAAGAAAGAATGAAAGAAAGAGGGAGCCACCAACCCTTCCCCTCTCCTATAAATACCACCCTCACAACATGTGAGAGGGTTGGTTAGTTTTAGGATTAGATTAGGAGTAGGTAGTTTCTCTCTCTAAACTTATGCTTTCTCTCTCTAGATTAATTTGTATTTAAGCTTTTGTTATTGGATCCTTACTTTTTAATTAAGCTTTTAATTCATCATCTTCTTCCTTTCTAGTTGGATTTGTTCTATTTCATCATTGTTCATGTTCTTGAGTTTTTTTATGATTTTGATCAAGTGGGTTTTGATTAATTTGGTTATGTTTGTTAGTTTTGATGATTTGTTTTGATTGATTATTGTTAGTTGATGCTTATTGGTTGTTTTGGTTTAATCGTTCGTTTGATTTTGGTTGATTTAAGGATAAATCGCGTTTACTGTTTATCCCCTGTTCTTTCGGTTTGATTGTTACTGTATCTTATCATTCCCAGGCACCTTCATCCGGAAGTCCAAAACTTCCGAATGAAGCAACCTTCATCCGGAAGTCCAAAACTTCCGAATGAAGCAACCTTCATCCGGAAGTCCAAAACTTCCGAATGAAGCAACCTTCATCCGGAAGTCCAAAACTTCCGAATGAAGCCTGTTCATCCGGAAGTTTGAAACTTCCGAACCAAGGTTCTATCTGTTTTTTATTTGTAAGTTTTCTTCTTTTAATTTCAAGTTTGATTCTTCCCGCCTTTTTATTTATTTGAATTTTTATTCACGTTTCTTTTAGTTTAAGTTTTTATTTGCGTCATTTACTTTTTGTTAAATTTTAATTTTACGTCCTTTCATTTCTCGTCATTTATTTTCAAAAGTTTTAAATATCGAACCATTTACATTTTAACTTGTTTTAATTTCTCGTCAATTATTATTAAGTCTTGCTCATTTATTTTCCAAAACCAAAAATATTTGTTTCACCAAGAACAACTAATCTCACACAATTAACCGGAAATAAATTCGATTAGATACCGAGAAAAACGAACTTTTTTCAACTAGTAAAAATCTTGTTATTACTTGTCAATATTGGTCCTTCTTAAAGTCAAACATACCATGAAGACCTTCAAGATATAATAAAGAACAAGTTTGGTCCTTCAAATATCAAGAAATGACAAAATAAGTCCTTGAAATACCTTTTGTAAAGTTTTTGGGGCAAAAGTGTGAAGAATGAAACTTAGTTAACAAAGGAAATGGAGTTTCAAGCTGTTAAGAGGGAAATGAAGACAAGGTGAAAGAATAGGGGTATAATCTACCAAGACAATGAACCTTACCTAGACCAACTAGAGCCTGCCACCTCACCCCACTCACCCTTTCCACCAATCAGCATCCACCATTGCTCCACATCACCCCTCCACTAACCAACGGATTAATATTAACTAATCCCATTTGAATTTGGCGCCTAACACTTATATTAATCCTAAACAAAGATAAAAAACCTGTGTTCTTAACCAAGAACACAATTTGGGGATTTATTATTTAACAACAATTAAACCCTAATGAGCTCCAGATTTATGATTAACCATGTGTTAAGCCAATCCCAAACCCCACTTTGGTCCCCCCCATCACCCAAGAGTGCTACACGTGGCTCCCCTGCTCACTCCTCATTCGTCTTCAACATACAGCCAAAACCAAAAGTTCCATCCAACGACCAAAAGCATTTTCTTAGTCCTACACATCATTGGACGCCTGAGATCACTCCATAACACCTCAGCATCAGCAAAACGCCAAGAACTCTTCACAAGACCTCCAAAATAAAAAGTTAACAAGGGCATACTTGGAACTTCAGTAGCTAGTGTTTTATTGTTTCCTTGGCATTCTAGAATCATTGTAAGGTCTATATAAGGCCATTAGTTGAGTAGCTTAGTTCTTGTTCTCAGTTTTTCTTTTGTCAAGCCTTGTAAAGCCCTTTTTTGATTTATGAAAGTGTGGTATTGTGTTGTGATTAAAAACTGAGTTCCATATTCTTGTTATTGTTTTAAGCTTTTATTGTCACATTTTTGTACTTAAAGAAAACCTTGAACAAGTCCAAAGTTCTCCTATAAGCCTGTGAATCCCTTGTTCTTTGTGTGATAAATAAATTAGTCTGGCTTGGAGAAGGATTGTTCATTGAGTTGCTTATTTAAGTGACATAAGTCACATTCAAAGTGCTTAAACAATTTGGAAGTTTGTTACAAAGTTTTCTAACCAAAATATGTTAAGTGGTTTGCTAAGTACTTGTGGTTCCACAGCTTGCTTATTTGAACTTAAGGGTGATCATAGCCTCCTAATCTTGACTGATTAAGGGGTAGTGAGGCCTTAAGGAAGGATTCAAGCCTTGTGGGAACCTAAGTGTTGCAAAGACTTGGACTTTTGTCACCTTTATTCATATTACTTGTGCTAACCCTAGGTTCAAGCCCTTGGTTGTGCCTTTTCCTTGTTCTTAGCAGTGGAAAGTTGGTGCTTGTTTAGCTAGCACCTAAGCTCTTTGATTCCAAGGTGTGGATATACATCTTGGAGGTTTGAATACTCAATCCTTCATTTATCTGTTTAAATATTGTATGCTATGTGATTTGGAGTTTCATGCTTGAAAGTTGTGTTCTTTGTGCTTGAATCAGTCACATAGGTTTATAGTAACTTATATCAGTCATACAATTTCATGCTCAAAGGTTAAAATCAACAAGTGCTTTGAAAGCAGTAAGATTAAGTATTGTCTGGATTTTCCTGTTGTGAGGGCTTAAGGCCTTTGGCCTTTGTTTCCTTTGTTCTTGCTGCTATTGGTTGTTCATTTTAAGGGGTATTTGTGTTTTGCTAATTGTTGAAAACAGATAACAAGAAGTTTGCATGTTAACCACTTTTTCACTTGAAAATAGGTCAAACACATCAAAGAGGATAAAATTTTTTTGTTTGATTTAAAGTCTGAAATTTGATTTACTTGTAGTTCCTGTTGGTGTTTATCTCTGCATAATCTGGTTTCACATTTTGGTGGCTTATTGAAAAAGTTATTGCTCATTGAATCTCAGCTTTTTGGTCAAGTACATCAGTCAAATGCATGCTATATGATTTTGCTATTCTTGAACTGAGTTGTGTGGTTTTTTGCTTTATACTTGTTCATTGTTGCCTACTTGTGGTATGCTAAGTGTCTGCAGCTTATTTCTTCAGCTTATAAGCCAACTGGCTTATTGGCCATAATTGTACCAAAACTGAAATCAGTTGGCTAACTGGCCTACTTGATTGATAGGATATAGCCTTGAATCCTTTACAAAAATTTCTCAAAACAAGCTCATAAACAAGTCTTGGTAGTTTGGTAACATTTGGAGTACTTTGACTTTTGGTCAAATAAGCTTGATTTGGCTTATTTTTCAGTTTAGCTTATTGGTGTGTGCAACAACTTTAATTTTTTGATAGGTGTCATTTTTCTCAGCTTATAATCAATATTGGAAGTTTGTAGCTCATTTGGTTAAGCTTTTACTAGAAAATCAGCTTATTGTGATTTTTCAGAGTGCTTATCACCTTCTACAGCTTATTTGACTTGGCTTGTTGGAAATTTTATTGTTGATTATTCTTAGTTAAGCCATTTAGAACATTTTTCAAAAAGAATCAGCTCTTGAATCAGCCTGAAACTAAAAAACGACTATTTTGTCGTTTTCTATAGAGAGCTTTTGCTTATTTATTGAGCTTTTTCAAAATTTCTTTTTACAAACTGCTTTATAATCACAAGAGAAGTATGTGTGTAAATTTTCAGCTTATGGCTTAATGGGCTTATTGGCCCATTAAGAATAAGCTGAGTGCTTATTAAGCTGTGATAAGCTCACTTTCAGCTTTTGGGCCTTTAGAGTTTTTTGTTTAAAATCAAATGTTAAGTAAGACTGTGCTTTTGGGCTTATTTTGTTGACTTTTTTCTTATTAGGCTAAAAAGCCCATTTAGGTGGACTGTTTTCACTTTTGATCCATTTGAGGGCCCAATAGGGGTATTTAGGTAATTTCACTTTCATTTTCTGATTATTTAGGTTAAAATAAACTAGTTTGCAAGTTTTTAAATTTTTTATAATTTATGAATTTTTTATTATTATTTTATTATAAAAAACTGTTTTTAGGGTTTTTAAATAGATTAATAGGTTTAAAATTTTGGAAAAATATTTTTTTAGCTTAATTAAGGTATTTTTGAGGTTTACAAGTTGAAAAATATTTGTTTGGGATTTTTGTTAATTTATTTGATTTTTAGGGTTTTAATTAGCATCTAAATATTAATTAATTAATTAAAAAAGTTTGAAAAAATTTTAATCATTTGTAAACCCTTAGTTCATTTTTAGGAATTTTTTGTAAATTTTTGGGAAATTTTAAAGTAAATTTTTATTTTGTCACTATTCACGATTTTACGTTTTTTTACGTCTTAGTGTAATTTTCACCGTAATCCGTCATTTTCTTTTCCCCTATTTCTTTCATCAATATTAATCCAAAATCATACAACTTAAACACACACTTTAGTCCTCCTTGGTGAACGAACTTACTTTGGGTCATTAGCATTTGATTTTCCTAAATCATCTCGCTTAATACTTACCATACATACGTTCTTTTTCCTAAAAGACGTATTTTACCTATAATCAATCTTCTCTACTATAACAATTGTAAAAGCAGCCTCATTACTGTATTCTCCATACTTGAATAGTTCTTATGCTAAGCATTGCTCCCTATCACGTGCTAGATGATAGTATATCAAATCTTGAGTTTGTACTACCATTGAAACAATTACATGATCGATATTCCTTGAGGTTCCACCTCAAATGTATGATCCCCTAGCGGTTCCACCTCAAACTCAACTCCTTGCAACACATGCACTAAACTTGTACGTACACCAGAACCAATGTAAGTTTTCTTGTATTGCCCACTTTCATTGAAACCCATGTTCCTGTAAAGCACTCCCTTTGAAGTAACATCATCTAACCTCCAAAGTTGATAAACATTCATACCTTTACGGTATCCCATGAATATGCACTTGACCTTGACCGGTTCAAGCATCCCTTGCTCAATACTAGCGAGCCAACCCAAAACCCCAACACATGTATAGTCTTCTTGAATCCAATCGCTGCTGATGGTGACCTATGATCTAGATATGTAGATATGGTTGTATCCTCTACCCAGAAAACCTTGGAAAGACCAGATTGAATCAGAAAACAATGTACCTTATCAAAGAGTGTAATGTTTGTCTCCTCAACCAACCCATTCTACTGTTGTAACCCCGTCTTGATCTTCCACTCAGTCTGGAATTTTCCTTACTACTTCCTACCCTTCATTGTCTTCCTGGTCACAGCCTGACCGTTCAGGGTATATACACAATTAGCCCTTCTTGTTCCTTATAGTACCACTAGTCAACCCTTTATAACCTTGATCTTTGTTGATCCCTTTGGTTGGATCTATATTCTGTTAAGAATTAGTATAATAGTTTGTAATCAAACTAAAACACATTGAGCACTCTTACTAAACACTAAATAAGTTATGCGGAATCTAACTTATAAAGCACAGAAGAACAGAATTACTTTTAACTATTCGATTCTCTTATTAATCGACTTGTATGAGGTACATGAAAGACATTGTACCTATGTTCCTTTTATAGAGTAAGGAACCCTAGAAACCTTAGAATATTCTATAAAGATAACTATATCACAGACGATATATTATCAATATTCTAACTATTTAGGTATATCACATAAGATATACTCTAACTATAACTATGACATATCTTATACAAAGATATATTCGTCCTAATCTTCATAGCAGTACTTACTTTATAAGTAGCAGTACTTATTATGTACCGCTTTAATACTAACGGTACTTACATAACACTAACAGTACTTCAAATATACTAACGGTACTTGACACTTAACAAATAATTCCCAACAATCCTCCCCTAAACAAGAAATGATAACTTGTTGTCTTCTTGTTTCTTTTGTACTGGATGTATTAGAAATACATGTCTTCAGTCTTTCCTTCATCCTTGGATTGAACTTGGTAATTTGTATTTGCATCCAACTGAATGTAGCCAAACACTTCATATGTAGATCTTCTTCTGATAAGATAATCTTCAAACATTATGAGCATCATCTTTGTCTTAAAATATGATCTTCTTGTGTCTTCTAAGCATTCATTCATATTTGCAGCATCAGTTTTTGTCTTTTTGAGTTTAGTCCTTGAACTCTTGATCATAAATCTTCCACTTGATTTGATGATAACAAAACATTCTAAGTATTATATCTTCTAATACTTCTTTGTCTGCAATCTTCATACCTGAAATAAAACAGTTAACAACAAAACTGTGACAATCCGTCAATTTATGGTTGATATTTTATTCTCAAATATTATTTGAAAATACTATTTTTATGTTACAATATGAACTCACTTATTTTTGGGAAGAAATTTGGATTTACGTCTTGAAGTAGCATCGACTACGTTTAAACCGGAGGATTCAACGTTACGTGCTTACGTTTACATACACCGTCTTTGGTGACAGTCCGACATTTCAGAAAATAAATTTATCTGAGAATATTATTTTGGAGTTTTAAATTTGTGTTGGTTCATAAACTCACAAATTTACGAGAAGAGATTAGGACTTACGATTTTATTTTAACGTCCTTTACGACTAAACCGGAAACCTTAGGATTACGTATTTACGTTTTTGAACTCCGTTTTTGATGAGACAATTTTTATTGGATTCGTTTTGTGACGTTGATTCATAATTTATGAAAACGTTTTTCGTAAAACGACCCGAGGGCACGCAAATCGAGGAAACTAGAATCGAGGAATACCCGTAAACTAGTGAGATGGGACAAAATACATTGTCCCACCCCACTAGCTTATTATGGACGGCACACAACATCACCTCACCACACTTTGCTAGTTAAGTGAACACTTGTCCACTTTAGCTTCCATTTGAAGCTTTCTCCTAACAAAACCACAAACACAAACCATGGTTTTCATTTGCAACATGCAAACAACCATCAAAACTCTCTCTACTCTCTCTTTGCCGTCCCAAATACTCCACAAAAACACCATCACTTGACAAAAATCTAACCATAAACATATGTTATAATTAACATATGTTAATCTCCATCCAAAAAGATGAAGATTGGTGTAAGTTATAACATCAAAGGAGGAGTTTCCATGGAGTATTAGGGCTGATTTTCCACAAGAAGTTCATGGAGCATGGTGGTCTTGAAGATGGTCATGGTTGTCTACAAGTTTCTCCATCAAAAACCATGTCAAAATCATAACCTATATCAACTTGGTGGTATAAAGATTGTCCTCCTCAACTTCTTGTTATTTTGATTATGTAAACATGTATTTTATTTCCTATTGTATATATTTATGATGATTATATGATGATAAAAATGTTATGTGGGGATTTGTTGTTGATAATCATGGATAAAAAGGTGAAAAACCATAAGAAACAAGGTTAAAATCTTGGTTAAATTTAATGGCTGTATAAAACAGTAAAGAAGCAAGTCATAAACTGATAAAATGATGAAGTGGAATAGATTTACAGTAAGCTATGGGTCTTGTACACATGTGAGAGTTGGCCATGCAATGGAATCAAAATAATGAGTGAGATATGATCAAAACAAGTTTAGGGTATAAATCTGAAGTTACTGTTTTGGACGATTTTTAGAAAATATTTAGAAGATGATTCAACAGTAGCTATAGGAGAGTTAATTGTAGCACATATCATGTAGTTTATGTGATAAAAATTTGAGCTTCTATCTCCATGTAGAACTCAAGATATGGCAGTTTTGGTGAAAGTGAAGTTAAAAATCAGATTTTGGAAAATAAAGAATAATACTATTATATAAGCACTCAAATTATAATGTATAAAATGAAAAAGTAAAACCCACTAACTTATAAAACTTATTTATATAAATATGTAAAAGGGTAAATGAAGGAATAACTTTTATAAATGGTAGAGAAATAATATTTATAAGTTATAAAACTATAAACATTGTTTTTACGACTTTTTCGGCTATCGCCGTAAAATTAACGTTTTTGTTAAATAAAACTTAGATGATTGGACCCGTCTAATGAAAACTTTATAAAACTTATATACTGATATATAAACATGTATAACAAGTAAAAACCGATAAAACCCAAACTATAGGACATACGGACGTTAACGGACTAAATTAACGTTATTGGACTAACAATACAACAAAAATGAACAAAAACACTTATAAACTTATTATTGGGCTTAACCCATTTAGGCCCAACTTGTAAAGTTTAAATACTGATAATATAAGTGTTCAAAGGATTAAAACAAGTTAAGAACTTATAATAGGCTTATTGAACCTAACACACGTAAATAGGTAAAACGAGAAAACTAGTATAAAAGTTATCGACACATAACACAAAAATGAGTAAATGAGAATATGTAAACCCACTTGATCATCATATATATATAATCATCATATGTATACATAATTGTTATTTTTATAAAGTCATTGGACATGAGTCTAAGACCGAGTATTATTTGTCTAGGTTTCCGTGATTGAAGCACGTGTCGTACGTCTGAATTGCCGATAACCCGCCTTCCCACATCAATGTGAGTTCATAGCCTCGCACTATTTTAAATGTTTTTATAAATGTTTTATAAACCCGCGAGGGGGATAACATGTTAGTTTTTATTAAATAGGACACCATTTGTCCCGACTATTTGTTTATTGATTTTGGACCCGAATGATTGAATGACCCGATAAATGATTAATGGACCTGATAGATGAAATTAAATGGATTATTAAAGTTAGGTTATGTCACTAAAAGTCCCATTAGCATGAATTGTGAACTACCGAGAGTTGGTAGACGCTTATGCATTTAATAGTACTATTTGGGGACGATCACCCCAGTTCGCGCCTTGACGGTTGATCCCCGTCGTGCCACATTGATTGGTAAGCGAATTAATGTATGAGAAGATTTCCAATAGCGTGACCTTTGTGACGACACGCTACTTTAGATGGGCAAAATTGGTATCGGGTTAGCTACCCGTTTTGTTTTAGTAAGGTAACAATGTCATGCGGCTTGTAATAATCCAAATCACCGAAATACTATTAGACGCTTCGAATTACGATGTATTGCCTGACTAGCAATACAGGGTCATACTATTGATATTATGATTGTATTTTGGTTTTCATAACCATATTCATATAACGGTTTTTATTTGATTTTATACAACGTCATAAGACGTATTGTATGATGTTTTTACGACATTGGCTCGTATAATAATTTTCAAGGCAAATGCCTATATTATGATTTTCGATAAGGATTTATATAAAATAACTTTGGCTATTTTATGGCCTATTACAAAGATTTGTATAAAACGATTTTGGCTATTTTACGGCCTATTACAATGATTTGTATGAATTGATTTTTGGTACTAATTTTATACCAAAGTTATACTGATGGAATTTATTAAACTCTATGAATTCACTCGGCGTTATCGCTGACCTTTTCTTTTAACATGTTTTATCTCAGGTACTTGAAGGTAATTCTCGGGAAGACAACAAGAATTCATGGCCCGCACTTAAACAATATTTTTCCATTCAAACACTTTGTAAAACTTTTGTATGAAATGTAATGACTTGGGACCTATGTAACTTTGATATTTATGAATGGAAATGCTTTATTAATAAACGACGCGATTTTTATGCGTTGTCTATGATGTGAGTAATGTGCTATCCCGTAACACCAACTAGTCTTCCGCTGAACTGAGTTGTATAAATTTGGGGGTGTTACAGTTTGGTACCAGAGCTCTCGTTATAGAGAACGAAAGATTTTTAAAAACCAAGGTTTTGAATAAAACTTTTCAAAATCTTTTAATTATAAACATTTTTCTAAAAATGTCTAAAAATCTTTTGACTATAACGGTGCCGAAGAATTCCCGAGTTACCGACAAGGCCAAGACTGAGAAGTGTTATTTTAATATATATATAACTTGGATTATACGATGTCGATTGTCACAATGTACCCTAAATCCCCTAGTAAATTAATCGAAGCTATTCTCGTAGGAATTCTAGCTATCCTAGATCTAAACCAAGTTGCGGATATTTATGATCCCAACATATGGTTAATATTCGTAGAAGTGTAGATGTTAGTTGATTGTGAAATTGAAAAAGAATTGGCGAGATTAAATCTGATATCGATGTCATGACGATCTTTCCTTATAGAGTGGAGTTTGACAAAATGTTATCACCTAGAAAGATATCATATGATTCGTTGTCATCCAATTCTTAAATTGAAATCGAAAGGGTGAATGTTGCACTTGAGGCTGTCATTGGAACCATTACCCAAAAGCCTCATGCCACTAATACCTTTCCGAGAAGTCTAGTTGAATGATCAAGTCATTTCATACTAGTGACTCATTTGATAATTGTTGTTGTAAGAGCTAATAGGATTGGAAATTAAGTGTTGATTTATATTGAGATTGTATTGCCTTTACAAGGCCGAAGAATAAGGTTGTAAGTATTGGAATATGTGGTAGGATATTGAATTGAGTATAAAATTGGTTAAAACTTGAATAAAGTAAAATTTAACCCGTATGAAATATGAGATTGTTAAGAGGAAGTCGTTAAGTTTTGTGATTGAATTATAAGGATTTAATTGATTGTTGATTCGCGTTAAGTGTTGTTCCTAGGCCATTGTCCACTGACGAGGATGCCCAGTGTCCAAGAAATAAATTGAAGAAATCTTCTTCTGAATTGAGACCGATGGATCTTCTGGGACATGTGGAACACCTAATGACTCTTGTAGATTGGTATTCATTGTGGTATCTTTTAAAAATAATCCCTAACTTAACTGAGATATCAGTTGGTAGGATGAGTTCTGAGAATTGTATGACATAGTGACACATAATGTGTTACGGTACAATTTTGCCTTGTTTGTGATTAATGAAAAGACTACCTTTGATTGCTAAATTCTACATGTATCGATGTTATCTATCCTTTATTGCTTCATGCTAATGTTCGCATTAGTGATGCAACCATTGAACAAGTACTCATCTCGAATTAAGTTACGTTGTGGATTAATCTCTTTGTATTCCTGAGTGCCATCAAGGTCATGAACCTCATGATTATTTGGCTAAAGCTCATTTCCTATCATATTGTAGTTAGTTCTTGGTGAACAACTTTCCTTCACTCCTTTGCAAATCACACATTGTTTTTATAAAGTTAAAACGGTATCCTTTGAGAAAATTGAATTTTCATCACTATAAGGATTATTCGAAGTGAGATTTATAAGTGATTGTTATCAAAGTAAAGTTGTTTAAGAAACGCTTTGGAAAACTTAATTGTTTTCATAATAAAGAAAATCTTTGTAAATTATTCTTGATTCTTATCTAAGAATTAAGCATGAAAATGATTTTACTATAAACATGGATGATAAAATTTTGACGAACTGAGTATTGCATTGTTAATCTTGAAATTGTATATAGTTGCGCGCCTACATACAATTTGGAATGGACCATGCAAGGCTGATTAGTAGTCACCATAAAATTGTTAATAAACATTATATTTTCTTTAGATTGTGAAAAATTAAATTTTATGAGATCTGCAAGAAGTGCAAAATTGGGACATAATGTTAGAGATATCTACATATGTGCCCGTGCCATCTATTCTTCTGAGTCGAATTTACTCATATGTGGAAATTGTCTTATTTGACAATTGACAATTCTTTCTTGTCCAAATTCTCCCGTAGTGAGATTCTTAGGAAAAATATCTGATTACCGAGTGTTGATACCCGATTGGATGTATCGACGTTCCTATCATTTCTTATGATTTGATTTCATTTGAATAACCTGGGTAACGATCCGAGGAGCTTTCAAATGCGTACTCAAATTATGAAAACATGGAATATATTCATATTTATTAAATGTTTTCGTCTGTATCTGATTTGAAATTCTCTCACGTAGATTTTGCGTTGACCTTACTCTTTTAAGGTTAGTTACGTCTCCAAATATCCTTGAATTGTGAAGGATTATGAGTTATTATTAGTCTTTTGAGAAGTTCACATCTTATCGACGGCAATAAAACTGGAAAGTTGATAGTGCCAGTAGAATGGATTGATTGATTATGACATGACGACATTGTCTTAATTGATGGGAACTCAAGTAGAATTCCCCTAAATGATAAGATGTTGATTATCTAAAGTGATCTAAATAATTCTTGATGGATGACCATATCCTGTATTATGACTTGAAATTATACCATGAATGGTTGTGAACTAGTTATAGATATTGTAATCTAGAAGAACCTAATATGAATTTATTAAAAGATGTTTCTGTTATCTGAAACTTTAGGAGGTATTTGTTGATGAATTACCTAGACTTTCGCCACTAAGGCAAGTTAAATTTGGTATTGATTAAATTATCGGTGCTGCACTTGTGACTTGTGCACTGTACGTCAGCACCATCTAAATTAAAGGAATTACCATACAACTGAGGAAGTTGTCGGAGAAAGATTTTATTATACCAAGCCTGTCATCCTGAAGAGCTATGGTGTTATCTTTCCTTATATTTATAGATTACTGTGACTGAGTAAATTGACAATCGAAAACGATATCCATAACTCGAAATGGAAGATTTGTTCGATCATTTACAAGGTTGTAGCTTATGTTTTAAAGATTTGATCCATAGCATGGTTATCATCAACTTCGCATCTGTGAAAGAGATTATCTATTCCAATCACTACATATGGTGCTTGTAATGAACATTATGAGTTCCATGTGATGTCGTTTGGATTGACCAATACACATGTAGCATTCATAAATTTGGTGAATCACGTTTGTAGGCTGTAAATTGATAAATTCATGCTTGAGATCATTAAGGACTATTTGTTTGTTTATAAGAATAAGAAGGAGTTAATAATTATTTATAGATTGCCCTGAATTGGCCGAACAATTAAAAACCTGTACCTTGAATAATTAACACGTGATTAAAGACTTAAAACTTTACATGATTTGACTATGGGATTAAAAGGATGATGGAATATAAATTGACTCTTCAAAAATTAAGAGCCCTTTTAAGACTTTGGATTTTACCAAAAAGAAATGGAACTATGTTTTGACAAATGTTTTAACAAAGGATTTTAAGGGGTTATTCCCTTATACACAAACCATTTAACTAAACTTCTGTTTAGGGGTAAATGTTTGTGTATACTTCTAGACAACTTAAGAAGAATTAAGGAAACTATATAAATTATGACTTGAAATTTGAAACGAAAATTTTTGCATTTTAAATAAGAAAATTTTGACTAAAGTATAAACCAAAGATTTTTCGAACAATTATGAAATCTTATTAAATATTTTCGATAAATCAACAAAAATATTGTTAATTAAATTCAAATTATTTTTGAACATTTTATATAATTGGTCGAACTAAGAAATTTAAAACTTTTACGTTTACGCTTCATAAAAATTAACTAATAATTATTTAATTAATTATAATAATTATCGACACTTTAGACGCCGAATTGAGAAAAGCCGATAAAAATGATAGTTGAGACGAAACTGAAATATAAAGAATATGAAGAAAGAATTTTGAACAAATAAAGTTATGATATTTATTTCATCAGGAGAAAGTGAACGTAATTACTGACGCTTAATATAGAAAGAATATCTAAGTGAATTATGGACATGATAATTATATCATCATGAGAAGTGAATATAGATACCGACATATTATATAAAAAGGATAAAGAACCAGTTAGGATATATTTCTTAATAATGAACGTGCAAAATAAAGTGCCGAACAATATAAAAATAAACGATGTTTGTAAAAAGGATAATTTAAATAGTGAAAGGTTTCACGGCTAATGTGAACCATTAGAATTGAGAAGCCGATAGCGTTAAATGTTTTAAAGGGCCGTTTATGGTTGCCTAAATATGGAAAAAAAATTGTGAGATATAGTTATGTTGGAATTTGTAAGTATAAGTATTATATGTATGTCATTTTTGACTAAAAGTATCTTTGTCTGAAGAAGTTGTACTAATGGCAATTATGAAGGCAGACATCGCCTCATACATTAGTAAACGTCTAGTTATTGCAAAGGTCATCATCTGAATTTAATTCGATTTGGGACATCGTCGACAGACTGACCAAATCTGCTAATATCATTCTCGTTAATGATAAATGCAAAAGAGTTATGTAGACATAGCATGCCTGTATCGATCATCTATATCAAGATCCTCGCTTCGCATCGAATTTCTAGAGATTTGCTCAGAAATCATTGAGAACGAACCTTGATGAGAGTACTATGTACCACCCCAAATCGAAGGGACGAGGTAAAGTAACGATACAAGGTAATATAAGTGCTGTTTTGTGTTTGAATGATTGACCTTTGGTAATGAACCGTATAATCGTTTTCCTTTGAAGAGATTATCATTGATAATTATCGTATTAGGATCGAGATCTAATCTTGTTAGGATCTAAATCTTAGAGCATCTATAAGCAAGAGTTGAGATAAAGACACCCGACATACACCCATTGTGAGTTGGACATGTCTTTTAGGTTTAAGGTTCCTATGATGGCGAACCTAACCTTGCAAACTACCCGACCCGCGAAATCTAAAATGATTGTTGAAATTAGGATTGGATTATTAACTGCCGATAGTGGGCAAGAGGTTATGTGAATGTGAAATGTAGATCTTGAAGTGCCAAATGGGTAGCGAAGTTATGCCACAATTTTTAACCTTGGAAAAATGAATTCATGATCTGACAAATCATGGGAAATAAGTCCCCGTTGTTTGGGACCATTGAGATGATGTAAAAGTTGGGAATGAAAGGCATATCAGCTGGATCTACCCTAGGACTTCAAAGACTGCGTGAATTATGTTTCGTATATCGAACTTGATGGAATATCTATCAAGTGAGAATCTGATTATTCTTAGTAGAGCTTAGATCGGCGAAAAGCTGCATTCATCAAAAACCCGTGAACATCATGGATAGAGAAAGTAAGTCAACATTTAGCCTGATCTTATTCTCGTAGTTATGTTTGATGAAACTCGCGTATTATAATGGATTACACCTGTGAGAAAAGACCGAGTGTGGAGGAAATACCCACATGGCTTTAACTCTATAAGAAGCGAGTAGTAAGGTAAGATGATCTTTGAGGACAAAGATCCTGTTTAGGGGTAAATGCTGTGACAATCCGTCAATTTATGGTTGATATTTTATTCTCAAATATTATTTGAAAATACTATTTTTATGTTACAATATGAACTCACTTATTTTTGGGAAGAAATTTGGATTTACGTCTTGAAGTAGCATCGACTACGTTTAAACCGGAGGATTCAACGTTACGTGCTTACGTTTACATACACCGTCTTTGGTGACAGTCCGACATTTCAGAAAATAAATTTATCTGAGAATATTATTTTGGAGTTTTAAATTTGTGTTGGTTCATAAACTCACAAATTTACGAGAAGAGATTAGGACTTACGATTTTATTTTAACGTCCTTTACGACTAAACCGGAAACCTTAGGATTACGTATTTACGTTTTTGAACTCCGTTTTTGATGAGACAATTTTTATTGGATTCGTTTTGTGACGTTGATTCATAATTTATGAAAACGTTTTTCGTAAAACGACCCGAGGGCACGCAAATCGAGGAAACTAGAATCGAGGAATACCCGTAAACTAGTGAGATGGGACAAAATACATTGTCCCACCCCACTAGCTTATTATGGACGGCACACAACATCACCTCACCACACTTTGCTAGTTAAGTGAACACTTGTCCACTTTAGCTTCCATTTGAAGCTTTCTCCTAACAAAACCACAAACACAAACCATGGTTTTCATTTGCAACATGCAAACAACCATCAAAACTCTCTCTACTCTCTCTTTGCCGTCCCAAATACTCCACAAAAACACCATCACTTGATAAAAATCTAACCATAAACATATGTTATAATTAACATATGTTAATCTCCATCCAAAAAGATGAAGATTGGTGTAAGTTATAACATCAAAGGAGGAGTTTCCATGGAGTATTAGGGCTGATTTTACACAAGAAGTTCATGGAGCATGGTGGTCTTGAAGATGGTCATGGTTGTCTACAAGTTTCTCCATCAAAAACCATGTCAAAATCATAACCTATTTCAACTTGGTGGTATAAAGATTGTCCTCCTCAACTTCTTGTTATTTTGATTATGTAAACATGTATTTTATTTCCTATTGTATATATTTATGATGATTATATGATGATAAAAATGTTATGTGGGGATTTGTTGTTGATAATCATGGATAAAAAGGTGAAAAACCATAAGAAACAAGGTTAAAATCTTGGTTAAATTTAATGGCTGTATAAAACAGTAAAGAAGCAAGTCATAAACTGATAAAATGATGAAGTGGAATAGATTTACAGTAAGCTATGGGTCTTGTACACATGTGAGAGTTGGCCATGCAATGGAATCAAAATAATGAGTGAGATATGATCAAAACAAGTTTAGGGTATAAATCTGAAGTTACTGTTTTGGACGATTTTTAGAAAATATTTAGAAGATGATTCAACAGTAGCTATAGAAGAGTTAATTGTAGCACATATCATGTAGTTTATGTGATAAAAATTTGAGCTTCTATCTACATGTATAACTCAAGATATGGCAGTTTTGGTGAAAGTGAAGTTAAAAATCAGATTTTGGAAAATAAAGAATAATACATTATATAAGCACTCAAATTATAATGTATAAAATGAAAAAGTAAAACCCACTAACTTATAAAACTTATTTATATAAATATGTAAAAGGGTAAATGAAGGAATAACTTTTATAAATGGTATAGAAATAATACTTATAAGTTATAAAACTATAAACATTGTTTTTACGACTTTTTCGGCTATCGCCGTAAAATTAACGTTTTTGTTAAATAAAACTTAGATGGTTGGACCCGTCTAATGAAAACTTTATAAAACTTATATACTGATATATAAACATGTATAACAAGTAAAAACCGATAAAAACCGATAAAACCCGAACTATAGGACATACGGACGTTAACGGACTAAATTAACGTTATTGGACTAACAATACAACAAAAATGAACAAAAACACTTATAAACTTATTATTGGGCTTAACCCATTTAGGCCCAACTTGTAAAGTTTAAATACTGATAATATAAGTGTTCAAAGGATTAAAACAAGTTAAGAACTTATAATAGGCTTATTGAACCTAACACACGTAAATAGGTAAAACGAGAAAACTAGTATAAAAGTTATCGACACATAACACAAAAATGAGTAAATGAGAATATGTAAACCCACTTGATCATCATATATATATAATCATCATATGTATACATAATTGTTATTTTTATAAAGTCATTGGACATGAGTCTAAGACCGAGTATTATTTGTCTAGGTTTCCGTGATTGAAGCACGTGCCGTACGTCTGAATTGCCGATAACCCGCCTTCCCACATCAATGTGAGTTCATAGCCTCGCACTATTTTAAATGTTTTTATAAATGTTTTATAAACCCGCGAGGGGATAACATGTTAGTTTTTATTAAATAGGACACCATTTGTCCCGACTATTTGTTTATTGATTTTGGACCCGAATGATTGAATGACCCGATTGTATGACCCGATAAATGATTAATGGACCCGATAGATGAAATTAAATGGATTATTAAAGTTAGGTTATGTCACTAAAAGTCCCATTAGCATGAATTGTGAACTACCGGGAGTTGGTAGACGCTTATGCATTTAATAGTACTATTTGGGGACGATCACCCCAGTTCGCGCCTTGACGGTTGATCCCCGTCGTGCCACATTGATTGGTAAGCGAATTAATGTATGAGAAGATTTCCAATAGCGTGACCTTTGTGACGACACGCTACTTTAGATGGGCAAAATTGGTATCGGGTTAGCTACCCGTTTTGTTTTAGTAAGGTAACAATGTCATGCGGCTTGTAATAATCCAAATCACCGAAATACTATTAGACGCTTCGAATTACGATGTATTGCCTGACTAGCAATACAGGGTCATACTATTGATATTATGATTGTATTTTGGTTTTCATAACCATATTCATATAACGGTTTCTATTTGATTTTATACAACGTCATAAGACGTATTGTATGATGTTTTTACGACATTGGCTCGTATAATAATTTTCAAGGCAAATGCCTATATTATGATTTTCGATAAGGATTTATATAAAATAACTTTGGCTATTTTATGGCCTATTACAAAGATTTGTATAAAACGATTTTGGCTATTTTACGGCCTATTACAATGATTTGTATGAATTGATTTTTGGTACTAATTTTATACCAAAGTTATACTGATGGAATTTATTAAACTCTATGAATTCACTCGGCGTTATCGCTGACCTTTTCTTTTAACATGTTTTATCTCAGGTACTTGAAGGTAATTCTCGGGAAGACAACAAGAATTCATGGCCCGCACTTAAACAATATTTTTCCATTCAAACACTTTGTAAAACTTTTGTATGAAATGTAATGACTTGGGACCTATGTAACTTTGATATTTATGAATGGAAATGCTTTATTAATAAACGACGCGATTTTTATGCGTTGTCTATGATGTGAGTAATGTGCTATCCCGTAACACCAACTAGTCTTCCGCTGAACTGAGTTGTATAAATTTGGGGGTGTTACAAAAACACCAATCTGTATTGGCTTCATGATTTTTAGCAAATCACCAGCTATCAACGGATTTGATAAATTCTTTACCAGTTAGCCGTACACTCTGGAATAGCCAATACTTTATTCACAAAGAATAAGGTGTAATGAAAACCTTACAATTTTTGGTAAATTGTCAACCATCAACGGATTTGATGAAGTCTTTACCTAGTATTGTTTGTCTAGGACTAGCTAACTCTTTGTAGCGAAACAAGGTGAGTCAGAACCATATAGTTTTTAGCAAACTATCAGCTTTCAACGGATTTGATAAGTCTTTACCACAAACCGTTTGCTTATGGACTAGCCAGTTCTTATGTGTATTAGACATGGTGAAATGAGAACCATTTAAGAAGTGTGACTGAAAGTCAAACACTTAAGATTCTTTCTCAGCTTCTTCCTCATCTTTCAAATCCTTGATTTGTTGTTTAACCATTCTGATCAAATCCAAAGCTTCAACAGATTCTTCTGTAACTTCCAATTTTTGTTCTAACATCCTTTCCAACAATTTTCTTTTGAAGGGATAAGTCTTCTCTTGAAGCATATAATATGTAACATCATCTACATCCAAAATATGCAATCCACATGACCTGTAATATCTCCAGTAACTAGGAACCCGATTCTCTAATTCCTTCAACATTTCTTGATCACATTTGTGTGGCTCATACATAAAGATAAACTCCCTATATAATAGTGATACTTCAGTTTACCTGCACTGGCATCTTCAACTAACCTTACAAGATCTTGGATATCTTGTCTGTCAAGTATGTGAAGGATAACTTCCAGAAGTCTGAATATCTTTTTTGTGCCATCAGATCTCTGAATCCCATGAGCTTCAAGTCCTTGATCTGTAGAGTAAATCCACTTAACAATGGATGCTCTTTTTCCAAAAATCTCTGTATCAAAACATTGATCTTCAAAGTTTATAATCTTCAAGTACTTCCTTAAGCTCTCATCATCATCACTATCTTCTGCTGTAGTTTTAGCTCTCTTAGCTTTCTTCTTTAGCTTTGTTGATCTTTTCCTTTTAGCACTCTTGGAAATTCCTTCAAGTTCTGTTGAACCCTCTTCCAAGCTTGTATGTACCGTTTCCTCCGTATGTACTATTGACTGTGTATGTACTGCTTGTATATTTTCAGTCTGAGCAATTCCTTGAGTTTCAACTCCTGTATTCATCCTTTGAGCAGTCTCTTCCTCTCTTGAACTTACTTTCTCCTTTCTATTCTTCCTCACATAAGTGGTTTTGATAGGTGGAGATGTACTTGTAGGTTCAGCAGTACTTGGCTCAATTCTAGGAGTACTACCAAATTGTCTTTGTTGTTGTAGATGTTTCTTGAATTCTTCAACAACTTTCTTGTCTGCTTCAGATCCAATCTCAACAAAATTCAATTCAGTCTTCTTACTTTGCTCATACAAAGTCTTGATTTCTTCAAAAGTTTTCTTGACCAGCTGAATATGAGTGAATCCTATTACTTTCTTTAGAAATTTCATCATTTGACTTCTAATCTGCATAGTTGTTGGAGGCTTAATCTTTTCTTTCCTTCTCTTTTCAGCAAAGAATCTTTGTTGCTCCCTTACCAGATCATCAATCAATCGAGATTTTTCTTCTTCGTCATATGCATCTTTTTCTTCAGCTATCAATGAGTCTGCAAGAAGCTCACTTGCATGTATCTTAGCTTTAATCCTATCATACTCTTGTATGTTCCATTCTTGTTGTATCCTTTTAGCTTCTAACAAATTTTGCTTTGTTGCAAGTTCCTCCTACAATTCATCTTCACGAATTTGTGCTTGCATTCTATAAGCAAATTCCTCATCATGGTCAATTTGATTAAATCTGTACATGACTCTGTTTATATCATCATCTGAATCACTTTCATCTTCAGATTCTGACAATAATTGCTTCTTCCCCTTATCATTTGGATTTATCTTAGGTAGCTTCTTCTTCAGTATGGCAGCTACTTCTTCATTAGCTAACTGTTGAATGACTATACCTTTTGTAGGGTGTGAAGCTTGTACTTTCTTACCTTGAACTTGATCCTTTGAGGCAAGAACATCTTGTTGTGTCTTTTTCTCCACTTCTGCTTGCTTAGTCTTCTCAACTAAATTCTTCTTTAGATCAAGCAGCAATTTGGCTAAAGTCTCATTTTCTCCAAATGAACTTTGAGTTTCCAGTGAAGGATGATCACCAGCGGTACTTGCAATTGGCTTAGCAGTACTTGCAATTGGCTTAGCAGTACTTGGGTCTTCAACATTGTCAGCAGTACTTGCAGTTGGCTTAGCAGTACTTGGATCTTCAACAAAGTTGACTTCACCATTATTAGATACACTTGTTTCTTCAATCACTTGTGTTTCCCCAGATGCTTTATCTTCCATAGAAGCCATCATATCAATTTGTACTTCTTCAGTCTTTTCTGACTTATTGCTTTGTGGTGATGGATCAGGAAATTGATTAGAAATTTTGTGGATTTGCTATAAATGATCCGGTGGTCTAACATGGTGGTAAATGGTGGTGGAAGCCATTGTTGAGAGAGAGAGAGAAGAGAGGTTGTGTGAAAGAAGGAAAAATGTATTGAAAATAAGAAAAATGACACAAGCAACACCCCTCCTTGGAAGCTAAGGAGGGGTATATATAGTCACACACGATACACTTAACTATACATGAACCTAGTCTAGTCTAAACGTGTGTGACTATGATAACTAATGGGAATTCTAAAATGTCGTCACATAAAATGAGTTTCCAACAATCTTCCCCCATGGGACGACGTGTAGAATTCCTTACAATATTTTTCCTAACAAGTACATAATGATAAAGAACAAGAGCTTTCATGAAGCTTCCAATGCTGATGATGTCTTCTGAGGCCTTTGACTTCAAAACGACTCATCTTTAAGTAACTTGTAGAAGAAATACTGTAACGGCACGAGCTAAGTAACCCATACACTTCTGGTTAAGGAGAAGCTTCTGAATTAACTTCCCCCTAATTCATGTCACATAAACTTGATGTAGAATCTTTTAAATAGCTTCCCCCTAAACCGACAATCCTCGTAAGCAACTTCAAAGCTTTCAATAAAGCTTAGAATGATTAAGCGCACAGCGGAATCTAACAAGCAAATCCCATCATATAACATGATAACGTCGCTAAGAGGGATTGAAAGTTTGGGGCACACCAAGTAGATCAACAATTTCTCTTCTCACGCTTGAATAATTCTTCTGAATTTTTCTTCCCCCTGAGAGTTCAAGTTATGCATACTAGAAAGAATCAAGACATTTCTTCCCCCACATAGTTGAAGAAAATAAACCAATCCCAAGTATGAAGCTCAAATACTAAAGTAGACACTTTATCCCATTCATGAAGTTGACATCATAACACCAGAGTCAATTAAGTCCCGGAAATGCACATATCTTCTTCCGGAGATGCACCAGAGTCAATTAAGTCCCGGGAATGCATATAGGATAATGATGATGAGTAATTGCAACAACCAAACAACTAAACATCGAATCAGTAGTGTACCGTTTAGAGATTGATAACGCCACGAGTTAAAACACTGATTTTCTCTGCGGCTATGACAAATGTCATCCCGGAATGTCTTCAAATCAAAAGAAGGTATGAAGTTCATCACGTGGTTCAATGTGTCTTCTTCTTCCCCCTTGATGGTTTCGAAACTCGGAACCATCAATAAATCGTAAGCACATGAACCTGAAAAATCTCGAGAGAATAATAAATAAGCTTAATTATATTCAGTGAGAATCAGCTGTTGATCGAGAATCTCTACTCATAAACTCTCCATGGCCATCTTTACCAACCCACCTGGAAGCAATTTGAAGTGACCACTGATAGAATGAACCAGATATATCAAACATGAAGCTGAATAAAAATCCTTCGATCTTGTGACCTAAGCTTGCACTATTGTTGAATGAAGAACGGTGGAGAAATCTCTAAGTACCCAATGCATCACTGAAGATGTCTATAAGCACAACACCTCTTGAAATTATCCACGTCGACTATGCGCGTGACACTGAGTACAACAAAGTAACCCCTTTAAGTGATAGTTATCCGAGTCATCAACCATCCACCCCGAACCCGGAAACTAGATAAACAAGTCGTCATTCTAAGATAAAGCACGAGCAAGTTATCTTTGAAAGATAAAATAAGTACACGCCTTCAAAAAATCCGTCTTCATCTTCAAATAATTAATACCCGATCCAAAAAAAAATCTGTAGTCACTAAAAAATCGCCAAATTTTCTTGGTCTCGTCAAATTAAATTTTGTCACTTTGTTACGTCATTTTTGACTCGTCACGTTGTCTCGATGGAGTCCCGAAAATTAAACATTAAATTTATGTAAATGATAAAATTTTAAAATTTAAAATTTATCATTACAACAAAATTAATTTTTCGTCCATGGAAAGCGATCAAATAACCGGCCCACATAAGAATAAACATGTCAAATGTTTAAAGTATTTCATTGCCACGTTTCCATTTTAAATTCGTGTAAAACAAAATGGAAATTTCGTTTCATAAACGATTAATTAGTAAATCTTAAGCCCAGCCCATTGCAATCTTCTCATAACCCGGTCCATCAAATTGGGAATAAAACACTCACCACCTAATTTCACTCACAGTTAACCAACCCTAAACCTAATCTCCACATAGATACATCCGCCGCCAAACTCCTTCATCTCCTCACCCACCATCGTAAAATCCGTCCCCCATCAAACTTGTCTCATCAAATCTCATCTTCAATCTTCATCAAACAATTAATCCATCTCATCTTAATCTACATCTGACACCGAAGATTATATAATCATCAAACCCGAACCATGATATCCGAACCGTTATGCGATGGCTACAATAACGTTAAGCTTGATCACGGGTAGGTAAAAATTTAATAGCATGTTGATTGGTATGAGTCGAATGAAACAATGATATGAATATAACAAATTTGTTATGATTCAATCGTTATATTTTCATATATTATATAAGAAGGAAGTGAATCCTTCACATCAGATCTGTGATGATGTTTGATGTTTCGAGCCCAATATCTTTATAGATCGAGGCTTGCAAGTGCAAAAGAAACAAATCTGAGATCACTAGTTTTCTGTTTTGTTTGAGTCTAGATTGGGATTAAGTGACGAAGGGAATTAGGATTAGATGGATGGTGTTGTGGAGGAATAAGGGTGGCAGTTGAGTCAGACTCAGTAAACTGAGTCAACTCGGTAATTACCGAGTTGAGTCGGTTGTGATGGTTTTGTAATTTAAGCTTAAACTTAAACTCCATGGTCATGGTCATGTATTTTTTAAACTGCATCGTAGTCAATCATTTTAAACCCATCGGAGTCTAAATTTTTTTTTCCATCGTAGTCAATCTTTATAACCCATCGCAGTCTAAAATTTTTTGCCATCGCAGTCAATCTTTATAACCCATCGCAACATGAGTCAGATGGTCATCGCAGTCAATATTTTTAGACCCATCGCAGTCTAAAAATTATAGCCATCGAAACTTGAGTCCATCGCAGTCTAAGACTAGTTAACCCATTGTAGTCAAAGCTTGAGTCCATCGTATCATGATGTCCCATTGCGATGGTACCCATCGCAATGGAGCCATCGCAGTCTGTTTAAGCAACATACCATCGAAACCCAAAACTTTGAGTCCATCGCAGTCAAGATGGACCCATCGCAGTGGTACCATCGCACTCAATACGATGTACCATGAAGCAGAATCTTATCCAAATCTGTACTTTTTTCCGTTTTTCAGGATCTTACTTTTCTGGGTCATCTTCATCATGTGAATAAAAATTTTTTATCAAAAACCCAGTCACCAAAAATACCAAATTTAAGAAAATATGGCAGGTTTGACTTCTTTTGACAAGGAAAAGTGTGTTAGATTGGACCAGAATAAATGTAACAACTTTTGACATGATGACAACTTTTGACCCAGACATGAATCTGATTTGATGAAACCAGTGAGACAATGAAACTGTGGACAAGAATAACAAGACGTGACAAAAACTAGTGAATTTTGAAAGAAAAACACAAATCGTGACAAAGAAATAAACAAACGGACCAAAAAAAATTTATAGACCACCTAAATCGAAAATAAGAACGATCCAAGGATGGAACCGAGGCTCTGATGCCAATTGTGGATTTGTTATATATGATCCGGTGGTCTAACATGGTGGTAGAAGGTGGTGGAAGCCATTGTTGAGAGAGAGAGAAGAGAGGTTGCGTGAAAGAAGGAAAAATGTATTGAAAATGAGAAAAATGACACAAGCAACACCGCTCCTTGGAAGCTAAGGAGGGGTATATATAGTCACACACGATACACTTAACTATACATGAACCTAGTCTAGTCTAAACGTGTGTGACTATGATAACTAATGGGAATTCTTAAATGTCATCACATAAAGTGAGTTTCCAACAAATTTCCTCCAACTTCTCATAGAAAATATTCCAATTTGCTTGAGGTGGTGATTGAACTGATGGTTCTGGCTGAGTTGCCAATGTTTCTGCAACTTGTGGCTCCTCTGGTTGATTTACCAATTTTTCTTGAACTTGTTCTTGAACTTGTGGTTCCTCTGGAGTAGGTTGTACGTCTTGCTGTTGAATCTCCATGTCTGAAGGTTCATCCATACCAGTCTCTAAACCAGTTCCATATTTAAAAGTCCCCATGACATCTTCATCCAATTCAAAATTGATGTCATTTCCAGAGATCCTTATTTGATTATCAGAAGAAGGTGGTTGTTCTTCACTATTCCTTCCCTGTTCTTCAATATTCCTCCCCTGTTTGGTTGCATTCAGTTGCCTTTTCTTGAGGTTCCGGAACCTTTTCTTCCTGATTGCAGATATCTGAACAGATCTATATTGCATCATCCAAAATGACATTTTTGTCCTTAACTTGAGTAGGCTAGCTTCCAATTCAGCAATTTTCTTGTCTTTAACAAGCTTATCTTTTTGCAATACCTGTACCTGTTGGGACAAACTTGTACACAAAGAAGTTAAATTTGCAACATCCACCACCTCTGGTGCTTGTGCTTGTGGTGAACCACTAGCAGCAATAGAAGCAGCAGGTGTGTGGATCAACTCATTAGTGTTTGGTGGAATACCAACATTGTGAGAAGAAGATTGTGAATCTTCTAGAGAGTGGGAGATCTGGTGAGAAGGAGTTTGCTGAGAAGCACTAGCATTGCTAGGTTCCTCACCTTCTTGATTGGCAGGTTGGGCTAACATATGGGCAAACAATGGTGTGACAGTTCCTGAAAAGGCATTGCCTTGGTTGTTCAAGAAAGAGAAAGTTCTCTTTGTGAATGAAGGAACATCCCATGTATCAGTTAATGCTGGTAGGTTAGATATTTGGTCACTAACTAAAGCCTGAATGAATCTAGGATACATTAAAAACTTCTTAGTCCCTTCCAAATTCCTAGTCATGCCTTCAAAAATTAATTTTGAAAAATTAAAACACTGTTATTTGCTAGACAAATACCAGCAGATGCCAATGCAGTAGGTATTTGATCAAAAGATATACTTTTTGAACTTAAACAGTGAATAATAGCATGAAAAAGCAATTTCTATTGAGGTGAAAATAATGCTTTAAAGAAAGTAAGACTTTCCCTACCACCCCCATAGCCCATGGCTGCAAGGCCATCATGAATCTTTATATTATTAAGCATACTAAGTCCATTTTCATCATTAAGTCTCAAACTTGCTCTTAGCAGTACCTCAGTGGCATATATATTTCTATGATTTACCCTAGCCTTAATGCAAGGTTGATCAAAACGAGTACCTAGAACAGCAGTATCCCAAAATTGTTCAACAATGGGTATAGAGACAACTGGACTTACAGTGAGTGCGAAGCGAATATGACTTCGAGAAAGGAAACCAAGCATCTCATGGAAACCAAGTGAGTCATCATTCGTATCAAGATTCGCAACTAAATTATGCTTAGAGATTACTTGTAAGGCATCCATTAGTATTTTTGATGATCGAAAGATTAGAGATAGGGTTATAGAATCAAGAGAGAAAAATAAAAGATTAGGTGAATCAATTGTGTAATTGGGGTAAGTATTTAAGTAAATAGTAAGCCCAATTGCGAAGAAACAGCCAAATTTACAAAAGAGACCCTTAACGGTACAACGAACATGTAGCGGTACATGGAACATAAGTGGTACATGATTTTGTGCTAGCGGTACTTGGAGTGACAACGGTACCTCACAATTTTGACCAGTTCATGCTTTACACTAGACATGTAACCTCTTTTATCTTTTTCTATAAACCTACAATAACATCAAAAACACAAAGCATAGACTATACAATAAAATTTATATAAAACTTGTACAGCTATTACCTCCCCTCAACATATGCAGCATGTTATTGGTTGAGCATACTAATGTGTGTCACCAGGAATTCGAATCTCTTTGCATCAAATGCCTTGGTCAACAAATCAGCTACATTGTTTTATGTATAGATCTTCAAGACTTGAATAAGCTTTTTGTCATAAGCATCTCTTATAAAGTGATGTCTTATTTCAATATGCTTAGTCTTAGAGTGAAATACTGGATTCTTGACAATGCATATAGTACTTTCATTATCAATGTAAATCTTGGTGTTCATGAAATTGAACCCATAGTCCAACAATTGATTTTGAATCCAAAGTACTTGTCTACAGCAATGAGCAGCAGCTACATATTCAGCTTTAGTTGTAGAAGTAGCAACAATGGTTGCTTCTTACACTGCCATGATATGAGTCTTCTGCCTAGGAATTGACAACCTCCTGTTGTGGATTTTCTATCATGATTTGCTCCAGCATAGTCACTATCTGAGTAAGCTTCCAATTCAAAGGTGGAGTCTCTAGGATACCATAATCCTAAATTAGGTTGACTTTTAAGATATTCAAAAAAAAAATCTTCTTCACAACATAAAGATGTGACACCTTTGGATGAAATTGGAATCTTGAACATGCACACACATCAAACATTATATCTTGTCTTAAAGTAGTAAGATACATCAATGAACCAATCATTGATCTATAGAGATGAATGTCAACATCCTCTCCATGTTCAACTTTTGATAAAGATTTCTTGGCTTCAAAAGGTGTGCTTATACTCCTTGTATCCATACATGAAAATTTCTTTAAGATTTCAGCAACATATTTATCTTGGCTGATAAATATTCCATCTTTTCTTTGTTTGACTTTTAGTCCCAAAAAGAAAGTTAGTTCTCCCATAGAACTCATTTGAAATCTTCCTTTCATCAAAGCTTCAAACTCTTCACACCATGTCTTCTTGGTAGAACCAAAAATGATGTCATCAACATAGACTTGAACTAGAATAATGTCTTTGGCATTTTTCTTGATGAACAGAGTTTTGTCAATGGTTCCTCTCCTATATCCATGTTCTAGCAGAAAGTTGGATAAAGTTGCATACCAGGCTCTTGGAGCTTGATGCAGACCATAAAGTGCTTTGATAACTTTGTAGACTCTATTGGGGAATTTAGGATCTACAAAACCTGGAGGTTGTGAGACATATACCTCCTCTAAAATAGTACCATATAGAAAGGCACTTTTCACATCCATTTGAGAGACGATAAATCCCATATATGATGCAAAGGCCAAAAATAACCTAATGGCTTCTATCCTTGCCACTGGTGCAAAAACCTCATCATAGTCTATCCCTTCTTCCTGTCTGTAGCCTTGAGCAACAAGTCGTGCCTTGTTTCTCACAACAACCCCTCTTTCATCCTTCTTGTTCCTGAAGACCCATCTTGTACCAATTACTCTTTTTCCTGAGGGAAGATACACAAGAATCCAAACTTATTGTAGCTCAAATTGTGTTAATTCTTCTTGCATGGCATCCACCCAGCTTTCTTTATCAAGAGCCTGAGAGATATTTTTGGGCTCTACCTGAGATAAGAAACAGGCAAACAGACAATGTTGAGTATCTTTATGATTTGTTCTCTGCTGTTGTTTGACATAACTCACTAGTGCATGAGTTTCAATATTGGTTTGCAGTTGTCTTCTGGTTTGTACAGCAGATTTTGGATCACCAATAATCTGAGTAGCAGGATGGTTGTTGTTGACTTTATGAGTGGGAATAGAACTGAATAGAATTTCAGTTTCCAAATTGTTGAAGTCAGGTACTGCACCTTGCTCATCATAGGAAGCTTTGGAGAAGATTCCTTCAGCTGGACTGGCATATAAGTCTTCATCATCCAATGCTTGCAAAATATCTTCTAAGGAGTCAGCAGATCTAGCAGATTTTGACTTACCAGTACTTGCAGATGAAGTACCGCTAGGTATAGTATGTACTGCTGAGTGTTGTGACTCAAAAGATTCTTCTCCTGAATGCTTATTACCAGATGTAGCATTCCTTTCTTGATCTTGAAGCCTCTGAAGCTCATGGGAGGCTTGATCATCACTTTATGGCATGGTTTGCTTCTTGGGAGTTGCATATATGGGAGTAACAGTAGGCTTTGGCACATAGATGTGAACATATTCATCTGATGAAGAAACATCTTCTTGAGTACCTGTATTAATTGCACTTGACTCCTCACCTGCATTGTTAGTTTGACAATCTTTTTGCAAAGAGTAGTAGTCCATGGAGTTAGTTAGATAATCTAAATCAAACATCCAAGCATAACCTATTCCTAGAACATTGGGTTTATTTTCTAAGAAATTGACATGAGCATTTTCTTCAACTTTCTTAGTTACCAAATTGTAAACCGTATATGCTTTACTTTGCAATGAATATCCTACAAGATATCCTGGATCAGACTTTCCATCAAACTTTCCCAAGTAATCAAGAGTATTTAGTATGGACACATGACACCCAAAAGGTTTTAAATGACTCATGTTAGGCTTTACATTAGTCAAAAGTTCATAAGGTGTTTTGTTTTGAGGCTTAGTTACTAGGACTCTATTTAAAACATAACATGCAGTATCGATTGCTTCAGCCCAAAAGGTATTTGGCAAAAGTGAATCAGCCAGCATAGTTCTAGCAGCCTCAATTAATGTCCTATTCTTCCTTTCAGCTACTCCATTCTGTTGAGGAGTTCTAGGATTACTAAATTGCCTCTTAATTCCTTTAGACCTACAGAATTCATCAAAATCAGCATTCTTAAATTCTGTTCCATTATCAGTCCTAATGATTAAAACCTGTTTAGTGAACTGCTTTTCAACTAAAGTGATAAAATCCTTTAGTAATTCACTTGTTTCACTTTTAAGGGCTAAAAATAAAACCCAACTAAATCTACTATAATCATCAGTTATGACTAGACAAAAGGTCTTGTGGCTAATGCTTCTTATAGAAACTGGACCAAATAAATCCATATGCAAGAGATGCAAAGGTTTTGTCACAGTATTTACTGTCTTGGTCTTACAAGAGGCTCTATGTTGTTTTCCTTTTTGACGAGCAGCACATGTGAAATCGTTTTGAAAAGATTTGTTAGGTAAACCTCTAACCAAATTCCTTTTTACCAATCTATTAAGATTCTTAAAATTCACATGACCTAACCTTCTATGCCATAAATTTGACTCATCTAAAGAAGCCTTAGCTAGCAAACATGTAATACCACCTGTTGGAGTAATAGTATGAAGATTAAAGGTGTACATATTTTCTTGCCTGGGTACTTTAAGTAGTATTTACGATTTCTTGGGCATCTCAAAGTCTTTGGACAACACCAAGCAGTCTTTGTCTGCGAATAGCACCTTGTTCTTCTTATCACACATTTGTGATACTAAAAAGAGATTGAACTCATTCAATTCTTTCACAAAGAAGACATCTTCAAATTCCAACTTTCCTGTGTTGATTTTCCCTTTGCCAATAATTCTACCTTTGCTACCCCCAAAGGCTACTGGTCCTCCTCTGAATTCTTCAAATTCAGCAAGAAAAACTTTGTTCACTGTCATGTGTCTTGAGCATCCACTATCTACAATTCCTTTATCTTTTAATTCATCAATGAGATGCCCCTGCACACAAATAAAACTTATTAGTTTTTAACAGGGACCCAAGCCACATTTGGCTCGGATCTTGTGGGACCTACACATTTTAGAGTTTGTACTGAAGCATTCCCAGTAATGCTACTTTTACTCTTATACTTCATGGTTTCATTTATGTAGTCAAATTCATAGGGTGACTCTATGTGCTTTGACTTCTTTGACTTAAGTACTGCTTGAGCGGTACTTGCTTTAACACATGGTATAACTCTTTTAGGAACCCACATTTGTACTGATTTGTTCTTGTCCTTACTCCTAGGTGCTTTAACTTTTTCAAAAACCTTTTTAGAAGTCTTGGAGAACATTGGTTTTACAGACTTTAAACCAACAGTACTTGAGTTTGGTCTAGCAGTACTTGTAGATTTAAGCTTGCCGGTACTTGGTTTACCAGACATTAAGGATACAAGTCCTTGCTTCGTAGGTACTGCCCTAGGAACAAAACTTTTGGTAGGATTATTTTTAACCTTTTTAACTACCCTTGTGTGATCAAACTTAGGTTTGTCATCTTTAAGTTTCTGTTTCCTATCACCCTGTGCATTTTTCCCGTTACTATTTTTCATGACCCTTTGTGTAGCCTTTTGTTTCATAGTGTTATCTTCATGTAATGTACAGTCTTTGATAAAATGACTTAAACTACCACAAACATAACATCCTTTTCTTCTTAAAGAAGACCCAAAAGGTTGTTTTGACTTTACATTTTCAAAACCTAACCCAACCCTTTTGTTTTTAGTATGTTGTTTATTGTTTTCCAATCTCTTTCTAGGAGTTTTTACCTGCTTAGGAGCAGAACTAGTCTTAGATTCCTCATAACAAAGTTATTCATTAGAGGTGGATAAACAATATTCTTGGTCACATCAGTATTTTCTTGAGACACAGTACTATAGTTAAAGACATTTTTAATCTTAGGATCTTCTAACTCTATACTGGTATCATTACAAGGGGGCATGAAAATTCCAGATACTGGTGGAGGAACTGCCTTCATTCCTTCAGCATATCTATCATTTTCAGGTGTATCATCTACCTCATCAGAACTATCAAAAATCCCTTTTGATAAGTCCTTGTTAGTTAAGGTTATCCCAGGTTGATCCTCAATATATCCTAGGCCTGTTTTATCATAATACCCCATTTGTGAATTAATCAACTTTCCCAATCCCTTAGAGGATTATTGCCATTGGCTAATTACTTCCCTCTCTTTACAAAGACTAGTTTTTAAAGCTTCATTTTCAGTATTTATTTTTAAAAGTTGTCTTTCAAAAGCTTTTATTTCCACATCTTTTTCCCTCGTTTGAAGAGTCAAAACCCTAATTTTCTCTTCATAGTTTTGTTGAGCCTTTTTGTACAAAACTATATTATCTTCTAGTTTAACAACACCCTGTTTGAAAGCCTTTACTTCTACAGTGCATGTGTTAACCTTTTGATACTGTTCCTCTAGTTCTACTTTTAGACTATTAAATTTAAGAACACAATCTTTAGAACAAGGGTGTACCTCAGTATCTTCATGAGAGAGAGCCATTAATCCAAGCTCTTCTTCTTCTTCTTCTGCCCAATTCACCACTTTATATACAGTAACCAATGCTTTGGTTCCTTTAGGACTTCTGCTGTTTCCTCTTGGAGAGATTTTAGTTATTCTTGGACTGGTTCTATAGCTGTTCTTGGACTTCAGATTGCTTGTCTCAGCTTTATCTCTATTGCATTCTCTTGCAAAGTGTCCATTCCTTCTACAGTTATAGCATTCAACTTTAGACTTTTCATATCCCAATGGCTCATTAGGATCAACAGTCGTTTTTCTTCCAGTCTTCTTGAAGAACCTATTAGATCTTACTGACACCATTGTAGCTTGCCATTTAAGATCCATCTCTTCAACATCAGCATCATCCATTTGGAACAAGTCATTGAGAGTTAACCTTGGTTTGTTGTCTTGTCCAGCAAAGAATGAGAAAGCATCATTGTCACTAAACAATGGTGAAGACCTTCCATGTGGATTTTGAGAGATCATAGGACTGTTTTCAATACTTTGTGGGTAAGTACTGCTTGTAAGTCCTCCAGCGGTATTTGTAAAGTAAGTACCGCTGCTAGATCCACTAGCGGTATTTTGAAAGTAAGTACCGCTGTTCCCATCTGACACAAAAACCAAGTTAGACTTTGAAGTAGTTGTTGTCTTTACTTCAGTGCCCTTCACATCCATCTCATATGCTCTAAGATTGTTGTAGAGATGATCAAATGGAATTATTTCCAAATCATCTCTTGTGATGAAGTGCATAGCCATTGCTTTCCACTCTGGTGGAACACTTCTTAAGAATTTTAGATTTGCTTATTCATTAGGAATTACTTATCCATAAAGTGCTAACTGAATAAGCAACTTGCTGAACCTTCCATATCCACCATGTACTCCCTCTACACTGGTAATGGAGAAGTTATCAAATTCTTTCTTAAGAACAATCTTCTTAATTTTCTTAGATTTGTCATTGCCTCCAAATCTAAGTTTTATAGCATCCCACATAGCTTTGGCATCTTTATAATGATGAAAGCTTGGTAGAATGTCTTCAGAAAGAGCCATAGCCATAGAAGTTCTAGCTTTTCTTTCTCTGATCTCTGCTTGTACCTCATCAGCAGTCACAGCAGGTAGAACATAGCATGTATCGTCTGGCAACCAGTGAAGCTTCTTTGGTGTGTTCCCATTCTTGATAACTTGCCACACAGTATGATCTGTGTGAATCAAGTAGTGTTCCATCTGCATAGCCCAAGTCTCATAATTGTCACCTTTGAGAACTGGGAGTTTAACAGCAGACAGAGTATGAGAAGGTGTTGGTGTAGAGGTAGCTACATTGTTCACGACTTGAACACCTTGTGTAGGTGCAGGATGCACAACTTGTGGTTGTCCTTGAGGTAGAACAGGATTAGTGTTCTGAACATCATCCACATGAGCATTAACACCATCTGGTTGAGACATTGAGATTTGGTATGTGTGGAGTGTATGGGTTTGTGTTCTTCATTTTCAGAGTTTCTCAACAAGCTCTGATACCACTTGTTGATCCCTTTGGTTGGATCTATATTCTGTTAAGAATTAGTATAATAGTTTGTAATCAAACTAAAACACTTTGAGCACTCTTACTAAACACTAAATAAGTTATGCGGAATCTAACTTATAAAGCACAGAAGAACATAATTACTTTTAACTGTCCGATTCTCTTATTAATCGACTTGTATGAGGTACATGAAAGACATTGTACCTATGTTCCTTTTATAGAGTAAGGAACCCTAGAAACCTTAGAATATTCTATAAAGATAACTATATCACAGACGATATATTATCAATATTCTAACTATTTAGGTATATCACATAAGATATACTCTAACTATTACTATGACATATCTTATACAAAGATACATTCGTCCTAATCTTCATAGCAGTACTTACTTTAAAAGTAGCAGTACTTACTATGTACCGCGTTAATACTAACGGTACTTACATAACACTAACAGTACTTCAAATATATTAACGGTACTTTACACTTAACAAATAATTCCCAACAATCTTGCCCAACTGCATCTTCATGGTAAAACCCTCTTTTTCAAGAATGTCCAACGATATCAAGTTTCGTCTTAATTCCAAAACATACTCGACGTTGTCCAACACGAAACATGAACCATCCCTCATTCCTGCTTAAACCTTACCCGTCCCTCATAAACGACATTCCTTGCTATCACCCAACAGTACATTACCATCGTCATACTCCTTAAAACAACCAAGTAATCTCTCCTGAATGTCATGTGGTATGATCTCCCTGAATCCATGATCTAGTACAGTAGTCAACACTCATAGCCATCATAACATGATCATTGTCATACCCATCAGCTCTAGAATCAGATACCTGATCTTCATTCATGCCAAAACCTTGAGATTTCTTGTGATTATACTTGTGATTATCCATCTTCAAATGCTCCTCAGATTGACATATGTACACCTGAGTTTGTTGCTTCTTCTCTGTGACTTTTACCACGTACTATCTGTTCCTTTGCTTCATATCTCTTTGACTGATTCTCTCCCTCACATACAACCCATCACCACCATCACCCCTTACTTCCTTCATCTTTGAAGTTTCCTATAATTAAGTGTCGCGACCACGTCTTCTAACTTCAATATAATCCGACTATATAGGAAAGTCACTACAAAGTTACCGTAAGAGAATGGTAAAGATGCGAGTAACAATAATGCATGATCCTCATCCGATATAATAGTATCTATAGCCGCTAAGTCACTTACCAGCTTGAGAAACTCACCAATATGTTCAGATTAACTCTTACCTGGATGCATCTAAAAAGTATATAACCTCTTCTTCAAGTAAAAACGATTAGCTAAAGACTTTGACATGTATAAAGTCTCCAAGTTTTACAAATCCCCGCTATAATAGTCTCCTTTGGTGATCTCTCATAAGACCCGATCACCTAAATCCAAGATCAGTGAACTATTAGCCTTTATCCGAATGACTTTTTCGTATGCCATTATCGTTGGTGCAAGCTTCTCCTTCAATGTTGCAGCTAATCCCTGTTGTTCCAGTAAAGCCTCCATCCTTACCTGTCATAACCCAAAGTCATTCATCCCATGAATTTTTGATGTCAAACTTGATCTCTTCATCATTCTTTAAGCCTTTACTAATCGTTAAATCCTTTTGTGAATTTTCCTACAAAAAACTACGATCTAGAAAAGTAACCGGTTTGAGAAAAAACCCTTGCTTTGTCGATATAACCCTAAGAATTAACCTTCTTAGAAATCCCAAACCAAGAAATCCTTCGAAAAACAAAACCTTTCTTACTCAGATATCGATTGAACCTTCGAAAGAAAACAATGTAGTAAATCCATAATCCTTGAACCAAGAAATATCTGACGGTTTTTGAAGTAACCCTTGTCATACTTTTAATTTTGCAAAATCGATCTCTAGTAACCTAAGAAATCTTGCAACCTCGACAAATCTTGGACTTTATTTTCTCTAACCTTTTGTTTATTCTGATAACCATGTGATAAAAAACACCTCACACCACCGAACTAAAAAAAGTACCCCCGTCATACTTTATCTTTTTATTAATTTCCTAAACCTTGCGAAAAACCTCACAATCACAAATTAATAAAACCCCTTGTGTAAAACACTACAAAATCCCTTGGCCCAATATATATCTTATAACCCAAAGTTGTAATAAATCAAAACCTTGACCCAAATTAGTCTTGGCCCAAAATAATATAATGGCCCAACAAAAAAAAACTTTGTAGTGTTATCCTCTATTTTACTTTCGATAAACAGAACTATCTTATTCCCTAAGATATCACCACCAGTTACCAAAACAACCAAAAATACAACACCTTCGATCTTTAATAAATCAAAATCCAAAAACCCTTTTCAATCCATCTCTCCTGCTACTCCTTGATGTTCACGACATAAACACCAATCCTTCGTGATCGATCGCAGTATACCAGAGAGATCTTCGTACACGATCTCTGATACCACTTGTAGGGTTTTAATCCTACAATCTTAATTACTAGATGCGGAAAAGATGATCGTGAAGCACACACAACATAATCGACAAAAAGAAACCACAAGGTAATCCCTAATATTCCGATTGGTTTTATTAAAAAGAATGACGTTTACAATGACCCTTCCCCTCACCTCTTTATTGTAGAGATGAGGGGGAGAAAAACCTAACTCGTGTAAGAGTTGTAACCGGTTGCTCAACTGTCGACTCTTATCCTAGGCTTAGTTTAAGAGACCCGACCCTATGGTATATAATAAGTGTGAAAACACTTATCCTTTTACCACTTATTTCTAATAATAACAAGACCAAAACGTATATTTTATGTCGTAAAAGTCGGAATTATGAGTGGTTTGTGTTTTATTGTGTTTTAGGACCAAAAGATGAAAAAGGAAGAAAACACGGGCTTTCACGGACTTTTATTGAAGAAAACGAGAAAAGACGAAGTCAAAAGATCAAGAGTACAAAAAGAACGGAAGTCCAAGGCCTATTCTGAAGATTTATCGAAGAAAAAGTCTAAAGACGGAAGTTTAATGAAGTCGAAGAACTCAAGTCTAATTATAGAAGAAGATTATAAGACGAGTTCAATTTATATCGACAAATCCCAAGACGACGTCGAGAAAGACAAATTAAATCGAGTCGAGACGAAAAGAAAGAAAGAAGGAAGCACACATGCACTCCCTACTCCCTATATATACCCTCCTAATGACACATTAGGATGGTGTTAGTCATTAGCTAGTTTCATTTTTTTCTTTGTTTTAGTTTCCATTTTGGAGAGATAAAGTGTTTAACTTTCTCTCACTAAAACTTCATCCTTTCTTTCAAGTTAAGCTTTGTTTAATCTTTGTATTAGAGTTTCATTAATCAAAAGTTCAAGTTTAAGCTTTTAATCTTTTATCTCTTTCTACCTTTTTTGATTTTGCTTTGTCCTTGATCCGAAACTTCATCTTTGATCCGAATAGTCCTTAATTCGTGTTTGATTTTGATGTTTTAGTGATTAAAAAGTTAATATTTTCATTCCTTCCTAAGCTTTTGTACGGTATAAGCTATAAGCTTGTTGTGCTTATTGGCTTGTTTTATATATATAGCTTATTGTATTTTCAGATTTCTTAAAAAGTTTAGTGTTTTTAAAAGGTTCGATTTATAAAGTTTGCTTATTTGGAGTTTTGAAAGTTGTCAAATTAATGCTTATTGAGTTGTGTAAGATTCGGTTAAGTATACTTTTTGGAAGTGCTTATTGAAATTTCAGCTTAACTCCATTTTCGGAGTATTTGGTGTTCATCGCAATATTGAGGTTTTACACATTCCGACGGCAGCTTGTTTGTATCGCAATAACCCTTGTGGTTCTACTTTGCGATCTAGAGTAACGTCCCCCTTATTCCGATCTGGGATTGCGATCGCTCATTGCGATCGCATATTTCGACGGGTCTTAAGGCCATTTTAAGTCGAAACTCTGCCAAATTTTAGTTTGCCACTTTTCGATGGTTTAACATTCTGACAGAATTGATGCTTGTATTCCGATCTGGACATTCCGATAGTATTTTATTGCGACAAAAGTGTTTCTATTATTCCGATCTGAACATTTCGATAGACATACGTTCCGATAGATTCAACTTTGTTACATTACATTCCGACAGATGGATTATTCCGATGGACTTTACTTTAATATTCTGATGGGTTTGATTGCATTACATTCCGACAGACTGGGTTTATTATTATTCCGATAGTTTAAGTTTTTAAGTTTTGTAAAGTTTTAAGTTTCAAGTTCATTACGTTTCAAGTTTTTAAGTTTTATAAAGTTTTAAGTGTTTTTCTAGTAATTTTTAGTTTAATTTTTAAAGCTTTAATTTTACTCAACGACGCCTTTTCTTTTAATTAGTTTTAGACAACCAAACCATTTAATTTTCCACCAAGAACGACTGAGTCGCATGATGAGACTGCTTTTATACATAGTCTCATCGTCCAAAAAGGGCTTAAAATGCATTAAATATCATCAAAATACCTATATATATGCTTGTGTTTGTTGCTTGTGTATTTTAGGTACGGATATTGAGAAAATGACAAAAGATCACAAGAATCATGCAAAAACGAACACGGGAAACGAAGACGCACATTGAACCAAGCCCTAATGAAGACTTTCCCAAGAAAAACCCTTGAAGATTTGAAGACTTATGAAGAAGGGTCCTCAATATGGAAGAATTGACACTTTATACCCTTGTATCTTCATAATTACAAGTTTGGTGCCTAAAGTTTGTCAATATTGCAAAAAGGGCCCTCTACTTTGAAGAATTGACAAGTTTAGCCCCTCAACAAAGCTAAATTGTCAACCATTATCCTCTACAAAGTCAAATATAACATGAAGTCCTTCAAAGAATAAGAAATTACAAGTTTGGTCCTTTGAAAATCCCAAAATTACAAAAAGGACCCTTAACTTTGAAGATTTGGCAAAAATGGTCCCTTATAAATGAAGATTTGGCAATTTCAGTCCTCCAAAATGTCAATCATACAAGTTTAGACCATTATCCTTGAAGTAAATACCAAACCGGTCCTTCAAGAATCACAAAATGGCAAGAATTACCCCTGAATTCACTTTATAAAACATTTTGGGGCAAAAGTTTAAAAAGGCAAAAGTTGTTATGAAGAGTTTTGGCGTTGATGGCTATTTAAACTGAAATGACAAGAAAGAAAGAAGTGAGGGACCAAAATGGGGTGACACAATACTTACCTTAACCAACCCAATCATGCCACGTGCCCCACTAACTCCATCCAACCAATCACAACTCACCTTTTGTCCACATCAGATCCCACTCACCTGTTTAGTTATTAACTAACTTTTCAAACGAGTTAATTAATATTTAAACTGGCGCTAAACATATTTTTAACCCACAACAAAGATCAAACAACCTGTTCTTCATGTTCTTGATAAAATTAGGCATTCCTTAATTACTTGTAATTAAGCCCTAATTGTTTCCAGATTTATGATTAATAGTGTCATAATCAAATCCCAACTCATAAACTTGACACCCCACCAACCCACATGCTACATGGGACCTCCCCTGCTACGTTTAAGAGGAAGAAGACAAAGAAGAGCCAGTCATCCAACGTCCCACAATTGTGCTTACATCCTAAGCTTGTTACAAACCCTTGGATGACTTTTTCACTTGCCAACTCATGCTACACAACAAAATCCGTCACATGATTCTTCAAGAAATTCAAACAAGACAAGGGCAAATTTGGAAGTTCAAGGCTAGGACTTATTTCTCAGCTTTCTAGATAACTTGTAAGCCTATAAAAGGCATAGGACTAGTTCATTTGTAGCTGCTTTTGGTTTTTCCTTGTTCAACAACTTCTAAATCCTCTTTTCAGTTTAATGAAATTGTGTTAAGTTTGTTGAAGAAAGACCAAGTGCCATTGTTATAATCTGCTTATTATAGTTCTTAGTTTGATATTTCTGAATCTCAAAACCTGTTTTTAAGGAGAGTGCAAAAGTTTGCATTTTTCCCTCAAGCTTGATATTTTGCTAAGTTCTTGTTCAAACCTTTGAATTCTTGGGCTATAGGGCAGATCATAGCATCTTGATATTGTGTTATCAAGGTCTGGTGAGGCATATAACTTGGGGATAATCAAGTGTGGGTTAACAAGGTTGCATCAATCAGGGCTTTTACTTTTATGATTTTGATATTGTGCTACTTACCTTGTTGAATCTTAGCAGGGTTGCTGTTGGAAGCTTGTGCTTGTTCTAGCTAGCACATAAGATCTAACATTCGTGGGTGTGGATGTACATCCATGAGGTTTGTCTTGAAACTTTGAAAATCTTATAAAAATTGGATTTTTTTTGTGGATTTGTGCTCTATTGGTGTTCTTGTTGATTTCTTGGCTTGAATCTGCTTAGTCTTGCATGATAATGTTGTTTATATGCTAGATTAATCATTTGGTAAACTGAATCATACTTTTACTTGTTTAAAATTTGATTTGAAAAGTTAAAAGGGTGTTTGGGTCTACCTGTTTGAGTTGAAATCTTGTTATTGTGTGAAGGAAAGTTTGTGTTTGTGCTTTATATCTGATATATGCTTGGTTGAGAGTGTTTTGCTGCAAGTTTTGGAGTTTGAATCCTTGAATCACATAATCTGCTATATTTTTTTGAGTTTGACTGATTTTGACCTAAGAATTTGGGAAAACCTAGAGTTTATGCATGCTTAGGGATAAAAGCTATTAAATCATCATTAATATAACATACTTGATAGATTTGAGTGTTTGAATCTGGCTTGTTGGTCAAATACATCAGCAAAGTGAAAACTACATGTGTTAGTGTTCATCAGTAAAATTCATCAGCTTGAATCTTGTTTAAATCTTTGAATCATTACATGAAACCTGTTTAGACTTGTTCATTTGAGTTTATAATAGCTTGTGTATGCATTTGGTTGAGTTTGGTTGGCTGAATATTGCTAAAAGTGCTTTTTGAACCTAAACTGCTTATTATTCTAAGTCTGTGACAGATCTGGTGCTTATTTGGATTAACTGTACAAATTGGTTGTTGCTTGTTGTGATTTATTGATTGTTATTGACTCCTTATGATCCAAAGATCATTTGGGTGCCTTTGTGAAATATGAATCTCCAAAAAAGTCACTAAAGACAAAAAAGTCTACAAGTCAAGCAGTGGAAAAAGTTTCCACTACTCAACACCCAAAACTAGCCCCTGCTAGTGTTAATTTATACTCAGCTTATCAATAAGCTATTTTAGCTTATCCAGACCTGCAAAAACTTATTTTTTGTGATAGATCTTCATTATTTGACCCATTTGATTAGACTGGAGCTTATTGGACTTTGACTTTGACTTTTTGCTAGAAAACCAACTTATTTAACTTTTTCATAAGTGATTATTTGCTTTTTCCAGCTTATTGAGTCAGCTTATTTGAAAACTTTTTGTTGAAATAGCTTAGTTAAGTCATTTGAAAGCTTTAGAAACTTGAATCAGCTCTTGGGGTGGCCTAGAACTCAAAAACGACTATTTTGTCGTTTTCTGTAGATTGCTTATTGCATTTTCAGGCTTATTCCTTGGGCTTATTTCAAATTTCTTTTTACAGAAGTCTTATTTAGGACAAAAGAAGATAGTGTGTCTAATTTGAGCTTATGGCATTAGCTTATAGCTTAATGGGCCAAAAACCCATTAAGAACAAGCTGTTTGGTATAAGCTTGCTTATTTCACATTTTCAGCTTTTGGGCCTTTGGAAAAAGTTGTTTAAAATCAAATTTTGAGTCAAGTAGTGCTTTTTGGGCTTATTTGGGGCACTTTTTCATTTTGGGCTCAAATTTGGCCCATTAAGGATCTGTTTTGGGTTTAGCCCATTTTCTAGGCCCATTAAGGGTATTTAGGTAATTTCAAGTTTATTTCAGTATTATTTAGGTTAAATTAAGCTAGTTTGCAACTTTTTAGAATTTTTTATGATTTTTGGATTTTTAATAATATTTTAATATTATTTTATTGTTAAAAGTTAAAAGTCTGATTTCCTAAGTTTTTATATTTTTCCTAGGTTCTAAACACTTAATTAGGAATTTTACAACTTTCCAAATATTTTTAGAGTCTTTTAATTATTTTCTAGAATTATTTTAAGTTTTATTAGCTTTTAATAGTTTTTAATTGTTTAAAAATAGTTTTTAGTGGTTTTAAAATTTTGAAAAATACTTTTTAGCTTAATTAGGTTATTTTAAAGGGTTACAAACTTTAAGATCTTGATTGGGACTTTTTATTAATTAATATTGATTTTTAGGGCTTAATTAGCATTAAAAAGTTAATATTTAATTAATTAAAAGGTTTTAGCAAGTTTGGATTTTTTGTAAACCCTTAGAATATTTTTGTGGATTTCTAGTGATTTTTGGTTATTTTTTAGAGTAAAATTTTAATTTTGGTGCTTTTTACGGTTTACGTGTACGCCTTTATCGTCTTAGTGTAATCCGTTATCGTAACCGTCAATCTCTTCTTATCCCTTTCTATTTTTCTTTCTCACAAATATAATCACAAAGATAATGAATTCATTACACACACACTAAGCCTCCTTGAGAACGATCCCCATTTTGGGTCATTAGTGCTTGGTTTTCCTAAACCGACACTTAATACTTGCCACTTTTGCTCTCTTTTCCTAAAGAGTAGTAAAACCACTACATCATTTTTGGCGCCGCTGCCGGGGAGACGTGTTGTGTTTTGATTTGGAATTGTTGTTTTTATGTACTAACCATAATAGTATTTGTTTAGTAGCACTCTACTAATACGTATTATCGGTTTTTGATTTTTGTGTGAATATTATTACTATATTTTATACGTAGAACAATAAATTCATAAGTACTCCAAATACGTGAGAAATCACAACCTTTACTTGGGAGGTCATTACCCAATCATTGTATTCGAATTTCAAACCAAAGAAAAAGGCAAAAATAGATAAACACTTTCGTGAAGCTCAATTTTGAAAAATACAAACTATAAGGTGGGTATAAGGCGGATATTATAAAATATATCCTAAGGAAAAAGGCTCTTAAGTGCTTCGCCCCGCCGCGTTTCCCCGCTTGCTTGTGAGTATTTGATTTTAAGAGCTAATCGAGGGTTTTGCCGCCCAAAGTATTACTAAGTATCATATATATTTTCTTGGTTTCAATTGATTAAACCCTCTTGAACGTTTTGGTGTTCCACCAACGTTCTAACGTCATCGAAGGCGTTCACTTCACCTGATCATTTTCATTCCTTGAGGCTTCTTTAATCAAGAGATTTGATTAAGGAGGAGATTTGTAGATTTTTGTCTACCTAATACATTCACCAAAATCCAAAAAAGGTTAATACAATCAAAAACCACAAAAAAATTGAAAAATACAACACACCAAAAAGAATCTTCTTTGCTCGTCCCCTCGTTGGATGTGACGTTTATGCTAACTCGTAATCAAGCAATACGTGCACGTAAACGAAAGAACAAAACTCCCACTCCTAATTTTTCTAGTGAGGAGTCTCCTATTGACGAACCCATTGTAAGAGAAGCACCAACCATGGCGAATCGAACTATGATGAAGTTACTTCAAGCACCTACCGAGGGTTATGGAGAGGCTATGTAATTCCCGCTATCCTTGCGGAGAATTTTGAGGTCAAAACGGGTTTGTTGTCGATGATCCAAAACATCAAATTCCATGGTGATGAGAAGGACAATCCACACAACCATATCCGCCAATTCAATCATCTTACCGCCACTTGTAAGTTTAAGGATGTCTCGAATGACTCGATTAAGATGATGCTTTTTCCGTATTCCTTAGAGGGGCCCGCTAAAATTTGGTTAGAGAAAGAGCCACCCAATTCTATATTGACGTGGAAGGATCTCGTGTCTAAGTTTGTGAACCAATTTTTTCCACCCTCTAAGACTACGCATTTGAAAAATGAGATTTCAAAGTTTTCACAAGAGTTTAATGAAAGTTTTTCAACGGCTTGGAATAGGTTTAAGGAAATGTTACATGAATGTCCTCATCACGGTTTTTCCGACTTGCATCAAATTGACACGTTTTACAATGGACTTAATGATCATGAAAAGGATTATTTAAATGCCGTCGCGGGTGGTAATTTTTTGTGTAAAACGGTTGAGGAAGCTTTGGTGATAATTGAGAATAGATCTAAGGTGTATAGTCCTCGTTGCACGTCTAGTGTTCGTAAGGCTTCGTCTTCGGCTTCACCTTCTTTGTCTACTACCATCGATGCTTGCCAAATTGAGGCGAACTTGGAAAACAAAATCTTTGATAAGCTAAAAGGACTTTTGATTGAGTTTAAAGTTGGTGAACCAAGTGCTCCCGCTACGGCTAAAGCGGTTGAGGTTTCATGCATGTATTATGGTGGAGGTCATGATTTCTCCGAGTGCATTACCAACGGTGGTAGCACTTTGAGTGCCTACGCGGCAACGGGAACTTACAACCAAACCGGTCAAGTTACCCGCTCTAATCAATTGACTCCACCGGGTTTTGGTTCAAATCAAAATTCTAACAAAAACTATCGCAACAATCAAGTTGGTTTCAAAAACAATTTCAACAAGGGAAACTATGGTAATCAAGTTTCAAACAAAAATCAAAACAATTTTCAAAACAACAACAAAGGTTTGCAAACGTTGAAAGATCTTCCAAATGAATTTGTTGAATATGCTAATGGGAATGATGCTAGGTTTGACAATATTCAAAGAGAAATCATTAGCCTAAGATCCGAGTTTAAGAACGACTTGAAGAAAGAGTTGAAAAATGAGTTAGCTAGTGAGCTTAAAATCCATACCAACAAGATGGAAGGGACCGTAACTAGGTTACAACAAAAATAACAAAAAATGGAACAAGGGCAACATGAGATTAAACAAGATATGGTTAAAGCCGAGAAGAGGCAATCCAAGTTTGAAGATAAAATCTCATCTATGTTTGAGGCAATTATGTGTAAACCGTCTTCGAGTAGTCTTCCTAGCAACACCGTATCAAACCCTAAGGGTGAGATGAAAGTAATTACCACACGTAGTGGTAAGACACTTAAGAAACCGACTCCTCAACCAATTGCTCCTACGGAGGAAGCAATTGAGGAAGAACCCAAGGTGGTGGTCCAAAAGGAGCATGTCCTAATCCCACGAAGTACCGCTCATGCCACACCTACGGTTGACCCATTACCAACATTGGAACCCGAGATTCCAAAGGCTATGCCTATGCCTCAACCCACACCAGCTTTGCCCTATCCATCGAGACTTAGAAAGGAGAAACGTCAAGAGCGCGACAATTACCAATTTGAGCTTTTTATGAAAATGTTTCGTGATTTGCACTTTAATGTGAGTTTCGCTGATGCTTTGGTCATGATGCCTCGATTTGCCGCTAACTTTAAGAGTATGTTGAACAACAAGGAGAAATTGCACCAATTGTCTAGTTGTTCGTAGGTTTATCTTAATCGCATACCTCAAAAAGTCGGTGATCCCGATAAATTTTTGATCCCTTGTGCAATCCAAGATATGGAAGAATGCTTTGCCTTGGCCGATCTTGGTGCTAGCATTAACTTGATGCCACTTGCAATCTTCAAGTCGCTCAATCTTCCTAATCTTACTCCTTTACTAATGTCTATCGAGTTGGCCGACCATTCCACGATTCACGCATGTGGTTTGGCGGAAGACGTTTTTGTGAAAGATGGGAAGTTCTACTATCCCGTAGACTTTATCGTTGTTGATATACCCACGGATCCTCAAGTTCCTCTCATTTTAGGTCGTTCGTTTTTAGATACGTCTATGGCTTTAATCGATGTTCATGCTAGAAAGATCACCTTACGTTTCAACGACGAGGAACTTGTTATAAACGCAACTCAAAACTCTCAAATTTCTCATGTTTATTCCGTTTCAACCATAAACCTCGTTGACATGATTGACGTGGTTTGCGAGGAATTTTCACAAGAAGTTCTAGGTTTTGGTGATGAAGAAACTAGTGGCAATCCCACTATGTTAGATACAATTCTTGATAATTCGACACCAACCTTCACTCCATTTGAAGGTGGTGGTTTTACGTTGGAAGAATTCGATGTTCCACGTACTTGTAACGAAGACCTCGACAACGATGAGGACTTCTCGATTATCAAGGATTTTCTTAACGATTTCCCATTTCCTCCACCCGAGGAGGTTATGAGTATCGAGCCCAAATCTTCACTTGAGGAACCACCTATCTTCGAGTTGAAAGATTTACCTCCTCATCTCGAATATGTCTATTTGGAGGAGGGCGAAAAGTTGCCGATTATTATTGCGAAGGAACTTTCGGATGATGAAAAAACCGCACTTGTCGATGTTCTAAAGGATCACAAAGGGGCAATTGCGTGGAAGTTATCCGACATTAAGGGGATCGATCCAAATTTTGTACCCACAAAATCTTAATGGAGGAGGATTACAAGCCCGCAATCCAATGTCAAAGGAGGGTGAACCCCAAAATTCACGACGTCATCAAAAAGGAGGTCCTTAAACTCCTTGACACGGGAATGATTTACCCTATTTCTGATAGCCCTTGGGTGAGTCCTATTCATTGTGTCCCTAAGAAGGGAGGAATGACCGTTGTGCCAAACGATGCCAACGAGTTAATTCCAACTAGACTCGTGACCAGATGGAGAGTGTGCATTGACTATCGTAAGTTGAATGAAGCCACTCGAAAAGACCATTTTCCCTTTCCCTTCATGGACCAAATGTTGTAGCGTCTTGCGGGAAACGATTTCTATTGCTTTTTAGATGGTTTTTCCGGTTACTTCCAAATTCCCATCGATCCTTGTGATCAAGAAAAAACTACGTTTACGTGTCCATATGGAACGTTTGCCTATCGTAGAATGCCATTCGGACTTTGCAATGCACCGGGAACCTTTCAAAGGTGCATGATGGCTATTTTTCATGATATGATCGAGAAGACGATGGAAGTCTTCATGGATGACTTTTCCGTGTTTGGTAATTCGTTCACTTTGTGTTTGGTGAATCTTGAGAGAATGTTGAAACGTTGTGAGGAAACCAACCTTGTGCTCAATTGGGAAAAGTGTTATTTTATGGTTAAAAGTGGAATCGTCTTAGGGCACAAGGTCTCGAAAGCGGGGATTGAGGTAGATCAAGCTAAGGTAGACGTCATCGCCAAATTACCTCATCCCAAAACCGTTAAGGGAGTTAGGATTTTCCTAAGCCACGCGGGCTTTTATCGTCGATTCATCAAGGATTTTTCAAAGATTTCTCGACCAATTACACATCTTCTTGAAAAAGAGGCACGTTTTGTCTTTGACGAAGATTGTGTACGAGCCTTTGAAATCCTTAAGAGGAAACTTACCGAAGCTCCCATTCTTGTTGCTCCCAATTGGAACCTCCCCTTTGAGCTCATGTGTGATGCTAGTGACTACGCTATTGGGGCCGTATTGGGGCAACGTCATGAAAAGCACCTCTTGCCTATTCACTATGCTAGCAAGACGATGACCGAGGCTCAACTTAAATACACTACAACGGAAAAGGAGTTCCTTGCCGTGGTGTATGCATTTGAGAAATTTCGACCTTATCTAGTCTTGATGAAATGCATAGTGTATACGGATCATTCGGCTATCAAGTATCTTATGGCTAAACAAGATGCAAGCCGAGATTACATCGTTGGATTCTCCTCCTTCAAGAATTTGATCACAAAATTGTTGACAAAAAAGGAGCCGAGAATCTAGCGGCCGATCATCTTTCTCGTTTGGAAGATCCTCACCAAAGTGTTTACGAGCCCAAGGAAATCACCGAAACATTTCCGCTCGAGACACTTGGTGTAGTGAATTCTAAGCTTGATTCTTCCACCCCATGGTTTGCGGACTTTGCAAATTACCATGCGGGTAACTTCATCATCAAGGGTATGACGACTCAAGAAAAACGAAAAAAATTTCGTGACGTCAAGTTCTACTTTTGGAACGACCCTTACTTGTTTCGAACTTGTACGGATCAAATCATCCGACGTTGTGTATTTGGCATCGAAGCTTCTAATATCCTTAGAGCTTTCCATGAGGGGCCCACGGGTGGTCACCACGGTGCTAATCTCACGGCTAAGAAGGTGTTTGATGTCGGCTTCTTCTGGCCTACTATTTACCGAGATGCACAAGATCTTGTGAAGTCGTGTGACTCATGCCAACGACAAGGAAAAGCCTCAAAAAAATATGAGATGCCACAAAACATCATCCAAGTGTGTGAGATATTTGACGTTTGGGGCATAGACTTTATGGGGCCGTTCCCATCGTCTCGTGGTAATAAGTACATCCTTGTTGCGTTTGACTACCTATCTAAGTGGGTGGAAGCTAAGGCTTTGCCCACCAATGATGCTCGTTTGGTAGTCAAGTTTTTGAAAAGCTTGTTTTCTCGGTTTGGAACCCCTCGTGCGATCATAAGCGATCGTAGAACCCATTTTTGTAACGACCAATTCAAAAGGATCCTAAGGAAATATGGGTTACACATCGGCTTTCTACGGCTTATCACCCACAAACGAGTGGGCAAGTCTAGGTTTCAAACCGAGCATTGAAGAGGATCTTGGAGAGATCCGTTGGGGAAAACCGACAATCTTGGTCGGATAAGTTGGACGATGCTTTATGGGCCTTTAGAACCGCTCATAAGACGCCCATTAGGTGCACTCCCTATAAGCTTGTGTATGGGAAAAATTGTCATTTGCCAATCGAATTGGAACACAAGGCTTATTGGGCCCTAAAGCATTATAATGATGATATGGAGACCGCGGGAAAACACCAGAAAATGCAATTGAATGAATTGGATGAATTGAGAGACATTGCTTATGAAAATTCATTGATTTATAAAGAAAACACTAAAAAGTTGCATGATTCTAAAATTAAAAACCGGGTTTTAACATTGGGGATCAAGTTTTGCTTTTTAATTCTCGCTTGAAAATCTTTTCCGGTAAGTTGAAATCCCGTTGGTCCGGTCCATTCACTGTGACTCAAGTATTTCCATATGGGACCATCGAGCTAGTTCAAAATGATGGCCCTAGTTTCAAGGTGAATGGACATAGGTTGAAGCACTACTTTGGCGTGGAAGTTCCATCCTTGAACTACCTCGACCAAGTCACCTTCTTCAATGATAATTAGTATTGAGGGGATCGAGTCGAGCTCATGACTCGGTAATCAAAAACGAGGTGCCTCGTGGGGGAGTCCCATGCTTATCCTATGTATATATTATCGCTTTCTAATGTAGTAACGTGTGGGGATTTGTTCCCTTCCATCCTTTGTTCCGTGGTTGTTTGTGAATTGTGGACTTTAGATGATCATGATCTTCACGATTGGAGCCTTTCGTGTTCGTTTTTTGGGAGCACTCGATCGTTTGCTTTGAAGACTTTCTCAATATCCATGATATATCCTTTGATGTTCTAACCTTAGGTTTATAGCACACTTCATAAACGGCTCTAAATTTAACGGTTACACCCTTTCCATGCTACATTAGGCATTCGACTACGTCTCTAGTATGGGGTTGCACCCCTAGACTCGAAACATTGAGGACAATGTTTAACTTTAGTATGGGGGGGGTGAATAGATACTTGCCTTGCCAAACCTTCACGCTTTCCAAAGTTTATCTTTTTGTTTATCGTTTTGTTGCAAAATAAGGCTAAAAATTGCCAAATTTTAAAAATTTTCTCATGTTTTATAAGTGTTTGAAGACACGAATGTAGGTTTTCCGATGGCGAGAATAAGAGTAATTTTTGACTCGACCGTGCGTGTTGAGCACTTAGCTTTGATTCCTTAACTTCACATTAGGCTAAGTCTCTTAAATGAGGACGAGAAATGATAGGGTTAATTATAAGTTACTATGCTAAACGTAGAATACTCATATTCTTTCAAAAACTCATGTGTTCTCGTTGTTTGCTTATTCTCCCTTCGCATGTAAATATTTTCTGATTAATAAATATTGACTTAGCGGTTTAGTTGGGATTTTTGGGTTTCTAGTCTTTTCTAGTAGCTTCCGTGTAATTAAATTGGGAAGACATTAAGGTATCTCCAGCGTCACGGTTTTGAAGTTTTGGCACCCGAATAATCAAAAGCTTCACCCAATAATAAGATTTCAAGTGCTCACCTAAATCAAGCAAACAATTTGAAGCCCCACAAGGCCGAAAAATCTATGCAAAATTGAAAGTGAATCAAGCCTTAATCTTCGAAGCTTTAAAGATCCAAAATTCGCCTTAGCGTGAGGATATACGTCTTTGGCTAATAAAACTACCGATGAGGTGGATAATAAAAGGCAAGGCAAGACCAAAGTCATAATAAAAGCTTCATGGCGAAGTTGAATAAAATATGGAGGTAAACCAAAGATAATAAGGCCCTTCCGTTAGGGGGCGTATAAAAGTCTTGGTAATAAGTCTCATGTTCAAAATCGTTATAAAACCGTGTTTATCGATCCTTCTTGTTGACTTAATTTTTTGACATCGTTGTCTATTAGGAGGGGTTATTGATTTGATGGTCTTGGTTACACCGTTAGGACTCTATTTTAAGACCTAAATCTCTATTATCGCATAAGTCAAACAATGTATCCTCGTGAAACATTCAAGACAAACTAAAATATAAGAGATACAACTTAGGAAAATGGGAGGATAAGTACGTGATTAGGGCATATGAGTAGTGTTAGCATTACTAACTTATAATGACAATGATCTCGTTACACTCTTGGCATGGAATTGGGGTGAAAATCGAGGACGATGAAATTATTTCTAACGAAGCATTCACGTGTTCTTATTCTATGAACCTAAACGTCCCATTTTGCGATGAAAATCATACATTATGTCTAAAACGCAAGTAGTAGTAGCAATAGTAGTACTGTAGCTAGTTTATCATTCAATAAAGTGAATAAAAATGAATTTTGGAGATGCTATGATACTTTATTCTAGCATTGCGTGAGGGCACGACAATGGTTTAGTATGGGGGAGTGATGAGACTGCTTTTATACATAGTCTCATCGTCCAAAAAGGGCTTAAAATGCATTAAATATCATCAAAATACCTATATATATGCTTGTGTTTGTTGCTTGTGTATTTTAGGTACGGATATTGAGAAAATGACAAAAGATCACAAGAATCATGCAAAAACGAACACGTGAAACGAAGCCGCACATTGAACCAAGCCCTAATGGAGACTTTCCCAAGAAAAACCCTTGAAAATTTGAAGACTTATGAAGAAGGGTCCTCCAATATGGAAGAATTGACACTTTATACCCTTATATCTTCATAATTACAAGTTTGGTCCCTAAAGTTTGTCAATATTGCAAAAAGGGCCCTCCACTTTGAAGAATTGACAAGTTTAGCCCCTCAACAAAGCTAAATTGTCAACCATTATCCTCCACAAAGTAAAATATATCATGAAGTCCTTAAAAGAACAAGAAATTACAAGTTTGGTCCTTTGAAAATCCCAAAATTACAAAAAGGACCCTTAATTTTGAAGATTTAGCAAAAATGGTCCCTCATAAATGAAGATTTGGCAATTTCAGTCCTCCAAAATGTCAATCATACAAGTTTAGACCAATATCCTTGAAGAACATACCAAACCAGTCCTTCAAGAATCACAAAATGGCAAGAATTTCCCCTGAATTCACTTTATAAAACATTTTGGGGCAAAAGTGTAAAAAGGCAAAAGTTGTTATGAAGAGTTTTGGCGTTGATGGCTATTTAAACTGAAATGACAAGAAAGAAAGAAGTGAGGGACCAAAATGGGGCGACACAATACTTACCTTAACCAACCCAATCATGCCACGTGCCCCACTTACTCCATCCAACCAATCACAACTCACCTTTTGTCCACATCAGATCCCACTCACCTGTTTAGTTATTAACTAACTTTTCAAACGAGTTAATTAATATTTAAACTGGCGCTAAACATATTTTTAACCCACAACAAAGATCAAACAACCTGTTCTTCATGTTCTTGATAAAATTAGGCATTCCTTAATTACTTGTAATTAAGCCCTAATTGTTTCCAGATTTATGATTAATAGTGTCATAATCAAATCCCAACTCATAAACTTGACACCCCACCAACCCACATGCTACATGGGACCTCCCCTGCTACGTTTAAGAGGAAGAAGACAAAGAAGAGCCAGTCATCCAACGTCCCACAATTGTGCTTACATCCTAAGCTTGTTACAAACCCTTGGATCACTTTTTCACTTGCCAACTCATGCTACACAACAAAATCCGTCACATGATTCTTCAAGAAATTCTAACAAGACAAGGGAAAATTTGGAAGTTCAAGGCAAGGGTTTCACTTATTTAACAACTTTCTAGATAACTTGTAAGCCTATAAAAGGCATAGGACTAGTTCATTTGTAGCTGCTTTTGGTTTTTCCTTGTTCAACAACTTGTAAATCCTCTTTTCAGTTTAACGAAATTGTGTTAAGTTTGTTGAAGAAAGTCCAAGTTCCATTGTTATAATCTGCTTATTATAGTTCTTAGTTTGATATTTCTTAATCTCAAAACCTGTTTTTAAGGAGAATGAAAAAGTTTGCATTTTTCCTTCAAGCTTGATATTTTGCTAAGTTCTTGTTCAAACCTTGGAATTCTTGGGCTATAGGGCTGATCATAACATCCTGATATTGTGTTATCAAGGTGTGGTGAGGCTTATAACTTGGGGATAATCAAGTGTCGGGTAACAAGGTTGCATCAATCAAGGCTTTTACTTTTCTGATATTGATATTGTGCTACTTACCTTGTTGAATCTTAGCAGGGTTGCTGTTGGAAGCTTGTGCTTGTTCTAGCTAGAACATAAGCTCTAACATTCGTGGGTGTGGATGTACATCCATGAGGTTTGTCTTGAAACTTTGAAAATCTTATAAAAATTTGATTTTTTTGTTGATTTGTGCTCTATTGGTGTTCTTGTTGATTTCTTGGCTTGAATCTGCTTAGTCTTGCATGATAATGTTGTTTATATGCTAGATTAATCATTTGTTAAACTGAATCATACTTTTACTTGTTTAAAATTTGATTTGAAAAGTTAAAAGGGTGTTTGGGTCTACCTGTTTGAGTTGAAATCTTGTTATTGTGTGAAGGAAAGTTTGTGTTTGTGCTTTATATCTGATATATGCTTGGTTGAGAGTGTTTTACTGCAAGTTTTGGAGTTTGAAACCTTGAACCACATAATCTGCTATATCTTTTTGAGTTTGACTGATTTTGACCTAAGAATTTGGGAAAACCTAGAGTTTATGCATGCTTAGGGTTAAAAGCTGTTAAATCATCATTAATATAATACACTTGATAGATTTGAGTGTTTGAATCTGGCTTGTTGGTCAAATACATCAGCAAAGTGAAAACTGCATGTGTTAGTGTTCATCAGTAACATTCATCAGCTTGAATCTTGCTTAAATCTTTGAATCATTGCTTGAAACCTGTTTAGACTTGTTCATTTGAGTTTATAATAGCTTGTGTACGCATTTGGTTGAGTTTGGCTGGCTGAATATTGCTAAAAGTGCTTTTTGAACCTAAACTGCTTATTGTTCTAAGTCTGTGACAGATCTGGTGCTTATTTGAATTAACTGTACAAATTGGCTGTTGCTTGTTGTGATTTATTGATTGTTATTGACTCCTTATGATCCAAAGATCATTTGGGTGCCTTTGTGAAATCTGAATCTCCAAAAAAGTCACTAAAGACAAAAAAGTCTATAAGTCAAGCAGTGGAAAAAGTTTCCACTGCTCAACACCCAAAACTAGCCCCTGCTAGTGTTAATTTGTACTCAGCTTATCAATAAGCTATTTTAGCTTATCTAGACCTGCAACAACTTATTTTTTGTGATAGATCTTCATTATTTGACCCATTTGATTAGACTGGAGCTTATTGGACTTTGACTTTGACTTTTTGCTAGAAAACCAACTTATTTGACTTTTTCATAAGTGCTTATTTGCTTTTTCCAGCTTATTGAGTCAGCTTGTTTGAAAACTTTTTGTTGAAATAGCTTAGTTAAGTCATTTGAAAGCTTTAGAAAATTGAATCAGCTCTTGGGGTGGCCTAGAACTTAAAAACGACTATTTTGTCATTTTTTGTAGATTGCTTATTGCATTTTCAGGCTAATTCCTTGGGCTTATTTCAAATTTCTTTTTACAGAAGTCTTATTTAGGACAAAAGAAGCTTGTGTGTCTAATTTGAGCTTATGGCATTAGTTTATAGCTTAATGGGCCAAAAAGCCCATTAAGAATAAGCTGTTTGGTATAAGCTTGCTTATTTCACATTTTCAGCTTTTGGGCCTTTGGAAAAAGTTGTTTAAAATAAAATTTTGAGTCAAGTAGTGCTTTTTGGGATTATTTGGGGCACTTTTTCATTTTGGGCTCAAATTTGGCCCATTAAGGATCTGTTTTGGGTTTAGCACACTTTCTAGGACTATTAAGGGTAGTTAGGTAATTTCAAGTTTATTTCTGTATTATTTAGGCTAAATTAAGCTAGTTTGCAACTTTTTAGAATTTTTTATGATTTTTGGATTTTTAATAATATTTTAATATTATTTTATTGTTAAAAATTAAAGGTCTGATTTCCTAAGTTTTTATATTTTTCCTAGAACACTTAATTAGGAATTTTACAACTTTCCAAATATTTTTAGAGTCTTTTAATTATTTTCTAGAATTATTTTAAGTTTTATTAGCTTTTAATAGTTTTTAATTGTTTAAAAATAGTTTTTAGTGGTTTTAAAATTTTGAAAAATACTTTTTAGCTTAATTAGGTTATTTTAAAGGTTTACAAACTTTAAGATCTTGATTGGGACTTTTTATTAGTTAATATTGATTTTTAGGGCTTTAATTAGCATTAAAAAGTTAATATTTAATTAATTAAAAGGTTTTAGCAAGTTTGGATTTTTTGTAAACCCTTATAACTTTGTGGATTTTTAGTGATTTTTGGTAATTTTTTAGAGTAAAATTTTAATTTTGGTGCTTTTTACGGTTTTACGTGTACGCCTTTATCATCTTAGTGTAATCCGTTATCGTAACCGTCAATCTCTTTTATCCCATTTCTATTTTAATTTCTCACAAATATAATCACAAAGATAATCAATTCATTACACACACACTAAGCCTCCTTGAGAAGATCCCCATTTTGGGTCATTAGTGCTTGGTTTTCCTAAACCGACACTTAATACTTGCCACTTTTGCTCTCTTTTCCTAAAGAGTAGTAAAACCACTACATCATCGCACTAATTAACGGTAATCAATTCGAAAAGATTGGAACGAAATTATTTTATACTAGGCAAAACCCTTGTATTAAATGGCGCCGCTACCGGCTCTTTTCGTTAAGATTAACGGTGTTTAGTGAGAGACGCGCTGGATTTTGGGATCCGTTCAACTTTTGAACGTTATTTTTCTTGCTTATAAATTTTCAAAAATCCATAAAAATTAAAAAATTTCAAAAATACAAAAAATTGAAAAACATATAAAAACCAAAAATATTTCTTGTCTATTTTGCTTTTCCTTTTGTACGTGTGCATGCATACTCGTGCTCGTAAGAAGAAAGTAGCTCAACCCGATGTCATTACTCCACCTATTGTCACCATGGACAATCAACCAATGATCGAGCTTTTGCAATCGCACGTAGAAGGCAACACCGATGCTATTGTCATACCTGAGATTGGAGCCAATAATTTTGAGCTCAAATCCGGCTTTATTCAAATGGTCTCTGCTCAAACTTTCTTGGGGCGTTCACTTGATGATCCACATGACCATATAAAAAGGTTCCTTCAACTCACTAATACGGTCAAGTATAATGGGGTTTCACAAGAAGTGATTCGCTTGCAACTTTTTCCTTTCTCCTTAGAGGGACAAGCCAGGAATTGGCTTCATAAGGAACCGCCACAAAGTATTCTTACGTGGACGGATTTAGAGACCAAATTCATCAACTAATTTTTCCCACCCTCACGTACTACCGCTTTGCGGAATGAAATCATTACATTTGAACAAAAGTACAGTGAGACATTTAGTGAATCTTGGGACTGTTTTAAGGAACTTTTAAGAAAGTGTCCACAACATGGTTTCACAAAAGTACATCAAATTAATACTTTTTACAATGGTTTAAGCATGAATGACCAAGATTCACTAAATAGTGACTCAGGGGGGTAACATTTTGGTTAAGTCTTCTAATGCCGCTTGGGATATTATTGAGAATAAGTCTAGAGTGCAAACCAAGAGTGTTCAGACTAATGTGGCTAGTGCTAGCACTAATGAGAGCGACAAGAGAATTGATAAGCTTACTTCGCTTGTTGAATCACTTGCTCTCCAAACCGCCAACAACACCAAAGCTATCAATGCCCAAGTTAATGTTTTGAGTCAATCATGTGAAATATGCGGGGGATCTCACTCATACACCGATTGTCCTTCGACTCATGACAATCCGGAAAATGTGTATGCCACCAACGGTAACTTTGCTACGGGAGGCTATCAAGCACGTCCACAAGGTGACCGCAATTTGCTCAGCTATCGCTCAAACAACTTTCTTTCACCACCCGGTTTTCCCCCACAAAACCCAAACAACCTCAATCGCAACAATCAAAACCAACCTCGTGACCAAATCAATATCGAAAACAAAGAAACCCATATCCACCTCAAAGAAACAACCAAGTTTACCAACAACCCGCTTATCAACCACCCGCCTACGATGCTCCACCTCCCAACCAAACCACCGCATTACACCAAGACGTTGAAACCTACATGAGGACTAATGATGCGATAGTGCAGAATCTTCAGCGGGAAATGGCCAACATGAAAGCAGATATGGTGAAACAAGGAAATGATCTTCGAGCCGATATGCGAAACACTTTGGCAAGTCAAACGAATGACTTAAGAAACATGATGGCTAGTTTCTTCCCAAGTAATCAAGCCTCTGGTTCGGGTTCTCTTCCGAGTAACACCGTTGCTAATCCAAGAGGGGAGATGAAAGCAATCACCACTCGAAGTGGAAAAGGTTTAAAGGAACCCGAGCTTCCTACACCTCCACCGATGATTGTGACAAAGGAAAACGAGTCTCCTTATCCAATTCCTCCACCTTCTATTTCTCCAACACCTCCAACTTCTACTTCTCCAATTCCACCACCTTCTACTTCCACCCCTCCACCACCCAAGGATGTGAGTGAGAATTCCATTCCAAAGCCTTCATCTCAACCCAACATACCTTATCCTTCGAGGTTGAGGAAAGAGAAATTGAAGAACAAGGATGATATTCAGGTTTCTAACTTTCTCAAAATGTTTAAAAACCTTAATTTCAATATCTCCTTTGCTGAGGCTCTCACTCACATGCCCAAATATGCTAAAATTGTTAAAGATCTTCTCAGTGATAAGGAGAAACTTCTTGACATCGCTCAGACCCAACTTAACGAGAATTGCTCCACAGTGCTCTTAAGGAAATTACCCACCAAACTTGGTGATCCGGGTCGTTTTCTCATTCCTTGCAACTTCCCCGGGGTAGAGAATTGTATGGCCCTAGCCGATCTAGGTGCTAGTATAAACTTAATGCCATTAAGTGTTTGGAAACAATTATCTCTACCCGAGCTAGTCCCCACATGAATGACTTTGGAATTAGCTAACCGCACGGTTGCTTATCCAGTGGGGATAGCCGAAGATGTCTTCGTTGGTGTCAACAAATTCACCTTTCCGGCGGATTTTGTTGTTGTTCACTACGAGATGGACCCCCGTGTTCCATTAATAGTTGGACGTCCATTCCTGAGGACCGGTCGCACTCTCATTGATGTAGCCGCGGGCGAATTAATCATGAGAGTTGGTGACGAAAAAATCGTCTTCAACATGGGTAAACTTTCTAAGCAGCCTTCTGACAACGAGAGTGTTAAATTCATTGACGTTCTTGATGAGGCTTGTGAAGAACATTTCAAAGACGCTTGTAAAAGTGGTTCTTCTTCTCTACCCACTGTTGAGACCGTTGTCTCTATTGCTCCATCACTAACTCCATTTAGAGAAAGTGATTTCATCTTGAAAGAATTTGAAGCAACTTTGGGAGATGTGGACTTGCAATATGACGATTCTCCCTCCAATTGGGATGAAGACATTCGTACCATTGAGAACCTTCTCAATGAGGACCATATTTCTCCACCATCTCCTAAGGATGTCTCTATCGATGAACCGAATTTGACTACGCCTTCCACTGAAAATCCTCCGGATTTAGAGCTTAAGGACCTACCGTCTCATATCGAGTACGTTTTCCTTGAAGACAACAAGAAGTCACCCGTCATCATCACAAAGGACTTGAAAGAAGAAGAAAAATCCCGACTTATCACCATGCTGAAGAAACATAAGAAAGCGATTGCGTGGAAAATCTCCGATATTCGTGGAATTGATCCTCACTTTTGCACACATAAAATTCTCATGGAGGACGACTTTAAACCCACTATTCAAAGCCAAAGAAGGGTGAATCCCAAGATCCATGACGTTACCAAAAAAGAGGTTATCAAACTTCTTGATACGGGAATGATCTACCCTATCTCGGATTCACCATGGGTTAGTCCCGTCCATTATGTGCCTAAGAAAGGCGGAATCACCGTTTTTCCCAATGAAAACAACGAGTTGATTCCTACTCGTCTCGTTACATGGTGGAGAGTTTGTATAGACTATCGCAAACTCAATGATGCTATGAGAAAGGATCATTTTCCCCTTCCTTTCATGGACCAAATGCTTGAACGTCTAGCGGGTAATGACTATTACTGCTTCTTAGACGGTTTCTCCGGGTATTTTCAAATTCCCATCGATCCTAAAGACCAAGAGAAAACCACATTCACTTGTCCTTATGGAACATTTGCTTATAAAAGAATGCATTTCGGCTTATGCAATGCTCCTGGGACGTTCCAAAGGTGTATGATGGCTATCTTCCATGACATGGTTGAAGAAACTATGGAAGTCTTCATGGATGATTTCTCGGTCTATGATGATTCTTTCTCTTCTTGCCTTGCTAATTTGGAATGCATGCTTAAGCGGTGTGAAGTCACCCGCCTTGTTCTAAATTGGGAAAAATGCCATTTCATGGTAAAAGAAGGCATTGTGCTTGGACATAAAATCTCAAAAGCCGGCCTTGAAGTGGACCGTGCTAAAGTGGATGTCATATCCAAATTACCTCCACCTTCAACCATGAAGGGTGTGAGAAGTTTCCTTGGTCATGCGGGCTTCTATCGTCGATTCATTCAAGATTTTTCTAAAATCGCTCGCCCGATGACCCACCTCTTGGAAAAATATACTCCTTTCATCTTTTCCAAAGAGTGTCTTGAATACTTCAATCTTCTTAAGGATAAGCTAACTAAGGCACCGGTCTTGGTTACCCCTAATTGGGAGCTACCTTTTGAATTGATGTGTGATGCTAGCGACTTTGCTATTGGAGCGGTTTTGGGCCAAAGAGTGAACAAACACTTCCAACCAATCCACTACGCTAGCAAGACAATGACGGGGGCTCAATTGCATTATACCACTACCGAAAAAGAGCTTTTAGCTATAGTGTATGCTTTTGAGAAGTTCCGCCCCTATCTTTTCCTTTCTACCACCATCGTGTATACCAATCATTCCGTGTTGAAGTACTTGTTGACCAAACAAGATTCTAAGCCAAGACTTCTTCGTTGGGTTTTGCTCCTTCAAGAATTCAACATTGAAATTCGTGACAAGAAGGGAGCCGAAAACCTAGCCGCGGATCATCTAAGTAGACTTGAGGATCCTTATCAAGGGGATCATCCGAACCAAGAGATCAATGACTCTTTTCCCCTTGAGACCTTAATGTCTATCAATTCCAATCTTGTTGACACCCCGTGGTTTGCGGACATTGCAAACTACTTAGCAGGTGGAATTCTCAAGGAAGGGTTAACGTCCCAACAAAAGAAAAAGTTCTTTAAAGACATTGAACACTACTTTTGGGATGACCCTTACCTTTTCAAACAATGTGCGGATCTTGTCATTCGTCGATGTGTTGATGGGCCGGCAGCTTTACAAATCCTTGATGCTTGCCACAAAGGACCCACCGGTGGTAACTTTGGTCCCAACTACACCGCTAAGAAAGTTTTCGACTTTGGATTCTATTGGCCCACCATTTATCGTGACGCTCACGAGATGGTTAAAAATTGTGATGCTTGCCAACGCCAAGGCAAGATCACACATAAAGATGAGATGCCTCAAAATTTCATACAAGAATGTGAAATCTTTGATGTATGGGGCATCGACTTTATGGGGCCATTTTCATCATCTAAAGGGAACAAGTACATTCTCGTAGCCGTTGACTATGTATCTAAATGGGTTGAAGCCAAGGCTCTCCCTACGAATGATGTGAGGGTGGTTGTGAACTTTCTGAAGCAACGTTTTGCTCGATTCGTTGTTCCTCGTGCTATAATCAGTGACCGCGGGACTCATTTTTGGAATGATCAATTCTCAAGAGTCATGGCAAAGTACGGTCTCAATCACCGTCTTTCCACCGCTTATCATCCTCAAACAAATGGTCAAGCCGAGATATCTAACCTTGGATTGAAGCAAATTCATGAGCGTACTGTGGGAGAGCATCGTGCCTCGTGGGCCGATAAATTAGATGATGCTTTGTGGGCTTTCTGTACCGCATATAAGACCCCCATTGGTTTTACACCTTATCGTCTTGTGTACGGGAAAGCATTCCACCTCCCTATCGAGCTGGAACATAAGGCATACTGGGCCTTGAAGTGGGCTAACTTCAACATCAACAAAGCCGGCTATCTTCGGAAGATTCAACTCAACGAGCTTAATGAACTAAGGAATGAAGCTTATGAGAACTCGTTGATCTACAAGGAGAAGACCAAGATCATCCCTGATTTAAGGATTAAGAACCGAGAATTCCACGTTGGTGATCAAGTTTTACTCTTTAACTCTCGGTTAAAGATCTTCTCGGGAAAGTTGAAGAGCCGCTGGTCTGGTCCATTCATTGTCGCCAAAGTCTTCCGATATGGCACCATTGAGCTTTCTCAGCCAAATGGGCCCAATTTTAAAGTGAATGGCCAGCGCGTGAAGTTGTACTTTGGTGAGGACATCTCTCCTGAGATGATTCCATCCCTCACCACGTTTCCCTTGAATTAAATTCTGGGTCGAGTCAGGCTCGTGACTCGGTTAACAAAAACAAGCGCTTCTCGGGAGACAACCCGTTGATCTATCCTTTATCGTTTTCATAATAAGTGTAGGGGGAGCCCCGTATGTGTTTGTTGTCTTGTTTCTTCTTCTGTCCAGGGATTAAAGCTTCAAACATCCATTCTCAATGCCTTTTGACGAACCGTGATCTCGTGTTCCCATCTTCCTGGTTCTATCCTAAACTGTCGTGATTCAATATTTCATATCTTATATGTTCACATTGAAATCACTATAGTTGTCCTTTCCTTAGCCAGATTTAAACAAAAGTGCACAATGTCCTAAGTGTAGGGGAGTTTACTCTCACATGCTTAAACATTGAGGACAATGTTTATATCAAGTGTAGAGGGGACTTCTATCGAAGTAAGTGGTCTTTTCCATGAATTTGCCCTCATTTTAACCAGAAAACTTGATTTTTTGACATTTTTTAAAATTATTAATCTATTTTGGCCTTGTAGTTTTCCTTTTTTATCGTTATTTACTTTCTTTGCTAAATATAAAGTTTAATAAAGTGGTTTTAAATTTTTCAAAGTCGTGAATATTTTGACTCAACCCGAGTTTACTTATCTAAGATTACTCTAGCTAGTATCCTTAATGTGTTTAAGTCAAGTTTTGCTAGGCTTTTATATAGGGAACTTTAAAACGCGAAAGTCTTAACTCTCACGGGTTAAGAGCGAGAACTTTTCGCAAGTTCCTATAATTGATCCTAGAGAGTCGTTTATCAAGGGAACTTTAAAATACGATTTCTAAACTTGAAAAAGTCTAAGAATTTGCAAGATCCTATAGGTGACTCGAAAACCCAAAACTTTGATTTAATTAGCTAAGCATCCACGAGTCTCATTCCTTGAGATTTTAAACTGTGGAGAATGAGAGATGATAGAGTCAATTATAAGTTTGGTATTCTTTCGTGAATTTATGTGAGTTGATTATAAGCTTTTTCTCCCATCGCTTGCTAATAAATTTATCTACAATAAATAAGGTTGTACGATTTGAAAAGTTACTTAGCTTCTAGCCCAAGATCGTTTAAAAGTTGCTCGGTATTAATTAGAGTTCACAGCCAAGGCATAACTTATTGAAGCGGGATGCGAAGATTGGCGAGTCCGAAAAGGCCCTAATAAGGCATGAGGGCTACATTTTGTTGCTAAAGATCCAAAAGTGATGTGAAGAATCATTTATCGAAAATCAATGTGAAGGATCGAGACACATGACGAAAAGTAAAAACTCCCCAAAAGATCATGGAGAAGTCTATCCAAAAAGGCCCTAACAAGGTATGAGGATAAATAGATCCAAGTCCTAAAAGGAGGCGGATCGTTGTATATCAAAGTCCAAAATAATGATTGGAGAAAAGTAAAGAAGTCGTGGTCCAAATATGAAAAATCTCTCAAAAACTTCAAGTGAAGAAATTCCTATTATGAAGAGAAGACCATAATTTCAAGAACGTCTCTCAAAGATTCGAAGTATGAAGTCGCTGCCAAATATCGGTCCGAGAAAGGTCTCAAATCGTGAAGCGAGTTATGCCAAGATATGAACTTTAAGAGGTCCCGAGAAGCAGTTTTAAAAGATTTTGTCCTTTAGCTAACTATTGATTAAATCGTCCCACTTTATTTTCAGCCTAAATAACTATCGCAATAAGTCAAAAAATGCATCCTCGTGATCATTCAAGACAAAACTAAAATATAAGAGATACACCTAGGAATAAAGGAGTCTAAGTAAATAATTGGCCCACATGAATTCGTGTTAGTTTGCTAACTTATAATAACAATGATCTCGTTTTTAAGCTTGGTTTAGGGAACGTGAAACTTGAGGATGATGAACATTCATGACAGCCAAAACTCCAATGTAAGTCTTTGATTTCTTTACTTGTTTTTATCTTTTTATTTTCCTTAACGTTTAGTATTTAATATAGGCCAAGGTGGGTTATTTATGATGGGAATTGTAAACCGTGCTTTAAAATTAATGCATTGCATGAGGGCATTGCAATGGTCAAGTGTAGGGGATTTAATAAGTGTGAAAACACTTATCCTTTTACCACTTATTTCCAATAATAACAAGACCAAAACGTATATTTTATGTCGTAAAAGTCGGAATTATGCGTCGTTTGTGTTTTTATTGTGTTTTAGGACCAAAAGATGAAAAAGAAAGAAAACACGGGCTTTCATGGGCTTTTATAGAAGAAAACGAGAAAAGACGAAGTCAAAAGATCAAGAGTGCAAAAAGAACGGAAGTCCAAGGCCTATTCTAAAGATTTATCGAAGAAAATGTCTAAAGACGGAAGTTTAATGAAGTCGAAGAACTCAAGTCTAATTATAGAAGAAGATTATAAGACGAGTTCAATTTATATCGACAAATCCCGAGACGACGTCGAGAAAGACAAATTAAATCGAGTCGAGACGAAAAGAAAGAAAGAAGGAAGCACACATGCACTCCCCACTCCCTATATATACCCTCCTAATGATACATTAGGAGGGTGTTAGTCATTAGCTAGTTTCATTTTTTTCTTTGTTTTAGTTTCCATTTTAGAGAGAGAAAGTGTTTAACTTTCTCTCACTAAAAATTCATCCTTTCTTTCAAGTTAAGCTTTGTTTAATCTTTGTATTAGAGTTTCATTAATCAAAAGTTCAAGTTTAAGCTTTTAATCTTTTATCTCTTTCTACCTTTCTTGATTTTGTTGTCCTTGATCCGAAACTTCATCTTTGATCCGAATAGTCCTTAATTCGTGTTTGATTTTGATGTTTTAGTGATTAAAAAGTTAATATTTTCATTCCTTCCTAAGCTTTTGTACGGTATAAGCTATAAGCTTGTTGTGCTTATTAGCTTGTTTCATATATATAGCTTATTGCATTTTCGAATTTCTTAAAAAGTTTAGTGTTTTTAAAAGGTTCGATTTATAAAGTTTGCTTATTTGGAGTTTTGAAAGTTTTCAAATTAATTCTTATTGAGTTGTTTAAGATTCGGTTAAGTATACTTTTTGGAAGTGCTTATTGAAATTTCAGCTTAACTCCATTTTCGGATTATTTGGTGTTCATCGCAATATTGAGGTTTTACACATTCTGACGGCAGCTTGTTTGTATCGCAATAACCCTTGTGGTTATACTTTGCGATCTAGAGTAACATCCCCCTTATTCCGATCTGGGATTGCGATCGCTCATTGCGATCGCATATTCCGACGGGTCTTAAAGCCATTTTAAGTCGAAACTCTGCCAATTTTTAGTTTGCCACTTTCCGATGGTTTAACATTCCGACAGAATTGATCCTTGTTTTCCGATCTGGACATTCCGATAGTAGTGTATTGCGACAGAAGTGTTTCTATTATTCCGATCTGAACATTCCGGTAGCCATACATTCCGATAGATTCAACTTTGTTACATTCCGATGGTTATTCAGATGGATTATTGCAATGGACTTTACTTTAATATTCCGATGGGTTTGATTGCATTACATTCCGACAGATTGGGTTTATTACTATTCTGATAGTTTATGTTTTTAAGTTTTTAAGTTTTATAAAGTTTTAAGTTTCAAGTTCATAACGTTTCAAGTTTTTAAGTTTTATAAAGTTTTAAGTGTTTTTCTATTATTTTTTAGTTTAATTTTTAAAGATTTAATTTTACTCAACGACGCCTTTTCTTTTAATTAGTTTTAGACAACCAAACCATTTAAATTTCCGCCAAGAACGACTGAGTCGCACTAATTAACGGTAATCAATTCGAAAAGATTGGAACGAAATTATTTTATACTAGGCAAAACCCTTGTATTAGTATATATATATAGATCTATGCACCGACCTATTCATTCCTTATTTGACTATTACATTAAGTAAGGTAACAATTAGACCCCTAAACATTTGACTTATGTGCATACTATAGCTAACAGTCTCATTAAACCAGAAATCAATATGACCTCTAATTTAGGCTAATACATACAAATACATACAAATAACACTTCGTTTTCACTTTGACTGGAAAGTAAGCGAATGCATAAACTGGTGCGAAATCTTTGAAAAAAAGAATTAAAGGTAATCCCTGAGTGAAGATATCAACTGTTGTATGATAGTGTGACAGTACATGTAACAAATGAACAATCCCATGGTAACCGTGTCACGGAGAAAATGAATGCCTATCTCATTGTGATTTGTTTGTTGATGTTGAATCAGGTAAGCTGATATATAAAAGACGCTAACGTTTTCACAATAGACAAGTGTGGATGTGTTAATCCCACTTCAATCCATAACACAATATTAAGATGATATTTAGAGAGAGAAATAGATGAAGGTAGAGAGAAAAAGTAGAGAGATTGGAAGGTTAAAACATTACCAGAGAGAGAAAGTAAGAATAAACCAACACCCTCTTCCACACATGGAAGAGGGTTTATATACTCATGAGCTTGGTGGGCTCATGGGCTTTTTTCTTGGGCCGGGCTTGGATTACCCTTGGGCATATAGCCCCTAACTTAGACAATATTATCTTAAAGTCCAAGCCCGGTAAACCTGACTAACCTATTACAATACAAGACCTTTATCGACTAAGATGACCTATTACATTCTTGTTCGACTATATAAAATATAGGGCTAACAATCTCCCCCAATGTATCGGTCATCTTTAAATACATAAGATGATTGAGTGAATACATTCTTGTGGAGGTGATCTTCCTTCTTTGGTCTTGTATCTTGGTCTTGATATTATTTGTAACGGCTTTGTTCTTTCATGCTTTGTGATCTTTATCTTGAGCCTTCATCATTTGACTTTGAGTGCTTGGGATCTTCATCTTGTGCTCCTTGTGACTAAGATGACCTATTACATTCTTAGGTATCTTGATTATCGCCATCTTGTGCTCTTGTGACTTCTGAATCGACATGTTCACACTTTGTTGATTTTGAAAGGCTAACAATTTCCCAAGCACATATAGTTTTAGTTAGTCCTTCAAATGTTCATCAGAGTTGCAGAAGACTTTATCTTTTAGTATGAACATGTGAAGACGACTTCGGTTAGTACACAGTTACGCTACCATCTTGATATGCAGCAACATATATGGACACAGATAAAATGGCTTTGAACGTTTCATCCTAACTCGGTAGCATTTTACCTCCGGTCGGTGAAGACCGTTAGACGGTATTAGAAACCATACCTATGATCGGGTAGATTCGATTAAGAACCTCCTTGACAGGGTTTCTGGGCAGTACTAGCCAGTTCTCTTTACTCGACCGTCTCAAAGCAGACTGCGAACGTAAAGAGTGAATCATAAGGATAAATTATCCGTCTGATTAAAGTCGTCAATTAAGAATTCCTTGAACAAGTTTGATTCTACAAGAATCGCACCATTGTTGCTTTCTAGTTTGTCAAAAGCTTGATGTTGACACTGGAAGGATTTCCATTCTACAAGAATCGCACCATAGACAATCTTGCGAGTCACTTACCACAATGCTGTTTGATGTTGACACTGGAAGGATTTCCATTTGTCACTATGAGCACTCAAGAGTGTCACTCTGTATGTTCTGCCAAGATCACGCGGATTTTGTGAAGAAACCTGGAATCAAGTTTGAATCATATAAGTATCCAAAATTAGTTGCTTTCCAGTTCTCACAAGTTTGATTCGTGTAGAATCACACAAGTTACCTACCATGAGCTTGTTTGATGTTGGCTCGAGCAGGATTTCCATCTTCGTTGTGAATCGTATCAGTCAGATGTTCTGGCAATATCACAAGGATAATGCGTAGGACTCGATTGTGTCCTAATGAGATGATAAATAGATCTCATTTGTCTCTAGACTCAATAAGTGCATTTTGGTAATCGGAGGCTAGAGCAGACTGCCACGTTTTCAATATTAACTAACTCGGAGTGAGAAAGTCAATAGATACGTGTTGATATCCGTGACAATGAGACAAGTTTCATTTGAGAGAAACTCGAATGGCTGGGGAAGGGTTGTGCATTGCATCACTGGGTCCATGACACAAGTCTTCAAAAGATGTTAACCCGGTTTCTCTCTAGCAGGATTTCCATCTTCGTTGTGAATCGTATCACTCAGATGTTCTGGCAATATCACAAGGATAATGCGTAGGACTCGATTGTGTCCTAATGAGATGATAAATAGATCTCATTTGGCTCTAGACTCAATAAGTGCATTTTGGTAATCGGAGGCTAGAGCAGACTGCCACGTTTTCAATATTAACTAACTCGGAGTGAGAAAGTCAATAGATACGTGTTGATCTCCGTGACAATGAGACAAGTTTCTTTTGAGAGAAACTCGAATGGCTGGGGAAGGGTTGTACATTGCATCACTGGGTCCATGACACAAGTCTTCAAAAGATGTTAACCCGGTTTCTACCTAAGTTGCATAGAATATTCAACTCCTTCAATGCTTACCAATACGTCATCACTAGCACCTTGTTTTGATTGTTCCATGCTAAATTAATTAATTGGTCCGCATTCAGCTTCATTCCACTCCATCTTTCCTAAGGACAACTATTTCTAGCTATGGAATGTCCTTGGGTAGATCCCTCCGGTTCTGGTTGGATCATAGGCCTTAGTTTCCTATCCTAAACCACCTTTTGGCTCCATCATTCCATCGCGGATAGTAGGTGTTTTGGGTATAGATCGTAGCGATAAAACCATTGAAACCCATTCAAAGTGCTTGATAAAAATCAAAAATTTTAACACTTTGAAAGTTTTACATTTCCAAAATACCCCCTACACACATGCATCGATATACAAAATAGTTTAGCATGTGAAGGAAAGAGTTGCACTTGAGTCTTTAGGATCACATGTTGCGATATATTTTAATCACATTTTCTCCCCCTATATCTAATATAAAAACATAATATTATAGATACCAATTTATTAAAATGTGACAATTTCTGAAAACCGATGAGAGAGAAACATGTGTGCACACATGAATATGGAACTTTTGTAGTCGGTCGCTCCCCTCAACAAAATATGTAGGTCTTGAGGCAAAAATTTGACAAAATTTTGGAAAACCGACACCATAAAATATGTTGAGGTACGGAGATGAGATGCCTTTTCCGAGATAATATATTATATTTGACAATTTTATACCATTTTTGGAATGTGTTGGATACAAAAAATATGAAAACTTTGAGATGTACCCAACAACATTAAAGGCTTGATTTTAAAACGCTCCCCCTCAGAAGTTGATCAAAATAACATATGACAATTTTGAGATAGAAAAAACATATTATGAGGAAGGGAGTTTTTAACACACAATTTTGAAAGATTTAGAAAGATCTTTTGAGAAATTCTTGAAAAATTGTGTTCAACGGTTTTAAAATGATCATGATAGAAGACTTCTCTTCTATTGCTTTCGGAAAGCGAACTGAAACGTACACTTCCCTTACGGGTCCGTTTTTCATGAGCTTAAAACTTTGATTATTTTGTGACTAGCTCATGACAGAGAAAAATAAATTTCCCGTTGTGAAGGATAAGTTATCATCTGTGATAAACTTTTCGTAAGTTGAAGTCCGAGTTCTAAGTTGACATTTACTTAGAAGTCGTTTTTCATGAACTAAAAAACTTTGAATGTTTTTATGAGAAGCTCATGATCGAGAAATATCAATTTCTCATTGAGAAGGATAAGTTATCGTCCGTGACAAACTTTCCTTATTTGAGGTCCGAGTCCTAAGCTGTGATGCACTTAGAAGTCATATACACGAGCTTAAAACTTTCGAATAGTTTTATTATAAGCTCGTGTCCGTGAAAATGGAATTTCTTGTTTTGAGGATAAGTCATACTCGGGGTGAACTTTCCTATCTTGTGAGCCCGGGTTAGAGTCTATAATTTGACTATAAGCCATTGTAGAAGCATAATGGTGAAGCCCCTGAGACACTTGTTTCTCTGATATCTGCTTCTTCAGCAACCAAACTCTGAGAGTGTCTTTTGTTGAACGGGTGATAAATATTGGACCTTTGTGTTCCCGTTGAACCATGACGTCGATACCTGCACTTGCATCAGTAGTTTGTATGCTTGCATTTGGGTTAATGATATCATTATGAGAACCATGTGAGGGTTCACTGTGAACTGTTGTCGTGCTAGAAGGAAATATTTTTCCAGTAGGAACCCACGTAAGACCAATTGTTTTAAAGGTTCTACCCGTTGGTATCTACCTAAGACATGGTCTAGGAGTCATAGATTTCTCATGCACATCGGAAGACTTAGTTGGAGAAAACCTATTTCCTTTAGGGTTCCGTCTTTGGGATTCTCTAGCTTTGGTTCACCTTGTTCAGGACTTGAGTGATACAATCATCATGAATGGCATTAAACACGCATTTGTTACATTTCTTGCAAACAAAGTGCTTAGCATCTGAGAAGGCTCTAGTGTTTCTAGGGTAGGCTGATTTGGGCACATCATAGAAGGGTCTAGAATTCCTAGATGTGTGATTAGCGCTCCTAGGTTGTGGTTTGGTCCTATCTCTTGCTTGTGTCTTGTTCTTAGCATCCTCTATATAGCTTTTGTGACCGGTGTCATTTGAACTACGCCTAGGCATGTTCTTGGAGCTATTGCTAGAGTTGCTTGAAGCATTCATGTGATCGGGTTTTGCATGGGCATGATTTCTTAAGGAGGATCTAGATTGTGGAGTGACTGGTTTAGGCAAATTGCTACGCACGTCAGTTTGGGAGGCAAACCTCGGGGTCGACGTTTTGGGTCGTTCAGAATTAAACGCATTCGGTTGTCTAGCAACTGAGCGGTTTCTAAATGGTTGAGAAGGAGGTTTTCCCACGACTGACTGTTTTGCAAACGTATTATCCATACTATTTCCTTTTAACTTCCTTAATTCATTTTTCACAGCTGTAAGTGCAAAAACCTTTTCCTGAATCTGAGCTTTTAATTGCTCATTTTTAAAAGTAATTTAGCGACACGTTGTTCTAGATTAATGTTCATATTGTCAAATATGGCGTGATCATCATTTGCGTCATTACTATCTACAGTGTCGATAGGTTGCACATATAATTCATTTAATGAAGCAGGTGGAGGACTTGGATTTTGAGAAGTCAACTTTGATTCTAACAAATTTATTTGATTCACAAAATGTTCTTTTTCCGTGTTGAAATCTTGAATCTTACAATCCAATTTTTGTTCAAGAACAACATTTGCTTTTTCAAGTTTTTCAAGATAAGCTTCAAATTTGTTATTTTTCTTTGAAAAATCGAGTTTGGCATCCTCAAAATCTTTTGTCTTCTGAGCTAACAGAATATCAAGCTCGTGAATCTTAGAATCAACATCCTTGGCACTCTCTCCTCCACTGGTACTCGTATTTGATGAATCAGGTGTGGTATTGCTATCAACCTTTTCCACTAGATACGTGTCAAAAATGGGTTCAGATTGCTCAGTATGTTGAGGAACATTATATTCCGCATTTAAATGTACCGTAACTATTGGCTCATCATCATATGGGTTTGATATCCGCATCATTGGCTGTTTGATCATTCCCTGAGCTGTTACTGGTATGTTGCGTTTCTGATTCTGTCCCGCTGCTTTCTGTATCAACCTAATAAGCATCCAATGCTTGACCCTTATCGACGTTGTTCTCTTGCGTCTGCATCAGTCTTTGATTCACCCTTCTTTCAAATTGCCTTTGATGACGTGTTCTTTCAGCAATTGACTTCTTTATATTACTCATATGTTGAATAAGTGTCTCTTTGAACGCTTGAAGATCTACAAGAGTATATTTGGTAAAGTATGTACTTGCGAACTCTCGATCGTTGTTGGATAAGCCACTTGAGTCAATGAATTGCTGGAACTGATTGTTGAGAGCTAAAAGGACCTCCATGGATATAATCTCGTGAAAGTCATCCCTATCAAGTTCTTGTTGAAGATGATCCACATTAAGCAGCATCGTTCTGGTGAATGACTCAACATCTTGACCAAATAGTAGAACGAATACCCGTTTGAATCCAATTTCAAGACGAGTGCCTTTTAGGTCTTCTCTTGAAAGAACCTGAAGGTGTGACTGAAGCAACTTTATGTGTTCCATGCATCTTTCTTTTGCTTTCGACATCTTGTATTTGATTGCATGAACGGTTTTGGTGGTAGAATCCTTGTAAGAAGGTTTACTGATTGGAGTCTCAGTATTTGTCTGAACCTCGGGATTCTGCATCTCCTCTTTATTCATCTTAGTGTCCATTGAACGGATGTCACGAAGAGGATATGATGTGTATGGATTATGAATCTTTAGTAGATATGTTGTGATTCGATCGTGGTTGAACTTCCGAAAATTCCGATTTTTTCTCAATCCGACAATAAATTCCTCAGTCCGACAAAAAAGCTAAACCGAAAATTTTTTAATTACCAAATTTTGAAATCGAGTTCATAATAGCCAAAAACTAATAGGGAAAAATGAAAACTTTAACGAAAAATAAAAGCTAAAAAATTTGCATTTTGGCCTAAAAATTTGAATTTTGGTCCAAAAATTTGAATTTTTGTTCGAAATTTTATTCGTATCGCCAAAATTTGAGATCGAAGCTTAAATGGCCTAAAAATGGTCTAGGAAAAGATAACTTTTACTATGGTTTTCCAGCCAATTTTTTTTTTTTTTTTAAGAATGATTTTCGGAATACTCAACTAGTAATCTTCGGAATAATGAGCATATGAATACAAATACACTTAGGAATACTTAACTAGTAATCTTCACTTCGGAATACTAATACACTTCGGAATAATCTTTTGTACACTTCGGAATGTATCCAAAAACTATCTTCGCAATAATTTTGACTTCGAAATCTGAATGTGCTTTGGAATCAGAAAGGCAGTTCGGAATAATGCAATCTTTGGAATACTTGAGCTAACACCACTTCGGGATAAATCTAAAATTGAACTTCGGAAAAATGGTATTGTGAACTTGGAATTATTTTGGTTGTGGTTCTCGAATATATCAAAAAATTTCACTTCGGAATAAAGTTGAAAAATTACACTTCGGAAAAAACTTAGACTTCGGAAAGTTTGGACTTCGGAATGTACACTTCGCAAAAAAAAATTGCACTTCGGAATATTTAGCACTTCGGAATAATTTGGTACTTCGTAATATTTTGCACTTCGGAATGTGCCAATTTTATTCACTTCGGAATACTGAGAATTTTTCACTTCGGAATAACCCAATGTTTTTCTTCGGAATAAATTCAAAAATAGACTTCGGAATCAAAGAAGAGTTACTCAGTTCGCAATACAGAAACCCTAGGAGAAACTTTGCAATAATCAATTATACTCCAAAAATAATTTAAACAGTTGGCCGACTTCCACCTTTATCGGATCTAACAATCCCAAAACGTGATTTTAAGCCAAAAATTAATCCAAATACCAAAAAATTTTGCGTTTTTAGCCAAAGAAACAATACCAAATCTCTGTCACTACTATGTAGAAGATTTGTATCAAGATTAAACCATAAAAAACACACACACAATGTAAAACCCAGTACGGCGTATCCTTAATTCGGGGACGAATTATTTTTTTTTAGAGGGGAAGAATTGTAAAACCCGTATTTAAATCGGGAATGTAAAATACACGGTTTATTTTACTTAAACCATTTACGTAGAAATTGTTAGCGAAAACAAACGCGAGAGAAATTATATACAAGTTTAAAAAAAAGGGTAAAAGGCCTAAGGGCCGGTTTTGTTTAAAAAAAAGAGAGAATGAAAAATTGGGCCTAAGCCCATCCATTGCATAAAATATACGGGACTCTAACCCCTCCCATAACAGACAAAAAAAAGATTAGGGTTTCTTTTGGCCGCCGAGAGAAAAAAAAAGAGAAGGGGTGTCGGGTTCTTGTTCATCAACCAGGTAATCATGTTTTCCCATATGTATCAATAAGGGGTCGGTTTGTTTTGGTAAAGGAAACCGAGATCATGGCAGGTCTCTGTGTGGTATGGTTGTGGCCGGCCGAGAGCAGCAGCCCCATTCGGGGTGCTGTTTGATTGGGTAACATCGGGGTTTGGTGTTTATATATATAACCGAGACCACCATGTCTCGGTGGTCCCTTCTCTGCCCAGCCGTGACCCACACAGGGGCGGCTTAGGGTTGTGTTCAGTCGTCGCAGCCAACAAAACCCCATCGGGGGGGGGGGGGGGTAAATTAATTAAGGGGGTGTTTGGCTATGTTACAAACGGTGGGAATTTGACCCAAACGGTGGGAACATAATATAGATCAGTAGGTATTCTTTAAACAGGAAATTAAATTAATTAAATCCAAATTAGCGACGCTAATTTCGGTCGCAGTTTAATAAGTGACACTTTTATTTTTTATAGTCTATAAGTACAGATTTAGCGACAGTTTTAGTGACACAGAATTCTGTCACTAATTCTTGTTGACAGATTTTGTATTATATGTTAATTGTTTAGTGCGACCGAGATGGGATATCTCGGTAGGCTTGGGACATTATTATAATAAATAAAATAAATATTCTTATATTATACCTTTTAATTAAATTGTTTTATAAATGTTTAAAATATATTTTAAATGTATTAATTTAAAATAGTTCTTTAATATTTAAAAAGGTATAATTTTATGAAATGAATTAAATTATTTGGGATTAAGAAACTTTCTATTTTAACGGGATATGTAGTATAGTACTATTATAGCGTCGGAAATACGTTGTACCGTAACTAATAGTAGGAAGATAATACATTAAAATGAATTATTATAAGGTCAGATTTATCAGTTAATATACGTACGGAATTTCAGAAAATAAATAATTAAATGAAAGACCAATAAGAACATGAATTTAAATAAGCGAATATCAGTTTACTCATTCACGTCCCTTATTCATGTAGCTCGCGTGAAATCAGAGTAGACTTTCGGTCAGTTGATCTCGGTCGGTTACTGGACACGAGGTACGGATTTCCGTCCTTTCAGTAAGGACTTCCTTTCTATGCATGATTAGGATTCCCCGTCTTCAGCCAAATGTTTTCCCCAGTAAATGTTTAAGTTTATCAGTAATCATGTTAATAACTAAATAAATTGCCTGAGCATTATATACAAGCACGACCAGTTTATGTACTAGTTACGGAGGTACCGTAACCACGACACTAGAGGCACCGGTGTCATGACTCACATGCAGGAGAGTGATATCCTGCATCGTCCCACTCATGTTCAGGTTGGCCATTTTTATATGTATGTTTAGTGGGGCGTATGGATGCATCCTAGGCTTATATGTGTTACAAGTTATCAGGGTGAATGTGGTGTGTGCTCTACATCCTTCACATTGGAGCTGATCCCTCCACCCAGCACAGTATTTAGAGGTCACCCCTATACAGCATGACGAGGTCACCCCTCCAGTTATTCATGCACGGTCGTTACAACACGTGACCTATATAAGCTCTGGCAAATAAAATACAGTAAATGCATGGTTTCCGAATTAATAGTTATATTTCAGTATCAATATATATGAACCAGGTTTTTCAGATTTTATGCAGAGTTCTACCACATGTTACATATCAGTCTTATAGCTTCATTGTTGTCTTCTATTTCATTACTTTCAGTACATTCTTATCATGCTATATCCGTCCACTGAGCGTTGTGCTCAGCCGTAGTTTCCTTTCATGTTTCCAAACGGCAGGTACACAGGGACGATCTTAGGACTTCTAAGAGAGTACGTGCATTTGGATGGGAGCTATCCAGACTCCTTTATTTTTTTATGCACACATTACGTTACTTTACTTTGGTTGTTTGGACACTGTTTCGTCCTTTTTCTTTCAGTACTTAATCTTTATATTTTTGAGCTTATGTTGGACTACCGATGTTTGATTCCGGTACTTCCGTTTGGTCAGTTAATGTTTAATACATTGCCTTGCATGCTTTGATGACACGTCATAAATACATGTAACGGTCCATTTATCTAAGTGGGGTGTTACAATTATGGTATCAGAGCGCAAGGTTCGACCTGTAGGCTCTAAAACTTGACCTGTGACTAGTGGGTAGTTACCAAGAACTTCCTGTATTTTGGCGTCGTTATATTCCATGTTACTCATGAATTTTATCAGTAAGATTTTCAAAATTTTGATTAAGTAAACGGTTGGTATAGGACTGGCCATACTTAATCGCATGTGCTTTTCAACGAACATTTTGTTTTGGTGAACTGACCATAGGCGTTCACCCTTGCCGTGTAAATCTTGTATGGATGAACTGACCATAGGCGTTCATCCTTACTCATGTCGGATTTATGTTTCAGTAAATTGTCATTTTGTGAACTGACCCTAGGCGTTCACCAGTATTCATGTCATATTTTGTTGGCTATACCTTCATGAATTACACTATGCATATTCAGATATATTACCCCAGATTTTAGCAGTTTTATCAACTCATCCTCTTTTATTTCAGATGCCACCCAGACGCGAAACCGAAAATGATCCTAACGCAGCTGCCATTGCTGCTGCTGTTCAGACTGCTATACAAGCCATGTTACCCCAAATTCGTGATGAGATCCGAGCTAAATATCAAAATGGACCTCAGCAGAATAACAACCCTCCTGTTCCACCACCTGCCACTTTACCCGCTTGGCTGGATTTGTTTAACAAGCAGAAACCCCGACTGTTTGAGCAGACTGTAGCTCCAACTGACGCAGAAGACTGGATCTACCATATAGAGATAATTTTTGGAGCTATGGGTTGTGGTGATGTTTTCAAGGTTAGGCTTGCAGTTTACAAGCTGGAGGGTCCTGCTCTGCATTGGTGGAGGTCTCAGAAGCTGTCCAATGGGGGAGATGCTTGGGAGCTTACATTGACCTGGGCACGTTTCAAGACGATGTTCTATGACCAGTTTTTCCCGCATGCGGAGCAAGCTAAGATGAAGAGGGACTTCCACGTTATTCGTCATAATCATGGCGAGAACAGTATAGAGTTCATGCACCGATACCTCAGGATGGCTGGATTCTTAGGGGAGGCTGCGGGTACCGCAGAGGAGCAAGCGAAACAATTTCGCTGGGCTCTTCACTCTAGGACTGCAGATAGAATGATGAGTGCCACATTCACTAATGTGTCACAAGTAGCTAATGCAGCTCGGGATGTCGAGATGCTTTTCGAGAGGGATGATCTCGAGAATGTAGAGCGTCCGGAGAAGAGGTACATCTCACCTAACAGACTTAAACAATTTAGCCCCATTATTGCTTGTCAACTTATATGTAATGAATTATCCAAGTATAATCTTACAGACACAGAGGAGGAGACTGATCCCAATCGGCTACGCCACATCAGAACTACAGGAACCACGGTCAGTCATATGACCGAAAGCGGTCAGATAAGAGGAGCGGTGGTGATAATTACCGTGGCAGCTCCAACTCATCTGGCAGCTACAGGTGAGTCTTTAAGCTCCAGAAATACTAAACTATCGTGTAAAACAGATCTTAATTTTTTGTAAATTTCAACAGAGATGCTGGACAGGGGCGTGACCAAAACAACAGAGGTCAGTAGGTTTCCCGACCGGCAAATTCTGGTAATTTTAAAATTCAGTCAATCAGCCTTATTTCAATTAAGTTATCAGAATCGTGACACGTATTTATCATCGTAAATCCGGTTCCCAGCAAACCAGAGCTACTTCCACCGGGTATACTTATCCCACTTGCATCACATGTGGGAAGAAACACTCGGGACCTTGTCGTCGTGGTACGGGTAATTGTTACAAGTGTGGTCAGCCGGGCCATTTGAAGAGGGATTGCAAGAGCGGGGATGCTGCCGGTACCTCAGGCCAGATTCCTCAGATTTTACCTCCACCACCACCGATACCACCAACCACTGGTCGTGTCTACACTACTACCCGTGAGCAAGCAAATAACACCACAGGTACCATTACTGGCATTTTGTTTATACACGGACAGTCTGCATGCGTGCTTTTCGATACAGGCGCCACGCACTCAGTTATATCTACTTCATATGTTGTTAGAATAAACATGACCCCTACGCCACTAGACAGTGTACTTAGTATATCTACCCCCATGTGAGACTCTGTACTCATTACCCAGGTGTATAAGGATCTCCCTCTTGAGTTTGATGATAAAATCCGTCCAGTCAGTGCCCTCCCTTTAGATATGTGTGAATTCGATGTTATTATGGGTATGGATTGGTTGGCGGTTCATCGTGCCACCATAGATTGTCATGCTCACCGGGTTATCTTTGGTGATGTCCAGACACCGGAGTATATTCACCAGGGTTTCCTACCAGGAAAACATGTTCAGATCATTTCAGCTTTACAGGCTCGTACCTTACTATACCATGGTGGTGAGGGTTTTCTAGCTACAGTTCATGACACGACTTCTGAGGCACCTTCAATTCATGATCAGCCAGTGGTGTCAGATTTTCCAGATGTCTTTTTAGAGGAACTCCCAGGTTTACCTCCCATGCGAGAGGTAGAATTTGGTATTGATCTCATTCCAGGTGCAGAACCAGTATCTAAAGCTCCTTACCGTATGGCTCATGTAGAGCTTAAGGAACTGAAAGATCAACTTCAGGAACTTCTAGAAAGGGGTTTCATTCGTCCTAGCGTGTCACCTTGGGGCGCTCCAGTTTTGTTTGTCAAGAAGAAGGATGGTAGTATGCGTTTGTGTATTGACTACCGTGAGTTGAATAAGCTCACTATTCGTAACCGTTATCCACTTCCTCGTATTGACGCTTTATTCAATCAGCTTCAGGGTGCCAAGCACTTCTCAAAAATCGATCTACGATCAGGTTACCATCAGCTGCGTGTAAAAGAGCAGGATATAACCAAAACTGCTTTTCGCACGAGGTACGGTCATTACGAGTTTGTTGTTATGCCATTCGGTCTCACGAATGCGCCTGCAGTATTTATGGACTTGATGAACAAAGTCTTCCACGAATTTTTAGACAAGTTTGTGATCGTGTTCATCGATGATATACTTATTTTCTCCAAATCCAAAGAGGAACATGAGAATCATCTCCGTACAGTGTTGCAGATTCTCAGACGAGAAAAGTTATATGCTAAATTTTCGAAGTGCGAGTTTTGGCTGAATACGGTGGCGTTTCTAGGTCATATTGTTTCTGCAGAAGGAATCACTATGGATCCTGCAAAGGTGGAGGCTATCACCAAATGGCCAAGGCCGACGTCTGTCACAGAGATACATAGTTTTCTTGGGTTGGCGGGTTATTGCCGCAGGTTTGTGGAAAACTTCTCACGTTTGGCATTACCATTGACCCAACTTATGCGAAAAGGTGAGAAGTTTATATGGACCAAGGAGAGAGAAAAGAGTTTTGAGGAACTCAAGCATCGATTGATCTCAGCACCGATACTTACTCTTCCATCCGGTACAGGTGGTTATCAGATTTACAGTGACGCATCCGGAAAGGGCTTAGGCTGTGTTCTTATGCAGCATGGGAAAGTCATTGCTTATGCTTCGCGTCAACTGAAGCCGTATGAGAAAAATTATGCTACTCATGATCTAGAGCTCGCAGCAGTCGTTTTTGCCCTTAAGATCTGGAGGCATTATTTATACGGTGAGTCATGTGATATCTTCACCGATCACAAAAGTCTCAAGTACATATTCACCCAACGAGAGCTGAACATGAGACAGCGGTGATGGTTAGAACTGCTGAAAGACTATGACACTAATATCCAGTATCACCCAGGTAAAGCAAATGTAGTAGCAGATGCCCTTAGCAGAAAGTCAGGTATGATTAATGGCATCAAAGTTCAGGAAGAAATTTTTTGGGACTTAGAGCGGTATGATATTGAGCTCTTAGTACGCGGACAGAGGGGATACTGGGCTAGTCTGAGGGTAGAATCAGATTTACTCTCTAGGATTAAAGCCGCACAAAAGGATGATGGTGAAATCTGGGCGATTGTCCAGAACATTGACCAGCAGACCGAATTTCGCATTGATGACGATGGTATCGTATGGCAGGGTACCAAACTCTGCGTTCCAGAAGACCTGCTCTCAGAGAAGCCTTAATGACTGAGGCTCACAGCTCTCCGTTCTCTATCCATCCAGGTTCCACAAAGATGTACCACGATCTTAAGCAGCATTTCTGGTGGAGCGGCATGAAACAGGATGTCGCAACATTTGTGTCTAAATGCTTAACCTGTCAGCAGGTTAAGATAGAACACCAGCGTTCCAGTGGTCTTCTCCAGCCATTAGATATTCCAATGTGGAAATGGGACACGATCTCTATGGATTTTGTCACCGGACTACCACAGACTCAACGAAGACATGATGCAATCTGGGTTGTTGTCGATCGTTTGACCAAGTTGGCACATTTTATTCCTATTCGCAAAGATTTTGCAGTCAGTAGATTAGCGAAACTATTCACCGAGGAGATCGTACAATTACACGGTACACCTTCAGAAATTATATCAGATAGGGATCCCCGTTTCACCTCTCACTTCTGGGAAGGTTTGCATAAAGCTTGGGGAACTAGGCTCAAGCTCAGCACAGCCTTTCACCCGCAGATGGACGGTCAGTCAGAGCGTACCATCCAGACCTTGGAGGACATGTTACGCGCCTGTGCATTAGAATGGACAGGACACTGGGATGACTATATTTGCTTGGTCGAGTTTGCCTACAACAACAGTTGGCATGCTAGTATCAAGCGTGCTCCATTCGAGATGTTATACGGCAGGAAATGTCGTGCTCCTATTTGTTGGGATCAGGTTGGAGAACGTTTGATTGAAGGACCAGAATTGATAGAACTGACCAATGAAAAGGTCGCCATCGCTAGGGCAAAACTGCAAGAAGCGCATACTCGCCAGAAGAGTTACGCCGACAAGCATCGTAGAGATCTATCATTTCAGACTGGGTATCGTGTGTTCCTCAAAGTATCACCCGTACGCGGTGTCAGACGTTTTGGCCTCAAGGGCAAGCTCAGCCCTCGTTACATCGGACCGTTCGAAATCCTTGAACGTATCGGTGAAGTGTCATATCGGCTGGCGTTACCACCTCAGCTTTCACACGTCCACAACGTGTTTCATGTATCATTACTCAGAGGGTACAACTATCATGAGCTTCACAAAGTGAATTATCCACTCGATCAGATTCGGGAGGATCTATCTTATATTGAGGAACCCGAAGCAGTTTTAGATCGCCAGGATCGAGTTATGAGAAGGAAGACCATTCCTTTCGTCAAAATCCTGTGGAGGGACCATACCGAGCGAGAGGCTACTTGGGAAACAAAGGAGTCTATACGGACTTCTTATCATCACTTTCAGTTTTGATTCGGGTATGTCTTTTCAGCTTTTATGTCTTCCAGCTTATTAGCATTTTCGTCTTTTACTCCAGTCAGTTTAAATACCTTATAATTCGGGGACGAATTCTCCTTTTAGAGGGGAAGAATTGTAAAACCCAGTACTGCCGTATCCTTAATTCGGGGACGAATTATTTTTTTTGAGGGGAATAATTGTAAAACCCGTATTTAAATCGGGAATGTAAAATACGCGGTTTATTTTACTTAAACCATTTACGTAGAAATTGTTAGCGAAAACAAACGCGAGAGAAATTATATACAAGTTTAAAAAAAAAGGGTAAAAGGCCTAAGGGCCGGTTTTGTTTAAAAAAAAGAGAGAATGAAAAATTGGGCCTAAGCCCATCAATTGCATAAAATATACGGGACTCTAACCCCTCCCATAACAGACAAAAAAAATAAAAAAGATTAGGGTTTCTTTTGGCCGCCGAGAGAAAAAAAAAGAGAAGGGGTGTCGGGTTCTTGTTCATCAACCAGGTAATCATGTTTTCCCATATGTATCAATAAGGGGTCGGTTTTTTTTGGTAAAGGAAACCGAGACCATGGCAGGTCTCGGTGTGGTATGGTTGTGGCCGGCCGAGAGCAGCAGCCCCATTCGGGGTGCTGTTTGATTGGGTAACATCGGGGTTTGGTGTTTATATATATAACCGAGACCACCATGTCTCGGTGGTCCCTTCTCTGCCCAGTCGTGACCCACACAGAGGCGGCTTAGGGCTGTGTTCAGTCGTCGCAGCCAACAAAACCCCATCGGGGGCGTAAATTAATTAAGGGGGTGTTTGGCTATGTTACAAACGGTGGGAACATAATATAGATCAGTAGGTATTCTTTAAACAGGAAATTAAATTATTTAAATCCAAATTAGCGACAGATTAGCGACGCTAATTTCTGTCGCAGTTTAATAAGTGATAGTTTTATTTTTTATAGTCTATAAGAACATATTTAGTGACAGTTTTAGTGACACAGAATTCTGTCACTAATTCTTGTTGACAGATTTTGTATTATATGTTAATTTGTTTAGTGCGACCGAGATGGGATACCTCGGTAGGCTCGGGACATTATTATAATAAATAAAATAAATATTCTTATATTATACCTTTTAAATAAATTGTTTTATAAATGTTTATAAATATATTTTAAATGTATTAATTTAAAATAGTTCTTTAATATTTAAAAAGGTATAATATTATGAAATGAATTAAATTATTTGGGATTAAGAAACTTCTATTTTAACGGGATATGTAGTATAGTACTATTATAGCATCGGAAATACGTTGTACCGTAACTAATAGTAGTAAGATAATACATTAAAATGAATTATTATAAGGTCAAATTTATCAGTTAATATACGTACGGAATTTCAGAAAATAAATAAATAAATGAAAGACCAATAAGAACATGAATTTAAATAAGCGAATATCAGTTTACTCATTCACGTCCCTTATTCATGCAGCTCGCGTGAAATCAGAGTAGACTTTCGGTCAGTTGATCTCGGTCGATTACTGGACACGAGGTACGGATTTCCGTCCTTTCAATAAGAACTTCCTTTCTATGCATGATTAGGATTCCCCGTCTTCAGCCAAATATTTTCCCCAGTAAATGTTTAAGTTTATCAGTAATCATGTTAATAACTAAATAAATTGCCTGAGCATTATATACAAGCACGACCAGTTTATGTACTAGTTACGGAGGTACCATAACCACGGCACTAGAGGCACCGGTGTCGTGACTCACATGCAGGAGAGTGATATCCTTCATCGTCCCACTCATGTTCAGGTTGGCCATTTTTAAATGTATGTTTAGTGGGGCGTATGGATGCATCCTAGGCTTATATGTGTTACAAGTTATCAGGGTGAATGTGGTGTGTGCTCTACATCCTTCACATTGGAGATGATCCCTCCACCCAACACAGTATTTAGAGGTCACCCCTCTACAGCATGACGAGGTCACCCCTCCAGTTATTCATGCACGGTTGTTACAGCACATGACCTATATAAGCTCTGGCAAATAAAATACAGTAAATGCATGTTTTCAGAATTAATAGTTATATTTTAGTATCAGTATATATGAACCAGGTTTTTCAGATTTTATGCAGAGTTCTACCACATGTTACATATCAGTCTTATATCTTCATTGTTGTCTTCTATTTCATTACTTTCAGTACATTCTTATCATGCTATATCCGTCCACTGAGCGTTGTGCTCAGCCGTAGTTTCCTTTCATGTTTCCAAACGGCAGGTACACAGGGACGATCTTAGGACTTCTAAGAGAGTACGTGCATTTGGATGGGAGCTATCCAGACTCCTTTATCTTTTTATGCACACATTACGTTACTTTACTTTGGTTGTTTGGACACTGTTTCGTCCTTTTTCTTTCAGTACTTAATCTTTATATTTTTGAGCTTATGTTGGACTACCGATGTTTGATTCCGGTACTTCCGTTTGGTCAGTTAATGTTTAATACATTGCCTTGCATGCTTTGATGACATGCCATAAATACACGTAACAGTCCATTTATCCAAGTGGGGTGTTACACACACAAATTTGGATCAAGGATTATGGATCAAATACCTCACAAAATCAATAAGAACACAACCACGAATCTTCAATCACCTATCCACTATAGGCTCTTGATACCAAATGTTAATCCCACTTCAATCCATAACATAATATTAAGATGATATTTAGAGAGAGAAATAGATGAGGGTAGAGAGAGAAAGTATAGAGATTGGAAGGTTAAAACATTACTAGAGAGAGAAAGTAAGAATGAACCAACACCCTTTTCCACACATGGAAGAGAGTTTATATACGCATGAGCTTGGTGGGCTCATGGGCTTGTTTCTTAGGCTGGGCTTGGCTTACACTTGGGCATATAGCCCCCAACTTAGAAAATATTAGCTTAAAGTCCAAGCCCGGTAAACCCGACTAACCTATTACAATACAAGACCGTTATCGACTAAGATGACCTATTACATTCTTGTTCGACTATATAAAGTATAGGGCTAACAGGATGTCAAGACTGGCTTATGGAACTCTCGAAGAAGTTTTCGAATCCATGCAATTCAAAAAAGTGCATTTGCAATACCCAGATACTCGTCCTCAACATTAGATCGGCGAAAGCGCATGCCAATGCTTAAATAACCATGAAAATTTACTACCAAAAAACACAATACTCAAAATTAGATTGACGAGTTGCTAGGAAACCGACCTAATTAAGTAGTAAAAGAGGTAGTGGTCATTAAGATGGAGCCCTAATCCTAACGTACCTCAAACATGCCCTAATCCAAAGATATTTCAAACATACCTCAATAAGCTTGAGAATCACGACATGAGGCTCTTCTGGATCATGCATATATAAACAAATCTACAAAACAACATATGAAATATCCACAAGGGTAAAAGTAAGATACAAAACAACATATGAAATATCCACAAGGGTAAAAGTAAGATACAATAGAACACCTATAAGACTACGACATGAGGTTGTAAACGAACCGGACGAACATGAATGGGAGCCTTGTTTGTAACACCACATTTTGATAAATGGAATATCACATGATAATTATGGCGTGTTATCAAAGCATGCAAGGTAAATGTCTAAAAATTAAATGACCATAAAGGGAAATACCAAAAACAAACATCAGTAGTCCAACATAATCTCACACACATGAATATAAGTACTGAAAGGAAAGGAATAAACAATGTCCAAAATAAATAACGTATGGAAATGCATATGGTAAAGGAGGCTGGATAGCTTCCGTCCAGATGCACATACTCTCAAGGTCCTAAGTGCATCCGTGACTACCTGCCATTTGGGAACATGAAAAGGAAACAGCTTAGCCAAACGCCCAGTGAACGGATATATAACATAGTATGAATCATATAAGCATAATAAAGACTAATAGCAGCGGAAATGTATAAGTCCTAGAAAACTTGCTACATGTTTATAAAACTGGTTTTATAGTTTGAAAAGACTTATGTTTTTATATGAATACTGTATTTTAAATTAGCCAAGAGCCCATATAGGTCATGAGGTATCACCGTGCATGAATACTTAGAGGGGTGATCTCATCATGCAATTAGAGGGGTTGCCTCTAATTATATTAGTTTGGGTAGGAGGGATCAACTCTTTGTGAAGGATGCAGGACACACACCACATTCACCATGAAAATCCTATAAAACATGTAACTAGGATGCACCCATACGTCCCACATGATAATATAAATATATAGCCAAGACTGAAAGGGACGCCACGAGCAATCATTCCGTCGTGGGGAAGTCATAACACTGGTGCCTCTAGTGTTATGGTTATGGTACCTCCATAACTAGATGACGTGGCATGCATGTATATATAGCTCAGGCATTTAAAACAAAACATAAGAATTCAAAACATATAAAATAACTGGGGAAAACTGTTGGCTGCAAACGGGGAATCTAATCATACATACGAAGGAATGTCCATACTGAAGGATGGAATATCCGTACCTTAAGTCCAGTGAACGATGAAAGATGAAAATATGGAAAGTCCCACTCTGATTTCACGAGTACTACATAAATAAGGGACATGTATGAGTTGTCTGATTACTGAGTGTGTTACTGGTTCTTTTGTGTTCTTAACTTATTTTATATGTTGTTGTCATGTTTTACTGTTTCAAATGTTATCTTGTATTTACTCATGTTTTACATGTATTGTGATTATGTATTTCATGTGTTATTGTATTACTATACTTGTAGTGTCAAAATACCTAACTTTATAAAAATAGAAGGTTTCAAAAAGAAAAAGTTTCCAAAAATAGAAAGCTTTCAAAAATAGAAAGTTTCCAAAAATAGCATGTTTCTAAAAATAGAAAGTTTCCAAAAATAGTAAGTTTCCTGAAACAGAAAGTTTCTATAATTAGAAATAAGATGGATTAATAAGGCTAAAAATATAAGCTAGTGATTATAAATCATAAGTTATAAGTCATGATAGTTTATTAGTTAAGTCTATTAGATTAAATACTTAGGCTAGAAAATTATTAATTAATAATGATAAAGCATGGTTTATTAATTAATAAAATGTCATGGTAAATTTAATAAACTTTATTACCTTATACAATTTAATTAAATTAAGTCATGGTTTATTTTAATTAAGTCAAATAAATACTTAGGTTATAACATGATTTATCTAATTAAATAAAATAACCTAAGTCATGAATTATTTAATTAATTACTAGTTCATGTAAGTTAAGTAAAATAATTAATTAATAAAACAAATGTCTAAATAAAAATACTTAGGTGATAACATGTATTGTTAATTTTAATAATATAACCTAAGTCATAGTTTTAATTAAATAAATTAATTAGTCATGTAAATTAATTTAATTAATTAACTTAATAAAATAATGGTTAATAAAATATATCCCGAGCCCCGAAACCCGAGACCCGGGACCATAAAACCGAGCACCAACCACCACCACACAGCCGGCAGCCCACTTCCACACCACCATAAATTAATTAGCATACACCGGTGTTCCCCCTGCCTTGCCTGCGTACCCACTTCCACACCAAGGTACCTGCTGTGGGTGCCTTGGTTGCCGCTGCTTGAGCCAAAACCACACCGAGCCCCAAAGGGGGTCTCGATTGTTGGTGAAAAATAGCCACTGAGAGCTTAGAGCTCTCGATTTGTGTGCCAAACCCAAAACCAAAACCAAACCACCTTTATTCTTGATTAATCAATTATCATAAACATGTTTTAATTATGTTTTTTTTAAGATTTAACACACATGAACATAACTAAAATTAAAAGAATAAAAAGGTGAAGGTTTCGGTTATACCAAATACATGATTGAATAAAGGTTGGGAACAGGAACACGAATACGTATGAATTCAAGATCAAGACCAAACAAATCGTCCTTGTGGTGCTGATGGTTGCCGCGGCTACAAGAAGAGAGGGGGGCTAGGGTTTGTTTTTTTCTTCTAAAAATTCTATACTGAATTTCCCTTGGAGATTATTAATTGGTACACATGGGTTTTAAAATGGGTCGGTCCCTCTTCCTTTGTTCTTTGCCGCGGGTACACAACCCCAGAAGACCAAACCGAACCTTTTTCATGTTTAAAAATATTATTCGTGCATGTTCGTGTTTAATGTTCGATTTAATTTTTATACGTAATAAGTATCGTGCATTAGTAATATACGTAGTTCTTGGTATTTAATGTTTGTGACACGTTTCGTATATTATAAATGAAAAGTTTTAATTTATTCGTGTTTTTACGTAGTGTACTGTTCATGGTATTTATATGCGGGTTTTACAACTCATCCCCTCTAAAAAGAATCATTCGTCCCGAATTATAGATAACGTAAATTGAAATATAAACATACCCGAATCAAAACTAGAAATGAGGGTAAGAAGTCCCGATAGACTCCTTCGTCTCCCAAGTGGCTTCCCGCTCAGGATGGTCCCTCCAAAGGATTTTGACGAACGGAATCGTCTTCTTCTTCATGATTCGTTCTTGACGATCAAGAACTCGTTCGGGTTCCTCAATAAAAGTAAGATCCTCACAAATCTACTCGAGTGGATATTGAACCATATGTAGGGGATGATAGTTGTACCCTCTGAGTAAGGACACATGGAATACGTTGTGGACGTGAGATAGCTGCAGAGGTAACGCCAGACGATACGATACCTCACCGACACGTTCAAGAATATCAAACGGTCCGATGAATCGAGGACTGAGTTTTCCTTTGATTCCAAAACGCCTAACTCCACGCGCCAGTGATACCTTGAGAAAGACATGATCACCCACGTTGAAGTACAAATCTCTACGGTGCTTGTTGGCATAACTCTTTTGACGTGCATGAACTTCCTGTAGTTTCGCCTTGGCGACGACAACCTTCTCGTTGGCCACCTCTATCATCTCTGGACCTTCAAGAATTCGCTCACCAACCTGATCCCTACAGATTGGGGCGCGACACCTCCTGCCATACAACATCTCAAACGGTGCACACTTGATGTTGGCGTGCCAACTGTTGTTGTACGTAAAATCTACTAAGAATATATAGTCGTCCCAACTCCCTGTCCATTCAAAAGCACAAGCTCGAAGCATGTCCTCTAGTGTCTGAATGGTACGCTCCGACTGTCCGTCTGTCTAAGGATGAAAAGTCATGCTAAGCTTAAGTCTGGTGCCCCAAGCTTCTGCAGACTCTTCCAGAACCGAGATGTAAAACGAGGATCTCTGTCAGAGATGATACTGGATGGAGTACCATGTAGTCTCATGATCTGATTCTGATAGATGTCAGCCAATTTGCTAACCGATTCATCCTTACGGATTGGTAGGAAATGAGCTAATTTGGTCAGTCGATCAACAGTAACCCAAATGGCATTGTGCTTCCTCTTGGTCTGTGGAAGTCCGGTGATAAATTCCATGGAGATCTTGTCCCACTTCCACTCTGGAATGTCTACTGGTTGTAGTAAACCACTAGATCGTTGATGCTCAATCTTAACCTGCTGGCAGGTAAGACATTTGGAGAAAAAGGTAGCAACATCCTGCTTCATACCACTCCACCAGAAATGCTGCTTGATTTCGTGGTACATGTTGGTAGAACCAGGATGAATAGAGAATGGAGAGCTATGAGCTTCAGTCAGCAAAGCCTCCTGAGTGTAAGATCATCAGGAACACATAGTCTAGCGCCCTGCCATAAAATACCGTCATTATCTACCTGAAACTCCGTTTGCTGGTCGATGATCTAAATAATCGCCCAGATTTCACCATCATCTTTCTGAGCTTCCTTGATCCTAGAGAGTAAGTCTGTCTCAACTCAAAGATTATCCCAGTATCCATGTTGTCCACGTACCATAAACTCGATGTCCAATCGTTCTAAGTCACGTATGATTTGCTCCTCTATCTTAATGTCGTTGATCATGCCCGACTTCCTGCTGAGAGCGTCTGCCACTACATTCGCCTTGTCGGGATGATACTAAAGATTGATGTCATAATCCTTTAGCAGTTCTAACCACCTTCTTTACCTCATGTTCAGTTCACGTTAGGTAAAGATATATTTCAGGCTCTTGTGATCTATGAAGATATCACATGATTCGCCATACAAGTAATGCCTCCAAATCTTCAGTGCAAACACAACGGCTACGAGCTCCAAGTCATGGTAGGATAGTTCTCCTCATAAGGCTTAAGTTGCCATGATGCGTAGGCAATCACTTTCCCATGTTGCATGAGAACACAACCAAGACCCTTCCCTGAAGCATCACTATAGATCTGAAATCCACATGTGCCAGATGGAAGAGTAAGAATAGGTGCAGATACCAACTTTTGCTTGAGTTCTTCAAAGCTCTTCTCTCGTTCATTAGTCCAGACGAATTTCTCCCCTTTTCGCATCAACTTAATCAAGGGCAAGGCCAAACGTGAAAAATTCTCCACGAATCTACGGTAATAACCAGCTAAGCCCAGAAAACTACGAACTTCAGTCGTCGGCGTTGGTTTTAGCCATTTTGTGATAACCTCAACCTTCACAGGATCCATGGTTATTCCCTCTACGGATACGATGTGGCCCATAAACGCCACTTTGCTCAACCAGAATTCACATTTGGAGAACTTGGCATACAACTGCTTCTGGTGAAGTATTTGTAGTACTGTACGAAGATGGTCTTCGTGTTACTCCTTGGATTTAGAGAAAATCAAGATATCATCAATGAAGACTATAACAAACTTGTCCAGAAACTCATGGAAGACACGGTTCATCTGATCCATGAAGACTGCCAGAGCATTGGTAAGTCCAAAAGGCATGACTACAAATTCTTAGTGTCCATAGCGTGTACGGAAAGCAGTCTTGGAGAAATCCTGCTCTTTCACCCGTAGTTGATGGTAGCCAGACCTTAGATCAATCTTAGAGAAATGTTTGGCGCCTTGTAGTTGGTCAAACAGATCATCTATACGTGGAAGAAGATATCGGTTTCTGATGTTGATCCCAAACTTAGATCGATTTAGCTTTGTGTTAACGAGATTAAATCAAGTTTAACACGTAGAGAAACTTTGTTGTATTGAACAAACTAAGTGTTATGCGGAATTTAACACTTAGACAAAAGAACAAAACAATGTAAACCAAACTTTCACTTTGATTAATAATATCAATGAATGATTACAATGAAAGTGTTATGAGATATGTGGAAGATGTGTGTGAAAAGGATGTGTTTTATGTCTAACCCTAAGGCCTCCTTTTATAGGTTTGAGGAGCCTTGTACAAAAAGCTAAGATAAACTATTTAAGGAAGAGACATAAGATAAACATAACTTATTGACTAAATCTTTTTAAACATTAAGAATATATTCTGAATTCTTATCTTCATATTTTGTACACCAGCTTAAAGAATTCAGCATTGGCAGATTTAGTCCTTGTCTTTGTCTTAAGATTCTTCTTGTCAGTGCTGCATTTGTTCCTATCAGCGTCTCATCTGTCAGCGCCTCGTTTACTCTTGTCAGCGTCCAATTTCCTCTTGTCAGCGTTCCAGTGACTTAGCTAATTTTATTCCCAACAATCCTCCCCTAAATTTGATATCTACTCTAGTAATCAAGTTTCTGAATAAAATAAAACATACAGAGAGGATTCTTACAAACATACTTATCCCTGAATTTGAGTAATAATAAATCTCGAAAAGTCAATCACTCAAATCCCTTGTATAGTCAGCCTTCACTTGGTCTTAATCATCTTCAGTACCTGTAGTGTCTTTGGAGCTTTCTTTATTACTTTTGTCACTCAAATTCGATTGCTCCTCCCCTTTTCAAGACTCCTCTCCAAGATCAATATACAAGGACGGAACCAAGAACATCCTCTTTGCATCAGCTTCCAAAACAAAAAGTCTATCAGTTTAAAACAGTGATCCTTGACAATTTGTACCATTTCTGTATTATGCTTTTATAAGCTAATACAGATTTTCGTCAATTCCATTAATGTCAAAGGTTTCATACTGTCCTCATCCACATTCGGGAAATGAATCCTCAATGTTGATTCATAGGACATGGGGATGGACTTACTGATGATAAGACTAACTTGACATGCATTAAAGCTAGTTCCAATAGTCTCAGCCATCTCCATAACACTATACACCCTTGTGAAAGTGATCTTTGCTGCTACTAGATGTCAGTCACTAGAAAAAAACATCTCAATGATCATTAGGCTTCCAGATATCCAAAAATTTAAAACAAAAATGAAAGGGTGATGAAACATTTTGGGACTATAAAGAAGTTTATAAATGACACTAGCTAAGATGTCATAGCATAAATGGACTTGCAAATGAAAAAGTTTTGAACATAAACAAAGGTAATAATCCTAAGGAAATTAACTAGACTCTAATAAGCAAGAGTGACAAACACTGTTCATGCATACACACATGCAAAAGTATGATAGACACACATGAACTCAAGAGTCCTTTGTTCACAAATGCCCCAAAGAGGAAGTTAATTTATATAAAACCTTTGCAACTACCCAAGTAACCCAAACATATACGTACCCCAAGTCAACTACGACCATACCCAATTCTAGGTCAAAAGTCTTGGCGCATGCACAGTATATCAACTTTGCATGCTACAGTGCCTAACGATTTAGAAAACTAAATCGTACTCACCTGTGGACACAATCCAGAATTGTGCAAGAGTGCTCTAAGAGTACCCAAAAACCTAGAGGTTTACCTCCCCTTAACAGAAGCATACATATCATTATATGTGAAGAAGAAAAATTTTATTTCAAGACAGGTTTGTAAACATTCCAACCATCATAAATAAAATTTGCAACTTTGTATCCATCCAAATGTAGCTCCATTTTCCTGCATAGTTAGACAAAAACCACAAAAACACACACCAACAGAGGCTACCCTTTCCCACAATAATGAGTAGAGATAACATGTCAGTGGATAAAAATAATATAAGTGGAAAGACCAACAATGCATGTTCCTTGAGCATCCACTATCCCAATATCCTTGATCATTAACCTGCTTTTGGATAGGCTGCTCAAAAAGAAAACAAATTAGTTTTCTTTGGAGATCCAAGCCTTGTCAGACTTGGATCTGTCTAGTTGTTCAACTAGAGTGGACTTATTCTTTACCACAAATCCCTGTTCATCCCTTTGTTCACTAACACATTTTTCTAGGGTTTGTGAGGCTTTATCAAATCTCTGAATTTTAAGGTCTACATTATCTTTATTTTTGATAGCCTCATCTAACTTAGCCTGTAACTCACCATTAACCCTTTCCATGATGCTCCTAATATCATTGCTAGCATTTAACTCATGTTTTAAGATGTTTATTTTGTCTTTTAAATCAAATTCCATTTTCTTGTACTCAGAAACTGTCTTCTCAGTTTGAGTGAGAGAAAGTTGATAATTAGACAGTTTGCATCTTTCAGTACTCACATCATCTAATAATCTTAACACCTCTTTGTTAAGTTTCTCAGTATTTAACCTACAAGAAGAGTTATCACATACCTCACTATCAGAACATGAAGATGAATTGGAACTTGTGGAATTTGAAGTAGATGTGGCCTTAACTGAAAACATCATCAGATTCTTCTTCACCTTCTTCCTTAGCCTGGTTCACCTCACGATATTGGATTTCGTTCTTCAAATCAAAGTTTCTCAACAAGCTCTGATACCACTTGTTGATCCCAAACTTAGATCGATTTAGCTTTGTGTTAACGAGATTAAATCAAGTTTAACACGTAGAGAAACTTTGTTGTATTGAACAAACTAAGTGTTATGCGGAATTTAACACTTAGAAAAAAGAACAAAACAATGTAAACCAAACTTTCACTTTGATTAATAATATCAATGAATGATTACAATGAAAGTGTTATGAGATATGTGGAAGATGTGTGTGAAAAGGATGTGTTTTATGTCTAACCATAAGGTCTCCTTTTATAGGTTTGAGGAGCCTTGTACAAAAAGATAAGATAAACTATTTAAGGAAGAGACATAAGATAAACATAACTTATTGACTAAATCTTTTTAAACATTAAGAATATATTCTGAATTCTTATCTTCATATTTTTTACACCAGCTTGAAGAATTCATCATTGGCAGATTTAGTCTTTGTCTTTGTCTTAAGATTCTTCTTGTCAGTGCTGCATTTGTTCCTATCAGCGTCTCATCGGTCAGCGCCTCGTTTACTCTTGTCAGCGTCCAATTTCCTCTTGTCAACGTTCCAGTGACTTAGCTAATTTTATTCCCAACAATCCTCCCCTAAATTTGATATCTACTCTAGTAATCAAGTTTCTGAATAAAATAAAACATACAGAGAGGATTCTTACAAACATACTTATCCCTGAATTTGAGTAATAATAAATCTCGGAAAGTCAATCACTCAAATCCCTTGTATAGTCAGCCTTCACTTGGTCTTAATCATCTTCAGTACCTGTAGTGTCTTTGGAGCTTTCTTTATTACTTTTGTCACTCAAATTCGATTGCTCCTCCCCTTTTTAAGACTCCTCTCCAAGATCAATATACAAGGACGGAACCAAGAACATCCTCTTTGCATCAGCTTCCAAAACAAAAAGTCTATCAGTTCAAAACAGTGATCCTTGACAATTTGTACCATTTCTGTATTATGCTTTTACAAGCTAATACAGATTTTCGTCAATTTCATTAATGTCAAAGGTTTCATACTGTCCTCATCCACATTCAGGAAATGAATCCTCAATGTTGATTCATAGGACATGGGGATGGACTTACTGATGATAAGACTAACTTGACATGCATTAAAGCTAGTTCCAATAGTCTCAGCCATCTCCATAACACTATACACCCTTGTGAAAGTGATCTCTGCTGCTACTAGATGTCAGTCACTAGAAAAAACATCTCAATGATCATTAGGCTTCCAGATATCCAAAAATTTAAAACAAAAATGAAAGGGTGATGAAACATTTTGGGACTATAAAGAAGTTTATAAATGACACCAGCTAAGATGTCATAGCATAAATAGACTTGCAAATGAAAAACTTTTGAACATAAACAAAGGTAATAATCCTAAGGAAATTAACTAGACTCTAATAAGCAAGAGTGACAAACACTGTTCATGCATACACACATGCAAAAGTATGATAGACACACATGAACTCAAGAGTCCTTTGTTCACAAATGCCCCAAAGAGGAAGTTAATTTATATAAAACCTTTGCAACTACCCAAGTAACCCAAACATATACGTACCCCCATTCAACTACGACCACACCCAATTCTAGGTCAAAAGTCTTGGCAGCATGCACAGTATATCAACTTTGCATGCTACAGTGCCTAACGATTTAGAAAACTAAATCGTACTCACCAGTGGACACAATCTAGAATTGTGCAAGAGTGCTCTAAGAGTACCAAAAAACCTAGAGGTTTACCTCCCCTTAACAGAAGCATACATATCATTATATGTGAAGAAGAAAAATTTTATTTCAAGACAGGTTTGTAAACATTCCAACCATCATAAATAAAATTTGCAACTTTGTATCCATCCAAATGTAGCTCCATTTTCCTGCATAGTTAGACAAAAACCACAAAAACACACACCAACAGAGGCTACCCTTTCCCACAATAATGAGTAGAGATAACATGTCAGTGGATAAAAATAATATAAGTGGAAAGACCAACAATGCATGTTCCTTGAGCATCCACTATCCCAATATCCTTGATCATTAACCTGCTTTTGGATAGGCTGCTCAAAAAGAAAACAAATTAGTTTTCTTTGGAGATCCAAGCCTTGTCAGACTTGGATCTGTCTAGTTGTTCAACTAGAGTGGACTTATTCTTTACCACAAATCCCTGTTCATCCCTTTGTTCACTAACACATTTTTCTAGGGTTTGTGAGGCTTTATCAAATCTCTGAATTTTAAGGTCTACATTATCTTTATTTTTGATAGCCTCATCTAACTTAGCCTGTAACTCACCATTAACCCTTTCCATGATGCTCCTAATATCATTGCTAGCATTTAACTCATGTTTTAAGATGTTTATTTTGTCTTTTAAATCAAATTCCATTTTCTTGTACTCAGAAACTGTCTTCTCAGTTTGAGTGAGAGAAAGTTGATAATTAGACAGTTTGCATCTTTCAGTACTCACATCATCTAATAATCTTAACACCTCTTTGTTAAGTTTCTCAGTATTTAACCTACAAGAAGAGTTATCACATACCTCACTATCAGAACATGAAGATGAATTGGAACTTGTGGAATTTGAAGTAGATGTGGCCTTAACTGAAAACATCATCAGATTCTTCTTCACCTTCTTCCTTAGCCTGGTTCACCTCACGATATTGGATTTCGTTCTTCAAATCAAAGTTTCTCAACAAGCTCTGATACCACTTGTTGATCCCAAACTTAGATCGATTTAGCTTTGTGTTAACGAGATTAAATCAAGTTTAACACGTAGAGAAACTTTGTTGTATTGAACAAACTAAGTGTTATGCGGAATTTAACACTTAGAAAAAAGAACAAAACAATGTAAACCAAACTTTCACTTTGATTAATAATATCAATGAATGATTACAATGAAAGTGTTATGAGATATGTGGAAGATGTGTGTGAAAAGGATGTGTTTTATGTCTAACCCTAAGGCCTCCTTTTATAGGTTTGAGGAGCCTTGTACAAAAAGCTAAGATAAACTATTTAAGGAAGAGACATAAGATAAACATAACTTATTGACTAAATCTTTTTAAACATTAAGAATATATTCTGAATTCTTATCTTCATATTTTGTACACCAGCTTGAAGAATTCATCATTGGCAGATTTAGTCCTTGTCTTTGTCTTAAGATTCTTCTTGTCAGTGCTGCATTTGTTCCTATCAGCGTCTCATCTGTCAGCGCCTCGTTTACTCTTGTCAGCGTCCAATTTCCTCTTGTCAACGTTCCACTGACTTAGCTAATTTTATTCCCAACAATCCTCCCCTAAATTTGATATCTACTCTAGTAATCAAGTTTCTGAATAAAATAAAACATACAGAGAGGATTCTTACAAACATACTTATCCCTGAATTTGAGTAATAATAAATCTCGAAAAGTCAATCACTCAAATCCCTTGTATAGTCAGCCTTCACTTGGTCTTAATCATCTTCAGTACCTGTAGTGTCTTTGGAGCTTTCTTTATTACTTTTGTCACTCAAATTCGATTGCTCCTCCCCTTTTTAAGACTCCTCTCCAAGATCAATATACAAGGACGGAACCAAGAACATCCTCTTTGCATCAGCTTCCAAAACAAAAAGTCTATCAGTTCAAAACAGTGATCCTTGACAATTTGTACCATTTCTGTATTATGCTTTTACAAGCTAATACAGATTTTCGTCAATTCCATTAATGTCAAAGGTTTCATACTGTCCTCATCCACATTCGGGAAATGAATCCTCAATGTTGATTCATAGGACATAGGGATGGACTTACTGATGATAAGACTAACTTGACATGCATTAAAGCTAGTTCCAATAGTCTCAGCCATCTCCATAACACTATACCCCTTGTGAAAGTGATCTCTTCTGCTACTAGATGTCAGTCACTAGGAAAAACATCTCAATGATCATTAGGCTTCCAAATATCCAAAAATTTAAAACAAAAATGAAAGGGTGATGAAACATTTTGGGACTATAAAGAAGTTTATAAATGACACCAGCTAAGATGTCATAGCATAAATGGACTTGCAAATGAAAAACTTTTGAACATAAACAAAGGTAATAATCCTAAGGAAATTAACTAGACTCTAATAAGCAAGAGTGACAAACACTATTCATGCATACACACATGCAAAAGTATGATAGACACACATGAACTCAAGAGTCCTTTGTTCACAAATGCCCCAAAGAGGAAGTTAATTTATATAAAACCTTTGCAACTACCCAAGTAACCCAAACATATACGTACCCCAAGTCAACCATACGACCACACCCAATTCTAGGTCAAAAGTCTTGGCAGCATGCACAGTATATCAACTTTGCATGCTAGAGTGCCTAACAATTTAGAAAACTAAATCGTACTCACCAGTGGACACAATCTAGAATTGTGCAAGAGTGCTCTAAGAGTACCCAAAAACCTAGAGGTTTACCTCCCCTTAACAGAAGCATACATATCATTATATGTGAAGAAGAAAAATTTTATTTCAAGACAGGAATGTAAACAATCCAACCATCATAAATAAAATTTGCAACTTTGTATCCATCCAAATGTAGCTCCATTTTCCTGCATAGTTAGACAAAAACCACAAAAACACACACCAACAGAGGCTACCCTTTCCCACAATAATGAGTAGAGATAACATGTCAGTGGATAAAAATAATATAAGTGGAAAGACCAACAATGCATGTTCCTTGAGCATCCACTATCCCAATATCCTTGATCATTAACCTGCTTTTGGATAGGCTGCTCAAAAAGAAAACAAATTAGTTTTCTTTGGAGATCCAAGCCTTGTCAGACTTGGATCTGTCTAGTTGTTCAACTAGAGTGGACTTATTCTTTACCACAAATCCCTGTTCATCCCTTTGTTCACTAACACATTTTTCTAGGGTTTGTGAGGCTTTATCAAATCTCTGAATTTTAAGGTCTACATTATCCTTATTTTTGATAGCCTCATCTAACTTAGCCTGTAACTCACCATTAACCCTTTCCATGATGCTCCTAATATCATTGCTAGCATTTAACTCATGTTTTAAGATGTTTATTTTGTCTTTTAAATCAAATTCCATTTTCTTGTACTCAGAAACTGTCTTCTCAGTTTGAGTGAGAGAAAGTTGATAATTAGACAGTTTGCATCTTTCAGTACTCACATCATCTAATAATCTTAACACCTCTTTGTTAAGTTTCTCAGTATTTAACCTACAAGAAGAGTTATCACATACCTCACTATCAGAACATGAAGATGAATTGGAACTTGTGGAATTTGAAGTAGACGTGGCCTTAACTGAAAACATCATCAGATTCTTCTTCACCTTCTTCCTTAGCCTGGTTCACCTCACGATATTGGATTTCGTTCTTCAAATCAAATTTTCTCAACAAGCTCTGATACCACTTGTTGATCCCAAACTTAGATCGATTTAGCTTTTTGTTAACGAGATTAAATCAAGTTTAACACGTAGAGAAACTTCGTTGTATTGAACAAACTAAGTGTTATGCGGAATTTAACACTTAGAAAAAAGAACAAAACAATGTAAACCAAACTTTCACTTTGATTAATAATATCAATGAATGATTACAATGAAAGTGTTATGAGATATGTGGAAGATGTGTGTGAAAAGGATGTGTTTTATGTCTAACCCTAAGGCCTCCTTTTATAGGTTTGAGGAGCCTTGTACAAAAAGCTAAGATAAACTATTTAAGGAAGAGACATAAGATAAACATAACTTATTGACTAAATCTTTTTAAACATTAAGAATATATTCTGAATTCTTATCTTCATATTTTGTACACCAGCTTGAAGAATTCATCATTGGCAGATTTAGTCCTTGTCTTTGTCTTAAGATTCTTCTTGTCAGTGCTGCATTTGTTCCTATCAGCGTCTCATCTGTCAGCGCCTCGTTTACTCTTGTCAGCGTCCAATTTCCTCTTGTCAACGTTCCACTGACTTAGCTAATTTTATTCCCAACAATCCTCCCCTAAATTTGATATCTACTCTAGTAATCAAGTTTCTGAATAAAATAAAACATACAGAGAGGATTCTTACAAACATACTTATCCCTGAATTTGAGTAATAATAAATCTCGAAAAGTCAATCACTCAAATCCCTTGTATAGTCAGCCTTCACTTGGTCTTAATCATCTTCAGTACCTGTAGTGTCTTTGGAGCTTTCTTTATTACTTTTGTCACTCAAATTCGATTGCTCCTCCCCTTTTTAAGACTCCTCTCCAAGATCAATATACAAGGACGGAACCAAGAACATCCTCTTTGCATCAGCTTCCAAAACAAAAAGTCTATCAGTTCAAAACAGTGATCCTTGACAATTTGTACCATTTCTGTATTATGCTTTTACAAGCTAATACAGATTTTCGTCAATTCCATTAATGTCAAAGGTTTCATACTGTCCTCATCCACATTCGGGAAATGAATCCTCAATGTTGATTCATAGGACATAGGGATGGACTTACTGATGATAAGACTAACTTGACATGCATTAAAGCTAGTTCCAATAGTCTCAGCCATCTCCATAACACTATACCCCTTGTGAAAGTGATCTCTTCTGCTACTAGATGTCAGTCACTAGGAAAAACATCTCAATGATCATTAGGCTTCCAAATATCCAAAAATTTAAAACAAAAATGAAAGGGTGATGAAACATTTTGGGACTATAAAGAAGTTTATAAATGACACCAGCTAAGATGTCATAGCATAAATGGACTTGCAAATGAAAAACTTTTGAACATAAACAAAGGTAATAATCCTAAGGAAATTAACTAGACTCTAATAAGCAAGAGTGACAAACACTATTCATGCATACACACATGCAAAAGTATGATAGACACACATGAACTCAAGAGTCCTTTGTTCACAAATGCCCCAAAGAGGAAGTTAATTTATATAAAACCTTTGCAACTACCCAAGTAACCCAAACATATACGTACCCCAAGTCAACCATACGACCACACCCAATTCTAGGTCAAAAGTCTTGGCAGCATGCACAGTATATCAACTTTGCATGCTAGAGTGCCTAACAATTTAGAAAACTAAATCGTACTCACCAGTGGACACAATCTAGAATTGTGCAAGAGTGCTCTAAGAGTACCCAAAAACCTAGAGGTTTACCTCCCCTTAACAGAAGCATACATATCATTATATGTGAAGAAGAAAAATTTTATTTCAAGACAGGAATGTAAACAATCCAACCATCATAAATAAAATTTGCAACTTTGTATCCATCCAAATGTAGCTCCATTTTCCTGCATAGTTAGACAAAAACCACAAAAACACACACCAACAGAGGCTACCCTTTCCCACAATAATGAGTAGAGATAACATGTCAGTGGATAAAAATAATATAAGTGGAAAGACCAACAATGCATGTTCCTTGAGCATCCACTATCCCAATATCCTTGATCATTAACCTGCTTTTGGATAGGCTGCTCAAAAAGAAAACAAATTAGTTTTCTTTGGAGATCCAAGCCTTGTCAGACTTGGATCTGTCTAGTTGTTCAACTAGAGTGGACTTATTCTTTACCACAAATCCCTGTTCATCCCTTTGTTCACTAACACATTTTTCTAGGGTTTGTGAGGCTTTATCAAATCTCTGAATTTTAAGGTCTACATTATCCTTATTTTTGATAGCCTCATCTAACTTAGCCTGTAACTCACCATTAACCCTTTCCATGATGCTCCTAATATCATTGCTAGCATTTAACTCATGTTTTAAGATGTTTATTTTGTCTTTTAAATCAAATTCCATTTTCTTGTACTCAGAAACTGTCTTCTCAGTTTGAGTGAGAGAAAGTTGATAATTAGACAGTTTGCATCTTTCAGTACTCACATCATCTAATAATCTTAACACCTCTTTGTTAAGTTTCTCAGTATTTAACCTACAAGAAGAGTTATCACATACCTCACTATCAGAACATGAAGATGAATTGGAACTTGTGGAATTTGAAGTAGACGTGGCCTTAACTGAAAACATCATCAGATTCTTCTTCACCTTCTTCCTTAGCCTGGTTCACCTCACGATATTGGATTTCGTTCTTCAAATCAAATTTTCTCAACAAGCTCTGATACCACTTGTTGATCCCAAACTTAGATCGATTTAGCTTTTTGTTAACGAGATTAAATCAAGTTTAACACGTAGAGAAACTTCGTTGTATTGAACAAACTAAGTGTTATGCGGAATTTAACACTTAGAACAAAGAACAAAACAATGTAAACCAAACTTTCACTTTGTTAATAATATCAATGAATGATTACAATGAAAGTGTTATGAGATATGTGGAAGATGTGTGTGAAAAGGATGTGTTTTATGTCTAACCCTAAGACCTCCTTTTATAGGTTTAAGGAGCCTTGTACAAAAAGCTAAGATAAACTATTTTAGGAAGAGACATAAGATAAACAAAATTATTGACTAAATCTTTTTAAACATTAAGAATATATTCTGAATTCTTATCTTCATATTTTGTCCACCAGCTTGAAGAATTCATCATTGGCAGATTTAGTACTTGTCTTTGTCTTAAGATTCTTCTTGTCAGCGCTGCATTTGTTCCTATCAGCGTCTCATCTGTCAGCGCCTCGTTTACTCTTGTCAGCGTCCAATTTCCTCTTGTCAGCGTTCCAGTGACTTAGCTAATTTTATTCCCAACATCTGATGGTGATCTTATTAAGCTCACGGTAATTAATGCATAGACGCATACGGCCATCCTTCTTTTTCACTAAACACCGGTGCACCCCATAGAGATACACTAGTGCGAATGAAACCTCGCTCCAAAATTCCTGCAGCTGCGCCTCTAACTCCTTAAGCTCAATGGGAGCCATGCCGTAAGGAGCCTTGGAGATTGGCTCAGCTCCTGGGATGAGCTCAATACCGAACTCTACATTACGAGCATGTGGTGTGCCCGGAAGTTCTTTAGAAAAACATCAGGGAATTCTGACACGATAGGCTGATCCTGAATGGATGGAATTGCAGCCTCAATATCATGAACAACATCTTAGAAACCCTCGCAACCATGTGACAGTAAGGCACGTGCATGTAAGGCTGAAATAACTTATACAGACTTTCCTGGTATGAAACCAATGTGAATGTACTCTGGCGCGTTGACATCACCGAAAATAACCCGATAGGAATGGCAATCTATGGTGGCGTGGTGTTTGGATAACCAGTCCATGCCTAATATCATGTCAAACTCGCACATATCTAACGGAAGTGAGTCAAATGAACGAATCCTGTCGTCAAACACAAGGGGAAGTTCTATGTACCCATGTGTGATGTGTATAGAGTCTCTCAGGGGCGTGTATATGTTTAAGACATTATCAAGTGGCATAGGGGATATCCTAACACGATTAGCATAATAAGTGGATATGAGTGAATGAGTTGCACCTGTGTCAAACAAAACGCAAGCAACTTGACCATACATAAACAAGATTCTAGTGATGGTACCTGATGACGTGTTTGCTTGGTCCTGCGTGGTAGTATACACATGGTCCAGTAGTCGAAGGTAGCATGGAATCAGCATGCCCATAAGTACCCTCAATCTCACCCTTCTTGCAATCTTTCATCATGTGGCCCTGCTGGCCACATTTGAAGCAGGTGCCACTACCATGGCGGCACGGCTCTGGGTGTCTGCGATTGCATGTGTTGCAAAGAGGGTGAGTGTACCCTCCAACAGGTGTTCTAGTTGGTTGGGAACCTGTTTTAGTAAGTATGCGTGAGACATGATTATTGGGGTACAAACATGACTACACGGGAAGTTTAGATTGTAATACCAGATGAAGATGCACAGTTGGGTTGTGAACCTCTACGGTCCTGATCCCGTCCGTTGCCAGTGTACCTAGTAATAGAAGCTAAAGTGTCAGAATTTATGAATCATAAAGCAACATAACATAGAAATGAGAAATTTATAGGGACCTGCTGTTGCTGGAGTTGTTGACGTTCTTACGGTAGTTGTCACTACCTCCACGCCTATCAGATGTAGAACGGTCCTGAGTCTGACCGTTTCCCTTAGGCGGGTACTGCTGAGTGGCCGGTTGGGACCGGTCCCCAGTCTTTTGCCTGAAAGATGAAATTGTATAGATAATGATATATAATGGAAGATACTGAATTGAATGAAATGATTGCCGTTTGATAACTGAGATATATGAAAGTTTATGGACTTATATGTAGTTGTCGTGTGATAGGATCGAACTTGAGATTACGGGATTGCACACAATACGTAAAGAGTTAATTTAATTAATAAATATATTTATTGTATTTATTAATTTATTTAATAAATATATTTATATTTATTAATTTAACCGAGCAAGTAACTATATAACTTTAACGTTCGTTAATTAATTAATAGTTAAATTATAACGAGCGTTAAATAAACATATATTATGTATAAATAAAAGGAAAGAAGTTTGAAAGATTCCGGAACACCCCTAAGGGGTGTTCGACCGTCGGTTATGGCCTAGGGAGGGGGGGCAAAAGTTGCCTTATATTTATTGGGTTACAATGGGTTGGAAGTCTGTAAATACACCTCCTAATCCCTCATAATCAACATCATCATAAATCTTTTCCCCTTCTCTTCTTTGGTTCGATCGCAAGAGGGAAACTATTGTCCCTAGTATGTGATGATTCTATACTATTAATGAAGAAAGAAAGGTAGAAATGAGATTAATTTTAGAAAGAGAAACTAGAGAGAGAAAAGAGAGAGAAGTGTGTGAATTTGTGAAAATATTAGATTAAGGAGAAAATGAAATGACCAACACCCTTCCTAACATGCTAGGAAGGGTTTATATAGCCTTTGGTTACATGTAGCTTAATGGGCTATATGATCATGGGTCGGGCTTTCCTTTTGGGCTTTGGTTACTTATTAATGAACCTTAGCTTAAAGTTAAGCCCGTAATAACACGACTAATATACTACCTATTACAACGCTCTAAAATACGATACATAATAAACATATGACCGAGCATTCTTGTTTGGCTCAATATTTTGAGGCTAACAATCTCCCCCAACGAGAGGTCATAAACCTTGGTCATTTAGGAAATTTGTAGAGATTACTAATCTCGCCATAAATGAGTCTTGAACGTGTAATAGTAGTCTTGTTCCTTCATGCTGTGATCTTTGAGCCTTTGTCGTTGTCTTTCGACTTTGTCTTTAAGCTTGAGATCTTCAAATCATCCTTGACTTGTCTTTGCCATCTTGCGATCTTGTGTCTTCATCCACATTCTCACACTATTAATTGTTGAATATGTCTTTAGGCATGAGTATGTGGTTTCTGAATCATTGACTTTGCTGTGTAAACCGTGACGCCACCTTCTCGAGACAAAACATAGACACGGACTGAATGGCTTTGACATTCGTCCTAAATCGGTAGCGTTTTACCTCCGGTCAGTGAAGACCGTTATACGATATTAAATATCGAACCTGTGATCAGGTAGATTCAATTAAGAATCTCCTTGACAGGGTTTCGCGGTTGTACTAGCCGTTCTCTTTACTCGACCGTCTCAAATCAAGACTGCGAACATAAAGAGTGAATCAATTGGATAAATATCCGCTTGATTAAAGTCGTCAATTCAAATTCCTGGAACAAGTTTGATTCGTAAAGAATCTTACCATTGTTGCTTTCCAGTTGACACAAGTTTGATTCATAAGAATCTCGCAAGTCACCTACCGTAGCGCTGTTTGATGTTGACGCTAGAAGGATTTCCATTCGTCACTGTGGATATTAATGAATATCACTCTGAATGTTCTGGCAAGACCATAAAGATATTGCGTAGAAACCTGAAACGAGTTTGAATCAATTCAGAATCAAACCACTGTTGCTTTTCAGTTTTACACATGTTCAATTCATAAAGAATCTTGCATATGACCTACCGCAGTGCTGTTTGATGTTAACACTAGAAGGATTTCCACTCATCATTGTGAATACTAAGTAGTATCACTCTGAGTGTTCTAGCAATATCACAAGGATATAGCGTAGGACTCTCTTGATCTTCATCCGTGTGTCCTAACGAGATTTGATTGATCTCTTGGCTCTAGACTCGATTTGTGCACTTTTAGTGGTCGGAGGCTGGAGCAGATTCCACCTATCCAATATCAACTATCTCGAAGTGAGAAAGTCAATAGTAGTCATGTTGTTCTCCGTGACAATAAAACAAACTTCTTTTGAGAGAAGCCTGAGTAGCTAGGAAAGGGTTGTGCTTCACATCACTGGGTCCATGATGAGTTTGTCTTCATGATGAGTTGACCCGGTTTCTGCCTAAGTTGTATGGAGGGCTTCTTTCTTTACACCATTTATCCTTACATTTATTTTTCATTCTTCAACCCCTTCAATGCTTACCAAGACATCATTACTAGCACCTTGTTGTGATTGTTCCAGTGCTAGCATCAGTACTTAGTCGGCATTCAGCTACGTTCACATTCTACTCCATCTTTCCTAAGGACTTCTAATAATCTATTGGATTGTCCCTGGGAAGATCCCTCCGGTTCTGGTTGGATCATAGGACTTAAACCTAACCACCCTTTTGACACCAATAACGTCGTGAATTAAAGATGTTGTGGGTATTTGATCGTAACCATGAAAACCACTTTAAATTCTAACAAAGTGTTTGAAAAACATTTAACACCTTGCTAGTTTTGTCGTTTCAGAAATGCTCCCCCTTCACATGTGCATCGATAATCGAAAGTGTTTCGCACATGTAGGTAAGAGTTAAAGTGCTTGAGTCTTATATTAGATCACATTTTCTCCCCCTATCTCTAATATATAAAATCTTTGATATTAGAGATACCAAATTTGATTAAAATATATTTTGAAAAAATAGTCTTGAAATCTTTGGGAGAAAGATGTGTTAATCTTTTGCATGAAGTTAAAAATGCTCCCCCTCGAAAATTGATCCAATTGAATTGTCATTGTGAGGATATTATCCACATTTCGCTTTTTGAGGATGGGAGTTGTTGAACACATAATTTTTGAAATATTTTGAATATCATTGAAAAATTCTTGAAAAAATTGTGTTCAACGCTTTTTGAAAAATCAATTCTTTTTGTCGAAAGGTTTTTCTAAAGCATAAATTTGAGTTCATAGACTTTGAATGTCTTGACAAATCCACTCAAGTGTAAGAAGAGTTAACTTCTTTTGCTAAGGGTAAGAGCACGAAATCGTACACTCCCCCGTGAATATAGTTCCGGGTTGCAATCTGAAAGTGATTACAAGCCATTGTGTTGAGCTCAAAACGTTGAATGTTTTGTGACAAGCTCAACTCGTGATAGATTGCTCTACCCGTTGTTTGGAAATATTTGTCCAAAATAGACAATTTCCTTTATTAAAAGAAGAAATGACATGTTTTGAAAAATATTTACAACTTTCATTCGAGCTTTATGTACACACCCGTGTCGTTATTGAGCGACATTTCTAGGCACATCCATATTATCGATACTTAAAGACATGTCGAGAAGAATATTTTTGGATTTTGAAAGATTTTTTAATTTTGTGTTTTGCTTTTATGTGTTTTATATTTTTGTATTTTTCTTTTTCAAAGATATTTACAAGTTGATGTTTGAAAGATAAATCAAGCAGGCACCTTTGCCAGAATCTCCAGGTCTGCTGGAGTCAAACATCTCATACCAATTTGCCTAACGAGGTACTCAAACCTATCTTTCGACAGAGCTTTCGTAAGCAAGTCGGCTAATTGGTAATCCGTTCCAACAAAGTATAATTCAACGATACCTCTTTCAACTTGTTCCTTTATGAAGTGGTATCTGACATCGATGTGCTTCGTGCGGGAATGCTGTACCGGATTGCAGGAGATGGCTATGGCCGACTTTGAGTCACAGTACATAGGTACTTTATCAAAGTGGAAGCCATAATCCGTGAGTTGTGTTCTCATCCAAAGAACTTGAGCACAACACGCAGATAGAGACACATACTCTGCTTCGGCTGATGAAAGTGACGTGCAATCCTGCTTCTTGGAAGACCATCCCACAAGCTTATCTTGACCTAGAAATTGTGCACCACCAGAAGTACTTTTTCGTGTATCAAGACACCCTGCATGATCAGAATCTGAATAGGCCGTTAGAAAGAAACCGGTTTCCCTCGGATACCAGAGTCCTATGTGAATGGTATTCTTGAGGTACCGAAAGATCCGTTTAACCTCCTTGAGGTGCTTTTCAGTGGGTCGTGCTTGATAACGTGCACAGTAACACGTAGCATGTGAAATATCAGGTCTGCTTGTTGTCAAGTACATGAGGGACCCGATCATGGAACGATATCTCGTTTGATCTATGGGTAATCCCTCCAAGTCAGCATCTAGCGATGTGGTTGATAATGGTGTCCCAACGGGGTCACATGAAGTCATACCATGTTTTTTTATTATCTCTTGACAATACTTAGCTTGGTTTATAAAGATACCACTTGGGGATTGGTGAACTTGAATTCCTAGAAAGAATTTTAGTTCGCCCATCATTGACATTTCAAATTTGCTGTGCATTACTTTTTCAAACCATTTTGAAAGTTTTGGGTTTGTACACCCGAAAATAATGTCATCAACATAAATTTGCACAAGCAAAATGTCATCCCCATATTTATAAGTGAACAAAGTTAGATCAATGGAACCTTTTGAGAAACCTTTGGATACCAGAAATTTCAAGAGCTCGTCGTACCACGCCCTTGGAGCTTGCTTGAGTCCATATAGTGCCTTGTGGAGACGATACACCTTGTCAGGATAATGAGGATTGACAAATCCTTCCGGCTGCGTGACATAGACTTCTTCCTTCAAAGGACCGTTAAGAAACGCCGTCTTTACGCCCATTTGATAGACAGTGAATCCCTTATGTGCAGCATAAGCAAGGAAAATCCTGACCGCTTCCATGCGAGCAACTGGTGCAAATGATTAATCAAAATCAATTCCCTCTTTCTGGCCATACCCCTTAGCCACTAGCCTAGCTTTGTTCTTGATGATCGTATTCTCTTCATCCATCTTGTTTTTCCAGATCCAACGAAGATTTAATGGAGTCACATCGTATGGTCTGTCAACAAGTTCCCAGACTATAAGTCTTTCAAATTGTTGAAGTTCATCCGTCATCGATTCAATCCAAGCATGATCAGCCATGGCTTCTTTGATGTTTTTCGGTTCAGCCGTACTCACGGCGAGTGCGAACATACAAACATCGCCATCGGTGGCTAGTTGTCGTCTTGTACGAACGGGCTGTGAAGGGTTTCCAATTACGTGAACTAAAGGATGATCTCGGGTCCAATGATGTGTTGAAGGATGTCGTTGATAGAACGTATGCATATTTGACGGATCAACATGGCGAGTAGAAGACTCTCCAGTTTCGTGTACCGGTGTACCGAATGGGTTGTGAAAATCGTCATCGTCAGATAATGCACCGTCTGCTTGATTTGTGTTTCTGGAGCAATGATAGTAGTTGTGGATGTTGTAGGATCGATTGTTGAAGTGATATTCTGAAGAGATAAATCTGCAACAACCCGTGTTGAAGTAGATGAAGTTGTATCCTTTTGTTGATGATGATCGGTATCATCATTCGTATCATGAGTGACAGCGGAAGACTTCGATGCTACTTGTTTCTCCACCGTGAAATATTCATCATACATTGGTCCATATAACATTTCCAACTCTTCAAGTGTCGTGTCCACTGTCATATCTGCTCTATGAACATGTTCAGGAACCATCTTTGAACTTGACGGTTCATTGCTGTGGTCTTGAGTTCCGAGTTCCGTGCGGTTGTGAACGGAAGTCGTTTGTCGTTGTGGATCGGGACTTAAACTGCTTTGTTCAAGTGCCATTTCTTGTAATTCATCAAATCTGATATGAATAGTCTCGACTATCAATTTTGTTCTCTTGTTGTATACTCTGTATCCCTTAGACTGAGTTGCATATCCCACTAAAATGCATGCATCACCTTTCTCTTTCATCTTGTCCAGTGATTGTGGTAAAATACGACCTTTTAGGGAAAAGGCGTAAAAGCGGTAAGTATCGAGTGATGATTTAGGAAAATCAACACTAATGACCCTTGATGGTATGAAAGTTCGTTTCCCAAGGAGGTATATGTGTTGTGAAAAACTTGTAAAAGTTTGTGATTAATGATTGGTTTAGAAGGGGATTAGAAAAGAAGATGACGAAAACGTAAAAATAAAAATTAACAAAAAATCACTACTAGAAAGTTAAAACGTAGAACCTTAAAAACCACAAAAATAAAAATAAATTCTAAAAATTACCAAAAATTCACAAAAATCAAAATCAATAAACTAAGAGTTTACCAATGATCAAAACTTTTTTAAACCTTTTAAATGATTAAATATTCAATTTTTAAATGCTAATTAAAGCCCTAAAAATCAAATAAATTATCAAAAAGCCTAAATAAAGATTTTTAAATTGGTAAACCTCTAAAATGACTTAAAAAGACTAAAAAATATTTTTAGAAATTTTTAAACTAATAAAAACTATTTAAAATGATTTAAAAACTATTAAAACTTAAATAAATTAGAAAAATTAATCTAAAAGAGATAAAATTATTCTAAAAGTTGCTAAATTCCTATTTTAATGTAGTTAACCTAAGAAAAATGTAAAAAGTTGGAAAATGTGAAATTTTAAAAATAATAATAAAATAATAATAAAATAATAATAAAATAATATTAAAAATCCAAAAATTATAAAAAATTCTAAAAACTTGCAAACTAGTTTATTTTAACCTAAATAATCATAAAATCAAAGTGAAATTACCAAAATATCCCTAATGGGCCCTCAAATGGGCCAAATCCAAAAACAGTCAACCTAAATGGGCTTTTGGGCCCAAAAAGTCAAACTTGGCCCAATTGACTTGGAAAAGCCCTATCTGACTTAAAATTCAATTCTAAGAACAAAACTCTAAAGGCCCAAAAGCTGAAAATGAGTTTATCACAACTTATTTAACACTCAGCTTATTCTTATTGGGCTTTTCAGCCCATTAAGCCATAAGCTAATGCCATAAGCTCTAATTTGACACACAACCTTCTTTTGGGATGCTTATGAGATCTGTAAAAAGAATTTTTGAAAAAGCTTACTCAATAAGCTAGAAATAAGCAATGTATTATTTCACAAAACGACAAAATAGTCGGGTTTGAGAAATAATGCACCTCAGAACTTGATTCAACTTGCAAAAGCTTTCAAATGGACTCAATAAGCAAAATCAATCAACAAAAATCCAATAAGCACAACCAATAAGCCACAATAATCACAAATGAACTTATGTAAAAGTCAAAGGAGTTGGTTTTCTAGTCAACCTTAAAGTCAACAACCCAAATGCTCCAGTATGAACAAATGGGTCAAAATATGAGCACCTATTACAAAAACAAAGTTGTTGCAGGTTGGAATAAGCTATTATAGCTTATTGATAAGCTGACACCAAATTTACACTATCAGTGGCAACTAGCAGGGGAAAGGAGTTCCCACTGCTTTGACTAATTGACCAAACTTATTTGAGAGTTCTGGTTTGAATCAATAGGAAACAAAGGCACCCTTATGATCAGTGAATCACAAGGAGTTAATAGCAACAATAAAATCACAAATTGGTTCACACAATAAGCCACAATAAGCCAAACAATCACCAGATATGCACCCATTAGGGAAATAAGCAGATAAGCACTTAATAAGCAGATTTAGCCACAATAAGCCAACCAAACTTAACAGAATGCATACACAAGCTATATAAACTAAGAACAAACACAAAGCAACAAGAATCAAACACTGAATCAAAGTAAATAACAAGATCAAAGCACTAGAAGTTATTGATGAACAAAGAACATATGTAGAAGCAAGTTTGCTGATATACTTGACACTTGATCCAATTTCAAGCCTCAAATCCTTCTTCCCTGGTGTGATTAGTTATGATTTAGCACTTGTTAGCCCTAGCCTATGCTTAGATCTAGGTGTCCTCAAAATCCTAGCCAATTTTACCAAGTAATTAAGATTTTATAGCCAAATCAAGAATCTATGTGTTCAAAACCACAAAACCTGCAATTAGATGAACATATGCACCAAAACAACAGATACCAACACTTGCTTACACAAAACAAACACTTAGCAAACCACAAATCCAAAGTATGCAGTAGACCCAAACACTCCTTAATCTAACACTTAAAAAGGAACTTGTGATTTTAACTAATAACCTACTGATTTTAATGATCAAAAACACTTAAACAATAGCAACTAACACAATCAAACTCAAAAATCACCAGCACAAACACCAATACTCAAAATCAAAGCACCAAATTCAAAACAGCCATAAACATGAAATTTTTAGGGGAATCTTAACCAAGAGATTATACCTGCCTTCCACAACATCCTAGGAAGGCCAGCTATGCTCCTTGGACCTTGTTCAACAACTAGAACAAGACCAAGGTACTTCAACAAAGATGATCAAAGCATGCTGATGTTCAAAGCAGAACAAGGCTTTGACTATGATATTTCTTCAACACAAGCAACAAACAAACTCAACCAAAGGCTTAGAATCCTTCTCAGGCTTGGTGTCAACAAGCTTGAAAGAACTCAAGGCTTAAGGCTAAGGGTTAGTACACAAATAATAGCCAAATTCAGAAACAAGGACTTCAAGGCTTTTGAACCTTGAAAACCTTTCAAACCTAGACGTGCCTTAACCACAAGGTCAAGGAAAGTCTAAACAATCAAATGGAACTCAGAATTAGGCTACTCAAACACCAACTTCTAATTAAATCAAAAAGAGAATTCAATATTTTCAGAAATTCAAATTTTATGAAACTTAAAAAGGAATTACAAAGATTGATAGCGTAAAACTGGAACAAAGGGACTCTCACATGTTGAGGTCTCCTTTTATAGGCAAATGCCTGGCTAAACACTATTCACAAACCCTAGAAGTGAAATTCCCTAAATACCCTAAGTCCTTCTAGACGTTTTCTGATTTTGAGTTGTCCAAATTGATCAAGGCTGTTCATTTTAGCTTTGGAATGAAGCAAGGAGTCTTGGCTGTTGATTTTGTCACATAGGATTACTTGGAGGGTAAGTTGCATTCTGATTGGGTGACGTGTTGAATGGTGGGGTCTCTTGGTGAGTGGGAGTGAGGGTTTTGAGGTTGGGATGTGTTTAAGGTGAGGTGAATCAAACGTGTGCCAAGGTAATTGCAAATTACCCTTTGTTTTAAGTGATGTAATTATGGGTGGTAAAAGGTGAACAGTAACACCTTTAGATCCGAAATTGGGGGAGTGGAAAGTGTTTGGCGCATTTTTGGAGTTTGAATGTTTCAGTGCACAAAAATGGTCCTTGTACTTTGGGATTTTTGGTAAATCAAGTCTTTCAGCCTCAAAAACGTATTTCCCTTTGTATTTAACTTTCATACATTGGCAGTTTTGGCACAAACTTTCCAAAAAGGTTTATAAGGGTTATTTTTGACACTTTTCCATATTTCAAGGGCTGATCTTGGACATTCTTGATCTTTCAAAGGTCTTTAATGTATCTTTGTCTTGATGAGGGACCATAATTGACAATTTGAAATTGTTGAGGGACTAATCTTGCCATCTCTTCAAAGTTGAGGGACCTTTTGTGTAATTTTGACAAACTTAAGGGACCAAACTTGTAATTATGAATATACAAGGGTTTTAAGTGTCAATTCTTCAATAAATGAGGATCAATCTTGTTTGTCTTCAAGTCTTCAAGGGTATTTGTTGAGAATTCCATGATTAGGGCCCGGTTCTTTGTACGGCTTCGTTTCTCGTGTCCGTTTTTCCTTGTAACTTGTGATCTTTTGTCTTTTTCACGATATCCATACCTAAAATACACAAGTAAACAAACACAAGCATATATATGGTATTTTATGACATTTTTATGCATTAAAAGCCCGAAAAGAACGATGAGATCATGTATAAATGCCATCTCATCATCCAGATTTTAACCATCTCGAATAATGTAACACGTACATCCAAAAACATGAAGGTGTTTGAGTGAAGGTTTGCGATCATTAATTATGTGATATGGTGTCTTTTCGTGTCTTGGGATAACTAAGGAGCGGTTTTGTGTGTAGCATGCGGTTGACACGGCTTCGGCACAAAAGTATAGTGGAAGTTTTGAAGCGGATAATAATGTTCGAGCAGCCTCAAATAAAGTACGGTTTCGTCTTTCAACAACGCCGTTTTGTTTGGGTGTTCGAGCAATAGCTGTTTCATGTTCAATTCCTTCGGCTTCAAAATAATTTCTTAGTTTGGAATTCAAAAATTATGTACCTCTGTCAGTACGAACCACTTTAACTTGGGCTTGAAGACCACGTTGTAGCACTTTAAGGAAGCTGATGAGAACATCGGGTGTTTCATCCTTGGATCTCAAGAAGTGAGTCCATGTGTACCTTGAGTAGTCATCGACAATTACCATGACGTATTTCTTACCATTGATACTTTGAACACGCATGGGACCACACAAATCTATATGAAGAAGATCTAATCGTCCTTTAGAGCTTGGTGTAGTCTTTGTCTTGAAACTACTCCGTTTAGCTTTACAAAGCTCACAAGAAGAACAAATATGATCTTTGATGAATTTCAAGTTAGGAAGGCCTCGCACAATATCTTTCTTGGAAAGCAAGTTGATGGTGTCAAAGTTAAGATGAGATAAACGTTGATGCCATAACCAAGCTTGAGTCGTTGACGCTTTAGCCATGAAACAGATTGGAGTTGAAGATGTGGAGTCTTGTAGTGAAATAGTGTAGAGATCAGTTCCCCGTGTTCCGGTAAGTAAGTCATTCCCATCATAATCACGAACAAAACATGTCCTCTTTCTAAAAGCAACCTCCAAATCCGCATCACAGAATTGACCAACCGAGAAAAGATTGTGATTGAGCCCTTCGACGTAGTAAACCCTTTTGATAGTGATATTCCCCTGAACCAAGTCTCCATATCCTAGGATCGGTGCAAATTGATCATTTCCGAATCGAACCGTACCCAGGAACTTCTCCACGAAGTTAATTAGAAGCTTGAGATTCCCCGTCATGTGCTTCGTGCATCCGGAGTCCAGTATGAAGAGAATTATTTCGATCACCTGTAGAAGAATTAGAACACGATGGAGCATTTGCTAAATTGGACTCCATGTTAGTTGTGATTTCTAATTCATTAGTTTCCCTAGTTTCATCACTTAGAGGCACACTAACGCTCGTAGTCACATTTTCTTTCCTAACCTTAGGCATCCATTTATATCCTGGAGGACATTTATTAGCAAACCACCATTTCCAAGGCTTGCTAGCAGACTCATATAATTCCCTAATTCTGCTTCTAGGGTTCTTAGTGGTGGAGTCAGATGCAATACTTTTCTTAGGGGGGTTGCACCAGAATGGTTCACTTTGCGTTTGGGTTTTCTAGCACTAATAGGCATCACAGTTTGCTTCTTAGTTCTAGTTTCTACGCCTTTGACATTATTCAAACACACATAGCATGATTAGCATTATCACACTTTCCACATTTCACACAAACAAACTTAACTTTCATATCATTCAAAGTCGAATCATTCAAATCGTCATTACACGCGATTACAAACGTTTTATTCTTAGAAACATTGAAAATCCTAGGGTGGTCTTCTACTTCCTTCATCTTCCCTTGACTTTTGTTTTGCCAGACCTTTTCATTCATGTGAGTGCTCTTAAGCTGGGGCCGGCTAACACTAGCAGTGGGGACTACTCTTGTAGTAAAAGACACACGTCTATTAGTGTTTCTAGAAGTCTGAGGTGACTGACTTTCTTTGTTTTGTGTGGGTTTAGTGGCCAATCTATACATCCCTGGTTTAACCAAATTTGTGTTCTTAATGCGTTGTGATCGAATATGTGTTTTGGGAGTGTTTTGTGGTAACCTATCCTTCCCATCCGTCTTGGGGGAAAATGCAGGTTTTGCAAATGCAGAATTAGAGAAAACAGATGGTTTTCCCAAGACAGAGGGTCTAGTCACTTTTTGAGCATTGGGTTGTCTTACAACAGGTTTCTTAACACTAGGTTCCACAATCTTCCCACCCATCTTAGCAACGAGTTTCTGCAACTCTGCTATCGCTCTGTCCCTGTCTTGTAACTGAGCTTTCAACCCTTTAATTTCCAAATTCTGTTCGTTCATTTCTCGAAACGTTTGGGAAAGTTTTTCTTGCAATTTATTATCATATGGAAAACTACCAACGTCTTTTTGCAAAGCAAGTTCAAGAGAATGACAATGTTTTTGAAGGAAATCAGTTTTGTGTTGAAGTAACTCAAAAGACTTTTTATCAACATTTTCTTTATGTTTCGAAAGCTCAAGTTCAAGACGCTCACACTCTTTGATTTTATCAAGATATTTGCATGCAACATCAGAATATTCATCGATATCAGCACAAGATTGAAGAGTAACACACAAAATATCTTTGGAGAGACATTCTTCTAAGAGTAGATCATATTCGTTTGAAAATTCTAATTTGTCATTTTGAAGGTCATCAATTTCTTTTTCAAGAGACTCAACATATTTCAAATCATCAAACATTTCAGACTGAATTAAATTTTCAAACTCAAGAACATGTTCTTTTATTATCTTCGTATTTGGTATTAAAAGTTCTTTCACAAGCACAGTTATGTCGTGAGGAATCTCGGTTTTCCACTTATCCTTTTGACGTTTCTCCCAATCGCTTTCAACAATTGATTGAACATTATTAAAGTGGTGTTTCAGAAAACCAAGTATTTTTCTACTTTTGCTTTTAGAAGCATCTAGAGGCAAATAGTTAATATATTTAAAAACATTTGTTTTCCTCTTAGTGGCAAAAGCTTTTTTCCATTGAATTTTTTTTGTTTGCATTCTAAAAATAAATCCTCACGAGACTTCTGTTTTTGTGGAGTGAAAAGACCATAAAGACTGTTTTCATAAGCATAGTTATATGGTTTCACAAAATCTTTATTGACCGGTGATCTACTCTCCTCATCCCAAAGGGACGTCTCTTCACTATCGAGGTTAGCTATAGGGCAATCATGACTGGTCCATTCGGACTCGTCAAGATAAAAATGGGGGTTTGCAGCTTGAGCTTGTTCGAGGTACTTGGGTGTGGAAAAGCTAGGTTGACCCTTGAAAAACGACCGAGGTGCTATCATTCTTACGGTTTGAATAGAGTCATGTGTATTATAAACAACTTTTTTCAAAAAATCGACTTGTTCTTCGAGATCCTTTAGTTTTTCAGTATCTTTGCTTTGTCTATTTTTGAAATCTTGTTTTAATGTTTCAACCTCTTGTTTCTTCTCGTCAAGAATTTTAGCAGAATCGGTGGTGTTCATAGAAATCCTCTGTTCAAGTTCATTAACTTTTGTTGTGGCAAGGTACGTTTTTTGACGTTCATCACTTAATAAAACATTAAATTGACATTTTTCTTTAGTTAACAAAGCAAGAGCTTCATTGTATTTATTTTCAAAATCGTCCTTTTTAACTTTGATGACACGACTTTTGTACCCCTCAAGCTCGTTGGTCTTTTGAAGAAGCTCAGCCCTATAACTATCAATAGTCTCACTAGATTTTATAAGAGCGGCTTTGCATTCTTCAAAGTTTTGAGTGAGCGCTGTGTTTGCTTTCTTTAATTGCTTTTGATTCTTTCTATTTTCATTGACATCTTTTTGTAAACTAGCAATTAAATTAGCAAGCGCGACACGCTCCTCGTCATCACTCATTTGCATGTTGATCATCCTCAAACTCATTATTGCACATGTCTGATGAATCGGGTGTGGTATTGCTATCAACCGTTTCCATCATACACGTGTCAGTAATTGTTGTTGCTAGATCACTATGCTCATGTGTATTACCAAACACATTATATTCAGCATCATCTTGTACCTTATCAATTGGCTCGGTATCAAATATAGGACCATTGTCATCTTCAGTGACGTTAAGGACCTCATGAATCTTTGCCATGTATGAATAATGTTCCTCGAGTTCTTGGTCGGAGAGTTCATCATCTGTGTCGTCAAGCATTTATCCTTCCTCAGCTGATAACTTGATTCCAGCTTCCATTTTTGTAACACCCCGCTCCGAAAAGAGACAAAGTGCTACTAATATGGTGTCACATCAGATACATCAAATTTTAAAAGGGCTAAAATGAAACTTTTATTAAATCCAAAATACTTAAAGTAATATCTTAAGAAACAGAAATCCCCAAAACAACGGGGTCCAAAATGCAAAGTATCAAATCATAAAATGTCTTAAGATTTATTAAAAACTTGGGTGAATCTAGGTAAGTCCAAACTCTCTCAATGCCCCGTCTCCCGCTTAATACCTGCCGCATGGAAAAAGAAACGGCTGAGCAAAATGCCCAGCGAACGGATATAACAAATATGATTTAAGGCAAAAGATATAACAATAATGAAGGTATCACAATGTATGAATCATAAGGATGATTAAGTGGATGAATAAAAAGGGTTAATGAAAGACAAGAATAGCCCACGAGTACACATAACAAATCACATATCCAAATCAACCAAATAATCATATATGTGTACTAGGATTGCGACTCCTATGTACCAAAGTGACGGCGTGTAATGCACACACAAAACTATCACATTAAATCACATCATATCATATCAAACAAATACCTAGGATGCATCCATACGCTCCCTGCAAAACAAATGTCAATAGCACGTGCACTAGCTCATGACTAGCACCCACACTCACAATAATATAATAATTATGTGCACCAAAAGGGAACGCCGGGGATCTAATCACACCGCCCCAGTTAGTGTCATGTCACCGGTACATCGTATGACATGGTCATGGAACCCCCATGACTAGATACAAAATATGGCTCGGGCTTAAGGGTTCATTTCAAAAGCATAACAACTAGGAAAAATATAAGTATTCAAATGGGGAACATATAAAGGCATAACAATAACGAAATCATAACAAGGCAAAGAATTTAAGGATCATATCAAAACAGAAACCAAGGATGTGGGAACATAGCAATGGCATAAGGATTTATCAAATGGAGTTGTGTAAGAAAGAGTAAAAGAGTGTTCTTTAATAAAGAACCGAATATCCGTACCTTAAAAGCACAAACAAGTCACGGAATCGTATACAAAGCAACAAGTCCTATTCCCGTGTCACCAAGGCTAAAAGATACATAAAAATATGTCTTACATACTGTTCTAGAACAAAAGATTACAAGGTTTCATGATTCGGTGATTCAAAACCCTAATTATACACTTTCCCAAAACCCGTCATTTAGGGACTGTTTTAGAAGATCCGACTGTAAAACCATTTTCCAAAACCATACTCACTGATTAAAGTCCATATTTGAAAAATACATTCGAAGTAGATAGTTTTAGACCCCGGATTCACTCAAAAAGCTATCCCGAGGCTCAAGATATGACTCTTACAAGATGACTCATATTCTGATTTTTAAGGACTGTTTTCAAAGATCGACACGGTAACCATAGTTCCAAACCACTTCAAAACGTTTTAAGACCTGTTATGAAAACTAGATTCATTGTAGATGGTTTTAGGATTTTGAAACTCTTAAAAAGATGTTATAAAACCCGTTTTACAGCCCTTACAAGATCACCCAAAATCCGGACAGCCCTTAGTTATTATTACGTATGAGCCGGTTTAATGATCTAGACCACCATAGGTTAGCTAGATCTTTATAAAAACTTTATAAAACTATATTAGAACATATTTAGGCTGGTCTAAAACAAGATCTAACATACAAAAACGTTTTTAAGGTATTGAATCACCAAAACACATTTTTAGGGTTTCAAAACCCTAGAAATCATGTTTATGCATTAAATCAAAATATAAGAAAGCCATAAAGGTGACATAAGGATTATAAGGACTTACATGAGATGTGTATAATGATATATTAATCACTATACACACAAAATAATAATAATGAATGTTTAGTAACAAGAATGGAGGTTTAGAGAGGAGAAAGATCAAGAACAACCTTAAGGTTTTAAGGTTTTCTTAACAATGGAGATGAGAGGAGATTTTGGTAGAGTTTAGGCAAAGTGAAAAGTGTTTGTTGTGTGTTTTAGGCCTGCCATGGGGTGACTTTATATAGCAAAATTCTATTTTAGTTAAAAGCTTGAATTAAGGAATAACATTAACTAGGTTTTTCAATCCTTGAAACATATGTTACATCTTTGCATTAAAACACATTAAAAATCATCAAAATCATTCCTAAAACCTACCAAAATTCGTGTGTCTTAGTCAAAAATGGGGAAGGATTTTCATCTCAATTTTAATGCCATTATAACATACCAAAAAGTTTCCTTTTTCCCATTTTAACAAGTCTTACAAAAAGTGTACATTTAACAAAGTGTGTACTTTTTTAAATAAAGATAACCTAAGTTTTAAAATATTTATTCACATTAGTTTAAGAAGGTCCATTTATACTTTGTCTTTATTTAAAGTATAGGTTATAAGATAATTTGATAAAAAGGTTTCATAATCTAAGTCTTATTTATTTAATACTTATGAAAGAATTAAACTATGCTTTAAATTATATTAAGTAAATAAAATCTCTACTATTAAACTTACATAAAACTCTCAAATTCATATAACATGTTCAAATATCATACTTTATTTAAATTTCCATATTATAAGAATCTGGGTTTTACAACTCTTCCCTTCTAAAAAGAAAATTTCGTCCCCGAAATTAAAGTAGTGTTATGGATTCTACAATTCCTCCTCCCTAAAAGAAAAATTTCGGCCTCGAAATTGGAATAACACGATTAATCGAAAAAGAATACGAAAACGCACGAATCGGATCGAATGAATTTGAAACAGATGAAGTGGCGATAGATGAAATCATCTTACACATAACACTTGCAGAATATGCACGGAAGTAATGTTAATGGAAAGGAATCACAGAGTGTTTGCACAAATAGAAGGGATATCAAAGAAAAATAAACTAAGAATTTCTTGGAATCGTACCTAATGACTTTTCATCTTCATCACCGCTTCCATCTTTCCTAGGGCAATCCTTAATCCTATGTTCAGTCGACCCACAACGAAAACATGCCCCAGATACCTTATAGCATGTCCTTCCAGAATGAAGCCTTCCACAAGCTTGGCACGATGGTCCTGAATGACCCTTTTGACCATCCCCTTTGTTGTTATGAGTCACTGGTCTAATACGGTCCCCCTCACGGTTCCTCTTATTCAGTCCCGACCTCTCACGATGAATTTCATAGTTCTTTGCAGCATCAGCCACCACCGCCACATCCGTGAAATCCAGGTTCACAAGGTTGTCCCCAACTTGATCGTTGAGAGCCCATTTGAACCTCTATGCCTGCTCCTCTTGTGTACCCGCCTTTGTCCCTAAGAAACTTGCCAGCCTCAAGAACCGTTTCATAAAGTCCCCAGTAAGCTCTCCCTCCTTCTGCCTAATATTGTGGTATTCCCGCTCGTATCTCTGTTGCTCTGACTTAGGGAAGTATTGCAAGAAAAAGGCATCTCGAAAGTAGGCCTTCCACCAGTTCAGAGCGTCACCCTCTAACTTGTAGCTAGCTAACCTAGCCTTATACTCATATCTACAATCCAACACTTCGAACAACTTCTCAATGTGTGCAATCCAGTTCTCAGCATCGACTGGATTGGAAGCAACACTAAAGGAACGAGGTTTTTGCTTGCCAAACCTTTCCAACCATGTATGCATAGTAGGAGTTTGGCCATTGCTTCCGCTAGCAGTATTCTGGCGAATTTGGTTGGTAATTTCAGTAGTAAGGCCAGGAATTAGTGCAGAAACGGCTCGTTGCACCGCCTCGTCAAACGCGGGACCGGAAAAGACGGGAGAATTCTGACGTGTGTTCACCATCTGAGATATAAACGAATTAGTGGTGACAAAAAAATAAAGTTTATAAAATAAAATGCACATATACAAAGAAAGTGATAATATCAGAGTACGAAGAAGACGTCATTGTTCGGGCCATCATAGTTAGGAAGCCATTCTATAAACGTTTGGGGAGCGAGGGCACTTTAAATCGTAAACCCAACCACTCAGCCAAGACGTAATATCGAGATGGAACATCCTAATACTAAGCTCCCTACTAACATGACAAATTCCACGGAAACGAATACGTATCGAAAAGATCATAACAATATCAAAGTACGCGTGGAAGCCTAATCTACCTAATCCTCACAGGTCAATCCTAGGTCGTAGCGGCTCTGATACCATAATTGTAACACCCCGCTCCGAAAAGAGACAAAGTGCTACTAATATGGTGTCACATCAGATACATCAAATTTTAAAACGGCTAAAATGAAACTTTTATTAAATCCAAAATACTTAAAGTAATATCTTAATAAACAGAAATCCCCAAAACAACGGGGTCCAAAATGCAAAGTATCAAATCATAAAATGTCTTAAGATTTATTAAAAACTTGGGTGAATCTAGGTAAGTCCAAACTCTCTCAATGCCCCGTCTCCAGCTTAATACATGTCGCATGGAAAAAGAAACGGCTGAGCAAAACGCCCAGCGAACGGATATAACAAATATGATTTAAGGCAAAAGATATAACAATAATGAAGGTATCACAATGTATGAATCATAAGGATGATTAAGTGGATGAATAAAAAGGGTTAATGAAAGACAAGAATAGCCCACGAACACACATAACAAATCACATATCCAAATCAACCAAATAATCATATATGTGTACTAGGATTGCGACTCCTATGTACCAAAGTGACGGCGTGTAATGCACACACAATCCTATCACATTAAATCACATCATATCATATCAAACAAATACCTAGGATGCATCCATACGCTCCCTACAAAACAAATGTCAATAGCACGTGCACTAGCTCATGACTAGCACCCGCACTCACAATAATATAATAATTATGTGCACCAAAAGGGAACGTCGGGGATCTAATCACACCGCCCCAGTTAGTGTCATGTCCGGTGCATCGTATGACATGGTCATGGTACCCCCATGACTAGATACAAAATATGTCTCGGGCTTAAGGGTTCATTTCAAAAGCATAACAACTAGGAAAAATATAAGTATTCAAATGGGGAACATATAAAGGCATAACAATAACGAAATCATAACAAGGCAAAGAATTTAAGGATCATATCAAAACAGAAACCAAGGATGTGGGAACATAGCAATGGCATAGGGATTTATCAAATTGAGTTGTGTAAGAAAGAGTAAAAGAGTGTTCTTTAATAAAGAACCGAATATCCGTACCTTAAAAGCACAAACAAGTCACGGAATCGTATACAAAGCAACAAGTCCTATTCCCGTGTCACCAAGGCTAAAAGATACATAAAAATATGTCTTACATACTGTTCTAGAACAAAAAGATTACAAGGTTTCATGATTCGGTGATTCAAAACCCTAATTATACACTTTCCCAAAACCCGTCATTTAGGGACTGTTTTAGAAGATCCGACTGTAAAACCATTTTCCAAAACCATACTCACTGACTAAAGTCCATATTTGAAAAAATACATTCGAAGTAGATAGTTTTAGACCCCGGATTCACTCAAAAAGCTATCCCGAGGCTCAAGATATTACTCTTACAAGATGACTCATATTCTGATTTTTAAGGACTGTTTTCAAAGATCGACACGGTAAACCATAGTTCCAACCACTTCAAAACGTTTTAAGACCTGTTATAAAAACTAGATTCATTGTAGATGGTTTTAGGATTTTAAAACTCTTAAAACATGTTATAAAACCCGTTTTACAGCCCTTACAAGATCACCCAAAATCCGGACAGCCCTTAGTTATTATTACGTATGAGCCGGGTTTAATGATCTAGACCACCATAGGTTAGCTAGATATAAAAACTTTATAAAACTATATTAGAACATATTTAGGCTGGTCTAAAACAAGATCTAACATACAAAAACGTTTTTAAGGTATTGAATCACCAAAACACATTTTTAGGGTTTCAAAACCCTAGAAATCATGTTTATGCATTAAATCAAAATATAAGATAGCCATAAAGGTGACATAAGGATTATAAGGACTTACATGAGATGTTTATAACGATAGTAATCACTATACACACAAAATAATAATAATGGATGTTTAGTAACAAGAATGGAGGTTTAGAGAGTAGAAGATCAAGAACAACCTTAAGGTTTTAAGGTTTTCTTAACAATGGAGATGAGAGGAGATTTTGGTAGAGTTTAGGCAAAGTGAAAAGTGTTTGTTGTGTGTTTTAGGCCTGCCATGGGGTGACTTTATATAGCAAAATTCTATTTTAGTTTAAAAGCTTGAATTAAGGAATAACATTAACTAGGTTTTTCAATCCTTGAAACTTATGTTACATCTTTGCATTAAAACACATTAAAAATCATCAAAATCATTCCTAAAACCTACAAAATTTCGTGTGTCTTAGTCAAAAATGGGGAAGGAGTTTCATCTCAATTTTAATGCCATTATAACATACCAAAAAGTTACCTTTTTTCCCATTTTAACAAGTCTTACAAAAAGTGTACATTTAACAAAGTGTGTACTTTTTTAAACAAAGATAACCTAAGTTTTAAAATATTTATTCACATTAGTTTAAGAATGTCCATTTATACTTTGTCTTTATTTAAAGTATAGGTTATAAGATAATTTGATAAAAAGGTTTCATAATCTAAGTCTTATTTATTTAATACTTATGAAAGAATTAAACTATGCTTTAAATTATATTAAGTAAATAAAATCTCTACTATTAAACTTACATAAAACTCTCAAATTCATATAACATGTTCAAATATCATACTTTATTTAAATTTCCATATTATAAGAATGTGGGTTTTACAATATTCTTGCACAGGAGCATCTTTTCCTTATGATAACCATAATCTTTAACCCTATTTGGCTGCCTGCATTCCCTAGCCAAATACCCAAAACCTCTGCAGTTAAAACACTGAATCCCACTTTGTTGCACAACTTGAGTACCAACAGTTTCCCTATTTCCAACAACAGTAGCCACCCTCTGATTATCATACTTAGGTTGTCGATCATACTTTGGAGGACTCTCAGCACGTCTTCGTGTGTCATACCTTGGAGGACTCTGTGCATGAGTGTTCCTCGAGTTGAAGATGTTCGAAGGTTGTTGTTGGTGGGTTTGTAGATTTTCTTATATTGCTTCATAACGAAAGCCATTTGTTGCTTGAATTCCCTATCCCTTAGAGCTACTTCTTCATCACTGTCTTCTTCGGATGATTGCTCAGGTATGGGTGATGGTGCTCTTGCAACTTCTTTGCCTCGGGATCGTGTTGGAGCATGTGACTTAGAGACAGTGGATGATCGTGGTGATGATGATTGAGTAGAGTAGGTCTTTGAAGTATGAGAGTGATAATCTGGGTAATGTTGAGTGGTAGACACCAAAGCAAGTGGACTGGAAATCTTTGCAACTCGTTCAGCTCGAAGTTCATTTGCCTCATTTTGAAATTGTTTCAAAATGTCGAAGAGCTTGTGATATGAAACTTCGTCTAATTTTTGTTGTTGTTTCACCAAGGTGACAAACCGTGTCCACTCTGGTTGAATTTGCTGTAGAAATTGGACATTGACTTGCATGGTGGAAACTTGCAAGTTGTTTCGGGTCATATCATTCATCATCTTGTAGAATCAGGAGTAATAAGAATCAATTGATTCCCCATCCTTTGATGTAAACTTGCCAAAGTTCCAAAACATCTTAGTTTTCACATCTTGTTTGTTAAGTGATTCACCTTGTTGCAATCTTTTAATTGCCGTCCACATTTCTTGAGCAGTAGGACATGCGTCAACCGTAGAGTAAATTTCATCTCCAATGCCACTGAGAATTAAGTACATTGCTTCCTTCTCTGCATCAAACCACGCACGGTTCTCTGGGGTGAGGTCGGCCCTCTTTTCATCACGTTCATATACGGGTTGTGCATCACTTGTGTCTGTGGCTGGTACTGCAGGAACTTGAATCCTTGAGAGTTTATAGGGTCCTTCCAAGATACATTGCCTTAAAGCATCACCGTTAGGTTTTGTGTCAAGGTAACGTATAAAACGGGGATTTCCGTTGATCATATCGACCCGACACAAGCATTGGTGGTCTTTCTTTGTTACCTGCCACCATTATGTTGTTGTTCGTCACACGATATTCAGCGGTAGAATCCATCTCAATATTCTCTGAATGATGAAGTGAATATGGGTCTTAAGTAGATTTGTTGTGATTGGTTGGTTGTTGAATTTCCGAAAATTGCGATTTTTATTTTTTTTTCTCAGTCCGACAATTAATTCCTCAGTCCGACAAAACGGTAGACCTAAAAAATTTGTAATCACCAAATTTTGAAATCGAGCTAGAAATATCCTAAAACTAGTATGGAAAAAATTTGATTTTACTTGACCTAAAAAATTTTAACTCTTTTTTTTAATCTTCGTGTAAACTACGTTCCGAGACTAGTCTAGATAGTGGCTAAATCTAAAAATACTCGAACAAAATTTAGATGTCCATCGCAATGAGACCCATCGCACTCTGATCGCACTCTAATCGCTCTCTGATCGCACTATGATCGTACTCCTAGATCGTAGTCTGATCGCACTTTGATCGTACTCTTTGATCGCAGTTGGATCGTACTCTTAGATCGCAGTCAGATCGTACTCTCCTATCGTACTCTTTGATCGCAGTTGGATCGCAGTCTTGGATCGTAACAAGGGATCGTACTCTTGGATCGTAACAGGGGATCGTACTCTTGGATCGTACTCACTTGATCGTACTCTCCGATCGTAATGAGTGATCGTACTCACGGATCGTGACTATGGATCGCAAGTAGAAACCCCCAGGGTTTATGCATTCACAAAATCAGATCGTACCCCAAAAATTAAGCCGAGACTTAAGAGCAACAAGAAAGAATGGATTTTTACCTTGGATTTCGTGATTCAATCCAAACCAAAGTAACCAAAATCTTACCACACGTATGAAAGATGTAGAGATTAAAGGAGGAAGATTTAGAGCACGAAAAACATAAGAAAAAAAACTTGAATCCGAGTAGATTTTATGGAAAAATCACACGAATTAAGTAGTAAATCAACAACGAATCACAAAAAACTAACCCATGGCGATTGATACCAATTGTTGTCCCTAGTATGTGATGATTCTATACTATTAATGAAGAAAGAAAGGTAGAAATAAGATGAATTTTAGAGAGAGAAGTGTGTGAATTTGTGAAATATTAGATTAAGGAGAAAATGAAATGACCAACACCCTTCCTAACATGCTAGGAAGGGTTTATATAGCCTTTGCTTACATGTAGCTAATGGGCTATATGATCATGGGTCGGGCTTTCCTTTTGGGCTTTGGTTACTTATTAATGAACCTTAGCTTAAAGTTAAGCCCGTAATAACACGACTAATATACTACCTATTACAACGTTCTAAAATACGATACATAATAAACATATGACCGAGCATTCTTGTTTGGCTCAATATTTTGAGGCTAACAGAAACAACAAAGGGTTTCGGTTGGTTTTCTTGGTTGATCGATTGTATACATAATCTAGTCCTAGCCCCTCTCTAGGGTTGTTGGGCAGATTAATTACAAGCGTTTTAGCTCGTTTTTCACGTGATAGAATCACGGTTAGCTCGTTGTATTACGTGTGTACAAGAACGTAATATAGTCTTACTTTAGACTATATCTTGGTAGAGACTGCAGGAAACCCGAATTGGTGATTCATTCTTCGTGTTGTGGAGTTGCTTTAGCGTAAAGGTATGTAACCCTAATTCGATTAATTATAATTGTGTTATTAGTTATGATCTTGTTAAATCGCTTCCGCTATATGTGATTTGCTCTCGTTTAGGGTTTTATATAATTGTTATGATACTTATAAACCTTAGTGGCATCGAGAGCCGTTTTAAACATGTTATAATTATCGAAAATATAAAGTTTTTTAACTATAATTGTTTTGAGTTAAAACTACATGTTTTTTAGGTTTTCATAAAATTAGGGTTTTATTTTTTATAAATTAGGGTTTTTACTCTAAATTCTATAAAAAAGAGGAATTCTTTTGAAACCCTAAATTACATGTGGGATAATTTTAGATTAAATTACATGATTAATTGTGATGTCATGTATGGTTACGATCCATAGAGATTTATTTGTTAAGATTTGTGGGGAATCCATATTACGTACATGTTTTCATGGATCGTAAAATTATATGTTTATATGATTTTATGTGCTACGTGATTATTTGATTCAATAAATCTAAAATTAGGGAGACTTTTATATAGAGATATAATGACCTAGATTTGATGATTATTGAATAAATTGTGACAATCTGTCAATTTATGGTTGATATTTTATTCTCAAGTATGATTTAAAAATATTATTTTAATGTTATATTATGAACTCACTCATTTTTGGGAAGAAATTTGGGTTTACGTCTTGAAGTAGCATCGACTACGTCTAAACCGGAGAACTCTACGTTACGTGCTTACGTTTACATACACCGTTTTTGGTGACAGTCCGACATTTCAGGAAATAAATTTATCCGTGAATATTATTTGGGATTTTAAATTTGTGTTGGTTCATAAACTCACAAATTTAAGAGAATAGATTAGGACTTACGTTCATAATTTAACGTCCTTTACGACTAAACCGGATACCCTAGGATTACGTATTTACGTTTTTGAACTCCGTTTTTGATGAGACAATTTTTATTAGATTCGTTTTGTGCTGTTGATTCATAAATTATAAAAAAGTTTTTCGTAAAACGACCCGAGGGCACGCAAATCGAGGAAACTAGAATCGAGGAGTACCCGTAATTAAATGGGGATGAGACAAGATAAACTTGTCCCATCCCCCACACATGGGACGGCCACAAGTATACAACACACCACATTCAGTGTCATCTTTATATAAACTAGATGGACACTTGTCCATCTAGCCTTCCAAAACTACCAACACCTCAAAACATGTTAACAAAACCATTCACTCTCATTTTCACTCATGCAAACCACCAATTTTCTCTCTACTCTCTTGCCTTTTCCGTCCACCATAGCTCCACCACCACCATGTTCGTCAAAATCTAGCCATAACCCAAGTCTATAATCAACATATGTTGAAGCCTAGTTGAAGTAATGAAGATTGGAGGTGATTTTAACAACTAGCAAGAAGTTTCCATGAAGATCAAGGGCTGATTTCTCATAAGGAGTTTATAAAGATTGGTGGACTTGAAGATGATATTGGTTTATTTTTGCAATCAAAATCCAAGCCTTGTTCATCAAAAACTCATCTTTTCATCACTAATGGTGGTATAGAGATTGTTTCTTCCTATCCTCTTGTTATTTTGATTATGTAATCTTGTATTTTCTTTATTTATGTATATGTATATGATGATGAATGATGATTAAAAATATTATGTGGGGATTTGGTGTTGATAAACATGGGTAAAAAGATGGAAAACCATATGTAAAATGGTTAAATCTTATTTAATAAGTTAGCTGTATAAAACAGTAACTAACCAAATGATAAACTGATAAAATAGCAAAGTGGAATCAATATACAGTCATTATTAGGTCTTGTACACATGTGAGAGTTGGCCATGCAATGGAATCATTATAATGAGTGAGATATGATCAAAACAAAATTAGTGTATCAATCTAAATAGTCTGTTTTGTGAGGACTGTTAGGGATGCTTAGACTTGGATTGAGCAGTAGCTAAAACTAAGTTATTTGTAACACATAATATGAAGTTTATGTCATCCAAAAATGAGCTTCTATCTCTTTGTAGAACTCAAGATATGATAAAAATGGTGAAAGTGAAACTAAACATCAGATTTTGTGAAATTAAAGTTTAATAGTATTATAATAGCACTCAAATAAATATAGTATGAAATGTAAATTAAAACCCACTATATATATTACATTTATATAAGTATGTACAGTAATAAATAAATGGGACATTTTATAAAAATGGTAATTTGATAAGTTTTATAAGTTATAAAACTATAAACATGATTTTTACGTCTTTTCGGCTAAAACCGTAAAATTAGCGTTTTCGTCAATTAAAACTTAGACGGTCGGACCCGTCTAATGTAAACTTTTTATAACTCATATAATGATATATATATAAGTACATATTACAAGTAAAAACCGATAAAACCCGAGCTTTATAACATATGGACATTAACGGGCCAAAATAGCCTTATTGGACTATTAACCCGACAAGTTTGGCTAAACACTTATAAACTTACTCATTGGGCTTAACCCACTTGGACCCAACATGTAAAGTATAATACTTATATTAAAAGTGTAAAATGGATTAATATAAGGTAATGGGCTTATAATAGGCTTATTGGGCCTAAAACATGTAAATAAGTAAAACTAGTAACTAGTATAAAAGTTACCAACACATAACACTAAATTGAGTAAATAAGAATATACAATCCCACTTGATCATCATCATATTTATAGAATCATCATACAAATACATAGCCATTATTTTTATAAAAGTCATTAGACAAGAGTCTAAGACGAGTATTATTTGTCTAGGTTTTCGTGATTGAAGCACGTACCGTACATCCAAATCACCGATAAGCGCCTTTCCTAATCAACGTGAGTTCATAGCCTCGCACTCTTTTAAATGTTTTAATGAAATGTTTTATAAACCCGCGAGGGAGATAACATGTTAGTTTTGATAAAATAGGACACCATTTGTCCCGATTGTTTGAGTATTGATTTGGACCCGAATGATTGTATGACCCGATGAATGATTATATGACCCGATGTGTGAAATAAAATGTATTATTAAAGTTAGGTTATGTCACTAAAAGTCCCATTAGCATGAATTGTAAACTATCGGGATTTGGTAGACGCTTATGCATATAATAGTACTATTTGGGGACGATCACCCCAGTTCGCGCCTTGACGGTTGATCCCCGTCGTGCCACATTGATTGGTAAGCGAATTTATGTATGAGAAGATTTCCATAGCGTGATTTTTGTGACGACACGCTAACTTAGATGGGCAAATTGAGTTTCGGGTTAGCTATCCGTTGTTTGTAGTAGTAAGGTAACAATGTCATGCGGCTTATAATAATCCAAATAATGAAAATACTGCCATACGCATTGAATTACAATATATTGCCTGACTAGCAATACGGGGTCTTATTATTGATATTATGTTTGTGTTTTGGTTTTACATAACCATATTCATATAACGGTTTTTATTTAACTCTATACAACGTTATAAAACGTATTGTATGATGTTTTTACGACATTGGTTCGTATAATGGTTTTGAAGGCGAAAGCCTATATTATGATTTTGACAAAGATTTGTATAAAATGTTTTTGGCTTATTTTATGGCCTACAACAAAGGATTGTACAAAATGATTTTCGGTAATAATTTTATACCGATGTTATATTGATGGATTTCATTAAACTCTATGAATTCACTCGGCGTTTTTGCTGACCTTTTCTTTTAACATGTTCTATCTCAGGTACTTGAAGGTAATTCTCGGGAAGACGACAAGAATTCATGGCCCGCACTTAAATAACAATTTCCATTCAAATGCTTTGTAAAACTTGTATGAAATACTATGACTTGGGACCTATGTAAATTTGATATTTATGAATGGAAATGATTTATTATTAAACGACGTGATTTTTAAGCATTGTCTATGATGTGAGTAATGTGCTATCCCGTAACACCAACGACTCTTCCGCTGTATTGAATTATGTATATTTGGGGGTGTTACAGTTTGGTACCAGAGCTCTCGTTATAGAGAACGAAAGATTTTTAAAACCAAGGTTTTGATTAAAACATTTCAAAATCTTTTAACTATAAACATTTTTGTCAAAATGTCTAAAAACTTTTGACTATAACGGTGCCGAAGAATTTTCGAGTTACCAACAAGGCCAGGCTGAGAAGTGTTATTTTAATATATATATATATATATATAACTTGGATTATATATATACATATGATGTAATTTGATTACATGATTGTTTGATGATTATTTCTATATTTATACGAGGTATTTATACGACGTAGATTGTCACAAGGAACCCTAAATCCCCTAGCAAATTAATCTAAGCTATTTCTGTAGGAATTCTAGCTATTCCAGATCCAAACCAAGTTGTGGATATTTATTATCCCAACAAAATGGTTGATATTCGTAGAAATGTAGATATTAGTTGATTGTGATATTGAAGAAGAATTGGCGAGATTAAAACTGATATCGATCTCATGACGATCTTTCCTTATAGAGTGGAGCTTGACCAAACATTACCACCTGGAAAGGTGTCATCTGATTCGTTGTCACCTAATTCTTAAATTGAAATCGAAAGGGTGAATGTTGCACTTGAGGCTGTCAATGGAACCATTACCCAAAAGCCTCATGCCACTAGTACGTTTCCGAGAAGTCTAATTGAATGATCGAGTCATTTCATACTAGTGACTCATTTGATAACTATTATTGATTAAGGAGCTATAGGATTAGAAATTGAGTGTTGTTTATATCGAACTTTTATTGCCCTATTAAGGTCTAAAAATAAAGTTGAAAGTATTGGAGAATGAGGTAGGATGTTGCATTGAGTATAAGTTGGTTGAAACTTGAATAAAGTAAAACTTAACCCGTATGGAATATGAGATTGTTAAGAGGAAGTCGTTAAGTTCTGTGATTGAATTATAAAGTTTTAAATGATTGTTGGTTCGTGTTAAGGGTTGCTCCTAGGCCATTGTCCAATGACGAGGATGCCTAGTGTCCAAGAAATAAATTGAAGAAATCTTCTTCTGAATTGGGACCGATGGATCTTCCGGGATAGGTGGAACACCTAATGACCCTTGTAGATTAGTATTCATTGTGGTATCTTTTAAAAATCCCTAACTTAATGAGACATCAGTTGGTAGGATGAGTTCTTGGAATTGTATGACATAGTGACACGTAATGTGTTACGGTACAATTTTAACTTGTTTGTGATTAATGAAAAGACTACCTTTGATTGCTAAATCCTACATGTATCGATGTTACCCATCTTTTATTGTTTCATCCTAATGTTCGCATTAGTGATGCAACCATTGAACAAGTACTCATCTTGGTTTGAGTTGCGTTGTAGATTCTTCTCTCTGTATTCCTGAGTACCATCAAGGTCATGAACCTCATGATAATTGGCTAAGCTCGTTTCATATCATATTGTAGTTAGTTCTTGGTGAACAACTTTTCATCACTCTTTTGCAGATCACTCATTGTTTTTATAAGATACAATAGTATCCCTTGAGAAAAATTGAATTTTCATCACTATAAGGACTATTTAAAGTGAGATTTATAAGTAACCATTATCGAAGTAAAGTTGTTTATGAAACACTTTGGAAAACTTAATTGTTTACATAACAAAGAACATCTCTGTAAATTAATTTTGATTTTTATTTCATGATTAAGCATGAATATATATATTTTAAACATGACGACAAAGTTTTGACGAACTGAGTATTGCATCGTTAATCTTAAAGTTGTATATAGTTGCGCGCCTACATACAATTTGGAAGGGACCATGCAAGGCTGATTAGTAGTCACCATGAAATTATTAATAAACACTAAATTTTCCTGGAAGATTGTGAAAGATTAAATTTTATGAGATCTCCAAGAAGTGTAAAATAGGGACATATTGTTAGAGACATCTACATATGTGCCCGTACCATTTATTTTTTCTGAGTCGAATTAACTCATTTGTGGATATTGTCTTATTTGAAAATTGACAACCCTTTCTCGTCCAATTCTCCCGTGGTGATATTCTTTAGAAAAGTATCTGATTACCGAGTGTTGATACCCGACTAGATGTATCGACGTTCCTATCATTTCTTTTGATTTGATTTCATTTGAATGACCTGGGTAACGATCTGAAGAACTATCCAATGCGTACTCAAATTATGAAAACATGGGATATACTCATATTCGTTAATGTTTTCGTCTGCATTTGATTTGAAATTCTCTCGCGTAGATTATGCGTTGACCTTACTCTTTTGATGTTAGTTATGTGTCCAGATATCCTTGAATTGTGAAGGATTATGAGTTATTATTAGTCTTTTGAGAAGTTCTCATCTTATCGACGGCAATAAAACTGAAACGTTGATAAAGCCAGTAGAATGGATTGATTGACTATGACATAATGTCATTGTCTTAATTGATGTGAACTCGAGTAGAAATCCCCTAAAAGATAAGATGTTGATTATCAAAAGTGATCTAAATAATTCTTGATGGATGACCATATCCTGTATTTAGATTTGAAATTATACCATCAATGGTTATGAACTAGTCATAGACCTTCTAATATAGAAAGAACTTAAAGTAAATGTATTAAAAGATGTTTCTGTTATCTGAAACTTTAGGAGGTATTTGCTGGTAAATTACCTAGACGTTTGCCATTAAGGCAAGTTGAAATTGGAATTGATTATATTCCTGGTGCTGCACCTGTGGCATTTTCACTGTACGTCAGCACCACCTGAATTAAAGGAACTACCGTACAACTAAGAGAGTTGTCGGAGAAAGCTTTTATTCTACCGATCTCGTCATTATGAAGAGCTATGGTATTATCATTCATTATATTTGTTGAATTACCGTGAACTAAGTAAATTGATGATCGAAATCTATATCCACTACCCAAGATGATAGATTTGTTCGATAATTTATGAGGTTCTAGCGTATGTTTTAAAAATTTGATCCTTGGCATGGTTATCATCAACTTCGCGTCCGCGAAAAAGATTATCTATTCCAATCACTACATCTAGAACTTGTAATGAAGATTATGAGTTTCACGTGATGTCGTTTGGATTGACTAATACATATGTAGCATTCATAAATTTGGTGAATCACGTGTGTAGGCTGTAATTTGATAAATTCATGCTTGTGATCATTAAGAACCATTTGTTTGTTTCAAATAATAGGAAGGAGTTAATAATCGTTTGTAGACTGCCCTGAGTTGGCCGAGCAGTGAAAACCTATACCTTGAATATTTAACATGTGATTTAAGGCTTGATCCTTTACATAAAATGACCATTTCATTAATGATGGTAAGATATATATATATATATATATATATATATATATATATATATATATATATATATATATATATATATATATATATATATATATATATATATATATATATATATATATATATATATATATATATATATATATATATATTGACTCTTCAAAAATTAGAAGTCATTTAAGACTTTGGGTTTTACCAAAAAGAAAGTGCAAATATGATTTGACAAATGTTTTATCAAAAGAATCTTTAAGGAATCATTCCCTTGAACCCAGAACATTTAACTAAACTCCTGTTTAGGGGTAAATGTTTGTATATACCTCAAGACAATCTGAGAGGGATTGAGGAAACCATTTAAACCATGACTTGGAATCTGAAACGAGAATTTTTTCTTTTCAACTAAGAAAATTTTGACCAAAGTAGAACCAAAGATTTTTCGAACATTTACAAATCTTATTATTTATTTCAATAAATCAACAAAAATCGTGTTAACTAAATTCAAATTTATTTTGAATATTTTTATATAAATGGTCGAGCTAAGAAATTAAAAAATTTTACGCTTGCGTTTCCTAAAATTAAATAGTTATTATTTAATTACTTATAATATTTATCGACACTTTAAAACGTCAGATTGAGCAAAACAGATAAAAATAATAGTTGAGACGAAATTAAAACTTAGAAAATATGAAGAAAGAAATTTTGAATAAATATGGTCATGATAAGTATTTCATCAGGAAAGGTGAAAGTAGATACTGACACATAATGTAGAAAAGATAAAAAATTAATTAAGATGTGTTCCTTAGTAATGATGGTGCAAAATAACTTGCCCAAACAATTTAAAATATAGCCGATGCTTGTAAAAAAGGAAAATATAGATAATAAAAGGGGTTTGCAGCTAATGTGAACCATTAGAGTTGAGAAGCCGATGGCGTTAAATGTATAAAAGGCCGCTTGTGGTTGTCTAAATATGGAGGATTGTGAGATATAGTTATGTTGGAATCTCATAAGATTAAGTGTTTTATTCATGCCATTTCTTATTAAGTATATCTTATCTGAAGAAGATGTACTAATGACAAATAATGAAGGCAGACATCGCCTCAAACATTAGTAAACGGCTAACTATTGCAAAGGTCATCATCTGAATTTGATTCGATTTGGGTCATCGTCGACAGACTGACCAAATCTGCTAATATCATTTCTGTTAATGATAGATTCTCGATAAAGAAATTGACTCTTTGTATTTAAACGAGTTGTGTAAACATAGTGTGCGTGTATCGATCATCTCTATCAAGATCCTCGCTTCGCATCGAATTTCTAGAGATTTGCTTAGAAATCATTGGGAACGAAACTTGATGAGAGTACTGTTTACCACCCCAATCGAAGGGACGAGGTAAAGTAACGATACAAGACACTAGAAGTGTTGTTTTATGCTTGAATAATTGACCTTTGGTAATAAACCGTATAATCGTTTTCCTTTGGAGAGATTATCATTGATAATTATCGTATTAGGATCGAGATCGAATCTTGTGAGGATCTAAATATTAGAGCATCTGTAAGCAGGAGTTGGGATGAAGACATCCGACATACACCCATTGTGAGTTGGACATGTCTTTTAGGTTTAAGGTTTCCTATGACGACAAACCTAACCTTACAAAATACCCGACCCGCGAGACCTGAAATGGTTGTTGAAATTAGGATCTGATTATTGACTACCGGTAGTAGGCAGGAGGTTATGTGAATATGAAATGTAGATCTTGAAGTGCAGGATGGGTAGCAAAGTTATGCCAAAAATTTTAACCTTGGAAAAATGAATTGATGATCTGAAAGATCATGAGAAGTAAGTCCCCGTTGTATGGGACCATTGAGATGATGTAAAAGTTGGTTTGAAAGGCATATAAGCTGGATCTACCCTATGACTTTAAGGGTTGCGTGAATTATGTCTCGTATATCTAACTTGATAAAATGTCTATCAAGTGAAAATCTGATTACTTCTTGATGAAGTTTAGATCGGCGAAAAGTTGCATTCATCAAAAACCCGTGAACATCATGGATAGAGAAAGTAAGTCAACATTAAGCTTGACCGTATTCCTGTAGTTATGTTTGATGAAACTCGTGTATTGTACTGGATTACACTTGTGAGGAAAGACCGAATGTGAAGGAAATACCCATGTGGCTTTAACTCTATAAGAAGCGAATAATAAGATAAATCGATCTTTGAGGACAAAGATCCTGTTTAGGGGTAAATGCTATGACAATCCGTCAATTTATGGTTGATATTTTATTCTCAAGTATGATTTAAAAACATTATTTTAATGTTATATTATGAACTCACTCATTTTTGGGAAGAAATTTGGCTTTATGTCTTAAAGTAGCATCGACTACGTCTAAATCGGAGAACTCTACGTTACGTGCTTACGTTTACATACACCGTTTTTGTGACAGTCCGACATTTCAGGAAATAAATTTATCCGTGAATATTATTTTGGGATTTTAAATTTGTGTTGGTTAATAAACTCACAAATTTACGAGAAGAGATTAGGACTTACGTTCATAATTTAACGTCCTTTACGACTAAACTAGATATCCTAGGATTACGTATTTACGTTTTTGAACTCCGTTTTTGATGAGACAATTTTTATTAGATTCGTTTTCTGTCGTTGATTCATAAATTATAAAAAAAGGTTTTTCGTAAAACGACCCGAGGGCACGCAAATCGAGGAAACTAGAATCGAGGAGTACCCGTAATTAAATGGGGATGAGACAAGATAAACTTGTCCCATCCCCCGCACATGGGACGGCCACAAGTATACAACACACCACATTTGGTGTCATCTGTATATAAACTAGATGGACGCTTGTCCATCTAGCCTTCCAAAACTACCAACACCTCAAAACAAGTTAACAAAACCATTCACTCTCATTTTCACTCATGCAAACCACCATTTTTCTCTTTACTCTCTTGCCTTTTCCGTCCACCATAGCTCCACCAACACCATGTTCATCAAAATCTAGCCATAACCCAAGGCTATAATCAACATATGTTGAAGCCTAGTTGAAGTTATAAAGATTGGAGGTGATTTTAACAACTAGCAAGGAGTTTCCATGAAGATCAAGGGCTGATTTCCCATAAGGAGTTTATAAAGATTGGTGTACTTGAAGATGATATTGGTTTATCACATGTTTTGCCATCAAAATCCAATCCTTGTTCATCAAAAACTCATCTTTTCATCACTAATGGTGGTATAGAGATTGTTTCTTCCTATCCTCTTGTTATTTTGATTATGTAATCTTGTATTTTCTTTATTTATGTATATGTATATGATGATGAATGATGATTAAAAATGTTATGTGGGGATTTGGTGTTGATAAACATGGAAAAAAAGATGGAAAACCATATGTAAAATGGTTAAATCTTGCTTAATAAGTTGGCTGTATAAAAACAGTAACTAACCAAATGATAAACTGATAAAATGGCAAAGTGGAATCATTATACAGTAAGTATTAGGTCTTGTACACATGTGAGAGTTGACCATGCAATGGAATCATTATAATGAGTGAGATATGATCAAAACAAAATTAGTGTATCAGTCTGTTTTGTGAGGACTGTTAGGGATACTTAGACTTGGATTGAGCAGTAGCTAAACTAATTTATTTGTAACATATAATATGAAGTTTATGTCATCCAAAAATGAGCTTCTATCTCCTTGTAGAACTCAAGATATGATAAAAATGGTGAAAGTGAAACTAAAAATCAGATTTTGTGAAATTAAAGTTTAGTAGTATTATAATAGCACTCAAATAAATATAGTATAAAATGTAAATTAAAACCCACTAACTTATATATTACATTTATATAAGTATGTAAAATAACAAATAAATGGGACATTTTATAAAAATGATAATTTGATAAGTTTTATAAGTTATAAAACTATAAACATGATTTTTACGTCTTTTCAGCTAAAACCGTAAAATTAACGTTTTCGTCAATTAAAACTTAGACAGTCGAACCCGTCTAATGTAAACTTTTTATAACTCATATACTGATATATAAGTACATATTACAAGTAAAAACCGATAAAACCCGAGCTTTATAACATATGGACATTAACGGGCCAAAATAGCCTTATTGGACTATTAACCCGACAAGTTTGGCTAAACACTTATAAACTTACTCATTGGGCTTAACCCACTTGGGCCCAACATGTAAAGTATAATACTGATATTAAAAGTGTAAAATGGATTAATATAAGTTAATGGGCTTATAATAGGCTTATTGGGCCTAAAACATGTAAATAAGTAAAACTAGTAACTAGTATAAAAGTTACCAACACATAACACTAAATTGAGTAAATAAGAATATACAATCCCACTTGATCATCATCATATTTATAGAATCATCATACAAATACATAGCCATTATTTTTATAAAAGTCATTAGACAAGAGTCTAAGACGAGTATTATTTGTCTAGGTTTCCGTGATTGAAGCACGTATCGTACATCCATATCGCCGATAACCGCCTTTCCCAATCAACGTGAGTTCATAGCCTCGCACTCTTTTAAATGTTTTTATCAAATGTTTTATAAACCCGCGAGGGAGATAACATGTTAGTTTTGATAAAATAGGACACCATTTATCCCGATTGTTTGATTATTGATTTGGACCCGAATGATTGTATGACCCGATGAATGATTATATGACCCGATGTGTGAAATAAAATGGATTATTAAAGTTAGGTTATGTCACTAAAAGTCCCATTAGCATGAATTGTGAACTACCGGGATTTGGTAGACGCTTATGCATATAATAGTACTATTTGGGGACGATCACCCCAGTTCGCGCCTTGACGGTTGATCCCCGTCGTGACACATTGATTGGTAAGCGAATTTATGTATGAGAAGATTTCCATAGCATGATTTTTGTGACGACACGCTAACTTAGATGGGAAAATTGAGTTTCGGGTTAGCTACCCGTTGTTTGTAGTAGTAAGGTAACAATGTCATGCGGCTTATAATAATCCAAATAACGAAAATACTGCTATACGCATTGAATTACAATATATTGCCTGACTAGAAATACCGGGTCTTATTATTGATATTATGTTCGTGTTTTGGTTTTACATAACCATATTCATATAACGGTTTTTATTTAACTCTATACAACGTTATAAAACGTATTGTATAATGTTTTTACGACAATGGTTCGTATAATGGTTTTGAAGGCGAAAGCCTATATTATGATTTTGACAAAGATTTGTATAAAATGTTTTTGGCTTATTTTATGTGTAACACCCCCAAATTTATACAACTCAGTTCAGCGGAAGACTAGTTGGTGTTACGGGATGGCACATTACTCACATCATAGACAACGCTTAAAAATCGCATCGTTTAATAATAAAACATTTCCATTCATAAATATCAAAGTTACATAGGTCCCAAGTCATTGTAATTAATACAGGTTTTACAAAACATTTGAATGAAAATAAGTATTTAGGTGCGGGCCATGAATTCTTGTTGTCTTTCCGAGAATTACCTTCAAGTACCTGAGATAAAACATGTTAAAAGAAAAGGTCAGCGATAACGCCGAGTGAATTCATAGAGTTTAATAAACCATCAATATAATATCGGTATAAAATTATTACCGAAAATCATTTTGTATAAATCCTTGTAGTAGGCCATAAAATAGCCAAAATCATTTTATACAAATCCTTATCGAAAATCATAATATAGGCATTTTCCTTAAAAATCATTATACGAGACAATGTCGTAGAAACATCATACAATACGTCTTATGACGTTGTATAAAGTTAAATAAAAACCGTTATATGAATATGGTTATGAAAACCAAAACACGAACATAATATCAATAGTATGACCCTGTATTGCTAGTCAGGCAATACACCGTAATTCGGTGCGTCTAGTAGTATTTCGTTAGTTGGATTATTATAAGCCGCATGACATTGTTACCTTACTAAACCAAACAACGGGTAGCTAACCCGATACTCAATTTGCCCATCTAAATTAGCGTGTCGTCACAAAGGTCACGCTATGGAAATCTTCTCATACATAAATTCGCTTACCAATCAATGTGGCACGACGGGGATCAACCGTCAAGGCGCGAATTGGGGTGATCGTCCCCAAATAGTACTATTATATGCATAAGCGTCTACCAAATCCCGGTAGTTCACAATTCATGCTAATGGGACTTTTAGTGACATAACCTAACTTTAATAATCCATTTAATTTCATCTATCGGGTCCTTTAATCATTTATCGGGTCATACAATCGGGTCATACAATCATTCGGGTCCAAATCAATAAACAAACAATCGGGACAAATGGTGTCCTATTTTATAAAAACTAGCATGTTATCTCCCTCGCGGGTTTATAAAAAATTTCATTAAAACATTTAAAAGAGTGCGAGGCTATGAACTCACGTTGATGTGGGAAGGCGGGTTATCAGCAATTCGGACGTACGGTGCGTGCTTCAATCACAGAAACCTAGACAAATAATACTCGTCTTAGACTCATGTCCAATGACTTTATAAAAATAACAATTATGTATACATATGATGATTTTATATATATGATGATCAAGTGGGTTTACAAATTCTCGTTTACTCATTTTAGTGTTATGTGTCGATAACTTTTATACTAGTTTACTAGTTTTACCTATTTACGTGTTTTAGGTTCAATAAACTTATTATAAGTTCTTTAACTTGTTTTAATCCATTTTATACTTATATTATCAGTATCTATACTTTACAAGTTGGGCCTAAATGGGTTAAGCCCAATAAATAAGTTTATAAGTGTTTTAGTCCATTTTGTTGTATTATTAGTCCAATAACGTTAACTTAGCCCGTTAACGTCTGTATGTTATATAGTTCGGGTTTTATCGGTTTTTAATTGTTATATATGTCTATATATCAGTATATGAGTTTATAAAAGTTTACATTAGACGGGTCCAACCGTCTAAGTTTTATTTAACAAAAACGTTAATTTTACGGTAATAGCCGAAAAAGTCGTAAAAATCAAAGTTTATAGTTTTTATTACTTATAAGTATTATTCCACTACCATTTTTATAATTTATACACTTATATAACCTTTTAAATATTTATATAAATAAAATCCATAAGTTAGTGGGTTTTTATTTTACATTTTATACAATATAATTTTGAGTGCTTATATAATAATAATAAACATTAATTCTCAAAATCTGATTTTTATTTTCATATTCACCAAAACTGCTATATCTAGAGTTCTATATGGAGATAGAAGCTCAAATTTTTATCACATAAACTACATGATATTTTCTCCATTTAACTCGTCTATATCTACTGTTGAATCAGCTTCTAAGTATTTTCTAAAAATCGTCCAAAACAGTGAACTCAGATTTGTACTTTAAACTTGTTTTGATCATATCTCACTCACTACAATTATTCCATTGCATGGCCAACTCTCACATGTGTACAAGACACATAGCTTACTGTATATCAATCTATTCAAGTCATTTTACCAGTTTACCATATGATTGTTTACTGTTTTATACAGCCATCTAAATAAGCATGATTTTAGTCTTATTTCTTATAGTTATTAACCTTTTTAAGCATATCTATCAACACTTGATCCCCACACAACATTTTTATCATCATATATACATCATATACATATACAATAATAAAGAAAATACATTTGTTCTTTACAAAAATAACAAGAGAAAATGGAGAGGATGATCTTCTTTACCAACCAAGTGTATTTCTTGTTTTTTGAAGACAAGAACTTGATGAACACCAAAAGTAACTCCAAGATCATCAAACACCAAGAACAATAGTTGAGAAATCAGCCCTAGGACACAGGAAAATCAGCTCCTTTGTTGTTAAAATGGCCACCAAATGATCAAGGCTTCAAGATAACTCCATGATAGAGCTAGTTAACAAGTATTTCATGGCTAGAAAAGATCAAATAGGGGTGTTTGTTCTTCAAAAGTGGACGGCAATGGTGAAGGTTTTGAGAGAGTTTGAAGTTGTTTGCATGAGTGTAAAATGGTATGAATGAGTAGTTGATGGTTTTTAGCTAGTGAAAGCTTAAAGTGTAAGCTTAGTCTTACACTTGTTAAATAACAAGTTAACAAGATGCCACATATTGATGTGGTGTCTTGTTGTGCCGTCCCATGTTAGCTAGTGGGGTGGGATAATGTATTTTGTCCCACCTCACTAATTTACGGGTATTCCTCGATTCTAGTTTTCTCGATTTGCGTGCCCTCGGGTCGTTTCACGAAAAACGTTTTTATAAATTATGAATCAACGGCACAAAACGAATCTAATAAAAATTGTCTCATCAAAAACGGAGTTCGAAAACGTAAATACGTAATCCTAAGGTTTCCGGTTTAGTCGTAAAGGACGTTAAATTAAAATCGTAAGTCCTAATCTCTTCTCGTAAATTTGTGAGTTTATGAACCAACACAAATTTAAAACTCCAAAATAATATTCACGGATAAATTTATTTTCTGAAATGTCGGACTGTCACCAAAGGCGGTGTATGTAACGTAAGCACGTAACGTTGAATCCTCCGGTTTAGACGTAGTCGATGCTACTTCAAGACGTAAATCCAAATTACTTCCCAAAAATAAGTGAGTTCATATTATAACATTAAAATAATGTTTTCAAATAAATATTGAGAATAAAATATCGACCATAAATTGACGGATTGTCACAGCATTTACCCCTAAACATGATCTTTGTCCTCAAAGATCATCTTACCTTACTACTCGCTTCTTATAGAGTTAAAGCCATGTGGGTATTTCCTCCACATTCGGTCTTTCCTCACAAGTGTAATTCATTACAATACGCGAGTTTCAGCAAACATAACTACGGGAATAAGATCAGGCTTAATGTTGACTTACTTTCTCTATCCATGATGTTCACGGGTTTTTGATGAATGCAACTTTTCGCCGATCTAAGCTTCATTAAGGAATAGTCAGATTTTAACTTGATAGAAATTTTATCAAGTTCGATATACGAAACATAATTCACGCAGCTCTCAAAGTCCTAGGGTAGATCCAGCTTATATGCCTTTCAAACCAATCTTTTACATCATCTCAATGGTCCCATACAACGGGGACTTATATCCCATGATTTGTCAGATCATTAATTCATTTTTCCAGGTTAAAATTTTTGGCATAACTTCGCTACCCATCTGGCACTTCAAGACCTACATTTTATATTCACATAACCTCCTGCCCACTACCGGCAGTCAATAATCAGACCCTAATTTCAACAATCATTTCAGATCTCGCGGGTCGGGTATTTTGCAAGGTTGGGTTCGCCATCATAGGAAACCTTAAACCTAAAAGACATGTCCAACTCACAGTGGGTGTATGCTGGGTGTCTTCATCTCAACTCCTGCTTACAGATGCTCTAATATTTAGATCCTAACAAGATTCGATCTCAATCCTAATACGATGATTATCAATGGTAATCTCTCCAAAGGAAAACGATTATACGGTCTATTACCAAAGGTCAATCATTCAAAAATAGAACAACGCTTATAGTATTTTGTATCGTTACTTTACCTCGTCCCTTCGATTGGGGTGGTACATAGTACTCTCATCAAGGTTCGTTCTCAATGACTTCTGAGCAAATCTCTAGAAATTCGATGCGAAGCGAGGATCTTGATATATAGATGATCGATACAGGCACACTATGTTTATATAACTCCTTTAGATAAAAGAGTCTATTTCTTCATCAAGATTCTATCATTAACGAGAATGATATTAGCAGATTTGGTCAGTCTATCGACGATGGCCCAAATCGAATCAAATTCAGATGATGACCTTTGCAATAGTTAAATGTTTACTAATGTATGAGGCGGTGTCTGCCTTCATAATTCGTCACAGTACAACTTCTTCAGACAAAGATACTTTTAGTCATAAATGACATAAATAGAATACTTATACTTAAAAATTCCAACATAACTATATCTCACAATCCTCCATATTTAGACAATCATAAGTGGCCTTTTAAAAACATTTAGTGCCATCGGCTTCTCAATTCTAATGGTTCATATTAGCCGCGAACCCCTTTTTATTATTTATATTATCCTTTTTACAATCATCGGCTATTTTAAATTATTCGGCAATTTATTTTGCACCTTCATTATTAAGGAACATGTTCTAATTGGTTTTTTACCTTTTATACATAATGTGTCAGTAATTACGTTCACTTTCCTGATGAAATAAATATCATAACCGTATTTATTCAAAATTCTTTCTTTATATCTTCTATGTTTTAGTTTCGTCTTTACTATTATCTTTATCAGTTTTTCTCAATCTGACGTCTAAAGCGTCGATAATTATTACATGTAAATTAACAATAATTATTTAATTTTTATGAAACGTAAATAAAAATTTTAAATTTCTTAGTTCGACCAATTATATAAAATGTTCAAAATAAATTTGAATTTAATTAACAAGATTTTTGTTGATTTATCGAAAATAATTAATAACATTCGTAAATGTTTGAAAAATCTTTGGTTATACTTTGGTCAAAATTTCCTTAGTTGAAAAGCAAAAAGTATCGTTTCAAATTTCAAGTCATAAGTTATATAGTTTCCTCAATTCTTCTTAAGTTGTCTAGAAGTATACACAAACATTTACCCCTAAACAGAAGTTTAGTTAAATGGTTTGTGTATAAGGGAATAATCCCCTAAAATCCTTTGTTAAAACATTTGTCGAAATATATTTGCACTTTCTTTTTAGTATAACTCAAAGTTTTAAATGACTTCTAAATTTTGAAGAGTCAATTTATATTCCATTATCTATTAATCACACGGTTAAATCATGTAAAGGGTTAAGTCTTAAGTCTTATGTTAAATATTCAAGGTTCAAGTTTTAATTGTTCGGCCAATTCAGGTCAATCTATAATTAATTATTAACTCATTATTATTCTTATATACAAATAATTGGTCCTTAATGATCTCAAGCATGAATTTATCAATTTACAGCCTACACACGTGATTCACCAAATTTATGAATGCTACATGTGCATTGGTCAATCCAAACGACATCACGTGAAACTCATAATGTCCATTACAAGCACCGGATGTAGTGATTGGAATAGATAATCTTTTTCGCAGATGCGAAGTTGATGATAACCATGCCGTGGATCAAATTGCTAGAACCTTGTAAATGATCGAACAAATCCTCCATTTCGAGTTATGGATATCGTTTTCGATTGTTAATTTACTCAGTTCACAGTAATCTATAAATATAAGGAATGATAACACCATAGCTCTTCATGATGACGAGCTCGGTAGAATAAAATCTTTCTCCGACAACTCTCTTAGTTGTATGGTAATTCCTTAAATTCAGATGGTGCTGACGTACAGTGCACAAGCCATAGGTGCAGCACCGAGAATATAATCAATACCAAATTTAACTTGCCTTAATGGCAAAATTCTAGGTAATTCATCAGCAATTACCTCCTAAAGTTTCAAATAACATAAACATCTTTTAATAAATTTACTTTTAAGTTTTTCTAGATTACAATATCTATAACTAGTTCACAACCATTCATGGTATAATTTCAAGTCTAAATGCAGGGTATGGTCACCCATCAAGAATTATTTAGATCACTTTTGATAATCAACATCTTATCATTTTAGGGGAATTCTACTCGAGTTCCCATCAATTAAGACAATATCGTCATGTCATAATCAATCAATCCATTCTACTGGCACTACCAACTTTCAAGTTTCATTACCATTGATAAGATGTGAACCTCTCAAAAGACTAATAATAACTCATAATCCTTCACAAATTCAAGGGTATCTGGATACATAACTAACCTTAAAAGAGTAAGGTCAACGCATAATCTATGCGAGAGAATTTCAAATCAGATACAGACGAAAACGTTTAACGAATATTAATATATCCCATGTTTTCATAATTTGAGTACGCATTCGAAAGCTCCTCGGATCGTTACCCAGGTCATTCAAATGAAATCAAATCATAAGAAATGATAAGAACGTCAATACATCCAGTCAGGTATCAACATTAGGTAATCAGATACTTTTCCTAAGAATCTCACTACGGGAGAATTGGATAAGAAAGAATTGTCAATTGTCAAATAAGACAATTTCCACAGATGAGTAAATTCGACTTAGAAGAATAGATGCTACAGGCACATATGTAGGCGTCCCTAACATTATGTCCCTATTTTTAACTTCTTGTAGATCTCATAAAATTTAATCTTTCACAATCTTCAAGGAAAATGTAGTGTTTATTAATCAGTTTTATGGTGACTACTAATCAGCCTTGCATAGTCCATTCCAAATTGTATGTAAGCGCGCAACTATATACAATTTCAAGATTAACGATGCAATACTCAGTTCGTCAAAATTTTACCATCATGTTTATAATAAAAACATTTTCATGCTTAATTCTTAAATAAGAATCAAAAATAAATTTACAAAGATTTTCCTTGTTATGAAAACAATTAAGTTTTCCAAGGTGTTTCATAAACAACTTCATTTTGGTATCAATCACTTATAAATCTCACTTTGAATAATCCTTATAGTGATGGAAATTTAATTTTCTCAAAGGATACCATTTTAACTTTATAAAAACAATGTGTGATCTGCAAAAGAGTGATGAAGAGTTGTTCACCAAGAACTAACTACAATATATCAGGAAATGAGCTTAGCCAAATATCATGAGGTTCATGATCTCAATGGCACTCAAAAGAAATCCACAACGTAACTCAATTCAAAATGAGTACTTGTTCAATGGTTGCATCACTAATGCGAACATTAGGAAGAAGCAAGAAAAGATAGATATCATCGATACATGTAGGATTTAGCAATCAAAGGTAGTCTTTTTCATTAATCACAAACAAGTCAAATTGTACCGTAACACATTACGTGTCACTATGTCATACAATTCTCAGAACTCATCCTACCAACTGATGTCTCAGTTAAGTTAGGGATTTTTAAAAGATACCACAATGAATACTAACCTACAAGAGTCATTAGGTGTTCCACATGTCCCGGAAGATCCATCGGTCTCAATTCAGAAGAAGATTTCTTTAATTTATTTATTGGACACTGGGCATCCTCATCATTGGACAATGGCCTAGGAACAACACTTAACACAAACTAACAATCATTTAAAACCTTATAATTCAATCAAAAAACTTAACGACTTCCTCTTAATAATCTCACATTCCATACAGGTAAAATTTTACTTTATTCAAGTCTCAACCAATTTTATACTCAATTCGATATCCTACCTCATTCTCCAATACTTTCATCCTTATTCTTACACCTTAATAGGGCAATAAAAGCTCGATATGATCAACACTTAATTTCCAATCCTATAGCTCTTACAACAACAATTATCAAATGAGTCACTAGTATGAAATGACTCGATCAGTCAATTAGACTTCTCGGAAAGGTACTAGTGGCATGAGGCTTTTGGGTAATGATTCCAATGACAGCCTCAAGTGCAACATTCACCCTTTCGATTTCAAATTTAAGAATTGGATGACAACGAGTCAGATGACATCTTTCTAGGTGATAACGTTTTGTCAAACTCCACTCTATAAGGAAAGATCGTCATGACATCGATATCAGATTTAATATCGCCAATTCTTCTTTCATTTCACAATCAACTAATATCTACATTTCTACGAATATCAACCATTTGTTGGGATCATAAATATCCACAACTTGGTTTAGATCTAGGATAGCTAGAATTATTACGAGAATAGCTTCGATTAATTTACTAGGGGGGTTAGGGTTTCTTGTGACAATCTACGTCATATAAATACCTCGTATAAAAATCAAAATAATCATCAAACAATCATGTAATAAAATTACATCATATATATAATCCAAGTTATATATATATATTAAAATAACACTTCTTAGTCTGGCCTTGTCAGTAACTCGGGAATTCTTCGACACCGTTATAGTCAAAAGATTTTTAGACATTTTTAGAAAAATGTTTAGAGTTAAAAGATTTTGAAATGTTTTATTCAAAACCTTGGTTTTAAAAATCTTTCGTTCTCTATAACGAGAGCTCTGGTACCAAACTGTAACACCCCCAAATTTATACAACTCAGTTCAGCGAAAGACTAGTTGGTGTTACAGGATAGCACATTACTCACATCATAGACAACGCTTAAAAATCGCGTCGTTTAATAATAAAGCATTTCCATTCATAAATATCAAAGTTACACAGGTCCCAAGTCATTGTAATTAATACAGGTTTTACAAAACATTTGAATGGAAATAAGTATTTAGGTGTGGGCCATGAATTCTTGTTGTCTTCCCGAGAATTACCTTCAAGTACCTGAGATAAAACATGTTAAAAGAAAAAGTCAGCGAGAACGTCGAGTGAATTTATAGAGTTTAATAAACCATCAATATAATATCGGTATAAAATTATTACCGAAAATCATTTTGTATAAATCCTTGTAGTAGGCCATAAAATAGCCAAAATCATTTTATACAAATCCTTATCGAAAATCATAATATAGGCATTTGCCTTAAAAATCATTATACGAGCCAATGTCGTAGAAACATTATACAATACGTCTTATGACGTTGTATAAAGTTAAATAAAAACCGTTATATGAATATGGTTATGAAAACCAAAACACGAACATAATATCAATAGTATGACCCTGTATTGCTAGTCAGGCAATACATCGTAATTCGGTGCGTCTAGTAGTATTTCGTTAGTTGGATTATTATAAGCCGCATGACATTGTTACCTTACTAAACCAAACAACGGGTAGCTAACCCGTTACTCAATTTGCCCATCTAAATTAGCGTGTCGTCACAAAGGTCACGCTATGGAAATCTTCTCATACATAAATTCGCTTACCAATCAATGTGGCACGACGGGGATCAACCGTCAAGGCGCGAACTGGGGTGATCGTCCCCAAATAGTACTATTATATGCATAAGCGTCTACCAAATCCCGGTAGTTCACAATTCATGCTAATGGGACTTTTAGTGACATAACCTAACTTTAATAATCCATTTAATTTCATCTATTGGGTCCTTTAATCATTTATCGGGTCATACAATCGGGTCATACAATCATTCGGGTCCAAATCAATAAACAAACAATCGGGACAAATGGTGTCCTATTTTATAAAAACTAACATGTTATCTCCCTCGCGGGTTTATAAAACATTTCATTAAAACATTTAAAAGAGTGCGAGGCTATGAACTCACGTTGATGTGGGAAGGCGGGTTATCGGCAATTCGGACGTACGGTGCGTGCTTCAATCACGGAAACCTAGACAAATAATACTCGTCTTAGACTCATGTCCAATGACTTTATAAAAATAACAATTATGTATACATATGATGATTTTATATATATGATGATCAAGTGGGTTTACATATTCTCGTTTACTCATTTTAATGTTATGTGTCGATAACTTTTATACTAGTTTACTAGTTTTACCTATTTACGTGTTTTAGGTTCAATAAAGTTATTATAAGTTCTTTAACTTGTTTTAATCCATTTTATACTTATATTATCAGTATCTATACTTTACAAGTTGGGCCTAAATGGGTTAAGCCCAATAAATAAGTTTATAAGTGTTTTAGTCCATTTTGTTGTATTATTAGTCCAATAACGTTAACTTAGCCCGTTAACGTCTGTATTTTATATAGTTTGGGTTTTATTGGTTTTTACTTGTTATATATGTCTATATATCAGTATATGAGTTTATAAAAGTTTACATTAGACGGGTCCAACCGTCAAAGTTTTATTTAACAAAAACGTTAATTTTACGGTAATAGCCGAAAAAGTCGTAAAAATCAAGTTTATAGTTTTTATTACTTATAAGTATTATTCCACTACCATTTTTATAATTTATACACTTATTTAACCTTTTATATATTTATATAAATAAAATCCATAAGTTAGTGGGTTTTTATTTTACATTTTATACAATATAATTTTGAGTGCTTATATAATTATAATAAACATTAATTCTCAAAATCTGATTGTTATTTTCATATTCACCAAAACTGCCATATCTAGAATTCTATATGGAGATAGAAGCTCAAATTTTTATCACATAAACTACATGATATGTGCTCCATTTAACTCTTCTATAGCTACTGTTGAACAGCCTCTAAGTAGTTTCTAAAAATCGTCCAAAACAGTGAACTCAGATTTGTACTTTAAACTTGTTTTGATCATATCTCACTCACTACAATGATTCTATTGCATGGCCAACTCTCACATGTGTACAAGACCCATAGCTTACTGTATATCAATCTATTCAAGTCATTTTACCAGTTTACCATATGATTCTTTACTGTTTTATACAGCCATCTAAATAAGCATGATTTTAGCCTTTTTTCTTATAGTTATTAACCTTTTTAAGCATATCTATCAACACTTGATCCCCACAAAACATTTTTATCATCATATATACATCATATACATATACAATAAGAAAGAAAATACATTTGTTCTTTACAAAAATAACAAGAGAAAATGGAGAGGATGATCTTCTTTACCAACCAAGTGTATTTCTTGTTTTTGTAAGACAAGAACTTGATGAACACCAAAAGTAACTCCAAGATCATCAAACACCAAGAACAATAGTTGAGAAATCAGACCTAGGACACAAGCAAATCACCTCCTTTGTTGTTAAAATGGCCACCAAATGATCAAGGCTTCAAGATAACTCCATTATAGAGCTAGTTAACAAGTATTTCATGGCTAGAAAAGATCAAATAGGGGTGTTTGTTCTTCAAAAGTGGACGGCAATGGTGAAGGTTTTGAGAGAGTTTGAAGTTGTTTGCATGAGTGTAAAATGGTATGAATGAGTAGTTGATGGTTTTTAGCTAGTGAAAGCTTAAAGTGTAAGCTTAGTCTTACACTTGTTAAATAACAAGTTAACAAGATGCCACATATTGATGTGGTGTCTTGTTGTGTCGTCCCATGTTAGCTAGTGGGGTGGGATAATGTATTTTGTCCCACCTCACTAATTTACGGGTATTCCTTGATTCTAGTTTTCTCGATTTGCGTGCCCTCGGGTCGTTTCACGAAAAAAGTTTTTATAAATTATGAATCAACGGCACAAAACGAATCTAATAAAAATTGTCTCATCAAAAACGGAGTTCGAAAACGTAAATACGTAATCCTAAGGTTTTCGGTTTAGTCGTAAAGGACGTTAAATTAAAATCGTAAGTCCTAATCTCTTCTCGTAAATTTGTGAGTTTATGAACCAACACAATTTTAAAACTCCAAAATAATATTCACGGATAAATTTATTTTCAGAAATGTCGGACTGTCACCAAAGACGGTGTATGTAACGTAAGCACGTAACGTTGAATCCTCCGGTTTAGACGTAGTCGATGCTACTTCAAGACGTAAATCCAAATTACTTCCCAAAAATAAGTGAGTTCATATTATAACATTAAAATAATGTTTTCAAATAAATATTGAGAATAAAATATCGACCATAAATTGACGGATTGTCACATTATGGCCTACAACAAAGGATTGTACAAAATGATTTTCGGTAATAATTTTATACTGATGTTATATTGATGGATTTCATTAAACTCTATGAATTCACTCGGCGTTTTCGCTGACCTTTTCTTTTAACAAGTTCTATCTCAGGTACTTGAAGGTAATTCTCGGGAAGACGACAATAATTTATGGCCCGCACTTAAATAAGAATTTCCATTCAAATGCTTTGTAAAACTTGTATGAAATACTATGACTTGGGACCTATGTAAATTTGATATTTATGAATGGAAATGCTTTATTATTAAACGACACGATTTTTAAGCGTTGTCTATGATGTGAGTAATGTGCTATCCCGTAACACCAACGACTCTTCCGCTGTATTGAATTATGTATATTTTGGGGGTGTTACATAAATCGTATGCATGTGGCTATTTGATTTATTTGTTGCACATATAAATTGTTATTATGTGTTTATGATTTAGTTTTTTTACTTGTTTATATATAAAATTGTTGAATTGTTGTAAACAAGGGTTTTTTTAAAAGAAATAACATGGACTAAATCATAATAAAATAATGATTTGTTAAAAGATTTAATTTACATAACATTACATTGATTGGTGAATTGCAATAATAATCTAACGGCCTACTCAATTTGACAAACTATAAAGTGGGTATAACGCACCGTTGGTCATGTACCCGGTTAAGGGGGAGGTGTTATGCCATTAGTCGCTGACCAAATTCCCGGCTCGCATGTGCGTCAAATTGAAATTACCTACAATTATTAATTGAATTATACCTTAAGGGTTATTTACCACAAATTCACATCCGAACCACAATGAATAAGGGTATTGCTTTGTGCGTAACCGAGTTCTAGCAAAGTACGATGTGATGAGTTGTGGGTAAATACTTTAATTGGTTTAACCAATACCGCCACATAATTTATGAAGAAATTTAATCTCGTGAAAAAGTTTACTAAATGTTTTATTGAACTTATGCTATGGAGATTGTATGCATGCTTCTCCATTCATTGATTTTTACATAAAAAATTATACCCTTAAAATTTAAGTCGAATGCTCCTAATTGACGAACACTTGAAATTACTTCGTCATCAAATGAGATTTTTGGGTGATGTTGTGATGGAGAGAAACCATTTGTAGAATGAGAATTCGTATGATGGTTTTACATTACTCAGATTAGACGACTTAATTAAGTTACTCAGTGAGATCTGGAAACTTAATGGATTCAAAAGAGACGAAACATGTTTACAATCAAAATGTTTTTTGGCAATGTAAATACCTTAAATATCTAGAACTGAAAATTGTTTGTCAATTGAATTGTTCAAAAAGTCGTTGTATTGAGTACATTCATTACTAGCAGATCAACTGATGTAATAGATCTATGTCAATATAGTTCTAGAATTCAAGGAAAATAATATGGTTTTCTTATACCTGGGTTATTTTATTTTCTTACAAGTATTTTCTTATCGAAAATACTAATACTTAACTTATTTCTATAGAAATGGCTCAACCCACCAATAACACGATAAGTTCTACGTTCAAAGCTTTCTTTGAACGACCTGAACTTACTGGCCCAAACTTCAATGATTGGTACCGCTCGCTAAGAATTATCTTGAGAGTAGCGGGTACTATCGATATCTTGACTACTCCCTATCCGGAGGATCTTGCTGAAGGAGCATCTGATGCGCAAAGGCTTGAACACGCTGCTAATGTTAAGAAGCACTATAAGGTGGCTTGCTTAATGCTAGGAAAAATGGCTCCTGCACTTCAAAGAAGTATGAGCTATTTTCACCTAAGTGAATGCTTGATGAGCTCAAGGCTATGTTTGAAAAGCCGCAAGCTGTGGAAGATCTATGAATTGGTAGATGCTTTGCATAGCTGCAAGCAAGCTCTAGGAAAGTCTGTAAGGGCCCATTATTTGGAGATGAGGAGTTATATGGAATAGCTCATTGCACTAGGACAACCCTATGATCATAATAGGGCTATCAACTTGATCAATAGGTCCCTTAACAAGGACTTCAATGATTTCGTTAGAAACTATAATATGCATTGCATGGGGAAGACAGTTAATGATTTGCATGCAATTCTCATTGACTATCAAAAGGGGTTAAAAGACAAGTCATCTACCGCTACGCCTTCTGTACTAACTATACAAAAGGGTAGAGTGAGTAAGCCAAAACCGCAAGCGAATAAGAAGAAAGGCAAAGGCAAAGGTAAGAGCATATGCAATGGGGAAAGTCTTTCTCAAGTCTTTGAAGGCTTTTCACTATTTCACCAAGTCATTTTATGTGTTTTTTTCCATTACATGAAAAGCTTTTTGAACCAACTTTTCACAAAGACTTGGTATATATCAAGTCTTTTGCATAACCTTTAGCCATTAAATGTTACTTTCATTAAATGCATTAAATGCATCAAGTCATAATGACTTGATGCATTGTAGATGCTCTAATAAGGGCAAACAAGTTGCGACTTATTCGAAACCCAAGCAGAAATTTGTCAAGAAGAGTCAATCTCAAAAGGATGAGACTTGTCACCATTGTAAGGCAAGTGGTCACTGGAAGAGGAATTGCCCTCTTTAACTCGAAGAATTGCGAGAAATAAAGAAAAAGTCTAAGCAGAGCGTTGCAGCTTCAGGTACTTTATTTATGATTGAATTGTTCAATTTAACATACAAATTAAATTCCTGGGTATATGATACGGGATGCGGTATTAACATTTGTAATACGCTGTAGGGATTTAATTTGGAAAGGAAGCTTTCCTATTGGGAACAATATCTGCAAATGGGCAATGGCGCACAAGCAGCGGTTGAAGCTATAGGAACTTTTGATCTAGTTTTACCTTCGGGTTTAGTACTAAGATTAAATTATTTTCATTATGCACCTACAATTATTAGGGGTGTTATTTCTTTTTCTTGTTTGTTAAATAATGGATTCGTTTACACGATTGATAATAATAGAATTTCTGTTTGGAAAAATGGTATATTCTATTTTAGTGCAATTTCTGTGAATGGTGTATTTGAAATAGACATGCATGATAATGAATCCAAGAACGATAAATCTGTATTTAGCATGAGTAAGAAGAAAAGGTTTGACAAGAACTCTTCTTATCTTTGGCATTGTAGACTTTCCTATAGTGAGAAGACTCATATACAAAAGCTTTAAAGTGAAGGTCTTTTGGAAAATACCAGTGATGAATCATTTGATAAATGTGAGTCTTGTATCTCTAGAAAGATGAACAGGAAACCTTTTAATAGCAATATTGAAAGGGCTACTGATCTACTTGGACTTATACATACTGATGTGTGTGGACCACTTAGACATACGTCAAGGAACGGTGCTAGATACTTCTTAACATTTACGGATGATTATAGCCGTTATGGTTATGTTTATTTACTTAAGCATAAACATGAGGTATTTGAAACATTCAAAGTGTTTAAAGCAAAAGTAGAACTGCAATTAGGGAAGAATATTAAAGTTATTCGTTTTGATAGAGGTGGTGAATATTTGAGTCAAGAGTTCATAGATTATCTAAGTGAGAATGGAATTGTTCAGCATCTTAATTCTCCCTATACTCCACAACAAAATGGTGTATCTGAAAGGAGAAATCGTACATTATTGGATATGGTACGATCTATGTTTAATCTTACAACTTTACCTTTATCCTTTTGGGATTATGCTTGAGAATCTGTTGTTCGCATTTTAAATATGGTTCCCACAAAGAAGGTTGATAAGATGCCATATGAACTATGGCATCTCAAGAATCCATTTTTGTCTTATTTAAAGGTTTGGGGTTGCGAGGCGTATGTGAAACGTGACTCGAGCAACAAACTCCAAGAACGATCTGTAAAATGTATCTTTGTAGGATACCCTAAGGAAACTATGGGTTACTACTTTTATTATCCACCTAAGAACAAAGTGATTGTTGCTAGGTATGGAGACTTCCTTGAATCTGATCTTGTAAATCAAGAATTCAGTGGGAGAAATTATGATCTTGAGGAGAGTCATATAGATATATTACCTTCTAAGAACACTAGTGATGTAATTCCTGTAGAACCAGAAAGTCTGGCGGTTCCACCAGAAATTAGTTCCTCTGCGTAGATTCGCAAGGATTAAAAACGCAAGTAGCAATATGTGTCTTAACATGGAGGATGATGATGAGTTAGGTGATCTTGGTGAACCTGCTAATTATAAATCCGCCATACTTGATCTTGAGAAGGATAAGTGGATGGTTGCTATGGATGAGGAAATGAAATCCATGAAAGTAAATGATGTTTGGATTCTTGTAGAACCACCACCGAATGCTAAAGTAGTGACACATAAGTGGATATACAAGAAGAAAACCGACATGGACGGAAAAGTACAATCCTATAAAGCTCATTTAGTAGCTAAAGGTTTTACTCAAACTTTTGGCGTAGACTATGAGGAGACATTTTATCCTGTAGCAGACTTAAGAGCTATTAGGATTCTCATAAATATAGCAACATACTATGACTATGAGATATGGCAAATGGATGTTAAAACTGTCTTCTTGAATGGTCTCTTAGATGAAGACATCTATATGCAGTAACCAGAAGGGTATGTTGATCCTGAGAATCCAGGACATGTGTGCAAACTTCAAAGGTCCATTTATGGTTTGAAGCAAGCATCACATCAATGGAATAAAATATTTGACGAAGAAATAAAAAATTTTGGATTTATTCATAATCGTGATGAGCCATGTGTATATCGCAAAGTAGTGAGAGTGATGTAGTATATCAAGTCCTATATGTTGATAACATATTAACCATGGGAAGTAACATTCCAAGACTTAAAGCTGTTAAGGATTATCTTGGTAAATGTTCTTCTATGAAGGATTTAGGAGAAGTTGCATAGATTCTGGGAATTAAGATCTATCGGGATAAGAAAAGACGGTTAATTGGTCTATGTCAAGATGCTTATACAGATAAGATTTTGAAGAATTATAATATGCATAATTCCAAGAAAGGTTTTCAACCTATGGAAGTTAAGCATAATCTGAGTCATGAGATGGATGCATCAAGTCCTAAAGAGGAGGCATACATGCAGAAGGTGGCTTATGCTTTGGCTGTAGGATCTATAATGTATGATGTTAGATGCACAAGGCCTGATGTGGCGTTTGCTCAGAACTTGGTCAGTAGATACCAACAGAATCCAGGGAAGCTCCACTGGACTGCTGTTAAATATATTCTAAAGTATTTGAGGAGTACGAAAGATATGCTTTTGGTATATGGTGGAAAACAAGACACAGAACTGAATGTTACAGGTTTCTGTGGTGCATCCTGGCAATGTGATAAAGACGATACGAAGTCTCAGACGGGTTACGTTTTTGTTATCAATGGAGGATCAGTTGACTGGAAGAGCAAGAACAGACAACGATTGCAATGGATGCTACTCAATCTGAGTACATGGCTGCTTCAGTAGCTGCAATGGAAGATGTTTGTATTAGGAAGTTTAATGAAGATCTTGGAGTGATGCCTTCAATTAAAGAACCTATAGATATGTATTGTGACAATTCTGCCGCAATAATATTTGCTAATAACCCTGGAGTCATGAAAGGCGCCAGGCACTTTATGCGTCGACATCACTATGTCCGAGAAAAAGTTGAAGCTCGGGAAATCAAATTGATAAAAGTTCACACAGATGATAACGTAGCCGATCCTTTAACTAAGGTTGTGACTAGACCAAAGATAGTTAAGCATGCCAAGGCGATTGGGATGTAACTAGCTAGCGAACTCATGAAATAAATCTGTGACTAGTATTTGGATAAAGGATGTTATGACATATTATATAATGAAATAAAGATTGGGTTTCGTTTATTTCTATTATTTAATAAGTGTATCTTATTTTACATGTTTTAATCCATGAATAAAATTTATGCTAAAATGTCCGTTGTCGATTAATAATATGGGAATATTATTAAATTAAGACAAATCAAAATAGCGATAGAGTATACTTGAAAGTATATTGATCGATCTTGAATGATATTCAATGAATCGAATATAGGACTTATCCCAACTATATGTTATTACTTTATGGATCTTTGTCATTAAGTAAAACATAAATAGTTATCTTTAGACTTGAGATACCAATAAACTGTTATGAATCTAGTGCATCTCTGTGAAATAATCTAACGCTAAATGTAACTGGTAGCTATAAGGATTATTTTTAGAAGTGTTGCAAAATTCATAAGTTTTGCTCGTAGTCAATATGGAATTTATTTCCTCCAATTTTGTTTTGGAGTTTTAATACAGTTGGGACCCTCGTGGGATTAGTAAGATGTTTGGGTGGCCACAGCCAAATTTGTTTTGGTAATCTTGCTAAATCTGTGAACGAGAAGTAGAATGGTTAATGAAAGGAATGACTGAGATCCATATCCTTATTAACGTTGTATTAGAAATAAAAGGATAATAATAACGATACAGAATCGTTAAAAGGTTTTGTCTAGGAGACCTTACTCGAGTTGTACTAGAGACATTGCTAAGTGTAACTAGATGCTATTCAATGTAATCACGATATTCGAAATATGTCCAAGTGGGAGCTGAAAGTTTATGGACTTATATTTAATAGTCGTGTGATAGGATTGAACTCGAGATTACGGGATTGCACACAATATGTAAAGAGTTAATTTAAATAATAAATATATTTATTGTATTTATTAATTTATTTAATAAATATATTTATGTATTTATTAATTTAACCGAGCAAGTAACTATATACCTTTAACGATCATTAATTAATTAACAGTTAAGTTATAACGAGCGTTAAATAAACATATATTATGTATAAATAAAAGGAAAGAAGTTTGGAAGATTCTGGAACACCCCTAAGGGGTGTTCGACCGTCGGTTATGGCCTAAGGGGGGGGGGGGGGCAAAAGTTGCCTTATATTTATTGGGCGACAATGGGTTGGAAGTCTATAAATACACCTCCTAATCCCTCATAATCAACATCACCATAAATCCTTTCCCCTTATCTTCTTTGGTTCGATCGCAAGAGGGAAACAACAAAGGGTTTCGGATGGTTTTTCTTGGTTGATCGATTGTATACATAATCTAGTCCTAGCCCCTCTCTAGGGTTGTTGGGTAGATTAATTACAAGCGTTGTAGCTCAGTTTTCACGTGCTAGAATCATGGTTAGCTCGTTGTATTACGTGTGTACAAGAACTTAATATAGTCTTACTTTAGACTATATCTTGGTATACACGGCATTAACCCGAATTGGTGATTCATTCTTCGTCTTGTGGAATTGCTTTAGCGTAAAGGTATGTAACCCTAATTCGATTAATTATAATTGTGTTATTAATTATGATTTTGTTAAATCGCTTCCGCTATATGTGCTTTGATCTCGTTTAGGGTTTTATATAATTGTTATGATACTTATAAACCTTTAATATACCTCTTTTTAAATCTGTCTGCTTTACCAAATTCGTCTCTCTCTCTCTCTTGCAGCATCTCTAGCTTGCGAGCTGCATCAGCCACCTGTGCCACAGTAGTAAATGTAGCACACACCAAGTTGTTGGCGAAACAAGTATGAAGAGCCCATCGAAAGTGATATGCCTGCTCTTCTACAGTCCCGGCTGCTGCGCCAAGGAAACCAGCAAGTCTAAGGAACCTCTGCATAAATTACGTACTATTATATCCATCTCTCTGTCGAATGCTATGATACTCCCTAATGAGTTGATCCTGTTATGCTTTCGGAAAGAACTGACCTAGAAGCAACTCCTTAAACTACGCGCAAGACAAACCAGTAACCCAATCGTCACCTCCATTCGAATACTTGAGTGCTTTCCACCATGCCAGCACCTCTCCCTCAAATTTGTAACAAGCAAGCCTTGCCTTGAAGACAAGATCACACCCCATGGTGTCGAAAATCGTCTCAACGTGTGCAATCCAACTCTCAGCCTCAGATGGACTATCAGTCTGCTCAAAGGATTTAGGTCACTATTTATTGAACCTTTCCAGCCATGTGATGAGAGTAGCTGGTGGAGGAGGAGTAGGGTTGTTCTGATTCTGGTGCTGATTATGAGTGGCTTGAACCTCAACACGAATCTCATTTTTGAGTTGGTGAAGTAAAATTTGCAGAGCAACTTGGATAGTTGCCTGAAGATCTTGCTCACGTGTGTTAACCATTTGACAGTTAAAACAATAAATGCAATGATTAATCTGATTATAATAAAAAATAAACATAAGAAAATAATGCATGAAACAATTTATGAAGGCATAGCCAACGAATATGACATGAGTTTGGGTGAACGCCTATGGGTCGGTTCACCAAAACAAAATTGACATGACGAGGATGAATGCCTATGGGTCGGTCCATCAAAAAAATTGACATGGCGAGGGTGAACGCCTATGGGTCGGTTCACAAAAACAAAATAATTCAAGTAAAACCACATGCGACTAAATATGGTCAGTCTTGTACCAACCATTACTTAGTCAAAATACCTGCAACAATGATACATGAAACAAATGCATGAAAACAAACTGTCATTTTTAGGAAGACACGATGACTACCCACTAGTCACAGGTCAAGTTTTTAGAGCATACAGGTCGAAACCTTGGGCTCTGATACCATAATTGTAACACCCCATTTTTATAAATGGAATATCACAGGATAATTATGGCGTGTCATCAAAGCATGCAAGGTAAATGTCTAAACATTAAATGACCATAAAGGGAAATACCGGAAACAAACATCGGTAGTCCAACATAAGCTCACACACATGAATATAAGTACTGAAAGGAAAGGACTAAACAATGTCCAAAAGAAATAATGTATGGAAATGCATAAGGTAAAGTAGGTTGGATAGCATCTGTCCAGATGTACATACACTCAAGGTCCTAAGTGCGTCCCTGAGTACCTGCCGTTTCGGAACATGAAAAGGAAACGGCTGAGCAAAACGTCCAGTGAACGGATATATAACATAGTATGAATCATATAAGCATAATAAAGACTAATAGAAGTGGAAATGTATAAGTCTTGGAAAACCTTGTACATGTTGATAAAACTGGTTTTATAGTTTTAAAAGACTTATGTTTTTATATGAAAACTGTATTTTAAATTAGCCAAGAGCCCATATATGTCATGAGGTATAACCGTGCATGAATACTTAGAGGGGTGACCTCATCATGCAATTGGAGGAGTTGCCTCTAATTATATTAGTTTGGGTAGGAGGGATCAACTCCTTGTGAAGGATGCAAGGCACACACCACATTCACCATGAAAATCCTATAAAACACGTAGCTAGGATGCACCCATACGCCCCACATGATAATATATATAAATGGCCAAGACTGAAAGGGACACCACGAGCAATCACTCCGTCGTGGGGAAGTCATAACATTGGTGCCTCCAGTGGTATGGTTATGCTACCTCCATAACTAGATGATGTGGCATGCATGTATATATAGGTCAGGCATTTAAAACAAAACATAAGCATTCAAAACATATAAAATAACTGGGGAAAACAGTTGGCTGCAAACAGGGAATACTGATCATACATACGAAGGAATGTCCATACTGAAGGACGAAATATACGTACCTTATGTCCAGTGAACGATGAAAGATGAAAAGATGGAAAGTCCTACTCCGACTTCACGAGTACTACATAAATAAGGGAAATGTATGAGTTGTCTCATTACTGAGTGTGTTACTGGTTCTTGTGTGTTCTAACTTATTTTATATGTTCGTGTCATGTTTTACTGTTTCAAATGTTATCTTGTATTTACTCATGTTTTACATGTATTCTAATTATGTATTTCATGTGTTATTGTATTACTATATTTATAGTGTCATAATAAGTAACTTTCTGTAAATAACAGGTTTCCAAAAATAGAAAGTTTCCAAAAATAGAAAGTTTCCAAAATAGAAAGTTTCCAAAAATATCAAGTTTCTAAAAACTGAAAGTTTCAAAAAATAGTAAGTTTCCTTAAATAGAAAGTTTCCATAAATAGAAATAAGCTGGATTAATAAGTCTAAAAATATAAGCTAGTGATTATAAATCATAAGTTATAAGTCATGATAGTTTATTAGTAATGTTTATCAGATTAAATTTAGGCTAGAATAATTATTAATTAATAATGATAAAGCATGGTTTATTAATTAATAAAATGTCATGGTCAATTTAATAAACTTTACCTTATACAATTTAATTAAATTAAGTCACCGTTTAATTTAATTAAGTCAAATAAATACTTAGGTTATAACACGATTTATCTAATTAAATAAAATAACCTAAGTCATGAATTAATTAATTAATTACTAGTTCATGTAAGTTAAGTAAAATAATTAATTTACAAAACAAATGTCTAAATGAAAACTTAGGTTATAACATGTATTATTAATTTTAATAATATAACCTAAGTCAGAGTTTTAATTAAATAAATTAATTATCGTATAAATTAATTTAATTAATTAACTTAATAAAATAATGGTTAATAAAATGTATCCCGAGCCCCGAAACCTTAGACCACAAAACCGAGCACCAACCACCACCACACAGCCGGCGACTGGTGGTGGTGGTCGGCGGCTGTAGCCACTGTCAGGCTATGGTTCACATCGGCATACGTCGGTGTTCCCCCTGCCCTGCCTGCGTACCCACTGCCGCACCAAGGTACCCGTTGTGGGTGCCTTCGTTGCCGCTGCTTGATGCAAAGCCACACCGAGCCCCAAAGAGTGTCTCGGATGTGGGTGAAAAAGAACCACCGAGAGCTTAGAGCTCTCGGTTTGTGTGCCGAACCCAAAACCAAAACCAAACCACCTTTATTCTTGATTAATCCATTATCATAAACATGTTTTAATTATGTTTTTTAAGGATTTAACACACATGAACATAATTAAAATTAAAAGAATAAAAAGATGAAGGTTTAGGTTATACCAAATGCGTGATTGAATAAAGGTTGGGAACACGAACACAAATACGTATGAATTTATGATCGAGACCAAACAAATCGTCCTTGTGGTGTTGATGGTTGCCGCGGCTACAAGAAAAGGGGGGGCTAGGGTTTGTTTTTATTTTTCTAAAAATCCTATAATGAATTTACCCTGGAGATTATTAATTGGTATACATGGGTTTTAAAATGGGTCGGGCCCTCTTCCTTTGTTCTTTTCCACGGGTTTACAAACCTAAAAGGCCAAACGGAACCTTTTTCATGTTTAAAAATATTATTCGTGTATGTTCGTGTTTAATGTTCGATTTAATTTTTATACGTAATAAGTATCGTGCATTAATAATATATGTAGTTCTTGGTATTTAATGTTCGTGACACGTGTCGTATATTATAAATGGAAAGTTTTAATTTATTCTTGTTTTTACGTAGTGTACTGTTTATGGTATTTATTTGCGGGTTTTACATTGTTCATGTCCGTTCATTAAATTTAACCGATCAAATAAACGCACACGAACATTTAAACGGATGAATTTTCTTTTTCATGTTCGTTTATTAAGAAACTAAGTTGTTCATGTTCATTTATCTTTGTTCATTAAGAAACTAAACGATCCTTAAACGAACATAATCGATAAAAATAAATGAACGAAGAAAAAAATATAAAATATATCAAAATATGCATAACATCTTGTTTTATAAGTATATAGTTAAAAATATAATATGTGAACATAAACGAATGTTAACGAACGCATAATCGGACGTTCACAAACATAAATGAACAGACGTGACTTTTGTTCATGTTCGTTCATTTAACTAAACAAACGTAAAATTCTGTTTGCTCGTTCATTTAATAAATAAACGAACATAAATGAACTTTTTGCCGAACGATTCATGAGATGTTCAATGAACGTTCAGTTCGTTTACATCCCTAACGATAAAAAATGGGGTCAACAATTAGATCACCATCAAGACCGACTCTGTATCAACATGAGTCCGTGATGAATTATAGTTACGCATGTGTGCTCATTGTTGGTGTTTACTTCGTTCCAAATGGGTAAAGATAATCAACAGCCTAACTGCGTACCAATGAGTGGTTACCGGATATCACTTGAAGTCGTGTAATCACTTTCCAAAGAAGATTATTCGACCCTATGCATAGGTTAACACGAATACCTCCCTGGGATAAAACCAAGTGTTTGTTCTTGTTTTAGGCACAAATCAAGAACCCTGCGCGTTTATGTGTTTATGTTTCTATGTATTTCATCATGCAAATATGATCACTATTTATAATGATTCCATTCCTAAGAATGTAACTCATGGTCAAAGGAATAATGAGTATTAATCGGCCAATTAATCTCATTATTTCCCACATGAGTACATAGTGGTTACATGACCAGAATAATGGTCATTAAGTCAATCTTAACACCCTTATGAAACAGTCAAAGAGGTTACAAAGATAACCCACCCAATGATGACTTAGCCGCTGACAAGTCATAGCCTAGCCGCTGACAAGGCATAGCTTAGCCGTTGACAAGGCACAGCCTAGCCGCTGACAAAGAAAAAGCCCAACCGATGACAAGGCAAAGCCTAGCCGCTGACACAGGCATCATCAGCAAACCACTATATTAAGTCTAGGGTGGTCAGGGACTTAATGGGTGTACACTTCATACCTCCAAACCCACTTACAAGTATGACCATATCCCATAATTATACTAAATTTCCAACAATCCTCCCTAATTTAGTACAATTCCTTTTGCATGAAAATAAAATTTAACAAAACCAGTGCATAAATGAAAATATCCTGAGGATTGAATTTCCATCTTAGTACATCACTTCAAATATTCGAGAATTAGGGCGTTCTAAGAATTGAACCCTTCAACTACCTTGAATACCTGAAGATAAAATACACACAAGTTTTCAAACACTTAAACCGCTCCTAACACCCATACAAGCCATGTGTCCATATCCAATTCATAAATGTTGTAGGAGCCAAAGTCCATGCTCCTTGAGGCGGCGAACCCTCAACATTTACATAGGTGGTTCCTCTTTAGTTCATGCTCCTGCTTAAGCACTTTTCAAAGAAATTAACCATTAAGAATTTTATAAATTCATCCTCCTTTCAGAAGGTACAAGCACATCCTTGGGATGATATGTAAAACATGTGATTCAATCATCTGAATGTTCAGCTTTCCACATTGAACTCAACTCCCAAGTTTCCTTAGGAGGGAGTTAGGTATCCTAGCATTCAGTGACTAGTTTGGACTTTAAACCCATCCCTTTATCAGACTTTATAACCAAGTCTCTATCCAATCCCTTCGTTAAGTGATCAGCTAAGTTTTGTTGAGACCTCATAAACTCTATTGAAATCACCCCATTCAAGATTAACTCACGAATCATGCTATGTCTAACACCTAAGTGTCTAGACTTACCATTGTACATTTGGCTATAAGCCTTAGCAAATGTAACTGCACTATCACAACTAATAGATATGGGTGCCATAGGTTTGACCCACAATGGAATCTCAATAAGCAAGTTTCTCAACCATTCAGACTCATTACCAGCATCTGCTAGAGCCACAAACTCAGACTCCATTGTTGAACTAGTAATGCAAGTTTGTTTCTTGGATGCTCAAGAAATTGCCCCACCACCAAGAAGGAATACCCAGCCACTTGTAGATGAATTATCCTTAGTATTGCTGATCCAACTTGCATTAGTGTAACCTTCTAATACTGAAGGATATCCAGTATAAGAAAGACTATAATCCATAGTTCCTTTCAAATACTTCAGTACCCTATGAATAGCTTGCCAATGCTGAGTACTAGGATTACTAGTGTACCTACTTAGTTTACCCACTGCAAATGCTATGTTAGGCCTGGCATGGCATACATCAAGCAACCAATCACCCTATAATATTGAAGCTAGGAGACATTCTGACCATTGTTAGACATTAGTTTCTCACTTGTATCCATAGGTGTACTCACTAGAGTACAATCAAAGTGATTGAATTTCTTTAGAACCTTCTCAATATAATGAGACTGAGAAATTACAATACAATCACTTTTTTATTCTTATGCCAGGGATAACATCAGCCTCCCCCATGTCTTTCATAGAGAACCTTGATGACAAAAACTCTTTGGTTAAATCAACCTGAACTTGGTCAATACCAAAGATTAGCATGTCATCAACACATAGGCAAATGATGACTCCTTTACCAGATTCATCAAATTTTCTATATACACACTTGTCAGCTTGGTTAAGTAAATAACTATTAGAAAAAACCACTTCATCAAACTTTTGTTGCCATTGCTTAGGTGCTTGTTTGAGTCCATATACGGACTTAATCAGTTTACACACCTTACTTTCATGACCAGGCATGATGAAACCTTGAGGTTGGTTCATATAAACCTCCTCATTCAGATCACCATTCAAGAATGTTGTCTTCACATCCATCTGATGAATAATCAGATTATGAATGCTTGCCAAGGTGTTGTTCCCATATTAATTTACTTCACCACGATAGATTTATTGAAATAAAGAAGAAAAGAGAAGATGATTTATAGAGAGAGAAAGTATAGAGAAAAGTAGAGAGAGATAGAGAGAGATGATTACTATGTGAAATTAGATTAAGAAAAATGAAAGATCCAACCTCTCCTAACATGCTAGGAGAGGTATATATAGTCGGGCTTACATGTAGCCTTAATGGACTATATTTGTTTAATGGTTCGGGCTTGAATAAAATGCTTAGTACCTTAAAATAGGCCTTTTAAGCTAGCTATCAAGCCCGTAATGTCACGACTATTTTAACTAACTATTACAAAGTTCTAATAAATGTTACAATATAAACCTATGCCCAAATATTCTTGTTTGACTCAATATTTTGAGGCTAACAATCTCCCCCAATTTGAGGTCATTCTTCTTCGATATTTGGAGATCAATGGAGATTACGAATCTCATCATAAATGAGTCTTGAACGTGTAATAGTAGTCTTGTTCCTTCATGATGTGATCTTTGAGCCTTTTTCGTTGTCTTTCGACTTCGCCTTTACACTTGAGATCTTAAAATCATTCTTGACTTGTCTTTGCCATCTTGCGATCTTGTGTCTTTATCCACATGCTCATACTTTGCACTATCTTGAAAGCTTGCTAACAATCTCCTTTGAAGAGACGTCATTCCTCTACATTAATTAATAAGGAAGATTTTGATCATCATAGTTGCAGAAGTATTTAGCTTTCTTGATTGTTGAATATGTCTTTAGGCATGAGTATGTGGTTTTGAATTTTCGACTTTGCTGAGTACACCGTAACGCCACCTTCTCGATACAAAACTTAGACACGGCCTGAATGGCTTTGACATTCGTCCTAAACCGGTAGAGTTTTACCTCTGGTCGGTGAAGACTGTTACACGATATTAAATATTGTACCTGTGATTAGGTAAATTCAATTAAGAACCTCCTTGACAGGGTTTCGCGGCTGTACTAGTCGTTCTCTTTACTCGACCATCTCAAAGCAAGACTACGAACAGAAAGAGTGAATCAATTGGATAAATATCCGCTTGATTAAAGTCCTCAATTCAAATTCCTGGAACAAGTTTGATTCTTAGAGAGTCTTACCATTGTTGCTTTCCAGTTAACACAAGCTTGATTCATAGAGAATCTTGCAAGTTACCTACTGTAGCGCTGTTTATTGTTGACGCTAGAAGGATTTCCATTCATCACTGTGAATATTAATAAATATCACTCTGAATGTTCTAGCAAGACCATAAAGATATTGCGTAGAAACCTGAAACGAGTTTGAATCGATAAAGAAACAAACCACTGTTGCTTTTCAGTTTTACATATGTTCAACTCATAAAGAATCTTACACATGACCTACCGTAGTGCTGTTTGATGTTAACACTAGAAGGATTTCCACTCATCATTGTGAATACTAAGTAGTATCACTCTAAGTATTCTAGCAATATCACAAGGATATAATGTAGGACTCTCTTTATTGTCATTTCGTGTTTCCTAACGAGATTTGATTAATCTCTTGGCTCTAGAATCGATTATTGCACCTTTTAGTGGTCGGGGGCTAGAGCGGATGCCACCTATTCAATATCAACTATCTCGGATTGAGAAAGTCAATAGAAGTTGTGTTGATCTCTGTGATAAAACCAAACTTCTTTTGAGAGAAATCTGAGTCAGCTGGGGCAGGGTAGTGTATTACATCACTGGGTCCATGATGATCATCCACATCATCATTATCATACTCATTTGCATGTTGATCATCCTCAGACTCATTATTGCACATGTCTGATGAATCAGGTGTGGTATTGTTATCAACCGTTTCCATCATACATGTATCAGTAATAGCTTTGGGTAGCTTACAATGCTCATGAATATCACCAAACACATTATATTCCTCTTCAGTGTGTACCTTATAGATTGGCTCAGTATCAAAGATAGGACCGTTGTCATCTTCACTGACATTTAGAACTTCTTCAACCTTTTCCATGTACGAGTAATGTGCTTCAGGTTCATGGTCGGAGGCTTCATCATCAGTGTCATCAAGCATTGCTCCTTCCTCAGCTGACAATTTAACCCCAACTTCCATCTTCTTGCATAGAAGCATCTTTTCCTTATGATAACCAGATTCCCTAACCCGTTTCGGCTTTCTGCATTCCTTTGCCATATGCCCATAACCTTGGCAATTAAAACACTGAATCCCACTTTGCTGAACCACTTGAGTTCCAACAGTTTCCCTATTCCCCAGCAACAGTAGCAATCCTCTGAGTATCATACTTAGTAGTTTGTCGATCATACCTTGCAGAACCCTCAACATGTGTTGGATTACGTCGATCATACCTAGGAGGACTTTCATCACATTGACGTGTGTCATAACTTCTAGGACTCTCAACATATTGGTTCCTTGTGTTAGATGATGTTCGAAGATTGTTGTTGGTGGGTTTGATGATTTTCTGGTAGGTCTTCATAATGAAAGCGATTTGTTGTTTCATCTCCCTATCCTTCTGAGCTAGTTCTTCATCACTGTCCTCTTCAGATGATGGCTCAGATGATGGTGATGGTGCTCTTGGTTCTTTGTCTCGTGATCTTGTGGGAGCTGAAGACTTAGATGAAGTGGAGTATCTTGGTGAGGAGGATGTAGTGGAATATCTTGGTGAGGAGGATGTATTGGAATATCTTGGTGAGGAGGATGTAGTGGAGTATGACTTTGGAACATGAGAGCGATGATCTTGGACATGTTGAGTGGTAGACACCAAATCAAGTGGATTAGCAGTGTTTGTAACCCGTTCAGCTCGAAGTTCATTTTCCCCATTCTAAAATTGTTTCAAAATGTCAAAGAGCGTGTGATAGTTGACCTCGTCTAGCTTATTTTGTTGTTTCACCAAAGTTACAAATCATGTCCACTCTGGTTGAAGTTGTTGTAGAAATTACACATTGACTTGCATGGTGGAGACTTCCAAGTTGTTTATTGTCATATCATTCATCATCTTGTAGAATCTTGAGAATCAATTGATTCCCCATCCAATGAAGTAAACTTACCAAAGTTCCAAAACAAGTTTGTTTTGACATCTTGTTTGTTTAGTGATTCTCCTTGTTGTAGACGTTCAATGGGAAACCACATCTCTTTATCAGTAGAGCATGCATCAACCGTTGAGTAAATATCATCCCCAATCTCACTTAGAATCAGATAGATTGCTTCCTTCTTTGCATCAATCCAAGCACGATTCTCTTTGGAAGTATTATCATAGGTTTCCTTAATAGTCTGTTCATCGGCACCTGGCGTCGTGTCGATTGCTGGAGTTGCAGGAATGGTGATTGTAGTGGGAGTATAGGGTCCGTCTATGATGCAACGGCGAAGAACATCACTATAGGGTTTTGTGTCAAGATATCGAAGAAAACATGATTGCCATTGTGCATATCGACCGGACACAAGCATTGGTAGTCTCTCTTTATTGTCCACGACCATGATGTTGTTGTTTGTCACACGATACTCTGTAGTAGAATCCATGTCGATTATCTTGGAAATGTAGAAGTGAATACGGATCTTAAGTAGATGTGTTGTGATTGTTGTTGTGAGAAAAGATGTTAAAATCCCCCAAAAATGTTCTCGATAAACCAAAAATTCCAAGACAGACAAGAGCACATGATTCAAAATTTTTAAGTGTAAAAATGTGAACTTCGGAATATCTGGATTTTGAATGTTATCTTCGCAATAAGCAATAACTTAGTAACTTCGGAATTACTTCTCAACGAACTTCGGAATAAAAATTTTGTGAACTTCGGAATGTTGATTCTTTGTATCTTCGGAATAATGAAAAGTTCTTCACTTCGGAATAAATTGTGGACTTCAGAATCTTCACTTGGGAATAAATTTTATACTTCGGAATTATGCACTTCGGAATAATGCACTTCGGAATAAAAAATTTATTGTACACTTCGGAATAAATTTTGAAATGCACTTCGGAATAATTAGAACTTCGGAATATTTGGTACTTCGGAATAAAATGTAATCTGGAATAAATGTAGCTTCGGAATAATGATCACTTCGGAATAATCCAACTTCGTAATATATTTAACTTAGGAATATGTTTAACTTCGGATTAAATGCACTTCGGAATGCAGAAAGATTAATAAACTTCAGAATTAACTTCGGAATCCAGAGATAATTATCTTCAGAATATTGTCGTAGCTCACTTCAGAATCCCCAAAAACAATCTAACTTCACAATCCTTAGTTACAAGTTAACTTCGGAATGTGGAGCTTGGTGACTTCGCAATGTTTACTTTTTGTACTTTGGAATATTGAGACTTAGATGAATCTTCAGAATATTTATGCTAAGTAATCACTTCGGAATGTAGCAGATATTCACTTCACAATACAGAAACCCTAGACACGACTTCGCAATATCCCAATTATTCCGAAAAAGACAAGAAGTAAAACAATTCCGTAGCTTACCGTCGAACGAAATACCACCAAAATAAATCCAAACACCCCAAAATCTCTCGATTCCAACCACAATAACTAAGCAAAATCCCTACCACAGCTATGTAGGAGATTTATATGAAGATTTAGAACCCGAAAACACCAAAAAATAAATAATTCGAGATGATTTATAGACCAAATCACACGAATCAAATTTAAAACAAAACAACCAATCACTAATCTATCCCATGGCGATTGATACCAATTGTTGTTCCCATATTAAGTCACTTCACCATGATAGATTTATTGAAATAAAGTAGAAAAAGAAGATGATTTCTAGAGAGAGAAAGTAGAGAGAGTGTGTTGATACAAAAGTTGGATAATCCTTGCTAGACCCGAATTAGGCTTAATTCAGGTAGGCTGGGTTTCGGCTCTTGCACCAAGTGAATAACTTGCTGAGATCCTGCACACAAAAGCAACACGCGTTAGACTTACCGTGGGAGCGTATCCCACAATTAGACTCCGGCATGAGAGTAAGTAATCGGCTAGGGTTAGAAAATCGGTTGTTGTAACACTCCCAAATTTCGGATAACAGCGGAAGAGTCATTGGGAGTATTACTTCATAATCACAAGCACATGTACAAAGAGAACGACTCAAAAAGAGGCGTTTAAAAAGTTTAATCCATTCGATAATCAAAATTTAGAGTTTACAAGCACAAACAGGTCCCAACAATATTGTAATAATAAACAGTTTATCGAATGGTAATCATTATTTTATTGCCTTTAAAATATCCAGTGCGACTCCATGCTCCAGCTGCTATTCAACCTGAGTACCTGAGAAATACATGCTAAAACATCAACACAACGGTTGAGTGAATTCATAGGTTTGCAAGTAAAAGCAGTGGACCACAAGATTTCAGTATTCAGATTACAAAAGTCAGATAGCATCAGTTATCGCATTTAGCTCATGAAACCGAACATTAACATCCGTTATTCCGTTCAAGTTTCAAATACAGTGCGTCCAGTCGGTTTTCCGTTAAACCCGGACGGAGAGGTCAATCCCAATAGATCTATTCACAGCATTCGCGTTTACTCAACCAATACAGTCGGTTCAAGTAATTAACAGTTCATGACTAAATGGGACAAAATAAGCATACAGTTCAAGCACTTGCGTCCATTCGTAAAAAGTAGCATGTATCCCCCTCGCGGGTTTCATAAAACAATAATGTATTAAAAGCGAGGCTATGAACTCACCTGATACGGCGATCACACGATAATCCAGAATAGAACATCCTACGATCGACACATAACTAAACAAGACCTTTGCTCCATGCGAAAGGATGCACGAGTATAAATATCAACACCAAAACGAATACAACGAAAGTTATACACGCTCGAAACTCAAATCGAAATAATCACTCGAACCCGGGGCTAACGAACCAAGAAATTCTTAATATCCAATATATACATGAAGTTATCATATTAGCTCTAGCAACGATCACACCTATTTGAACGACATTCTCGAACTCGGCTAGTTTTCTAAACTAGTCGCATGTCCTCAATATAGATACTAAAATACAACTTTACACCAATTATATAGTTTTTCTCAACTTGTCATTAGAATATTATTTTGCTCTTTAACTTCACTTGGAAGCAATTTGTTGTTAAGTATTACACGTAATGTCATTTGATCAAATATATGAGAAATGTGAATTATCATCATGAAACGTGTATTATACATAGTTGGGATGAGATTTATTATTAAATCTTGTCCCAACATTTGCAATAACGGGTATTATCGAAGTCTGGTATTTTAATAGTTACACGATTTAAAAAAATTACGCGTAGAGCACGAAAAATAAACTCTCAATATAAAATAAAAATATCGACATTCGGAGCAAGTTGACATTTTGCTATAAAAATGAGGACTAACGCGTTATATAGCGAACGACACTTAAATATTTATCATAAATTTAAGAAGAATGCCTTTAAAAAGAAAAATAATTACGACGAAAATAGAGAATATTATTATAATTTACGGTCGATGATGGACATAAACTTTGTAGATAAATAATAATTATATTTTAAAGCCCTAACTTTTTCGGTTAACCGAGAATTCAATATTTTTTTATAAAAACAAACATGACAAATAAAAGTCGGGTTATAAATATTGATCCAAAAATTAATAATTACTACAGTTGTGAGTTGAGAGTATGGAGAATGTAATACCTTTGTGGAACCCATGGGGGTTCCTTATATAGGCAGTGAAACCCTAATGGGCTCACTGTTTACTTCGGCCCAAGCATAAGATAATCACCATAATTAGCTTGATTGTTATCTTCTAACTATGGTGAGTGTATATCCTATTCTTTGAGGCAAATCCCAATCTTGATGGGATTGTGATTTAGTCTAACCCTGTTCTGGCCGTGTCGGGTCGTGGGCCGCATACATCTTATGCGGCCACTATTCATTCAAGCCCATAAGCTAAAATGACATTAATCCAACCCATTCGTGATGGGTCAGATACGGGTAGTACCCGGGGGTCGGGTTCATGACCCGGTTGGGGACTATACGTCATCATGTCCCCCCCAGTCTAGTTGTTACAACCGTAGGCGTAACCTCTAGACTAACGAATGCCCTGTATATATGGCTGTCACAAACATAGCCGTACCCAACAAAGTCCGTTTGGGACAACCTTAATGAATGCATTAATGGTAGTCATTAGCGGGACGTTTTGTCTGCAAAAGTGCACCAGTCAGGCCCACCCTTGAGCCATAAAAAAATGTTTAAGAAGTGACCCCTGGGTCCCTTCTGATGTTTCAGAATTGTCAGACATCCCCACCGTTAGATTGGTGTAGTGGGTTACACGTGTCAAACATCCATGGTACCTCGTAACTCAAGGCAACCCTATCAAAGAGTTGGTGTGTGTAACTGTCTAAACACACAGTTCACATCTCTATTTCCGCCATTGTTATACACTTGCTCAATCCTTCATTCCTTCTCTTCTTTTTCCACGGAAATTCATCACCCCAGGTTAGACCACCGCGCCTTTCTAATCCTTTTTATAAATCATGGTGAAAGATAATCCCGTGATCACGGACGTCCTAAATATGATGTCCGCTTAGAGATATATAGACTTCTTATCCGAATATTACATTCCTGAGAGCGTACACCCCACCTATCCAGGTAATGGTGAAGCTATCACGGATGCCCCTAGGGGGAAAATAGGTGTGTATACGCGCCTATTTGACCCGGCTAACTATCACATCCCCCTATCTAGGTTCCTCGTAGACGTGCTTTTGTATTATGATTTCCATATAACCCAGCTTCACTGCATAGGGGCGTGTAAGGTCAACCAATTTGAGGTTACCTGCCACGCCTGCGAAGTGACTCCCACCGTTAACCTATTTAGGGTATTTGACTCCCCCCCCCCCCCCCAAATGGTAAATGGGTGGCTGTCGTTTAAAAAACGATCCGCAACCGCCCCATGTCTTATAAGAAACCATTAGATTCCCTCAAGAACTGATACGACCACTACTTTTTCGTAGACGCCAAGGTATTCCCTACCCCTTTTGTTATAAAGTACAAAGTACCCTTCGACTACCCACCCTCATCCAAGGATTATAGCAGCCAGGATGTGAAAACAATAGACACGCATCAAACTGAATTCCATAGGGGTCTGTCGGAGCACTTCCTATGCTTAATAGGAATCAGCCGCAATTATTTTGGGAGGGAGGATAGATATATGCTTTCTGACCGAGCGTAGACAGGGTAGGTATTCTTTGAATATGCGCATGAACATGTCGAAAATACTTGTAAACTTACTAACACTTATGCGTGTTTTATGTCCGCAAAGATGAAGTTGTTTGGTCTTCTACGCCAAGGTGATCCAAGTAAGGTGCCGTAGGGATTCTGACCCCAGAAAGAGGGCGAGCCCCCCTTACTAGCCGCCACTGTCAACATGACTATCGCATTGGAAGAAACAACCGAGCAGCGGTCGAATGAGTAGAAGACGGATGAGCAGGAGCTAGTGATCCAGAAGCCACCACTGGATTTCTATAATGAAGACGGTGGTGAGCTACTGCTGGAGAACGCCACCTCCATCCAAGGCGAAGAACAACTCACATATCCATCCATTAACCGTTTAGTTGATGATGACGAAGGAGGGGAAGAAGAAGTGGCACAGGAGGCCGGATCCTCCCAACCATCAAAACTTGCGTCCAAGAAGCGCAAAACCACCCGGAAGGTGGTGAAGAATGTAGAGTCAGAGGCGGGAGAACACAATGCCCCTCCTAAGAGACTGAGGAAAGACCATTCGCAGTTCTAAGAAGGAAGCAGCACCACAATGCCTCAAGGCAACCCCCCACCGCAAGTAGATGCCCATGTTTGGAAGGTGACCCCTGTTAGCACCCTGGCTCCTACCATCACGGAACCAATGATAGACGTGACGTAAACTGATGCTACTCCATAATATCCGATCCACTAATAAAAACTCATAAGTGCTTGTTTTAATAACAGGGCAGATCCATCGATAGCAGCACAAGAGAAGGAAGTGGAGAGAGAGCCTTCTCCTATGATATCCATGAGGCCCCCATCTCCTCCCCTGACTCATGAAGAGGAGCCCCGTGCTGAGGGTACGGACACCAACCTCCGCTCGGCATGGAATCTGTCCAGCCTCACCAGACTAGAGGCGGAGTCTGAGTGCAAAGAGTTCACGGACCACCTAACCCCTCCAGCACTGGCACAAGATTTAGATGAACTTGAGCATGGGACTCTCCTGGAGCAGTATGATGTGGAAACAGCGCACCAAGTAACAGTTGGTGCGGCCCTACGGCGCCGTCTGGAGGAAGCCTTAGCTAACCTGAGCTGCGCTGACAGGAGGATTGCTCGCAGGGAAGAAATGGTGGAGAAGCACGAGAAGACAATAGCCTCCTTGCAGGCAGACTTGGTCGTGGCGGAATCTACAATAAAAGAACAAACCAACCAAGCCAACGCCCGCGAGGAGCGCATTGCTGAGTTAGAAGCTCTCCTGGCGGCATCCAATGATAAGGTACATATACATACTTATTTATACCCATTGCTCGCATAAGCCTTATCTTTCTTTGTAGTAACCCCAAGTGTTATTCACATGTATCCGCAACTGAAGCCGCCGCCATAGCCGCAACGGACCAAGCCTCCATCATGGCAAAAGAGCGTGACATGCTAAAGGAAGAACTCACCCAGGCATGGGCTGTCATGGAGGAGCAAGCAGCGGTGGCAGAGGGAGAGCTGAACATGCTGGCGACAGACTGCGCCGAAGTGTTGTGCCCTCCACTGCTCACGACCATAGCCGGTCGTAGGTGGATGGTGGGCCAAGGGATGTGCCTAGCCGTGATAAAGGTAACGGAGGCTCCTCATTTGTGCAGGCCTTTGCGATGTTGTATCAGACGGTATTGACCGTGGCAGGCATGAGGGGTTGATCAAGTCTACGGAATTGATAAGCAAAAAGGAGGACATCTCCCAGCATGCCTACCATAATCCTGAAGCATAGGTCAAGATGACCGCCTCTATGGCCGCCCTTGGGGAAATTCAGCACCCCTTCTTAGATGATCTTGAATCCTTAAAGGATGCCTCCAACGAGGAAGTCATGGCCAAGCTCACCACAGACCCAATCCAGCTTACCCTGCCAACATATGATACCAGTTTGAAGGTTATGAGGGGTGAGAAGCTTTTGGCCGAAGCGTTAGATGCCAATCTGGCCAGGGAGCAGAGCGGAAAGGATGCTCATGGCGAGGCCCTCCGTGCCCTGATTGCTGAAGGGAAGAAAGAAATAGGAGTGTTTCTGCCTCCTTTGTAATTTAACTTGTAAACATTTGTATCTTGTATTTATTCGTCCGTGCATGTACACGGCTGGAACTCACAATATTGTTAGCATATTATATTTAAGTCCGTGATGATCACGGCAATTTTGTTTATTGAATTTGAAACATGTTTATTTTCTTTAGATATCATGTATCTGTGTTGCATGACATGTCACGGCTTATCAAGAATAAAACTAAGTCTATATTTTACTAGACGCGCAGCGTGTGTCTTTATCATGTCCGGCACTATGTAAGTACGGCATGCAGAAACTTATTACAATGTCTTGTAAATAAGGTATCTAGTAAGGATACATGATCCGTGTCACTAGGGTTGCATCCCTCTTATGCGAAAAGTTGAATTATTAGGTTCACTTAATCCTCTTACCCCGCCTGGGAGTGAATAGTACATGTACGGTTTAAATGAATGCATATGAATAAGAAATAGCACATTATGGAAATAACAAATAAATCTGAGACATGAGACAATAATTTACATAAGAACAGGCCGTGGAGCTAGCCAGGCACCACGGTATTTTATTATAATGTTTACGATTTTTTTGACAAAATTACAAAATCCTAAGACATATAGAACCTAGAAAGCATGAAAACAAAAAATACATGGATCTTCATTGAAGCCAGAGACAGCGAAGTGTCCATGCGGAGGCCGTAGCCTTTCAGAGATATCATTTTTAAGGTTTCAAATATTCCATGTACGTTCTAGGTCACGGCCATCCATATCACGCAACTTGTACGCGCCTAGTCCCAAAGCTTCCGTGACCTCATACGGCCCTTCCCACTTTGGACCCAGCTTTCTTGTGTTCTCCGCGCGACTTGCCTCATTAGCAAGATAAACAAAATCCCTCGGTCAGAAGGAAACACCCTTGACCTTGGAATCGTAATAAGCCTTCATTCGTGCCTTGGACTTGGCCTCATTGATGGTCGTTATCTCTTTTTTTTCCTCTAACAAGTCCAGATTAATCCGGAGTTGCTCATCGTTCGTGACGACATTAACCTCCGCCGTGCGGATGGTTGGCATCCTAATTTCTACTCGAATAACAGCCTCAGTTCCATAGGTCAACGCGAATGGAGTGTCCTCATTGGTTGTTTTTATCATCATCCTATGTGTCCATAGAACATGCGACAGCTCATCTACCCACTTGGCACTTCGTTCATCTAGGCGTGCTTTGATGCCTTCACCTAGACTTCTATTTGCCAGCTCCACGAAACCATTAGTATGCGGGTGCTTAACTGATGCGAAACGCCGCGTGATGTTCAATGCCACACACCAATCCTTGAATTGATTATCCGCGAACTGCTTCCCATTATCCGAGATGATTTCCCTGGCAAGCCAAAGTGGCACACAATATTTTCCCAAACAAACTTTTTGATCTGTTTGATCGTAATGGATTTAACCGCCTTAGCTTCTATCCAACGTGTAAAATAGTCCATTGCGACGATCAAGAACTTAACGCCTCCTGCGGCAACAGGAAAAGGTCATGCGATGTCGATCCTCCACTTATAGAACGGCCATGGGGATGTGATGGGTGTTATTTCTTGCTGTGGATGTCGCGGTACTGGCTCGTGCACTTGGCAATCGCTGCATTTACGAATCATGTCTCGTGCATCCCAATGCATAGTCGACCAATAGTACCATGTGCGTAAAGCTCGTGCTACTACAGATCTGGGGCCTGCGTGCATGCCGCATGACCCTTCATGTATTTCACTAATCACATAGCTAGCCTGGAGCGGTCCGATGTATCGCAACCACGGCTGCAAGAAGGAACGCTTGTACAGAATACCTTCTCGAAGTTCGAAATGTTGCGACTTCCTTTTGATACGTCGTGCCGCCTTATCATCATCTGGAAGGGTTTCATCAGTTAAATAGCTGATGATCGGGGTCATCCATGTAGGTCCCTCTACTTCAACTATAGTTGCGATTTCCCCTCCTGTAATGGATCTTTCCTTGAGTATTTCCACCAATACTTATTTGGATAAATGGGCGAAGCTTGTAGACGCAATTTTGCTAAGAGCATCCACCTTCTTGTTTTCACCTCTTGGTACTTGTTTGATAGAAAACCTCAAAGGTGGCTATGAGTGACTTGACTTTCTCCAAGTATTGGATCATGTTATCCTCCTTGGCTATGTAACCTCCTAAGATGTGATTCCCGACAGCCGTGAGCCTACGTAGGCCTCAAGGTTGCGGACTCCCATCCTAGAGGCTATTTTCAAACCCGCAATAAATGCTTCATATTCCACCTCATTATTCGTGGCTGTGAACTCAAAACACAAGGCGTAGGTAAACTCCATCCCTTCCGGATTCGTGAGGATGAGGCCGGCTCCTGATCCGTCCGTACACGAAGATCCGTGATAGGTGTGAAAACACCCATCCTTTTACCACTTATTTCTGGCTAAAACGAGACCAAAACACGTATTTAATATCATTTGTTTGGAATTATGCGTGGTTTTTGTGTTTATTGTGTTTTCAGAGTCAACCGGATGAATATTGAAGAAAACATGGGATTGCACGGGTTTTATCAAGGAAAAAGACTCAAGACGAAGTCTATTGTCCAAGAGATGCAAAATATTTCAAGTCATTGTGCCTATTTGAAGATTTATCGAAGAATAGAGCCAAAGATGGAAGATTCATATATGTCGAAGAACTCGAGTCTATTAAACAAAAGATTATAAGACGAGTTGGAATTATTCACCGACACTTCTCAAAATCCAAAGTCGGAAACGTTTATTTAAAGAAACGTAAAGACTAAAGAAGAAAGAAGAAAAGAAGCCCAAAAACCAAGCCCATTCACAAAGCCCACAAGACACGCCTATATATAGGACTTCACTTCACCATTTTGGAGCTAGTTTTTAGTTTTAGTTAGTTTTTAGTTTTTCATTCTCTCTAGTTTTAGAGAGAGAAAGTTCTCAACTTTCTCTCACTAGTTTTCATCTTTCTTTCTTTCAAGATTAAACTTTTGTATTGTTTTTTATTAATCAAGTTTAAATTCAAGCTTTTAATCTTTAATCTTATTCTACCTTTCTTGATTTTAGTTAACTTTTGGTGCAAAATACAATGTGATCCGTGTTGTTCTTAATGTTTTTGTGCTTAAAAAGTTAATCTTTTTGTTCCTACATAAGCTTTCATTTGATTAAGCTTTAAGATTCTTGTGCTTATTGGCTTATTTACATGTTTAGCTTATTTACTTTTTATAAGTTTTCTTAAAAAGTTTATCTTTTTATCATTTGATTTATGAGTTTGCTTATTTGAAGTTTAGATAAGTTGTTATTTGAGCTTATTTGATTCGTTTCATATTAGATTCGTTCTAGTTTTGGAGTTAGCTTATCTAAATAGCTTATTTCCCTAGCTTTTCTTTCGGATCAAAGAGTGTAATCGGAAAAGGTATAAACCCTTTTCCGATTAGTACATTCCGAGCAGACACCCCCTTATTCCGATCAGTAGATCGGAAAAGGGTTTTAGATTTTCCGATTGCATTGATTTTGTAACACATTCCGATTGAAGTTAATCCTAAAGCATTCTGATCTGAGCCCTTTGTTAGTTATTCCGATTTGATCTTTTCCAACATTCTGATTAAGGGTTTTGTTAAACATTCCGACCAAAACTTTTGTCCCATATTCCGATTAGTCTTCTTGTGTAATATTCCGATCTGAGTCTTAATTTAAAGATTCCGATTATACTAGTTTTTGATTATTCCGATCTGAACTCTTTTCCCATATTCCGATTAGTATTTTTGTGTAACATTCCGATCAAGGCCATTTTCCCAGTATTTCGATCAGCCTCATTCCGACCGTAGGATTAATGATTATTCCGATTAGGGTGTTTTGCACATTCCGATCTGATTCCATTTCATACATTCCGATTGTTTAGTTCTTGTTTTTTATAAAGTTTCCTAGTAGTTTTATTAAGTGTTCTAGCATTTAGTTTTAACTTGTCAATTTAGTTTAAATCTTTTAAAGCTTTAATTTTACTCTTCGACACTTACTTATTTGTTATTAGTTTAAAATAGGTAAACAAACCAACACCTTTTTATTAACCAAGAACAAATCATTTCACTTAGAACCGTTATCAATTCGAGGAGATTCCGAGATTAATCTGAACCCAATGAAAAGCCTTGTATCAAATGGCGCCGCTGCCGGCTCTTCTCGTTAAGATCAACAGTTTTTTGTGAGAACTTGGATTTTGGGATCCGTTCACTGTGAACGTTACTTTTTCATAAAAAAATTTAAAAATCCAAAAATATATATATATATATATATATATATATATATATATATATATATATATATATATATATATATATATATATATATATATATATATATATATATATATATATATATATATATATATTAAATTTTCAAAAACACAAAAAAAATATAAAATTTTCAAAAATCCTAAAAATTAAAAAACATAAAAACCAAAAATATTTCTTGTTTGCTTTGTTAGTTCTTTTGCAGATGCATGCGTACACGATCCACGTCTTATCAAGAGCCCGAGCCTCTCGAAGACTTAGACATGGCCGGTGTACAAAACAACAACAATAACCCACCTCAAAACAATAACAATCCACCTCTCAACAACAATAATAACAACAACAATGAGCCTCTACCGGACAATCGCCCGATGATTAAACTTCTGCAAGCACATGTAGACGGCAACAATGATTCAATTGTCATACCCGCGATTGCAGCCAACAACTTTGAGCTCAAATCCGGTTTTATCCAGATGGTCTCTGCTCAACCATTCTTGGGGCGTACCATTGATGATCCACATGACCACATCAAGAGATTCTTGCAACTCACTAATACGGTCAAATTCAAGGGTGTTCCACAAGAGGTAATCCGTTTACAACTTTTTCCCTTTTCTTTAGAGGGACAAGCCCGGCATTGGCTTGCTAAGGAACCGCCACAAAGTATTCTTACATGGACGGATTTAGAGACCAAGTTCATAAATTACTTTTTCCCACCCTCTCGTACTACCGCTTTGCGGAATGAAATTATCAATTTTGAACAAAAGTACGATGAGTCTTTTAGTGAATCTTGGGATCGTTTTAAAGATCTTTTGAGAAAATGCCCACAACATGGTTTTACCAAAGTGCACCAAATTAACACTTTTTATAATGGTTTAAGCATGAATGACCAAGATTCACTAAACAGTGCCTCGGGGGGTAATATTTTGGTTAAGACTTCCAATGCTTCTTGGGATATTATTGAAAATAAGTCTCGTGTGCAAACCAAGAGTGTTCGGACCAATGTCGCTAGTGCTAGTACTAGTGACAGCGATAAGCGACTTGACAAAATCACTGCGCTTCTTGAATCACTTGCTACCCAAACCGCCAGCAACACCAACATCATCAACGCTAAAAACACTCACGACGCTCAAGTCAATGCTGTTAGCCAACCATGTGAGATATGCGGGGGTCCTCACTCTTACACCACTTGTACTGCCACCCAAGACTACCCTTCTGAGAATGTGAATGCAGCATACGGTACCTATCCTCCGGCCGCTTATCAAGCTCGTCCACAAGGAGACCGCAACTTGCTTAGCTACCGTTCGAACAACTATCTCTCACCGCCCGGTTTTCCTCCTAACAACCCAAACCAACAACAAAACCTCAATCGCCATCCTCAACAACAACAACAACCTCGTACACCATACATACCACCTCACAAACAACCATATCCACCTCAAAGAAACAACCAAGTTTACCAACAACCTGCTTATCAACCACCCGCTTACAATGCTCCTCCCAACCAACCAACCGCATTACAACAAGATATTGGAACCTACATGAGGACTAATGATGTGATCATGGACAATCTCCAGCGGGAAGTGCTCAACTTGAAAGCAGACATGGTAAAACAGGGGAACGACCTACGAGCTGATATGAGAAACACGTTGGCTAGTCAAACGAATGACTTAAGGAACATGATGGCTAGTTTCTTCCAAGGTAATCAACCCTCTTCTTCGGGTACTCTTCCGAGTAACACCGTTGCGAATCCAAGAGGGGAGATGAAAGCAATCACCACTCGCAGTGGCAAAGGTACCAAGGAACCCGAGCTTCCTATACCTCCACCGGTGATTGTGACTAAGGAAAACGAGTCACCTGCTCCTATTCCTCATCCTTCTACTTCCCCAATTTCTCCACCTCTTACTTCTACCCCTCCTCCACCCAAGGATGTGAGTGATCCTTCAATCCCAAAGCCTTCCTCTTCTTCCGATATACCTTATCCATCAAGGTTGAGGAAAGAGAAGCTCAAAAGCAAGGATGATATTCAAGTTTCGAACTTTCTAAAAATGTTTAAACAATTGAATTTTAACATCTCCTTCGCTGAGGCTCTCGCTCACATGCCTAAGTACGCGAAAATGTTCAAAGATCTTCTTAGCGACAAGGAAAAGCTTCTTGATATTGCTAACACCCAACTTAATGAGAATTGCTCTACAGTCCTCTTAAGAAAATTGCCAACCAAGCTTGGTGATCCGGGTCATTTCTTAATCCCTTGTAACTTCCCGGGAGTAGAGAATTGCATGGCCCTAGCCGATCTAGGTGCCAGTATTAATTTAATGCCTCTAAGCGTTTGGAAGCAATTATCTCTCCCTGAGCTAGTCCCCACCAAAATGACTTTGGAATTAGCTAACCGCACGGTTGCTTATCCAGTGGGGATAGCCGAAGACGTCTTTGTAGGAGTCGACAAATTCACTTTTCCTACCGATTTCGTTGTCGTTGACTACGACATGGACCCTCGTGTGCCATTGATCGTTGGTCGTCCATTCTTGAGGACCGGTCGCACTCTCATCGATGTTGAAGCCGGTGAGCTTATCATGAGAGTGGGTGACGATAAAATTGTTTTCAACATGGGAAAGCTTTCTAAACAGCCTTATTCTAACGAGAGTGTTAATTGTATTGACGTTCTTGATGAGGCTTGTGAAGAACACTTCAAAGATGCTTGCAAAAGTATTCCTACCTCTCTTCCCAATGTTGAGACCGTATCCTCTATTGATTCATCACTATCTCTATTTTGGGAAAGTGATTTCCTTTGGAAAGATTTGGAAGCCACCATGGGAGATGTGAACTTAGCTAATGACGATTCTACCACCAATTAGGATGAAGATCTCCGCCTCATTGAGAACATTCTTAAAGAAGACATAATTGCTCCACCATCTCCCAAGGTTATTGCTATCGATGCGCCGACTTTGAAAACGCCTCCCATCGAAAATCCTCCGGATTTAGAACTTAAGGAGTTGCCGCCCCATCTCGAGTACGTGTGCCTTGAAGAAAAGAAGAATTCACCCGTCATCATTGCTAAGGACTTGAAAGAAGAAGAGAAAACTCGCCTCATCGCCGTACTTAAAGATCATAAGAAGGCAATTGCTTGGAAAATTTCCGATATCCGCGGAATTGATCCGAACTTTTGTACTCACAAGATTCTCATGGAAGATGACTTTAAACCCGCAATCCAGAACCAAAGAAGGGTTAATCCTCGCATTCATGACGTCATCAAACAAGAGGTTATCAAACTTCTAGATGCCGGCTTGATCTACCCTATTTCGGATTCGCCGTGGGTAAGTCCCGTCCATTGTGTGTCCAAGAAGGGTGGAATAACCGTTGTTTCCAATGAACACAACGAGTTGATTCCCACTCGTCTCGTTACTGGGTGGAGAGTTTGTATTTATTATCGCAAGCTCAATGATGCCACGAGAAAAGACCACTTTCCTCTTCCTTTCATGGATCAAATGCTTGAGCGTCTAGCTGGTAATGACTATTACTGCTTCTTAGACGGTTTCTTCGGGTATTTTCAAATTCCCATCGATCCCAAGGACCAAGAAAAGACCACATTCACTTGTCCCTACGGAACATTTGCTTACAAACGCATGCCTTTTGGTTTATGCAATGCTTCTGGGACGTTCCAAAGGTGTATGATGGCTATCTTCCATGACATGGTGGAAGACACTATGGAAGTATTCATGGATGATTTCTCGGTTTATGGCGATTCTTTCTCTGCTTGCCTTGCCAATTTAGAACGTATGCTGAAGCGGTGTGAAGACACTCGCCTTGTTCTTAATTGGGAAAAATGCCATTTCATGGTAAAAGAGGGCATTGTGCTAGGACACAAAATTTCCAAATCCGGTCTTGAAGTAGACCGTGCTAAAGTCGATGTTATCGCTAAGTTGCCTCCACCTTCAACCGTGAAGGGTGTGAGAAGTTTCCTCGGTCATGCGGGCTTCTACCGTCGATTCATTAAAGGTTTTTCTCAAATCCCTCGCCCGATGACCCACCTCTTGGAAAAAGACACTCCTTTTATCTTTTCCAACGAGTGTCTTGAAGCCTTCAACTCGCTTAAGGATAAGCTAACTAAGGCACCCTTCTTAGTTACCCCTAATTGGGAGCTTCCCTTTGAATTGATGTGTAATACAAGGGATTTTGCATTGGTTCAGATTAAGTTCTCGGTATCTCCTCGAATTGATCACAGCCTAAAGTGGAATGATTTGTTCTTGGTGACAAAAAGTGGGGGTTGTTTATCTATTCTACTTAAAAAGGTAAATGAGTAAAGTAAATTAATATTCAAACCAAAAATAGTGAATGAAATAAACCTTGAATTGAAATTTAACAGTTAAATGATTAAACAGTAAAAGACCCTTACTTAAAACTAGTGCTATCCGGAATAATGACCATGCGGAATATTGTGCTTACTCGGAATATTTTGACTATGCGGAATAACAAGCCTTATGCGGAATAGATGCCTACTCGGAATAATGAGTCCATGCGGAATAAAACTTGCTATTCGGAAAAATGAACTTATGCGGAATAATACACCCTATGCGGAAAAAGATCTCTATGCGGAATATTAAGGTCACTCGGAATAATTTGAAGCTACGCGGAATATTGAAATATTCCGAATAAGGAATGAACTAAGGAAGGCTACTCGGAATATATATTATTCCGAATAAGAGACAGGATAAGCCGGCTATTCGGAATATAGAAATATTCCGAATAAGGGAAAAAGAAAGAGACTATGCGAAATAATAAGTGTAGAAATGCTAAATATGATCCGGTGGTCTCACATGGTGGTAAATGGTGGTGGAAGCCATTGATGACTTTAGAGAGAGAGAGGAGAGGTTGAAAGTGAAAGTATAATGTATTCCCAAATGAACAAATGACAATCAACACCCCTCCTTGGAAGCTAAGGAGGGGTATATATAGTCACGCACACAACCTAAACTTTACAAAGAGCCTAGTCTAGTCTAAATGTGCGTGACTATGATAACTAACGGGAATTCTTAAATGTCGTCACATAAAGTGAGTTTCCAACAATCTTCCCCCATGGGACGACGTGTAGAATTCCTTACAATATTCTTCCTAACAAGTATAAAATGATTAAGAATAAGAGCTTTCTTGAAGCATCCAATGCTGATGAAGTCTTCTGAGGCCTTCGTCTTCAAAACGACTCATCTTTAAAGAAACTTGTAGAAGAAATACTGTAACGGCACGAGCTAAGTAACCCATACACTTCTGGATAAGGAGAAGCTTCTGAATTAGCTTCCCCCTAATTCATGCCACGTAAACTTGATGTAGAAGCATTTTAAATAGCTTCCCCCTAAACCAACAATCCTCGTAAGCAACTTCAAAGCTTTCAATAAAGCTTAGAATGATTAAGCGCACAGCGGAATCTAACTAGCAAATCCCATCATATAACATGATAATGTTGCTAAGAGGGATTGAAAGTTTGGGGCACACCAAGTAGATCAACAACTTTTCTTCTCACGCTTGAATAATTCTTCTGAATTTTTCTTCCCCCTGAGAGTTCAAGTTATGCATACCAGAAAGAATCAAGACACTTCTTCCCCCACAAAGTTGAAGAAGGTATATCAATCCCAATTATAAAGCTCAAATACTGAAGTGGACACTTTATCCCATTCATGAAGTTGACATCGTAACACCAGAGTCAATCAAGTCCCGGAAATGCACATATCTTCTTCCGGAGATGCACCAGAGTCAATTAAGTCCCGGGAATGCATATAGGATAATGATGATGTTTAATTGCAACAATCAAACAATTAAACCTCGAATCAGTAGTGTACCGTTTGGAGATTGATAACGACACGAGTTAAAACACTGATTTTCTCTTCGGCTATGACAAATGTCATCCCGGAATATCTTCAAATCAAAAGAAGGTATGAAGTTCATCACGTGTACTCGTTGTGCGTTCAATGTGTCTTCTTCTTCCCCCTTGATGGTTTCGAAACTCGGAACCATCAATAAATTGTACGCACATGAACCTGAAATCTCGTGAGAATAATAAATAAGCTGAATTATAGATTTTGTGAGAATCAGCTATTGATCGAAAACCTCTCTCTCTCTCTCTCTAAGCCAACAATGGCTTCCACCACCATTTACCACCACATTAGACCACCAGATCCGATTTAGCATTTCTACATTTACCATCCCACGTGAAAGCAATTTGAAGTGACCACTGAAAGAATGAACCAGATACATCAAACGTGAAGCTGAATAAAAATCCTTCGATCTTGTGACTTAAGCTTGCACTATTGTTGAATGAAGAACGGTGGAGAAATCTCTAAGTACTCAATGCATCACTGAAGAAGTCTATAAGCACAACACCTCTTGAAATTATCCACGTCGACTAAGCGCGTGACACTGAGTACAACAATGTAACCCCTTTAAGTGATAGTTATCCGAGTCATCAACCATCTACCCCGAACCCGGAAACCAGATAACCAAGTCTTCATTCTAGGATTAAGCACTAGCAAGTTATCTAGTAAAAGATAAAATAAATACACGCCTTCGAAAAATCCGTCTTCAACGTCACGTAATTAATACCCGATCAAACAAAATCTGTAGCCACTAAAAAATCGCCCATTTTTTCTTGGTCTCGTCTCAAATAAATCCTCGTCACATTTGTCACGTCAATTTTTCGCGTCACATTTCTCGTCACCCAATCAGTGTTAAGAATAAATTAAAGAACCACAAATGCAACAAAAAAACCACAAATTCAAAAAAGGAACTTGTTTGTTTGAGCATCCATTCTCCTTAACAATGTCTCGTCACTTTTTGTCTCGACCCAATGTCACAGTTAAATCCCGACAATATTCACAAAATTTTATTCAAAATAATCAATCTTGAAATAAAAATTCGTTTATATTATGGTTAAACACAAACGGCCCATAGCCATGTGACAAAATCCTCGAGTCCAAGGCCCAATTCGTGTCATGGCCCAATGTGATATTATAACCAAAAAAATAATGAGGCCCAATTGATTTGAAACTCGATCCATCAATACTCGGTTATAACACTTGCAACTTCCTAAATCCACTCACAGTAAACCTAACCTAAATCACTTGTCTTGGTTAATCCGCCTCTCACCTAACTTCTCTCCTCACCTCCATCGGACTCTCCGTCCCTCCATGAATTTCCCATCTCAAATAATCAGATCAAAACACCACAACCTACTCTCTCAACCTTCTCCCATCTAAACAGAAATAAAACATCCACAAAAAAATCAAGCTCGTCTCATCTTAATATTCGTCATATCAGTACACAAGTGATCCCATCTCTTTGCTATCAAACCCCAACAGCAAACCCCAATGGCAACAATGAATCCGGCTTTAAGATCATTTAAAATGGTCTCGGGTAAGGTGTGTAATGATTGCATATCGCATATGGTTAATTAAAACGAATCAAAGATCGAATCTAACAATCTTGTTATGATTCGTTCTTAAAATTCGTAAATTAATAAAGGTGTATGCCTGAACAGATGTGATTCGGATTGCATGTGATTGATGTGACGAATTCGAAACAAAGATTGGTTTTAACATATTTGTTAAAAACCATACTTATTTTCGTACAGTAAATGGGTAAAAACCCAAATATGAGATCTATGATGAAAAACAATTTTTGATAAATAGATCTTAAAGGATCCTTAATCGAAAAACAATCAACTGAGATCTTTTTGATATTTTGAATTAAGTCCGAGACTAGATGGGATATAAGTGACGAAGGGAGTTAGGGATAGATTGATGGTGTTGAGGAGAAATAAGGATGGAATGATTTTGTCGACTCAGTGAGTTTAACTGAGTCAACTCGGTAATTACCGAGTTGACTCGGTTGAGTTGGTGGATGATTATGGTCACAAGTTTAGTTCACAAGTCTTTTTAAAAACAGTCCAATCGGAATGACAAACAAAAAAATCCCATCGGAATATTTTTTTCTTTTTGAGTCACAGTTATGTCCTACGAGTGAGTCCATCGGAAAGTCAAAAAGAATGTCCAATCGGAAACCCAATCTGAATGTCAATCTGAATGTTCAATCGGAAACCCAATCTGAAAGTTTAATCTGAATATCCGATCGGAAACCCAATCTAAATCCCAATCTGAATGTCAATCTGAATAGGCTGTCGGAAACCCAATCTGAAAAGGGTTTTGAAGGACCCGAAAATGGTGGATCTGCACATTTGTCCTTATCTATTTGCATAAACAAGAAAAAATACCCAGAAACAGTGACCAGTTTTGATAAGACTTTGACCATGAAAAAGATGATGAAACCGAGAAAGAGTAAATTAGTACCCCAAAGCATGTGACAAATTGGACAGTTTGGACAAAAGAATATGACGTGACCAAAAAATTTGTGTTAAAAATGGACAGAAATATTATGAAACGAGACACAAAGAAAGAACTAGACCACCAAATCGAATATATAAACACGATCCAAGGATGGAACCGTGGCTCTGATGCCAAATGTAGAAATGCTAAATATGATCCGGTTGTCTCACATGGTGGTAAATGGTGGTGGAAGCCATTGATGACTTTAGAGAGAGAGAGGAGAGGTTGAAAGTAAAAGTGTAATGTATTCCCAAATGAAAAAATGACAATCAACACCCCTCCTTGGAAGCTAAGGAGGGGTATATATAGTCACGCACACAACCTAAACTTTACAAAGAGCCTAGTCTAGTCTAAATGTGCGTGACTATGATAACTAACGGGAATTCTTAAATGTCGTCACATAAAGTGAGTTTCCAACAATAAGAAAGTTCCGAATAAAGGAAAAATCAAGTAGTCTATCCGGAATAATGAAAATGTTCCGAATAAGGGACAAATTAAGATGACTACTTGTAATAACTGGAATGAAGAACAGTAGCAGTTATTTAAAACAGGGGACACGAATTTTAAGCCAAATCAAGCTAAATAATCAAAACGGTTTAACCAAATTAACCACAAATCATCTACTAACTACAAAGATCAAATCCCAATCATAAAAACACAAATTCAACAACTTTTTAAGATCAAACTTGAACTAAATAAAAACTTAAGAACTTTGAATAAAAGATGATGATGAACAAGAGGAATGAAAAGATTAAATGAACACTTGTATTGATGATTAAGATTCAGTAAACAAAAGGAAAGGATCAAACTTACAAGATTAAAAGAAGAAATCAAAGAGATGAAGAACCACTCCTTAAGGGAGATGGTTTCCTACGAACTAGGAGAAATGAAACTGAAACTAAAAACTAGATCCAAAATTTGTGAGGGTGATTCCTATATATAGGCTAAGTGGTTGGTTGGTGAGTGGGCTTTTCTCCCTTTCTTCTTGTCTTCTCGTCTTTTCATAAAAGTTGACGTTTACGATTCTGATTCGGGATTTGTCGACGATTAAATTCAACTCGTCTTTTAATTTCTTTGTTTAATAGACTTGAGTTTCTTCGACATATGTAAATCTTCCATCTTTGGTCCTTTTCTTCGATAAATCTTCAAATAGGCCCATTGACTTCAAATCTTTTGCATCTCTTGGACAATAGACTTCGTCTTGAGTCTTTTTCTTCGAATAAACCCGTGCAATCCCATGTTTTCTTCAATATTCATCCGGTTGACTCTGAAAACACAATAAACACAAAAACCACGCATAATTCCAAACAAATGATATTAAATACGTGTTTTGGTATCGTTTTAGCCAGAATTAAGTGGTAAAAGGATGGGTGTTTACACACCTATCAATGTGTGATGCTAGCGACTTTGCTATTGGAGCGGTTTTGGGCCAAAGAGTGAATAAACACTTCCAACCAATCCACTATGCTAGCAAGACAATGACGGGGGCTCAATTGCATTACACGACAACCGAAAAAGAGCTTTTAGCTGTTGTCTATGCTTTTGAAAAGTTTCGCCCCTATCTTGTCCTTTCTACCACCATCGTGTATACCGATCATTCCGCGTTGAAGTACTTGTTGACTAAACAAGATTCTAAACCAAGACTTCTTCGCTGGGTTTTGCTACTCCAAGAATTTAAAATCGAAATTCGCGATAAAAAAGGAGCTGAAAACCTAGCCGCGGATCATCTCAGTAGACTTGAGGATCCTTATCAAGGGGATCATCCGAACAAAGAAATCAATGATTCTTTTCCCCTGGAGACCTTAATGTCTATCAACTCGACTTCTGATGAAACCCCGTGGTTTGCGGAAATTGCAAACTACTTGGCGGGTGGAATTCTCGTTGACGGGCTAACATCCCAACAAAAGAAGAAGTTCTTCAAAGACATTAAGACTTACTTTTGGGATGACCCGTATCTATTCAAACAATGTGCTGATTTGATTATTCGCCGATGTGTTGATGGACCGGCAGCTTTAGAAATCCTTGACGCTTGCCATAAAGGACCCACCGGTGGTCACTTTGGTCACAACTATACCGCCAAAAAAGTGTTTGACTCGGGATTTTATTGGCCCACCATTTACCTTGATGCTCACGAGATGGTTAAACGATGTGATGCTTGCCAAAAACAAGGCAAGATCACACATAAAGACGAGATGCCTCAGAATTTCATTCAAGAATGTGAAATCTTTGATGTTTGGGGTATCGACTTTATGGGGCCATTTCCTTCATCTAAAGGAAACAAATACATCCTTGTAGCCGTTGACTATGTTTCTAAGTGGGTTGAAGCCAAAGCTTTACCTACTAATGACGCAAGGGTGGTTTGTAACTTTTTAAAGTCGTTGTTCGCTAGATTCGGTGTGCCTCGTGCCATTATTAGTGATCGCGAGACTCATTTTTGCAATGATCAATTTGCTAGAGTCTTGGCTAAGTATGGTGTAAATCATCGTCTTTCCACCGCCTACCACCCACAGACTAATGGCCATGCTGAAATCTCTAACCGAGGATTAAAGCGAATTCTTGAAAGAACCATGGGAGAGCATCGTTCCTCATGGGTTGATAAACTTGATGATGCTTTGTGGGCTTTTCGTACCGCTTACAAGACCCCGATTGGTTGTACACCATATCGTCTCGTGTACGGGAAAGCGTGCCACCTCCCCATTGAGTTGGAGCACAAGGCTTACTAGGCCTTGAAGTGGGCTAATTTCGATATCAACAAAGCCGGTGACCTACGCAAGATCCAACTCAATGAGCTGAATGAACTCCGGAATGATGCTTATGAAAATTCTTTGATCTATAAGGAAAGGACTAATCTCATTCACGACTCCAAGATTAAAAACCGAGAGTTCCAAGTTGGAGACAAAGTTTTACTCTTTAACTCTCGGTTGAAAATCTTTCGGGCAAGCTGAAATCTCGTTGGTCCGGCCCATTCACCATTGCCCAAATTTTTCCATATGGTACTCTCGAGCTCGCTCAACCTAATGGACCTAATTTTAAGGTGAATGGCCAACGAGTGAAGTTGTACTTTGGTGAGGACATCTCTCATGAGATGATTCCATCCCTCACCACGTTCCCCATGAACTAATTTTGGGTCGAGTCAGGCTCGTGACTCGGTTATCAAAAACAAGCGCTCATCGGGAGGCAGCCTGAGTATCTATCTTTTTCTGTTTTAACCTCCTAAGTGTAGGGGGACCTATATAGGTGTTTGTATTTGTGTGGTGATGTGATTACAGGGATGAATGCACTTTTGGAACCTTTGAAGAACCGTGCTCCCGTGTTATCCGAAATCCGGTTGTATCTCTCAACTATCGTGATTCAATTTTCTTCATACTCACATTTTGAAAATGATCACATTAGTCGTCTCTTCCTTAACTTGAGTTAACCAACGTGCACAATGTCATAAGTGTAGGGGGGACTTATCCCACATGCTTAAACATTGAGGACAATGTTTATCTTAAGTGTAGGGGGGACTTCTATCGAAGTTTTAAGTGGACTTTTCCATGAAAATGCCTTCATTTAACCAGAAAATCATATTTTTCATCATTTTTCAAATTTTTAATCAACTTTGGCCATGTAGTCGTAATTTCTAAATTTTTATCATTGCTTTCATATGTATATATCCCGCAATAATATTCATAAAGTGGTGTAGCTAGTTTAGAAGTCTTTGACATATTAGGCCCGTTGCGATTATTTTGACTCAACCCGAATAGACTTATCTAAGTTTATTCTAGCTAGTATCCTTAACCATGTAGACCTTAATTGGTTTATTAGGCTAAGCATCCACGAGTCTCATTACTTGAGATTTTAAATTGTGGAGAACGAGAAATGATAGAGTCAATTATAAGTCGGTATTCTTGCACAAGCTCACTTGGTGTAATTATTTGCCTATTCTCCCATCACTTGCTAATAAATTATCTGCAGTAAGTAAGGTCGTACGATTTGAAAAGTTACTTAGCTTCTAGCCCAAGATCGTTTAAAAGTTGCTCGGTAATGATAAGAGTTCATAGCCAAGGCATAACTTAGGAAGCGGGGCGCGAAGATTGGCGAGACCGAAAAGGCCCTAACAAGGCATGAGGATTCAATTTTATTGCTGAAGATCCAAAGTGATGTGAAAAGCATTATTCCCAAAATCAATATGAAGGATCAAGACTCACGACGAAAAGCAATCAACTCCCATAAAGATCATGGAGAAGTCTATCCGAAAAGACCCTAACAAGGTATGAGGATAAATAGATCCAAGTCCGAAAAGGAGGCGGGTCGTTGTATCTCAAAATCCTAATTAGAGATTGAAGAAATAATCATGAAGTCGTGGTCAACAAAGTTGGAGTACCCCTCAAAAGTCTGCAAGTGAAGAAACTCTATTACGAAGAGAAGACCATTATCTCAAGAACGTCTCTCAAGATATGAAGTATGAAATACATGCCAAATATCGGCCCGAGAGAGGTTTCAAATCGTGAACCGAGTTATGCCAAGATATGAACTTTTTGATATCCCGAGAAGCAGTTTTAAGAGATTTTGTCCTTTAGCTAACTATTGATCAAATCGTCCTACTTTGCTTTCAGCCTAAATAAACTATCGAAATAAGTCCAAAAATGCATCTTCATGATCATTCTAAGACAAAAATAAAATATAAGAGATACACCTAGGAATAAGGGAGTTTAAGCATATAATTAAGCCATGTGTGTAAGTGTTTGATTTGCTAACTTATAATAACAATGATCTCGTTTTTAAGCTTAGTTTGGGGAACGTGAAACTTGAGGGTGATGAATCGTCGCAGCACCAAAGCCCTAATGTAAGTCTTAGATCTCTTTGCAAGTTATTTCCACGTAGCTATTTTCTATCCTTTTGTTTACTTTAAAGTTTTAATCTCTCGTAGTACTTTAATTTTCATTTAGTGGAATTTTAATAAGGCCAAGGTTGATTGATTATGAGAAAAGTGTAAATTTGCTTTATCACTAAGCATTGCATGAGGGCATGGCAATGGTTAAGTGTAGGGGATTTGATAGGTGTGAAAACACCCATCCTTTTACCACTTATTTCTGGCTAAAACGAGACCAAAACACGTATTTAATATCATTTGTTTGGAATTATGCGTGGTTTTTGTGTTTATTATGTTTTCAGAGTCAACCGGATGAATATTGAAGAAAACATGGGATTGCACGGGTTTTATCGAGGAAAAAGACTTAAGACGAAGTCTATTGTCCAAGAGATGCAAAAGATTTCAAGTCATTGTGCCTATTTGAAGATTTATCGAAGAATAGAGCCAAAGATGGAAGATTCATATATGTCGAAGAACTCGAGTCTATTAAACAAAAGATTATAAGACGAGTTGGAATTATTCACCGACACTTCTCAAAATCCAAAGTCGGAAACGTTTATTTAAAGTAACGTAAAGACTAAAGAAGAAAGAAGAAAAGAAGCCCAAAAACCAAGCCCATTCACAAAGCCCACAAGACACGCCTATATATAGGACTTCACTTCACCATTTTGGAGCTAGTTTTTAGTTTTAGTTAGTTTTTAGTTTTTCATTCTCTCTAGTTTTAGAGAGAGAAAGTTCACTAATCAAGATTAAACTTTTGTATTGTTTTTCATTAATCAAGTTTAAATTCAAGCTTTTAATCTTTAATCTCATTCTACCTTTCTTGATTTTAGTTAACTTTTGGTGCAAAATACATTTGATCCGTGTTGTTCTTAATGTTTTTGTGCTTAAAAAGTTAATCTTTTTGTTCCTACATAAGCTTTCATTTGATTAAGCTTTAAGATTCTTGTGCTTATTGGCTTATTTACATGTTTAGCTTATTTACTTTTTATAAGTTTTCTTAAAAAGTTTATCTTTTTATCATTTGATTTATGAGTTTGCTTATTTGAAGTTTAGATAAGTTGTTATTTGAGCTTATTTGATCCGTTTCATATTAGATTCGTTCTAGTTTTGGAGTTAGCTTATCTAAATAGCTTATTTCCCTAGCTTTTCTTTCGGATCAAAGAGTGTAATCGAAAAAGGTATAAACCCTTTTCCGATTAGTACATTCCGAGCAGACACCCCCTTATTTCGATCAGTAGATCGGAAAAGGGTTTTAGATTTTCCGATTGCATTGATTTTGTAACACATTCCGATTGAAGTTAATCCTAAAGCATTCCGATCTGAGCCCTTTGTTAGTTATTCCGATTTGATCTTTTCCAACATTCCGATTAAGGGTTTTGTTAAACATTCCGACCAGAACTTTTGTCCCATATTTCTATTAGTCTTCTTGTGTAATATTCCGATCTGAGTCTTAATTTAAAGATTCCGATTATACTAGGTTTTGATTATTCCGATCTGAACTCTTTTCCCATATTCCGATTAGTATTTTTGGGCAACATTCCGATCAAGGCCATTTTCCCAGTATTCCGATCAGCCTCATTCCGACAGTAGGATTAATGATTATTCCGATTAGGGTGTTTTGCACATTCCGATCTGATTCCATTTCATACATTCTGATTGTTTAGTTCTTGTTTTTTATAAAGTTTCCTAGTAGTTTTATTAAGTGTTCTAGCATTTAGTTTTAACTTGTCAATTTAGTTTAAATCTTTTAAAGCTTTAATTTTACTCTTTGACACTTACTTATTTGTTATTAGTTTAAAATAGGTAAACAAACAAACACCTTTTTATTAACCAAGAACAAATCATTTCACTTAGAACCGTTATCAATTCGAGGAGATTCCGAGATTACTCTGAACCAATCAAAAGCAAATATTAATCCTTCAGTAAACAAAACCCATGGTTCCGCTGGAATTTCCTCTTTCTACGCCATTGGTTCGTCCTCCTCATGCTTCTCAATTAGGAAGTCTGCCAAAATTTGGCCCTTAACCGATGTCCTTGGTCTATAAGAGATGTTATGTTCTCCTAATAACACGCTCCACTTCTGTAGCCTCCCGACCACATCTGGTTTAGAGATGATTTATTTTATTGGTTGATCAGTGATAACCACAATTGGATGCTCCTGGAAGTACCGGCGCAGCCTTTTCTCGGCGTACACCAATGACAAAACCAACTTCTCCATTGATGAATAGTTCAGCTCTGGTCCTTGCAATGCTCTGCTTATAAAGTAAACCGGTGTCTTGACTGAGTCTCGATCGGTCATAAGGGCTAAAATTATTGCTCCGTACGTAGCGGATAGGTACATGATGAGCTCCTCCTTAGGTCGGGGTGCAATTGGCATAGGAAGAGCCGCGAGGTGCTGTTTAAGCTGCTCAAAGGCTTCCTATGCCTCCTTTGTCCAGCGGAAATCTCCTTTCTTCATGCACTTCTTAAGTGTTTTGAATAGAGGTAGTGATTTCTCCACGGACTTCGACAAGAACCTGTTTAGCCCGGCCAGCTTTCCATTTAGTGATTGTACCTCCTTGAGTGTCCGAGGGGATGGTAACTGTATCACAGCGTCCGTCTTATCCGGATAAGGCTTGATGTCGTTTGGATTAATCATATACCCAAGAAACATCCCTTCGGTTGCCCCAAACGTGCACTTTTTTAGGTTCAGTTTTATGTTGATTCTCCTCAACGTGTCAAACGTCTCTTGGATATCACGGAGAAGTGCTTCCTCCGTATGACTCTTAATGACCAGATCGTCGACATAGACCTCGAGGTTGCGGCCTATTTGGGAGTCAAAGGCTTTATTAGCAAGTCGGTGATATGTCGCTCCGCCGTTCTTTAGTCCGAACGGCATTTTTGTGTAACAATACACACCCTAACTAGTGTGAAACGCCGTCTTCTCTTCATCTTCCTCCACCATCTGGATCTGATGGTACCCTTTGTACGCATCTAAAAAGCATTTGAAAGGGTATCCGTATAAGGATTCTACCTTCCAATCAATTTCTGGTAACGGATAGCAGTCTTGCGGACAAGCTTTGTTCAAGTCCGTGAAGTCCACACACATGCGCTAGCTCCCATCATGCTTCTTGACCATGACTGGGTTGGATAACCACTCGTGGTAGTATACCTCACGCATAATCCCGAAATCTACTAATTTCTATACCTCCTCCAGTATTATCTGGCTGCGTTCTGGTGCTTGACCACGCTTCTTTTGCTTAACAGGGGGATATCCCTGGCGGATTTGAAGTTTATGTTCTTCTATCAAACGTGGCACGCCTGTCATGTGCTTATGTTCCCATGCAAATACATCAAGGTTTGCTTTTAGGAGAGAGCACATGGTCTTCTTCCCGTTATCCGATAGCGTTCCCCCTATGGCCACCTCTTGCTCCGGGTAGTCGGGGTGGATTACCACCTTCTAATTCGGAGGTGTCGATCATTCCTTAATAGGAACAGGCTGGACTGGTGTTGTCACGGCATGGCCTTCGGATGCCGGCATGATGGAGTTATAAATTGTAACAATTCGTCCTTCGACTGGGAATTTAATCATACCATAAGTTGTGGACGGGACAGCCCGTATGGCTAGGATCCCTGGTCTTCCGATAATACCATTATACGGGGAGTGTGAACGTATTACCATAAATTTCATCCATGCCGTAGTGGAATGCTCTTTATCCCCAATGGTTACCAGTAGACGCAGTTGTCCTATTGGCCATATGGTATCTCCGCTAAAGCCAATGAGCAGCGACGTGGCCGGTACTAATTGGCTTTTTATCTCTGGTCATAGTTGTACGAAGCAGTGTTCGTAGAGTACTTCCGCCGATGATCCTCCGTCCACATACATACGACGGACGTTGTGTGTTCCAATGCTTACCTCAATCGTGAGAGGTGAATCGGCCACGTTGTTTGCCGTAATGGGAGGGAATGAGATCTCTCTGCCACGTGAAAATTTTTGACTAACTTTCTGCTTTGTGTGGCGCTGCCAAGATTGGATCATATATATGGTTGAAGGCTTGTCCTTTTGGGAGTCCTTCTTATCGTACTTATAGTTATCCTTCCCATCCTTCCAATCCTTGACCAAATGTTTGAGTTTGCCTGATTTGATCAGAGACTCAATGTGCTTCTTGAGCTGGATGCATTCCTCGGTGTCGTGGCCCTTGTCACTGTGGAATTCGCAGAAGCGATCTCCTTGGCGGCGGTCCACTGGAGTTGTCATTGGGGGAGGCCTTGGGAAGTTCGCCCCCTCCGTCGACAAGATATCCTAGTAAGTCATCTTTAGAGGGGTGAATTGTCATCCGTCCGCCCTCCTTTATTCTGACTCTTGTAATCCGAGCTCCTTCCGTTACCTTGGGTGCTTTGGCCCCCTGATTTCCTCTTGGGTTGGTCTTTCGATCGACAGTTATGGTTTCCCTTTGTAGGATATGCAGTGGCTACCTCGGTTTCTCCTTCTACAAAGTTTCTGACCCTTTCCATGAGGTCGTCATACCTCTCTGGTCGCTTGTCATTGAGGCGCCTAATTAATTCCTTGTCCGTTCTGGCATGCATGTAATCAGAAATGTTTAGGAGCTCTGGTATCGTTTTTGTGCACGTGCACTCGTCATTGAAACGTTCCGTGAAGTCCTCCGTAGACTCTCTGGGTCGCTACTTGACGGTTGCTAATGAGACCGGATCTCTATTATACTTCTTTCGCTGAGTATAATTGTTTTTTAACGCAGTGCGCAGCTCGCCGAAGCTATCAATACTTCGGGAAGGGAGCCTTTCAAACCAATCACGGGCGTTGCCAATCAAGGTTGAGTTGAACATCTGGCACCATATAAGCATCGGCCATCGTTCAATTTTCGCCTGTGTATCAAATATCTTTAGGTGATCATCAGGATCACCAGACCCATCATAGGTTTTAGCACACGCCGGCATACGACGCTTCTTATCCTCAGAGTAGTTCCGTATGCGGAGAGTGAAGGCATCTTCTCTGTCGTCGCACCATGGACGGGAAAGATCCTCCTCCTCGTTACGATAGTAGGGATCATCATAGTATCCCTCATTGTCGGATTGTGGTGGGGGAGTATACCTAGGTCGGTGACGCTTGGGGGGATGGTCATCCGAATCCGACCCCGAAGGACCGGGAGGAGGGGGCGGTGCCCCACTTCTCGGCTGAGGACCACTTTTGTGAGAAGAGCTAGGAGCTTTCTTCCCACCATTCATCCTATCCCACACGCTGGTGCGGCGATTGTTCCTGGTCGATTCCAACACCGGGCGTTCGGCAGGGCCGTCGGACCTATCTCCTTCCTCACGAGATTGTAGTAATTCCTCAAGGGAGGTCGTTCCTGCGGGCGCGCCCTCCTCCTCTTTTGAGTTTGAGGAGAGGTGCCAGACGCGGTCCTGCCAAAATTGAGCCTAGATTGGAGGTTCCTTCCTAGGTTTAACCTTGACGCGATACCCGGGACGATCCTGTCAAAGTTCTGCGTGAGAACACGGGTGAGGTCTTCATCACTAAGTGGTTCCACTTCTAATTCTGTCTCGATTGATGGCCTATGCGGCTCCTTGTTAGGGGCATTAGGCGCACTCCCCAGATCAGGATTATCCATGGTAATGGTTGGTGGTGGGGTATTACCGGACGTGCCTGCCCCACCAAAAGGCTGAATAACGTTTCGGTTATTCGGTCCGCCTGTTTGGCTGCCAGGGGACTGGGTGGAGATGAGTATCCCATCCCCCGTAGACTTCCGGTTCGCAGGATTCGTGTTCATAGGATTCCCTTGTGGATGTCCCTTCGTCATTAAAAGAGATCGTTGATTGAGGTTCTAGCTTAGTGTTTGGGTCTCACGGATGGCGCCAACTTGTTGATACAAAAGTTGGATGATCCTTGCTAGACCCGAATTAGGCTTAATTCGGGTAGGCTGGGCTCCGGCTCTTGCACCAAGTAAATAACTTGCTGAGATCCTGCACACTAAAGCAACACGCGTTAGACTTACCGTGGGAGCGTATCATACGATTAGACTCCGTCGTGAGAGTAAGTAATCGACTAGATTTAGAAAATCAGTTGTGAGTTGAGAGTATGGAGAATGTAATGCCTTTGTGGAACCCTTGGGGGTTCCTTATATAGGCAGTGAAACCCTAATGGGCTCACTGCTTACTTCGGCCCAAAGCATAAGATAATCACCATAATTAGCTTGATTTTTATCTTCTAACTATGGTGAGTGTATATCCTATTCTTTGAGGCAAATCCTAATCTTGATAGGATTGTGATTCTGTCTAACCCTGTTCTAGCCGTGTCGGGTCGTGGGCCGCATACATCTTATGCGGCCACTATTCATTCAAGCCTATAAGCTAAAATGACATTAATCCAACCCATTCGTGATGGTCCGGATACTGTTAGTACCTGGGGGCCGGGTTCATGACCCGGTTGGGGACTATCCTTAACATTAAAGCAATAGGAGTATTGATCAGAGACCTCATCCCTTGTCCCATAAACTAAGTATAGTTGAAACTCAGGCCCAAAATTCTTTGGAGTCCTTTGCCTTGTGCTTCTTCTAAGCTCAAGCTCAAGTTGTTGAACCACAACCTCATCATTGACCCTTTGAGGTTCCACTGAAGCACCAATGTCCTCAGTTCCAGTAGGATTCCTAAGGCTTGGTCTAGGGACTGATGAGAACCTAGTCTCATCAAAGTTAGCATCCCTTGATTCAATGATTGAATTTATTGAAACTGAATCATTAGGTTCAATAACATAGAATCTATAAGCCTTGGAATGCTCAACATATCATACAAAGATGCATTCAATGCCTCTTTCACCCAAGGTTTTCACCTTTGGATTAGGGAGTCTTACAACAGCCCTACAACCTCAAACTTTGAGGTAGTTCAAGTTTGGTTTCCTTTTAGTCCAGAGTTCATAAGGCGTAACCTTGTTCCTTTTATTAGGAACCCTATTTAATAAATAGCAAGTTGTTAACATAGCTTCTCCCCAAAAACCTTGACTTAGTCCTGAGTAGGATTACATGGAATTAACCATCTCTTTTAGTACTCTATTTTTCCTTTTTGATATACCATTTTGTCGTGGGGTATATGAGGTAGTTGTTTCATGGATTATTCCAACAGACTGAAAGTACAAAGCATCCATGTACTCACCTCCCTGTTAGACCTAAATCTTTTGATTTGGACTCCTTGTTGTAATTCAACTTCAGTCTTAAATACTTTAAATTTATCTAATGCTTCATCCTTAGTATGCAACAAATAAACATAACAAAACCTTGAAGAATCATCAATAAATGTTACCAAGTATTTCTTATTCCCTAATGAGGGAGTAGCATGCAAATCACATAGATCACTATGGATTAGCTCCAATACTTTAGTTTCACGTATTACATCTAGAAATGGTTTCTTAGTAATTTTATTTAGTATGCAAGTCTGACACTTTTCAGTGTCCATGTCAAAACCTGGGATTAACCCATCCGTAGACATATCTTGCATCCTTTTATAGTGAACATGTCCTAGCCTAGCATGCCATAGTGATGAATCATTCAGTTTAGTGGTGGTCATTAGAACAGAATCAACATTCATATTAGAATCAATATTAAGCCTAAACATTTGATTACACAAATAGCCAAAACCAATAAACACACCATGTTTAGATAAAACAAATTTATTAGATTCAATCACTTGTTTATAACCACAATTATTCAAAAACTACTAGAAACCAAGTTCTTCCTAATATTAGGAACATGCAAAACATTAAACAAAGAAACAATCTTTCTAGAACTAAACTTAAGATCTACACAACCACGTCCATGCACTAGGGTTGTTGACGCATTTCTTATGTGAAGAATAGATCCATCATTCATTGACTCATACGTCTTGAACCAGCATCTATCTTTACACACATGAACAGTTTCTCCAGAGTCAACCCACCACGCAACATCATCATCCTACAAAATATAAGCTTCAGATACATATGTAACATAATAAATCTGGAGAGATTCATTAAACATATTCTGACCTTTTGTGCCTGATCCATTGGCTTTGCTGCCAATGCTAACACCTTTGTAATCCCTTCTAAAGTGTTTAGGTTTCCCACACTTCCAACAAGCCATTGATGACTTTTTATTAGGATTAGCTTTGGTGTTATCTTGATGCTTCGTTTCCCCCTTGTTGTCATTGTACCTTATTATGCTCCACCATATCGACAACTGATGAAGGAACAACATTGTTGCTCTTTGGCTTGCCATTATCATGCACCATGAGGGATTCTTCAATGCGCAAATGACTGCCCAACTCAACAAGAGTTAACTCCTCCTTCTTATGTTTCAAGGTGTGCTTGAAATCTTTCCAAGAAGGAGGCAGTTTATCAATGACACACGAGACCTGAATGGTCTCATCCATGTTCATTTTGTGTTGTGTAAATCTACTAAGTATTCCAAGAAGTTCATTGTATTGTTCCATGACTGGTCTTGAATCAGTCATTTTGTAATTTGTGAAATCACTGACAAGGAACTTCTTTGATGCATCCTCAGCCATATATTTGGCTTCCAAGGAATCCTATAGTTCTTTATCAGATTTAAAATTTTGGTAAATATCAAACAAGGAATCAGACATACATTGAGAATTATGTCGTGACACACATAGTCATCATTCTCCCATTTGCTCATTTTCCGTATCTCCTCCAAGGTAGCATCATCACCACCATCAGGAATGAGTGTGGCCAGCACGTATGCCACACTCATGGTAGAAAGACGAAAGTGCATCTTCTTTTGCCATCTCCTAAAATCAACCCCTTCAAACTTGTCTAATTTAGAGAAGTTAGCCACCATATACTTTATTGCCGCCGTCATTGATTATCAAAAAAAAAATCTTCTTTGATTGTTGGTGTTTACTTCATTCCAACAGGGTAAAGATAATCAACAACCTAACTACGTACCAATGAATGGTTACCGGATATCACTTGAAGTCGTGTAATCACTTTCCAAAGAAGATTATTCAACCCTATGCCTGGGTTAACAGGAATACCTCATTGGGATAAAACCAAGTGTTTGTTCTTGTTTTAGGCACAAATCAAGAACCCTACGTGTTTATGTGTTTATGTTTCTATGTATTTCATCATGCAAATATGATCACTCTTTATAGTGATTCTATTCCTAAGAATGTAACTCATGGTCATAGGAATAATGAGTATTAATCGGCCAATTAATCTCATTATTTCCCACATGACTACATTGTGGTTACATGACCAGAATAATGGTCATTAAAACAATCTTAAACCCCTTATGAAACAGTCAAAGAGGTTACAAAGATAATGTTAGCCCTAAATGTGAGCGTCATTTATGGAATTACATTAGTTTCATAGGGGCAAAATATAGAGGGACTACTATTTCTAAGTTGTCAAAGTCACTCCTTGTCTAGCCGATATATACCCCTCCATACTTCCATGGAGGGGTGAGGATTCCCATTATTCTTTTTCTACTTTCTCTCTCAATAAAACACACACATTTAATAGTCTCTCACTTTCTCTCTCTAAAATGTCTAACCATTTTTTTTATCCTCCCCGACCTCCGGATCACCTCTTTTAGCTTTGAGTCTTATATGTTAACAATTGGAATCAAAGCTAACCGGGGGTGTTTTGTGTTTGTTTGCTTATTCTCGTTGCTTATTCACTGTTTATTTATAAGCTGATGTCATGTGATTTTTTGTGTTGTGTTTATCAGTCAGTCCAAAAGTCCGTTTCTTTCATTAAAAACATGCTCTGCTCGTGGTCAAAAGTCCAATAGTCCAATCTGTTATGTCCAAAAGTCCTCGTCTCAGCTTATTCTGATTTTTATCACAATTTTTTAAGCTTATTTTAAAGCTGACTTTTCTGTTTCAGGATTTTTGGTATCTTTTTGATGATTTTGACTATTTTTTAAGATGAATATATGGAAAAAAGCAGATCTGAAAAATCCCAGATCCACTTTTTTCGGGAAAAGGTCAAAATCTGGTACTATTGCGACACAACCCATCGCAATGTCTGGGGTTTTGACATTACGACATACATTGCGATGGAAGTTTCAGCTTGGTATTGCGATGGAAGTTTCATATGGTTATTGCGATGGAAGTTTCAGCTTGGTATTTCGATGGAAGTTTCAGCTTGTTATTGCAATGGTATTGCGACAGAGATGTTGACATTGCGACATATTGTTTCTTGACTTTGCGACAAGTGCAATTTTTCTTCTCTGGATACATTGCGATGACTAGTTTTTTAAAAGAAAACATTGCGACATCATGACTAACCAGAAAAATACCGAGACCATAATGTTTTTTCAAACCGACTCAACAACATCAACAATCAACTCAACAACATCAACAATCAAACCCGACTATATCTATCTTATTCCCATCGTCAACCATTAACTATCAATCAAAAACCCGACTCTACCTATTCCCATCATCACATACTCCATCGACTCAACCTAGACTCGAACAACACTTAAATAAAGCAATAAGATCTCAGATTAATCATTTTGTGTTGAGAAATAAACTTCAAGACCTTACAAAGATCAATAACACAAATGATAGTTCCTCATAGATCCGTGTGAAAGGATTAATTTTCCTTTAATTTTCGAACTCACAGAAGAACAATCATGAACAAGTATGTTCTGATTTTTCTTTGTTTCGTTTGATATTAAACACAAACCTACCCGAGACCCTTTTATGATCTTGAATCCTTCTTCCTTTGGTGCATGACTTACACAAGCAGAGAGAATTGAAAGGTGGATTCGTGTGAAATTGTTGTTAAGGGGTTTCGTGATTTATTCACTATTCGTGGGTGCTGCAATTCGTATGATAGATGATTGTTAGTTGTGAGCTGATTATAGATCGATGACATATCTGATTCTTTGATCTGGTTGAGATGGAGAGTATGATGAGCAATTGAGTTTTTGGGAGAATAGAAAAAATAGGCGATGGTTACTAAGTTTATGATTAGGTTAAATGACCTAATTGTTAGGTGTGTTAACTTATATCAAATTTGGTAGAGCGGGTATGAATCATGTGGGTCGGGTATTATTATTCGCTGTATTTCCAATGATGGGTGATGTTAGTAAATATTAGCCGGATATTGATTGCGTATTGGGATATTAAGTTGGGCTGAGTTTTACTACTTAGACTGGACCGTGCCTCACTTTTGTATTGGGTTATATTGATAGCAGACCGAATTAGTATTTTCGGGCTATGATGATATCAATGATAAGCCGGGTATTCGTTATGTTTCGATCGAAAGTGCTTAAACGACAAAGAAAATTGTTGGTTTAAAACCCAATATTTTCGAAAAAATTTCGACGACCTCACCGCGGTGGTCGATCCGCGCATCAGTTGGGCATATGACTAACGTTAGGCTTAAATGACAGGCTGTCTAGACAAATTGTGTTCCTTACTGACAATTCATCTCATAATTTTTTCTAGATAACGACATTCACAACACAACACCAAAGCAAACAAAACACTTAACGCTAAAACGATCCGATATAAGATTCACTTAAACGACAACGGCTAGTTTTGATTCTACAAAGACAATTGATCACGAAGTGGATTTGGTATTCTTTATTTGAAGTTGAAGTGGGATTTCATGAAGGCGTCTACTTATTTCATCATCGAGCCTTCCTTCTATTTTTCTACTCCTTTCCTTCAAACCCAGTCTATCGATTGATGACTTGCTTGGGCGATAAAATTTATGATTGAGTCTTGAACTATCTAGTTTCCATTGTCAAGGGGTGGATGGTCGACGACATGGATAACTATCATTTTTGGGAGCTTTGTTGCAGTTCTCAGTGTCACACGCAGTTGCTCGTGTGGATAACTTCAAGAGGTGTTAGAGACTTGTTTCTGCACCGTTCTTCAATCGACATAAGTGCAAGCTTAAGTAACAAACTTGGGGGATTGTACTTTAGTCTCAAGTTTTGAATATCGGGTTTACTTCACATGTGGTCACAACAAATATCCGAATGAATTCGAGGTTAGTTAGACAGAGAGAGATGGAATCAGCAATCAAATCTCACGGGATATTTTTGAGCTACACAACGACAATGGTACTTCATAGTCTAAGCAAAAAATTTCAAAGTTTTTCAACGACTTTCAAAACTTTTCAAGACATTTACTTAAGACTAAAAACTTCTCGAGTATACGGACGTCCACGATAATGATGCTTCCGAGAGTTCGAAATCATCATGGGGGAAGATCGTGTACTTTGAAGTAATCTGATCAACTTCTAGGGGGAAGTAGTGTACATCGAATGGTATCTACTTCACTTTGTATGATTTTTATGAAGTATTTTGCAGGCGTGAGAAGAATTGTTGTTGATTTCATGCATGTTACCCCAAACGGATTATCACCAAAAACCAAACGACATGAGACAGTATATAAGCAGTATTATCTGGTGTGGTTCTTCTACAAATTTCCGCTGTGTACTTAAACCGATGACCTAGAAGATTGTTCAAACTACATCAAAGTGTCAGAATCTGCTTAAGATACAGATATTGGTTTGGGGGGAAGCTGATTCAGAAACATCGTCAAAAAGAAGTCTATGAAGAAAGTTTTTTAATACATGTTGCATGAATTGGGGGGAAGTTAATCCAAATCATGCATATTATGAAGGTCTACGTGATTAATGGCCTATTCTATGTGATTGATTTGATGGATTAGGTTGGTTGATTTAGATGATAATCATAAGGAAATGAAGGAAGGAGATGAGGGATTAGAGAGAGAAAGGAGAGAAGGGAGAGAAGTTAGAGAGAGAAAGTGAAAATGGAATATGATTAATTGAAAATGACAATGAACAACCCCTCCTAACATGCTAGGAGGGGATATATATAGCCCACCCTACATGTGGGCTATATGGACTATACATAAAGTAAATAGATCACGAGCCCGTTACATAATTATCGTTGGAGCGACCGATCCTTCATAAATACGTAAAAACGTATTTCTAACAATCTCCCCCTAAGGGAGGTCGCTCCAAGAAACAAAGTTCTAAATAGTCTATAACTCGTGATCTATGCTAACTAAGATGTGACCGAGACTTTATTGGGAAAAACGTATTTCCAACAATCTCCCCCTAAGGGAGGTCACATCTTTTTACAAAATCTTAAACCTAGCATCTATGCTTGAGTCTTCGATCTTGTTCTTGTGAATATGCTTGATGTGATCTTTGACTTTAGTCTTGAGCATGTTTCCTTGCCTTGACCTTGTGCATTCTTCACTTGTGATATTTGCCTCTTTGTGACTTCATGTTCCACATACTTATACTTTTAAATTCTTGAAAGCTTCAGAGTTTGATACAGCGGAAGACTTGACCTTCAGGCTTTCTTGAATTTGTTGAAGTACTATTTTGTATGTAGTATAAGCATGTGGTGACGACTTCTTCTGGTTTGTACACCGCAATGCCACCTTTTTGTTACGCTGCATAAGACAGTTAGCAACAAACAATATACACGGATGAAATGGCCTTGAACATTTCATTCTAATTCGGTAGCAATTTACCTCCGGTCGGTGAAGACCGTTGGACGATATTAAATATCGTACTTGTGGCAGGTAGTTTCAATAAAGAACCTCCTTGACAAGATTTCGCGGGTAAACCCGTTCTCTTTACTCGACCGTCCAAAGCTGACTGCGAACGTAAAGAGTGGATCATTTGGATAATATTATCCGCATGATTTGAAGCCGTCAATTCATGTTCCTGGAACAAGTGAAGTTCAATTAAGAACCGCACCATCGTTGCTTTCCAGTTGTCACTAGCTTGATTCATATAGAATCTTGCAAGTTACCTACCAAGTGCTGTTTGATGTTAACACTAGAAGGATTTCCATTCGTCACTGTAAATACTTAATAGTATTACTCTGAATGTTCTGGCAAGACCATTAAGATATTGCGTAGAGGCCTGGAACGTGTTTAAATTCATTTAAGAATTAAACCACTGTTGCTTTCCAGTTATCACAAGTTTGATTCATAAAGAATCGCACAAGTCACCTACCACGAGCTTTTTGATATTCGCTCAAGAAGGATTTCCATCTTCATTGTAAATACTTTCGTATTACTCGGATGTTCAGGCAAGATCATGAAGATTTTGCGTAGGACACTTAAGATCTTTCTTACTTTTCACAGTGTGTGAAGAAGCAAGGAATATGAAAGTGTGTCCTAATGAGATATTTGATGATCTCAAATGGCTCTAGACTCGATCGTGCATTTTGGATTTTTAGTGATCGGAGGCTGGAGAGGAGTGCCACATTTTCAATACCAATTTATTCGGAGTGAATAAATCAATAGATAACGTGTTGATCTCCGTGTGATTAAAACAAATACCTTTTGAGAGATATTTGAGTTAGCTGGGAAGGGTTGTGCATTGCATCACTGGGTCCATGATGTCTTTCTTCAATATCGAGAATCATTAACAAAAATGATCTCAATAGCATATGTATTGACCCGGTTTCTGCCTAAAGTTGTAAGGAGGGCTTCTTTCTTTACACCCTTTATCTTTACAATTCTTTTTCATTCTTCAACCCCTTCAATGCTTACCAATACGTCATAACTAGCACCTTGTTGTGATTGTTCGAGTGCTAACTTAAGTACTTGGTCGGCATTCAGCTACGTTCACAATCTTTCTCCATCTTTCCTAAGGACTACTATTTCTAGCTATGGAATGTCCTTGGGAAGATTCCTCCGGTTCTAGAGAAATCATTGGACTTTAACCTATCCTACCATCCTTATGTCACCACAATCTTCACCGTCGTGAATAGAGATGTTTTGGGTAAGTGTATGTCACCATGAAATCCATTTTGAAGTGCAAATCCATTTTGCTCCCCCTTAACATATGCTACGATATCCGAAAACATTTTGCACATGTCGGGATGAGCTATCACGTTAAGTCAAACCATTTATGATTGAACATATCCCATATTAAATCACATTTTCTCCCCCATATTAAAAATATTAACCCACTCGATGTTTTTAATATTAATTGATTTAATAGCATTTTAAGAAAATTTGGGAAGAAAAATGCAAGTCCAATTATCTTCATGAATTACACAAGCTCCCCCTCAAATTAATGAGGGTGTGCTGAAACGTAAATTAAATACCTTTTAAACACAAGTGTAAGGTATTTATTACGTGCAAAGATCATATATAATAATGAATTCACAAGATTAACAATTTACGAGGTAGGACCTGAATGATGGAGAACATCATATGCAAGATTCACATGGTTCTTGTTCACGAATTTTGGTCACCTCGTCACGTCCCCGAGAAAATTAATTCTCGTTGTTGAGTCAAGGCTTTCCGGTGAAAAGCTTGACTTGATTATGAAAAGCGGGTTGCTATCTGAAATAATAGCAAACCATTTTGAGCATGTTTTAAAAGTTTGAACTTCTGCTCGAACTTTATTTACAACCCCGTGTCATTATTGAATGACATTTCTAGTATCGTAAATATTGTCGATTCCAGAAGACATGCTCTTTTTATCAAAACATTTTTGAACACACAGTTTTGAAAGATTTAGAAAAACCTTTTGAGAAATTCTCGAAAAATTGTGTTCAAAGTTTTGAAAACCAATTACTTGAGCTTAAGATGTTGAATATCTTACAAAACGAGCTCAAGTCCGAGAAGTTGTAAACTTCCCGTTGTTAAGGATAAGTTTATCATCGGCGATAAACTTTCCTTTTATCTGAAGAACGAGTCCTAAGCTGACATTTACTTAGAAGTCGTTTTCATGAGCTTGAAAACTTGGACTGTTTTAACGGAAAGCTCATGACCGAGAAAGGTTAATTTCTCGTTATGAGGAAAAGTTCTCTTATTTAAAAGATACACTTTCCTTTCTGAGCTTAAAACTTCGAATGTTCTAATACAAGCTCATGACCGAGAAAGGTGAATTTCTCGTTAAGAGGATAAGTTATCATAAAAGATAATCTTTCCTTTATTTTAAGTTCGAGTTACAGTCTGACATTTAACTGTAAGTGATTGTGCATGAGCTTAAAAACCTCGAATGTTTTTAATTTTAGCTCATGCCCGAGAAAACTTAATTTCTCGTTGTTAGGATAAGTTTATCATCGGTGATAAACTTTCCTTTCTTTGATGCACGGGTTACCATCTGATATTTAATGATAAACCATATACACGAGCTTAAAACCTTTGAATGGTTTTAGGATAAGCTCGTGTCCAAGAAAACTTAATTTCTTGTTAAGAGGGTAAGTTATCGTTGCGTAGAAAAACTTCCCTGTCTCTGAAGTCCGGGTCGTCGTCTGTCATTTAATGAGGAGCCATTATGCATGAGCTTAAAAACTTGGAATGTTTTTTATATAAGCTCATGCCCGAGAAAAATGAATTTCTCGTTGTTAGGATAAGTTTACCATCGGCGATAAACTTTCCTTTCTTTGAAGATCGAGTTATAGTCTGTGATGTGACTATAAGTCCTTTTTGCAGCTTAACCATGAATCCCCTGAGACATTTGTTTCTCTGATATCTGCTTCTTCAACAACCAAACTCTAAGAGTGTCCTTAGTTGAACGGTAAACAACGATTGGACCGCTTCGTTCTTTTGGAACATCAACTTTGGTACCTGCATTCTCATTAGGAATTTGCTTGCTTTGACATGGGTTAGCGATATCAATTTTAGAAGCACGTGGGGGTTCACAGTTGGCTTTACTTGTGTCAGAGGTGGCCTGAGTAGATGATTCACTAGTCTTGGCTGGCAAACGTTTCCTTTTATAGAAAACCTTAAGTTTAGGCGTAAGTGAAGTATCATCTTTATCAGTTTCCTCCCTAGTAGACTTAGTAGAATCGGAGATTATCCTAGTTAAAGGGCACTCGTTTCCTACAAGAGTGAAAGTTCTACCAGTGGGGCGCCAAACTTTACCAAAGGGTTTGATTTTAGCTATCCACTGGGACTTAATTCTAGCACGGGAGTTCACCTCATCAAGTAATTTCTTGACACAAGCATCATGATTTGCCGTAAAGACACATTTTCTACATGTTTTACAAGTAGCATATTTAATGTCTGAATAATTCCTAGATGATTGATCGATGCTCCTAGAAGATGGCATGCTATGGTTAGCAGTGTTGGGTAATCTAGAAGGCATCTGACTAGGTTGGACATTGCTATCTCTTGCATGTGTCTTTTGCTTAGCTTCCCCAAGACCAGATTTATGGCAAACGTCATTTGAACTAGTTCTAGATGTGGTCTTGGTATTTTTAGGGAAACTAGAGGCAATCATATGATTTGGTCTTGCTTAAGCTGGAGTGATCACATAGGGCCTAGTTGCTGGAGTGTCTGGTCTAGAAAGATGAACCAAATCAACTTGGGAGGCAAACCGCGGTCTCGAGGATTGTGGTCGCTCGGATCTAAATGCAGTAGGTTGTCTGACAATCGGTTGTCTGACGAACTGATTTGTAGGCGGTTTCCCCAAGATTGATGGTTTTTCAAGCTTAGTGTCCACACTAGGTCCTCTATTTTTCCTTAACTCGTTTTTCAACGCAGCTATAGCAAATACCTTTTCCTGAACTTGGGCTTTTAACGTTTCATTTTCTTTGAGCAAGTTATCTTGGGATGCCAACTTAGATTCAAGCAGTTGAATTTGTTTCAAAAGATTATCCTTTTCAGCTTTAGAATCTAAAACAGTTTGATCCAATTTTCTTTCAAGAACAACGTTTGATTTTTCAAGTTTTTCAAAGTATATTTCAAATTTGACCGTTTTCTTAGAAAATTCAAGTTTGGCATCCTCAAGATCTTTTGATTGCCGAGCTACGATCGTTTCGAGCTCTTTAATCTTGAAATCAGAATCAGTTAACGAGGCAGTTATAAAACATTTATCATGATGAACTATAGCATTTTGAACACTTTCTCCCCCATTATGACTCACATCGGATGAATCAGAAGTGGTATTGCTATCACTCTTTTCCATCCCATGTTTGTCATAATTAGGTTCAGAATGCTCAATATGCGGCATGTCATCAGCATAGATATCATAAACAACATCATATTGTACCATGTTTGCAGGCTCTGGGTCATAAATGGGTAAGGTGTCATCAAAAGAGATCTCGTGAACATTCCCTGACGTGCCACTGGTATCATGTTGTCCTCCTGATTCCGTGCTCTTGCCATCGTTAGGCTCCAAGTTGTCAACCGTATGACCATTCTCTTCTTGCATCTGTGTCATTGATTCTTGCACTCCATTATCATATGCTTGCTGAAGTCGAGATCTTTCATAAATCGAAGACGAGACCGATGTCATGAGTTTCAATATTGTATCACGGAAAACTCGTATCTCGGTATGTGTATCTCGAAGAAATGATTGGCAAATAACTGAACTTTCAGGCTTGATGATATTGAATTGGAGGAAAGGCGTGAGTTGTGTCACAAGAGCCTTATATGCAAGTGCCGATGCAGAGTGATTAAAGTTGTTATGGTTGAGTTGCTCGGCGAGTTGGGTCAAAGTGGTGAACATTGAGTCGATGAATATATGACGATCTTGTCCAAAGATTGTCACAAATTCACTCCCTCCTTGAAGCCGTGAAAGAGTAACAAGATGATACTGGAGCATTTGAAAGGAAGTGATGCCGCTTTTCCTAACATTGTTTTGCATTAAATGCGATTCTCCCTTTTGACATGTCGAATCGAACGAATCCATTAAATATCGATTAAAAATGACGTGAATGTTGTTGTTTTCGGGATTTTAGAATTCGTGAAAACGAAAGACCCGTAAGTAACACTTAAAATTCCTCGATTGATGATATAAATGAAGCCCGTTACTTTGACTCGTCACGTTTGTCTTTAAATCCGACCACAATAACGTTTAACCCGACGAATATTTTTTCACGTTAACTTTCAAAATAGCCGCCTCAACAATCCGTCGGCAAAATAATCCTTGTCACTATATCACGTTGTCACGCCACTTTGGTCACGTTACTTTGTCCCAACTATAACTTACTATCACAAAAATTTCAAAAAAAAAATAATAAAAAAAATAAAAAAATAAAAATTTGAATATAAATAAAATAACAATTGATATAAAAATTAATATCCAAACTAAGAATTAATATCTTAAAAATGTTAAAAAAAATAAAAAAAAAAAAAATTAATTTAACTAGACAAAATCTAAAAACGTTTTCTTTAAAGAAATAAAATAAAGTTGAAATAATAGAGAAAAAAAAAAAAAAAAAAATCTGATTTAAGTTAAAAACTTTTTCTTTAAACGTTAAAAATAAAGTTCCTTTAAATGTTTATAAGTTTTCTTTAAAATAAACGTTAAAAATAAAGTTTAAAAAAAAAGTTTTCTTTAAACGGTTTCCCAAGTCCAGTTCCCTTGTTTACTCCGTCTAACAAAGACACGTGGCCCAATCAAATAAAGTCCACCGCCCACTCCACTTCCTCGTATAATCCGCCCAAAATAAATAATCTTTCTCTAAACTTTCTCTCTCACAATCACACAGTAATACACCTCCGTCTTTGTGATCTCTCTCTCTCCCATAAACTCACAAACACAAAACAATCTCTCTCAATCTATACTCCACCAATCCCTCAACTGAGAATACCCCGCCTCTTTTTCTTCTTGGTAAATCAAACCAGATCTTCAAATTAAAAGAAAACACTACACTCAGATGAATAAATCTTGTACGAATCACCACAAGGCTGAAGACGCAACAAGGTCTCCTAATTTGGGGGTCTGTGGTAGGTTTAATTTTATGTTTTCTGTAGTCTCTCTCTTCTGTCGTGTCTTTCTGTTGTGGGTTTCTGGTATGAGAGGTGAGGGTGTAATGGGTGGGGGTAATACGAGAGGTTGTGAGTAGTCAGTCTAAAAAAAATAGAGTCTGATGTGATATTGTGAGATGATGTGATATTTTTGTCAGGTTGTGTGTTTGTGTGTTGTGGAGTCTGCGAGGTAAGGGGGTGTGAGAGATGTGACGAGGGAGGGTGTTGGGGATTGAGGGTGTTGCGAGGGTGTGAGTCTGTCGAGTTAAGGGTTGTGGTAAGTCGGGAGATGTGTCGAGGATTGTAAGGGTGTGTCGAGGGTGCGTAAGGGTATGTCGAGGGTGAGTGTTCAAGATTGAGGGTGTGAGAAAAATGAGTCGTTTTTGAATGGGTGACGAGAGTTTGTGAGTGTCAGGGTGAGTTTGTCAGTCGAGGGTGAGGTTGGGTTTGGAGTCGAGTCGTGGGTCGTCGAGTCTTTTTGTTTGATTCGAGTCTTAGGTGTTTGGTCTGTTTTGAGGGAATGAGTCTATTTAAAAGACGATGATTTGCCCGTTGAGTTTGAATAGGATGCTTCGTTCGGAAGAGTTCCGAATCGGAACTTTTTCAAAAATTGATTCGGAAGTTTTTCAAAAATTGAGTCGGAAGTTTTTCAAAAATTGATTCGGAAGTTTTTCAAAAAAATTGATTCGGAAGTTTTTTCTTCATCCGGAACTTTTTGTCTTCACCCGGAACTTTTTCTTCACCCGGAAGTTTCGTTCACCCGGAACTTTTTTTTTTTTTTTTGTTCGTCCGGAACTTTTTTCGTCCGGATGATTTCTTTCACCCGGAAGTTATCTTTCACCCGGAACTTGTGGTTTGATTCGGAACTTTTAGAATGACAGAAACAGGTTTGAAACTCGAAGAGACGGACTGAAATTCTTGGACAATTGGACAAAAGATAACTGGACAAAAATGACAGTTGACCAAAAATGAAAGACAGACCAAAAAGAGAAACCCAGAAATGATGAAAATTGATAAACTGATTAAAAAAAATTTATATAAAAATCTGATTATAAAAAAAATAAAAAAGGTTATATAAAAAAGTAAAAAAAATAAAGAAATAAAAATAAGAAGTTATAGAAAAACTGAATATGGAAAACTGGATAAAACTAAAATGGATAAACGAAAATCAATAATAAAAAAATTAAAGTGGCAAATTTGATTAAAAAAAAAAAATAAAACAAAATTAAAAGTTCAATTTAAGGATTTCAAACAAAAAGGCATCAAAATAAAAAGGATTTAATCAAAAAAATTCAAAATTAAAAAGAGAAAAACACAACTTTTTATAAAAAACACAAACTTTTTAAGATTTGATAAAGAAATTTTTGATTTTTATATAAAAATTTGTGATTTTTATCTAAAAAGTAAGTAAATTTGAAGATTTGATATGATTTAACACATAAAAACACAAACTTTTTTATAAAAAATACAAAATTTTTAAAGTTTAAGCATGATTAAATCAAAAAACCCACCAAAATCAAAAAGAAAATAAAAGCTAGAATAAACCAATCAAACCTTGGCTCTTGATACCAATTGAAGGTCTACGTGATTAATGACCTATTCTATGTGATTGATTTGATGGATTAGGTTGGTTGATTTAGATGATAATCATAAGGAAATGAAGGAAGGAGATGAGGGATTAGAGAGAGAAAGGAGAGAAGGGAGAGAAGTTAGAGAGAGAAAGTGAAAATGGAATATGATTAATTGAAAATGACAATGAACAACCCCTCCTAACATGCTAGGAGGGGATATATATAGCCCACCCTACATGTGGGCTATATGGACTATACATAAAGTAAATAGATCACGAGCCCGTTACATAATTATCGTTGGAGCGACCGATCCTTCATAAATACGTAAAAACGTATTTCTAACATATTACAATTGTTCCACAACAAGCAAAGACAAAGAGGATTCAAGCTGAGGTACAAGTTATGAAGACAAGAAGACTTAGAAGACATCCTCAGCATTGGAAGCGCCTTGGAAGATTTTATTTTGTTGTATTTATACTTGTTAGGAACATTGTAAGTAATTATGTATGTCTCCACATTGGGGAAAGATTGTTAGCCCTAAAATGTGAGCGCCATTTACGGAATTACATTAGTTTCATATGGGCAAAACATGGAGGGACTACTATTGCTAAGTTGTCAAAGTCACTCCTTGTCTAGCCTATATATACCCCTCCATACTTCCATGGAGGGGTGAGGATTCCCATTATTCTTTTTCTACTTTCTCTCTCAATAAAACACACACATTTAATAGTCTCTCACTTTCTCTCTATAAAATGTCTAACCATTTGTTTTATCCTCCCCGACCTCCGGATCACCTCTTTTAGCTTTGAATCTTATATGTTAACAGATAACTCACCCACTGATGACTTAGCCGCTTACAAGGCATAGCCTAGCCACTGACAAGGCATAGCATAGCCGCTGACAAGGCACAACCTAGTCGCTAACAAGGCAAAGCCCAGCCGCTGACAAGGCAAAGCCCAGCCGCTGACAAGGCAAAGCCCAGCCGCTGACAAGGCAAAGCCTAGCCGCTGACACATGCATCATCAGCAAACCACTATATTGAGTCCAAGGTGGTCAGAAACTTAATGGGTGTACAATCCATACCTTCAAACCCATTTACAAGTATAACCGTATCCCACAATTATACTAAATTTCCAACACTCACTCAAGTAACTCGAGAGCAATTTTTGTTGAGAAAAACATCCCACACATCCCAATAGATCATGAGAAACGGAAATAACCAAAAAAATAATTTGAAGCACACACGTAACGCTCACATACAACTAGCGCTTTGTGTGTGTAATTGTGGAGAAGATGGACACGGTTCTGCTAAGTGGCGGAACCATGATGTTAGCGGAGTGGGGGCAAAATTTTTTTTTTGACAAAAGTTATTGTATACACCAAAATAAAGATAAAAATATAGGATTTTTAGGTTGTTTTTTTTCCTTTTGGGGGACAATTTGAAGGTTTTTATATTATTTTATTTTCGAATGGGGGCAATTTGATTTTATAATGGGGTGCACTTTAATAAAATTGTCATATAAAATTTGTGTGTTTGTGTAAGAATGCATTTAGAGCAAAAGGTGTTACGACTAAGCATACCCTCTTCATTTGTGTCACCTCAGCGCCATATCATCTCAACTAACCAAAATAAAAAACCAACTAAACACCCCATCACTCACAACTAGTCTCTATCCTCTTCATTTTTCACACAAACCAAACGGGTAGAAACATGTGGGGCCCGATTTTCTTCTTTTTTTCCTCTCGTTGAAGACTGGCGAATTGATTACGGGGAGAGAGGGTCGGTGTCACGGCGAGCACCGGCGAGGGCGTCACGTCGGACCGACGAGCACCCTCCGCCGTGACACTTTTTGCTCTTAGGGTTGTATGTTATTCGTCGATGTGATTTGACGACTATGAATGATTCACGTAAGGGTCATCCTATGGAGTTAACAATAATGACATGTGCCGTGTCGTCTTCCTTAACTCTTTAGGGGAATAATCATATGAGGCAAGATCTGCATGTCATAACGGAATACCCGGTCGCACTATCTTAACGATTTGACGAAAAATTTTTCATGTTAGCTGTTGCCTGTGAATTGATTAGACTCGGTACGTTTTTGACTGATTTGTCTAAAAAGTTTACTAGTTAAGATAGATGTATCAGGCTTTTAGCTTTGTGGGCAAGCTAAATAGCCGTAATTTCACTAAAACTCTTACTTACTCTTGCCAGTTTAAAATAGTAATGTGGTTATATTATGTGTCATCAAAATTATTGACTACAGAGGTAAATGGAAACATTAAAAATCAAGCTGTAATAGGTTCTTTGACTCAAGTTGTACCACGTGTTAAATTTAATTGTTTGGATCTGGTCAAAGAGATTACGAGTATTTTATATTTGATCTCGGAAAAGTTGATATTGGAAAAGCAGCCAGAGTATTCCAAAAAAAAACTCAAACAACTTGCATCATATCATATTTCGTGTATAAAATCATTTGACCAACTTCATGCTCATATACATTTAGATCTTCATCGTAAAAATCTCACTTTATTTTGTCACGTTTATCGTCACAAAAGTTTAAATATTTCTGCAAGTAAAATGGCGGCATCAACGTCTTTCATAACTTGTGGTATGAATAGCTTACAAAAGCTTTCATGTCAAAGATTTGATCCCCTCACCCCATCTCGAACCTTGTCACTATCAAACTCTATTATTAGTAGTAGACTTTTTGCACCACTTAATACGAGGTATCTGAGCTCGAGTGATCGGACAAGATCAAAGATGTGAGTACTTTTTTATACAGGATCTCAACCTTATTGTAATAAGATAAATGATTTGGATTTATTTCAGGGAATTTGTAGTCTATAGTGGTGATCAAGTTGTAGATCTCATACCTTTTGGATTTCATTTACCTGAGAACTGGTTAGTTTATTACTTTATTTACTACAATTCTTTAATTTTTACTTATTGTTACTCAAATGCATAATTTACAAATTAATATTTGTGTTTTAATTAGACCCGTAAACGAAATAAACAAAACATCAAAATAAATAACAGAATGTAATAAAACTTATTTGTAAAACACTAAACCATTTCGAACAAATGCAATACCCGTACGTTGCCGGGTATAACTTCTGTGTTGTTGAAGTTTGTATAAGTTTAAACAAGTTCTCATATAGTAACAATTTAACATTATGGCTTGTATTCTTCCTTTAACTTTTGCACGTTATTAGCTGATAATATTAAGCATAAACAAGTTCTCATAGATCTCAGTTAGTTCACTAATATTGTTCTAATATCAATGTAAACATATTTCCTCCAATTTTATGCAGGCCAGCATGGATGCCAGGAGTTGTATTGGCTATTGTTGCTTCTTTTTTTACACACAAATTGGGCCCTTTAGGGAAAATTAAAGGTAAACTAGCAACAAGCTAAATGCTGGTTTTGTTTTAAATTTTTAATAACGGTTCTCAACAGTGGCCAATAAGTTCTTCATATTTTGAAATAATCAAATCATACCCTAAAGAGAGTTGGGCTGAAAATGGTTTTGTTTCATGTTTTTATTTTAGCATTTAAACACATGGCCCTATTTTTTAACTGGACATTTAACTTCTTGTAAAGTCAAGCTTTTGATTTCTTAGTTACACATAATTTTAGCATTTGTTTTTTTAGTTCGCTAACTACATTTGACCTTATGCTACTTTTGATATGATACATAAGTAGTCTCCCTCCGTCCTAAATTAATAGTCCCTCGACAAAAAACACATTGTTTTAGAAAACATCACTATCACTGCATTCTCTCTCTTACTTTTTTGCAAAATGACACTCTTACCCTTATGCAATTAATTAAAACTTTATACATAGTTTGTAATTTCTAGTACCACTAGGTGCAATATGTTAAATTCGTTACATTACTTACATCTATTTTTGGAAGGGGACTATAATTTTGGGACGTCCCAAAATGATGTAGAGGACTATAAATTTAGGACAGAGGGAGTATCATTTCTCACATTAAATATTGAATCTAAATGTTTGTGCAACTAATAGTATGGTGCTACTATATGTAGGGGTGTCAATTGGATTGACCCGACCTGACTCAAACCTGATAAAACCTTATAGAGTCGAGTCTTATCGGGTCCAACTTAGCTTATCGGGTTTATCGGGTCAACCCGATAGACCCGTTAAGCTAATAGGATCAAGTTAGGGTCTTAGTTAATTTCGAGTTATTGGATCAACCCGATAACATATGAACTCTTGTCTAAGAAATTGTTTGATGATGTTCATTTTTTACTTTTCCTTAGTCAAATGACATTATCTTTTGTCTAAATTTGATGAATTTTGTTTAGCATAATGATTGGTACTTATTACAAAGTTACAATAGTTGTTAAGAAACTATTAAAGCTGTGCAATATTCCCGTTACATATATATGGAATACTAATTTAAGAAACAGATGTGGTCTTATTAAAGGTATAACTGTCATAACATATATAATTTGAGTGTGCAAATAATTATTTGGAGTGGCAAATCAACTTCCATTAATAACCTTGCCCCTAATAGTAACTCTTTATTCTTGTCGTGAAATGAACACGATAGATACATTTGTTCAAACAAAAAATATTCGTAAGGTTAGATAAGAGTAGGTAAAGATATGCTATTTGATGTGCAGAGGAACTCGACAAAGTAGAAGAGGCTGTTGATGGTGTGGCAGATCGAGTGGAAGAGATCGCGGAGAAGGTAGAAGAGTTTGTTGGAGACATTGCCGATGATCTTCCAGAAGGTAGCCAACTTAGAAAAACGTTGGAAAAGGTCGAAATGGTTGCAGATACCATTGGAAAAGATGCTAAAATGGTATCAGATATTGTCGACAAGGTACACTTGTTCTACATTTTCTGAGCTTTTATTTTTCCGGGGACAAAACGAAAAAAACATAACATGCATGATATTAAGTTTTTCATGCAAGAAAATAGATGTGTTTTATCCTTAAAAGTGTATATCATTTGTTATAGTACATTATTTTGAACTCGAAGCATATACTAGCTAGTAGAACACATAAATCATAGTATTGTATATCTTACGACTTGACCCACTTGTATAGCTTATTACTAGTATATTCCAATCTTAATTCTGGATATTATAGATTATAACTTTTTATACAATAACATTTGTTGGGATATGTGATCGTTTAGCCATCGGAAATACGTGAGCCTATCGGGGGCACACACTCAATACGGAGAACACACTTTTATTATACGTTTTATTATTTATAATTAAACGTTTAATAAAAATTTCACTTATTATTTAATTAACGGTGGTTAAATTAATTAACGGGATTTAATTAATTTAATACGAGTGCGTTATTTAAATTTTGGAAGGAAATCGACTTCTAGAAACCTTAAGGCCATTCGACCAAATATTGTATATAGGGGGTTCTAGAAGTTTTTTGGTTATTGGTTTTTGGTAAGTAAATATTCAAGAATATTTGATTAAGGTAATTTTTTCCTTAATTAGGTTTCTTGGGTTGGGCCTTAAGTTTTGAGGAGGTGAAGAATGTGTATAAATACACAAACACGTAGCTCAGAATTTTTGTCTTTCCTTCCCCTCTTGATGTTGCGTCCGATCGACCCACACCCCACACCAAACCATACAATTTTTTCCATTAACCCTAAAATCACATAAAGGTTAAACCTTTATAAGATCAATCCTTTTTTGGTGGTTTTCTTATAAAGTCTTAAGCTTTTTAACTAAACCCTAAATCACTAGATTTAGGTTTTTGGTTCCCCTTGGTGGTTCGACATACATAAACCCTAATTAGGGTTTATGTGATTTATTGGGTAATCAATCTTGTAACGTTCTATAAACCGATCCTTACGTAATCCCAATTAGGGTTTTGGATCTAGGTTTTCTAGTTGCAAGATTATACACTTTTTGTTTGAGAAGTGAAGTTACTACTAGCATCGTAGTGATGTTCGTTTGACGTGTCGTGTGAGCAAACGATGGAGACGGTAATTTAACCGTTAAAGTTCAAGATCAAGATCAAAACGTATTAATTGATTTATTCAATTAATTAAAGGTTGGTTTTAAATTGTTTTTATTATGTGCTTAATCATGTATGTTATACTAGATCCATTCCGCTGCGTACTCGTAGTTAATGGTTAACTAGTATTTATAAATCCCAACAGTGGCATCACGAGTCAATTCGTATGACATTCATGGGTTACACATAGAATAAAACAAGCTTGATTCGCTTTAAAAATCTCTTTTATTTATGTTTTTATGACAATTACATGCATACTTGTCATAAAGTTTTAATCTTGATCTAGATAATGGTTAAAATTGGGTAGGTTAAATTGAACCGGTTAATAATTACGAGTGTTTTATTATCTGTCAAAGACTTTTGCATCTCACTTTTGTGATACTTTGCACGTCATCAAGTATCTTGCTCGAAAACTTGATGAGGGTCTTTGGTCCTCAATTTGGGGAAGACTCATTCGAGACTTGGATCTTATATGATTTATCGCTTTCATATAGAGTCTGTCTTCTGCTTCTACCCCCTTCTAGTCTGTTTTTCTGTGCTTATTTATTTTCCATTATGAATTGCAAAACGTAATAATTCAAGATTCTAGGAATCATAAAAACGGATCTCTACTTATATCGAAACTAGCTTTAAAAGCATGTCATATTAATACAACATATTTTCCTTGCGAATCGGCTATGTGTTATTTGTTAAAAATCGTTTTTTAGAACAAATATTAATATGGACATAAGATCTATGAAACTTGTTTTTATTATAATCTAATTGTTTTGCGAAATCATATTGTCACTCGGGTTGGGCTTACATACCGTAATGATGGCTTATAAACTTTCTTCTCAACGACGTGATTTGTAAAATTAATTCGTTTATAATACTTAAAAACATCATGTTTTTTTTTGTGATTTACTAATGGTGGACTTGCTATTGCACTACGTGTTCTAGTCAAGCTATCTAGGGTTTGAACGATCTTTAATCTTTTCCCGTGCATGTACATGTTTCGGCATCTATATGATAATTATCCCAAGCACTTGCGCCCTCGGGCGCATGAAGAGTAGGATATAGGGTTTGATCCTTCTTTAATATTTTCCCGCGGTACACACGCCTAAATCAAAGTTAACAAAAGGTTTTTCTTAACTTGTGCTAAAAGATGATTGCATGCATCTTTTACACGTTTTTGACATTTGTTTTCTAAAACTTATGTGATACCTATTTGAATTTTTAAGTTTATGTCATCCAATTTAATAGCACTTGTAGTATTTTTTCGTCATCTGGTCAGACCTAGGGCGAATCATGCACCCAAGGAGATTTTTGTCACTGGTCAGACCTTTGCCAATTATTGCATGCTTTAAATTGGTACGACTTAAGTCGAGTTCCCGGTCAGATTCGGAACCCGAGGCATAAGATGAGATGAAACATACTCATGACTTTATTACGTGTAGAACAAGTTTGTTTGAGATGTTCAATGGTACTCGAAAGAGATGAGAGAACGTCCCATCCAAACACTCTACAACAATAAACTTCATGAATCGTCTCATAATTCTAAGAGTTGCACTTGTAATGCAATTAACGCTCATCGCTTACCTCTTGCCCTACTTGATATTAGACGGTCGGACCTCTAATATTGAGTGGGAGTGCAAGTAGGATCTTAGTCTTATTAGTAATTAATTGGGTAGTTAATTCTATTAAGAATTTAATTATCAAAAATACTAAATTGAACTTTCTAATGTTCCGATTAATTGTGTTATTACAACATAATTCGTAAACTAAAGTTGTTTTCTTATAGAAAACAAACATAGTCTCTTTTCCTGGTAAGAAAAGCGAGACTTACTCCTATCTCTTCTCATTAGTTGACAAGAATAAGATAAGACCATAATCGAATCGTTATCGGTTGCATTTAAACTCACTTTTAATATTTCATTATCCTAACCCGGTTCTGAAAACATTGAAAGATAACATATTTTGTGTATCTAATGTCTATAGCTACCAAAATAAATTACATCTTGCACTTGTCACGATGTATGAGTTTAAACCGCAAAGAGTAAAGAATTTACTAGCACTTCGCTAGGTATCTTTCTTGGACTCTTGTTATTCCTTAAAGTGCTAAATACCCTTGCGGCTATGTAGACGATAAATGAGGAATTGCATGCTAAATAGTCAAGTTAATTGAAAGCATGAACGGCTAGTCCCTCATCTACACAAGTAGAATTTCATATACTTTGTTCAAATACCTAAGTACATGCATACTTGTAGGCATTTTTTCAGAGACAAGAAGTCAATAAATTGCTTTTTGCCTTCTACTGGTGATGTAACATTTTTATTGTTGACAAATTCAGTGCGAGCGTAGCAGTTTATTACTGAAATAATATCCATGTAATATTGTCAATTTCAGTGGGAGCCACAAGATTTATTTTCTTGCTTAGTCATCCATATTATTTCGAACTTGCTTTGAAATAATTTATCACTTCCAAATATGAACAATCATTGCTTAAAGGAAATTGCATTTTATTTTATATGATAACACGCTGCCTTTCTGATGTTGCCTTATGAAACGTTATCTTTAGAATAATAATCCACAATTCTTTATTTAAAGTTATGATTCTAAATCTACTTTTAATATCAATGACATTATCATACTGTTTACACAATCAACCACATGTTGTATTGCTTGTCTACATAATATGATGTTGTGCCTTACGCAAGTGGGAGAAATTGCAAACTGTGTGCAAGGAACAACATATGATTAGTTTCATTTGCCCAAAAGGTAAGGAAGCTAATAATTCTACTAGGACTTGAACATACAAGATGTCTGTTGTCCTAGTACATTCAGTGTCATGATATAATGGAAAGCTATTTCGATAATTTACTACATGTTTAGTAAATACAATTATGGTTAAGATTTAATAATCATAATTTTGAAGTATAAAAATTAACTTGGAATTACTATTGAACTCAAGAGTTTGCGTTCATAATTACTTTAGTTAGTATAATTATGTTTTTCCTTGATAACACATAATTATAAAGTCTTTGAATTACTCACCGACTTATAACATAAAGTATGTAGTAAAATAGTTATGTCTTCTTGTTAACACATAAACATAAGATCTTTGAATTATTAAAAGACTTATAATGTATACTTGATATGTTCTGTTTTCTTGTAAACGCATGAACATATAATTCTTGAATTGTTATGTCTTGTATTATTCAAGGAATATACATTATAGCATGCACCTGGATTTAAATACGGATATTGTAATTTGGCGTGACCCAATTAACAAGTATTTAATCCAAAGAGTATTAAGTTATCTATCGAATTCTGATGTAGTCACACAATTCCAATACTCATAGAATACCAAATTATTATGGTATGTCTAAAGAGTTGAAACAAACTATATTCATATAGTTTGATTTATGATAGCTTTAATTATTCTACCTCCATGATCTATCAAGGTTAGAAAATTGCGTGTGTCATTGATACACTCAATATAGTTCAAACCTAGAAGGTATTCAAGACAACCCATAACTGGAACCCCTAATTTATTAGGGATTTTCGGTTGTTCAACTCAAACCAATCAAAACCTAAAACCTTTTAGGTTTTTCGATTTCCTACACTTCCGTGCTTGACGATTGTAGTGTTGGTGTTCCTCCTAGCTTGACGTAACACAAACCTTTCCTAAGGTTATTGGTTAAAAGAGTGATACAAGAATTAGGGTTCATACTAGAAACCCTAATTAGGGTTCTTGGGATAAATCCCAATATGTCTTGATTAAAATTCTTTAATTTGTTAATATCTTTTGAAGCATAGTATTAACAAACTTGAGATGAGAATTTAAAATGTATTTTGTAGTCTCTCTATTAAGAACAATTTATTGTTGCTTAAATACTTAGTAGTTAGAGAATGATCTCTACTTACAAAAGTAAGTGGGAGTTATAACAAATCTTGAAGATATTCAAGAGCAAAATACAAAACCTTCAAAATCCACTTGTTGATGTCATATTTTGGTTAAGCATGGAAATGTCAAACCAAAGTAAATGTTACTCTCATTCATAAATCCGCAAGGATACCTCATCACTTGATTGATATTTTAATATAAATGCTGAGGAATATAAGTTAGGAGATCTTTGTAATCTACTAACTACTAAGGAATATTATCATATCTTGAATCTGATAAATGTCTTAGAAATATGAATGATAAGATGTAGTCCTTAAAGGGAAAATCAATCTCGTAAAATTGATTGATGTTTCTTCTAATTATAAACCTATGAGGTTGGATGAAGTTTCTTTTGAAGAAAGACTCACAAGGACAAAATGGTATACATAATTAATGCATGGCTAAGAATAGGAAGCTTTTAATTATACTCAAGCAATTGACTATGATTAAATTATTCTTCTATGCACGCATTGATTAAATAAAGATAATTGATTGTCATATATGTTTCTATGTAAATGGAATATGTCAATTAAACTTTATAGTTTCCCTTTATGATTACCTTTTAGCGAGGATTGTGTATAATCAAAAGGATTAATGAATCTATAAAATCTTTATTGAGTATATGAGATAAATAATCCAAGTATGGATTAAATCATGCATCTAGAAACTAAATCTAGAATTTAATTCAATATGATTTTGTTTAAATTTAGATAGTTTGGAGTACACTTGACTTTGAGTGGGAGCACTATGTTTTTTCTTTAAATTCATATGTTGTATAACATATTGAAGATATCATTCCATCTAAGCTAGATGATAATCCTTAAGATTGGAATGAAACTTCATTTTAGAATTTATGGAATAAAACAAATGACTTTGGAATTAAATGTTTATTGATATAAGCATATGCGGTAATTAAGTCCAACACAATGCAATACATCATTCAAAGCGAGTCTTGATTGATATATTTCACTTGACATAATTTATAACATGAATGGAAACCTTATGTTTTTAACTAAGGATTCATTATGTATAAATATTATATTGTGTATATGACTTGTTGTCATTTTTTTGTACAAGAGCAAAGTGAGATGACAAAAACAACATCTAGTTGAGAGTATTTAGATTGCTGTTAAAACAAATATTTACGAATTATAAAGCATAGCGATGTATGTGTACACTGATGCTAGAGGATAATCAATCTAGTAAAGTGAGATGTTATCATTTATGATAAATCTACTAGCTAGATATGCTCACAATGAGCATTGTTGCATTACACATTAAGGAATAAGAATACTTTACATTTTAAGAAACTGTAAAGATGACTGTCAGTATATCGTTGATGTTAAATAACTTATACAAGGATTGACGATATCCCCTACTATGAAACTTTCAATAGTATGAGCATGTAAGAAAAGACACTCATCTTGTTTTCCAAATCTTTCACAATTGAGAAATTTGAAACAAGTATTCGGAAACTTTACTTAGATAACTATTTAGCTTTCTTGTTAAAGAATAGTTGAGAATGTGGGAAACATTTGACTTCAACTTGCTAAATTAGTTTCATGCATATCTATTTTAGTATTTGGATAATTGGGATGGTAAGACAATAATTACTTTCTGATGAATAAAGATAGTTGGTATTTGTTATTCATTCATATAATTATTGTTGTCCTATATTTGTATGTTTAATCCTTGAATATGTGATTATTCTAAATATGTCCATTGTCGGCTAGCAATATGGGAATATTGTCTACATTAAGACAAATGTGAGTGTTGGTTATATTCTTTGAATATATGGACGGTTCCTGCCAAACTCATGTGTTATTCATAAGGGATGCATATTGGACACCCCGAACTTTCGAATCTTTACTTTTGGATCCTTGTCATGAGTAAGATTTCGTAAATGGTGATTAAGTCATCATCCTTAGACTTGAGATGCAAACAAGTTTGTGCATGTGTGAATATCACTTCTTGATTCTATGTCCAACGCTAGTTCGCCAGACCTAGTTATAAAGACTTTAATTGGAAGTGTTGTGAAGCAGCATCCACAAACACTTGTAGTCAACATAGAATTTGTTCCTCCACTTTATATAGTGCAGTGAAGTACCACTGGGCCCTCTCCAGAATTAATCAGGTAATTGTGTGGTCGCACCCAAAGTGTAAATCAAGATGATACTTGTTTACGTTTGGTATATCTGAATTAACTTCTATAACGAGAAACTAAAAATTTAAACTTCATGGAATGAGTTAGGATCCACATCCATAGTTTAAACGGTACTAGTAACAAAGGGATGATTATTAGCAAGTCACATAATCGTATACCATTAATACTTTTGAGATATTCTTCTTGAAACTATACCTCAGTCATTTCCGGTTATAATAAAGTATTGCGAGATATTTTATTATGTACGCTGTATGTCTAAATTCTCACAAGTGGGAGCTGTTGGGATATGTGATCGTTTATCCATCGGAAATACGTGAGCCTATCGGGGGCACACACACAATACGGAGAACACACTTTTATTATACGTTTTATTATTTATAATTAAACGTTTAATAAAAACTTCACTTATTATTTAATTAACGGCGGTTAAATTAATTAACGGGATTTAATTAATTTAATACGAGTGCGTTATTTAAATTTTGGAAGGAAATCGACTTCTAGAAACCATAAGGCCATTCGGCCGAATATTGTATATAGGGGGTTCTAGAAGTTTTTTGGTTATTGGTTTTTGGTAAGAAATATTCAAGAATATTTGATTAAGGTAATCTTTTTCTTAATTTGGTTTCTTGGGTTGGGCCTTAAGTTTTGAGGAGGTGGAGAATGTGTATGAATACACAAACACCTAGCTCATAATTTTTGTCTCTCCTTCCCCTCTTGATGTTGCGTCCGATCGACCCACACCCCACACCAAGCTATACGATTTTTCCCATTAACCCTAAAATCACATAAAGGTTAAACCTTTATAAGATCAATCCTTGTTTGGTGGTTTTCTTATAAAGTCTTAAGTTTTTTTAACTAGACCCTAAATCACTAGATTTAGGTTTTTGGTCCCCTTTGGTGGTTCGACATACATAAACTCTAATTAGGGTTTATGAGATTTATTGGGTAATCAATCTTGTAACGTTCTATATATACCGATCCTTACGTAATCCCAATTAGGGTTTTGGATCTAGGGTTTCTAGTTGCAAGATTACACACTTGTTGTTTGAGAAGTGAAGTTACTACTAGCATCGTAGTGATGTTCGTTTGACGTGTCGTGTGAGCAAACGATGCAGACGGTAATTTAACCGTTAAAGTTCAAGATCAAGATCAAGACGTATTAACTGATTTATTCAACTAATTAAAGGTTGGTTTTAAATTGTTTTTATTATGTGTTTAATCATGTATGTTATACTAGATTCATTCTGCTGCGTACTCGTAGTTAATGATTAACTAGTATTTATAAATCCCAACAACATTATCAAACCTGTTCCCAATACATCGAAAATGTACAAGTAGTTTTAAAAGAACGAGTTCCTTTGCAAGTCGGTCTAAATTGTCTTTGTGAATTTAGGTTAAATGCGATGCATTTAGATAAATTGATTATAGAATATCGACCACAGTCAACACCTTCGTTATGTCTTTATTTATGAGGAAATAAATTATTTTATACAATTCACTGAAAGTGTGATATTTAACACTAACATGACTTGATATGTTATGGTGAATAATCTTGCAGATGGATGAAATGGAAGCAAAATTGGAGACTATTCTTGATCAAGCCAATGAGAAGAAGACTACCAAAAAAGTAGAGCCGCAATAGTCGAATACCTAAGTATGCGAGTACATGCGTGCGACTTCGAAAATGTGAGAATTATATCTTAGAGACAAGTTATAACTTAGTTGTTCTGTCATGCTTTCGGTTAATTTATTCTTCTATATATTTTGAGTCGATATAATCTGCCATTTTGAGTCTAAATTGTCAGATTTGATATGAATCTTATATCGCTAGGGATATTTGTATAACTTAGTCATTAGTCGTGTTATAATTACGTAATACAGTTTCATATGATTAGCTCTTAAACGTTTGGTTTAACAAACAGACCTTCATTAACAAATCTGTTTGACGCATTAACTTAGAGGAGACGGAGTGGCCACGGTGTGGCTCGTCGTTGCCCTGCGTGGATCAGCGTGACCACACCGTCCGTTGCAGCGTGGAAGACGCCGTGGCTGTAACCACGGGCGTGGAACTGTGTATATATATAAAAAAAATTCATTTTTCCCCCTGCTGGAACTTATACTAGTAAACCTTTATGTTTTGTTTTTTGCAAATACCACCCCCAACGGTTATATTACTGTTGGGTTTAAAAAAATTTCAATTTTTTTATAACCTATCCCAACGGCGATATGACCGTTTGATGCTTTTTTTGTTTTATTTATAAAAAAACCTCTCTATATATACAAACCTCCACTATTTGACGACCTTCTTAATGACGTAGCACCTGTTGCTCCGTATAGAGTAAAGGGGTTTACGTTTCAGAACGGGTATTATTTAGCCGACGGGATTTACCCACAGTGGCTAGTTTTGTGAAATTGTTTTCGGTTGTAAGTCAACCAAAAAACATACATTTTAAAAGAAAACAAGAAGGAGCACGAAAGGACGTACAACGTGCTTTTGGTGTTCTTCAAGGTCGTTGGGGAATATTACGTCAACCGGCTCGATCATACAGAGTAAACACCATCAGTAGAATCATGTATAGTTGCATCATATTACATAACATGGTTTTAGAATATCAAAAAATGGCGATTGGTCAAGAACATGAAGCCGAATTTCGTGTCGATGATTCTAATGATATTTTTGTTAATCCATCGACAAGAATGCAACGTCGATGGATAGATAGGCATGACACGAACCGTACAAAATCAAAAGAGTTACGAGATAAAAATTCACATCTTTCACTTCAACGAAACCTTATGGAACACCTTTGGGCACGGCGTCTACAAGATGAATATGAAGATGAAAAAATGGAGGATTAGCCTTTTTATTTTATGTCATTTGTATTTTTTTATTTGATATGTTATGTTTTTATTTATATTGTAATGTTTTTTTATTTAAATGAATAAATTAAATTAGGATTTGAATAAATTTAATTGTTGAGGGTAGTTTTTGTAAAAAAGTAAAAAAATGGTTAAATTTGGTGTGTAAATGGTGTGATGATAAAATGGTTGTTTTTGCTGTGGATATAGTGTGGATGTGGAAGTGAAAAAACTGACGTAACGGTATGTTTTTTGATGTGGTAGTGTGACCACTCTATGTGCTCTTAGATTTTTCCTTTTCGTAGTCTATCCTAAACTTTTTGTCGAACACATAAAAGATAGGAATATGATATGTGGCAAAAGTACAAAACTGTATAAATCATACGTAAGAGACAAGGGTATCACAACTAACCAACCCCTTAAAATTTTGCCTAGTCACCTGCCAACCTACCGGCACATCACACCAACACAACTAATAAAAATATCCCTTCACTCACAACACACCCAACCCCTCTTCATTTGGGTCCCACCACTATCTTTTATTTTTCTTTTTTTCATTTTCACACAAATTAAAATTTATTTCACTCAAATAAAACATTACAAATACGGAAATAAAAATTATAAATACGGATTAAAAAAAATTACGATACGAAAAAAAAAATTAAAAAACACAACAATTAATATAAACTACTCATTTTGGGGTTGACGACGCTCCCAAATATGGTCAATAAGACAACGTTGAAGCCTTAAATGTGTCGGTTTATCACGAAGTTCTTTATGTTGTCTTTAACGTATTGCACAACGCTCGACCCATGTCCTTAATATATTTGCCTGTGGGCAAACATACATTTCTGCAGCTTCAGATATCGCACCCCCAGATTTTTCAAAATCATGTTGTGCAATATGATGCAGGTGTACATGATTCTACGTAACTTGTTCACAGTAAATTGACCCGCTGGCTGAGAAATAATACGCCATCTCCCTAGTAAGACACCAAATGCCCTTTCAATATCCTTTCGGGCATCTTCTTGACGGCGTTTGAAAAAAAGCTGTTTTTCATCGCGTGCAATACTAAATGATTTCGCAAAAGCTGACCCACCCTCTATGAAAAGTTTTCCCGTTGATCGGCGTCGAAGTGCCGGTCAAAAATAACCTAATTACCTTATACTAGATAGGGTAAGCGGGTATCGATCCACGAGGAATATGTGGTTTTAGTTTAAGTTTTGGGGTGATCACTGACCAATAAAAGTTTTGGTTTTGAATCTAACAACTAAAATACTTTTGATAATAAAAATGCGGATTAAAAATTAAAATAATTATTAAGCTAATAATAAAGCTTAGAAAAATAAAATAAGGATGTAAACAATTAAAAGAAAAATGCAATCCCTTTCAGCTCCTAATATTTATGGTTGATCACACTTATGGATTATCGCAACTCTTTAGTTCGTTTGTAAAGATTATTTCGACTTAATATGAATGAATTAACGTCGACATTTATTATGTTTGTCAAAGACTCGCGATAATAAATCTTATATTAATCCAACCAATAATTATGTTTTAATAATTTGTTTAGGTACAACTTATTTTGATTATACGACCATCTTTTTTTTAACTAAATAAAATAAGTATGAATCGTTAACTAACAATAAATTGTCTCGCACAAATAATTAAACATAATATTAAATCAATAAATATAATTTATAAATAAATTATAAATCAATGTAAAATAAATATGATAATCCAAAAGTAATGATCGACCCATAAATAAAGTTATCGAAAGGAATTACAACAAAATTAGCAGGATATCGCGAGGTACCGAACCCGCTTAATATCACACATCATCTTTGCTAAATAATAAAAGAATCTTTGTGTTGACAAGATGTGTCCACTGTTTGTGAATTGTCTTTGTGATGCATCGACTGTTCCCTCCTTTTGTCCCTTCCACTTGTTGCTAACTTTATTTTTAATCTTTGTCTTATGTTCGGCTCCACAGTCCACGCACGAATCTTTTTCCCCCTATATCAATTGTTGACATCCCTTTATTATGTGGCCCCCACCTTATATATATAAGATATATACTTGTGTCGGTTTATAATGGGCCAATGTTTATTATTATTATTATTTAAATTTATTCTTTTGTGATACAATTACTTTGGCCCAACTAAAAATAACCTAACACCAATAATTGCTCAAACAAAGCCCGGACGAATAAAATATGACCGAAAATATTGCGACGCTCTCAAATCTTTTTTCTTCAATATTTCTTCAATATTTCTTCTTCATTTATCGGCGCTCACAATGTCTTTTCTCCAAAAAATTAATTAAGTGGACACCTTTATTCCACTTCGCTCGTAACCTACATAATCACAAAACACATTAAAAGTACATGTATAGCAAAAAATAAATATATAACTAGGCTAAATTAACATGCTATTAGGTGTATGCAAAATACACCAATCAAACCCCTTCACACTTAACCTTTAATGTCTCTAGTAAAAAAAACAAAAATATACAAGCATGTTAATTTCATAATTTTTAATCATATCATTGAAATTCTATCAAAAAGATCAAATTCAACCTATTACACTAATAATCACCCTACGTGAAAAATAATCCAAAATGATTACCAATATTTGTGTCCTTCTTAAACACTTGGCATAACCATTCCCATTGATTCCATTTACTTTATATTTCATATAATTAACCATGTGTCCAATGTACCTAATGCACACCAATAATCAATCTAAATATTAATCTAAAACAAGAGGTGAGAATATCTTACACCTTTTATAACATTGGAGTTTTTATACCGTAAGAGCACATTATAATCCATCATACTTTAGCTTACATACTTTCACCTTCTTTTTTTTCTTTTTCTTTTTTTTGTTTTTCAATTTTTTTTCACTTTTTTTTCACATTGCAAATAAGCTCTTTTTTTAGCCATTTGGGGCCGTTTCTTATACAAGTCATCCCGAACGCTTAATACACTCCTTTTAAGGTTGAGATAAAGACCAATCATTTAGAAAAATGAATATCTATCCTATAGGTGCATACTAAGACACATTGGCATATGGCAACCGGTTAATTTATTCTGTTTTAATTAAATGGGAACAACTATACTTCGTGCCTGCTGGTAAATCACATGATGGAGTTATCTAACACATAGTCTCATAAATTAATGAACTAAATTAAACTAACCTTCCTAATTTCATTACAATAATACAAGGATTGGGTTATTTCACATAAAATTGTCTCAGCTAAGTGCAATGCTATCCATCATAAATATTGGCGTCTGACCCATGCTAACAACTAAAGTATCACCTTGCGCGGGTGACGAATCAGATAGGCAAGCCCGGCATATGACTACCACCAATAATTATGACAGTTCTCCAACTCTTTTCTAAGGCCACCGTGCGCGGGCGACAAGCCGAATAAGATCAATTTCAGGTGTCCTAGCCCAACTATTACATTACTATATTTCATATTATTTATTCAAACTTTTTACTCGATCGAAGCAAAAGTAAGTAGAGGGAATTCAACCGGCGTGGTTTGATCATCTAAATTATACATATGCCTAACTACATGCAAACAATCAAATCAATTTAATAACCAAGTTATACAATGGAATCGGTTGCACCTGATAATTATGGCCAAATCCTCTAGCTTGCTCCAATAAATCATCCCCAAGCTAATCTTCAGAATCTGTAAACACTCAACAAACATATATGTAGAAGAAACTTCCACATCTAATTAGCACAAGACTCTTATAATGTGATTTAAAAATTTTAAAATTTTCAATTTTTCCCAAAAAATTATATTTTAACCCATTTTGACCAAAATTTCACACAAAAACATGTAACACATGTGCCACCCCCTCAACTTAAAGCATTGCATTGCCCCTAATGCAAAAACTTTAAGTTGAAATTTTGGTTAAAAATCAATTTGACAAACTCACACAAAAACAAAAACCTAACTCACTTTCGTATGAATCATGGTTGCATTTAGCGTATGCAACAAGCCTTTAAACCACTCGGTAGCCCGACTGGACGAGTTTTGTCTCGTGAGGGTTTGTAGTGAACATACCCACAAAGTTTTTAACACACACAAAAATAAAATAATAAATAACAAAAGAAAATACACACACTACAAACCACAAACCACGGGTTGCCTCCCGCGAAGCGCTAAGTTTACCGTCTTTAGCCAGACATAACTCATATGAGCTATTGAGACGGTTGGAGTGGCTCCAAGTAAACCACATCCACCGTTTCCATCTGGTCACTCTCCAACTCAACATACGACTTCAAACGGTGTCCATTAACTTTAAAAGGCTATCCACCCACCATATTTTTTATTTCAATGGCTCCATGTGGAGAGACTTGAGTCACAATGTATGGACTTGTCCATTTACTTCTCAACTTTCCAGGAAAAAGCTTAAGTCTAGCATTAAATAACCAAACTTTTTGACCAACCAAGAATGATTTCTTGGTGATGTGTCGATCATGAAAAGCTTTTGTTTTCTCCTTATAAATCCTAGAACTCTCATAAGCATCACGTCTAATCTCATCCAATTCAGATAATTGAAGTTTCTAGAACTACCCGCTTTCTCTAAATCGAGATTAACAGTCTTAATCGCCCATTCAGCCCTTTGCTCTATCTCAACCGGTAAATGACACGCCTTTCCATATACCAACTTATACGGTGACATACTGATTGTAGTGTTTTACTACTCTTTAGGAAAAGAGCGTAAATAGCGGAAAGTATCGAGTGATGATTTTAGGAAAAATCAACACTAATGACCCTCAATCAAATAAAAGAGAGAAGAGAGTTCGTTTCCCAAGGAGGTATATGTGTGTGTTCTAACTTGTGGTTATTTGAAATTAATATTTGGTTTAGAAGGGGATTAGAAGAGAAAATGACGAAGTCGAAAAACTAGAAAAATAAGCAAAAACACTATTAGAAAGTTACGACGTAGAACCTAAAAAAATCACCAAAATAAAAATAAATTCTAAAAATTACCAAAAATTCACCAAAAATCAAAAATAATAAACTAAGAGTTTATCAATTATCCAAACTTTTTCAAACCTTTTAAATAATTAAATATTCAATTTTTAAATGCTAATTAAAGCCCTAAAAATCAAATAAATTATCAAAAAGCCCAAATAAAGATTTTTCAATTGATAAACCTCTAAAATGACCTAAAAAGATTAAAAACTATTTTTAGAAATTTTAAAATTAATTAAAACTATTTAAAATGAATAAAAAACTATTAAAACTTAAAATAATTATAAAAATTAATCCATAAATGATAGAATTATTCTAAAAGTTGCTAAATTCCTATTTTAATGTATTTAACCTAAGAAAAATGTAAAAAGTTGGAAAAAGTGAAATTTGAAAAATAATATTAAAATAATAATAAAATAATATTAAAAATCCAAAAATTATAAAAAATTCTAAAAACTTGCAAACTAGTTTATTTTAACCTAAATAATCAAAAAATGAAAGTGAAATTACCAAAGTACCCCTAATGGGCCCTCAAATGGGCCAAATCCAAAAAACAGTCAACACACATGGGCTTTTGGGCCCAAAAAAATCAAACTTGGCCCAATTGACTTGGAAAAGCCTTATCTGACTTAAAATTTAATTCTAAGAACAAAACTCTAAAGGCCCAAAAGCTGAAAATGTGCTTATCACAGCTTATTGAACACAAAGCTTATTCTTATTGGGCTTTTCAGCCCATTAAGCCATAAGCTAATGCCATAAGCTCTAATTTGACACACAATCCTCTTTTTGGATGCTTAAGAGATCTGTCAAAAGAAATTTTCAATAAGCTCACTCAATAAGCCAGAAAATAGAAAAGCAAAATTCCACAAAACGACAAAATAGTCGTTTTTGAGAAATACTCAACCTCAGAGACTGATTCAACTTGCAAAAGCTTTCAAATGGACTCAATAAGCAATATCAATCAACAAAAATCCAATAAGCACAAGCAATAAGCCAGAATAAGCACAAATGAACTTATATAAAAGTCAAAGGACTTGGTTTTCTAGTCAAACCTAAAAGTCAACCACCCAAATGCTCCAGGATGAACAAATGGGTCAAAATATGAGCACCTATTACAAAAACCAAGTAGTTGCAGGTTGGAATAAGCTATTATAGCTTATTGATAAGCTGACACCAATTTTAACACTAGCAGTGGTAACCAGTAGGGGAAAGGAGTTCCCACTGCTTGATATGCAGTTAAGTTTTGGCTTGATTTCAAGCCTTGCTTGTTGCTGTTTGATGGAACAAAAGGCACCTCAATAAGCTTTGGCTTATTGAGAGTCAATACAAACACAAAAAACAACAAGTTGCACACAAGAATCAAGCAAAAATCACCAAGAACAGTCACTGATATGAATAAGAACAATATGCAGAAAGTTGCTGATCTAATTGACCATAGATCCAAATTCAAGCACTCAAATCTCTTTTCCTGGTGTGATTAACTATGATTTAGCACTTGTTACCCTTAACCTATGCTTAGATCTAGGTGTCCTCAAAATCCTAGTCAATTTTACCAAGTTATAAAGATTTTATAGCCAAAATAAGAATCAATGTGTTTAAGACCACAAATCCTGCAAACAGATGAACAAATACTCCCAAGAAGCAGATACCAAAACTTGCATACAACACACAAGCAACAAACGCTGACAAGTATAAATCAAACGCTGATAAGGACAAATCAGACGTTGACAGACTTATGCAGTAATCCCAAACACTCCTTAATCAGTCACTTATCAAAGAAACTTGTGATTTCTTCTAATAACCTACTGATTTTAATGATCAAAAACTCTTACTAGGCAGCTACTAACACAATCAAACACATAAATCACCAGCACAAACACAAATACTCAAAATCAAAGCATAAAATCCAAAACAGTCATAAACATGAAATATTTAGGGGAATCTTAACAAGAGCTTATACCTGCCTTCCACAACATCCTAGGAAGGCCAGCAATGCTCCTTGGACCTTGTTCAACAACTAGAACAAGACCAAGGTACTTCAATGAAGGAGATGCAAACAGCCTTGGTTGATGGTTCAAAGTAGAACCTCAAGGACTTTATATCTTCAACAAAAGCAGCAAACAAACTCAACCAGAGGCTTAGAATCCTTCCCAGGCTTGGTGTCAACAAGCTTGAAAGAACTCAAGGCTTAAGGCTAAGGGTTAGTACACACAAATAAGCAAAAATCAGAACCTAGGATTCCAAGGTTTTCAAACCTTAAAAACCTTTCAAACCAAGACGTGCCTTAACCACAAGGTTAAGGAAGGTCTAAATAATCAAATGGAACTCAGATTTTAGCTTTTCCAACACCAAACTTTTATAAATAACAGATTAAAAACTCAGAATTTTAAGAAATTTAAACTTTATTTCATAAAAAGGAATTACAAAGATTGAAAGCTAAAATCTGGAACAAAAGCTCTCTCACATGTTGAGGAGTCTTTTTATAGGCAAATGCCAATGCTACACTGTTCATAAACCCTAGAAGTGAAATTCCCTATTTGTCCTTGAAGTCTTCTAGACGAATCCTTGGTGTGAGCTGTTTAAAATGATCCTGGATGTTCATTTCAGCTTTGGAATGAAGCAAACGTTGTCAGCTGTTGATCTTGACACGTCACATGACTTGGAGGCTAAGTTGTTCTCTGATTGGTGGAAAGGGTATTGGGGTGGGGTCCATAGTGAGTGGAGATGAGGGTTTTGTGTGTGGGATAGGTTCCTGCACATGTGAATCAAACGTGTGCCTGGGTAATTTCATTTTACCCTTTGTTTAAGTTGGTGTAAAATCTGGGCTGTAAAGGTGAATAGTGACAAGTTTTGATCCGATATTAGGGGAAAAGAAAGTGTTTGGCGCATTATTACATTTGAAAGTTTCAAATGCACAACTTCAGCCCTTCCTCTTCATTTCTTTTGTCTTTCTCTTTTAAAACCCATCAGCGCCCATTTCCTTCTTGTCAACGTTTCATCATTTGGCAATTTTGGCACCAAACTTTTAAAAAGGGTTTTCAAGGGTTTATTTTGCCATTTTTGAGTATTGCAAGGGCTGATTTTGAACATTGTTGATCTTCCAAGGTCTTCTTTGTATCTTTAACTTCATGAGGGACCATAATTGACAAATTTGATTTGTTGAGGGACCAATCTTGTCATTTCTTCAAAGTTGAAGGACCTTTTTGCAATTTTGACAAACTTAAGGGACCAAACTTGTAATTATCAATATACAAAGGTTTTAAGTGTCATTTCTTCATTCTTGGAGGATCAATCTTGTTTTGTCTTCAAGTCTTCAAGGGTATTTGTTGAAAATTCCATGATTAGGGCCCGGTTCTTTGTACGGCTTCGTTTCTCGTGTTCGTTTTTCCTTGTATCTTGTGATCTTTTGTCTTTTTCACGATATCCATACCTAAAATACACAAGTAAACAAACACAAGCATATATATGGTATTTTATGACATTTTTATGTATTTAAAGCCCGAAAAGAACGATGAGATCATGTATAAATGCCATCTCATCACTCCCCCATACTAAACCATTGCCGTGCCCTCACGCAATGCTAGAATAAAGTATCTAAGCATCACCAAAGTTCAATTTAATTAACCTTTATTGAAGAGTAAAAGACTTGCAACATACTACGAGATTGTGTAAAGACATAATGTATGATTTTCATCACAAAAAGTGACTTTTAGGGTCAAAGAATAGAAACAAGTTAATGTCCCTTAGAGTAAACTTCGTCATCCTTGATTGTCATACATTCCATGCTAAGTGCAAAAACAAGATCATTGTTGGTACAAGTCACAATGCTAACACTACTCATACGTTCAAATTGTGTAATACTTTTTCTCCCCGCAATCCTAGTTATTATAAAAGGAAATGGGTTACTAGCATTTTTTATCTATTTGTCATGGATCACAAGTGATTCATGTTGACTTATTTGAGTAATTATTAGTCCGAAAGCAAAGTAGCACGATTTGATCAATAGTTAGCCGAAGGACAAAATCTTTTAAAACGGCTTCTCGTGTATCTCCTTAAGTTCATATCTTGGCATAACTCGTTTCACGATTTGAGACCTTTCTCGGACCGATATTTGGCATGTACTTCATACTTCAAATCTTGGGAAGACGTTCTCGAAATTATGGTCTTCTCTTCATATATTTGGAATTTCTTCACTTGACGTTTTTGAGAGATTCTTCATATAGGACCACGACTTCATCATTTTTCTTCAATCTTTACTTTGGATTTTGATATACAACGATCCGCCTCCTTTTCGGACTTGGATATATTTATCCTCATACCTTGTTAGGGCCTTTTTGGATAGACTTTCTCCATTCTTTAGGGGAGTATGGGGGAGTGATTGCTTCTCGTCGTGTGTCTCGATCCTTCATATTGATTTTGGAATAATGATACTTCACATCATCTTTGGATCTTTAGCAAAAATAGAGCTCCTCATGCCTTGTTAGGGCCTTTTTGGATGATCGCCAATCTTCGCGTCCCGCTTCAATAAGTTATGCCTTGGCTATGAACTCTATTCAACCCCGAGCAACTTTTAAACGATCTTGCGCTAGAGGCTAAGTAACTTTTCAAATCGTACGACCTTACTTATTGCAATTATGATTTATTCCTAATGCATTGATCTTATGGGAAGAAAAAGCCACAATTAAAAACATATGAGTTTTTGAAAGAACACTTTTATGTTCTACGTTTAGCATGATCACTTGTCTAACTCTATCATTTCTCGTTCTTCACTATTTAAAGACCTCTAATTAAAGAGACTCGTGAATACTTAGCCGTGCAAGTCAAAATTAAGCCAAATTTGGATTAGCTTTCATTAAGACTATATCAAATCAAAGTTTTGGGTTTTCAAGCCACCTATAGGATCTTGCACTTTCTTGGACTTTTTCAAGTTTAGAGAATGTGTTTTAAAGTTCCCTTGATAAGTGACTTTCTAGAATCAATTATAGGAACTTGCGAAAAGTTCTTGTTCTTAACCCGAATGAATTAAGACTTTCGCGTTTTAAAGCTCCCTATATAAAAGTCTAGCAAAACTTGAATTGAGCGGGTTAAGGAATGTAAATGGCTCCAAATGCCCATCAAGTCAAAAATTAACTCTTATTCTACCCATTGGAAAATATACATTCGTGTCTTAAAAACACTTATGAAAAACTAAGAAAAATTTTAAAATTTGGCCATTTTTAGCCTTATTAGCAAAACAAAACATTGAAAATTGGAAAACGTGAGGGCGTAGCAAAACAAGTACCTATTCACCCCCCCATACTAAAAGTAAACATTGTCCTCAATTTTTCGAGTCTAAAGGTGAATCACCCCCATACTAGAGACGAAGAATCGAATGCTTAGGATCTAGCATGGAAAGGGTGATCAACAATATATCTAAAGCCGTTTATTAATTATGCTAAAAGATAATTGTTAGAACACTAAAGGATATGTCATGGATTCGTGAAAAAACTTCTTCAAACGAACGACGGAGGCTCACGTAAACGAACACGAGAGTCTTCAATCGTAGATGATGATGATGATCTAGATAACACAATCACAAACAACCACGAGACAACGAGTTGGAAGGGTACAAGTCCCCTTATTAGTGAACAATAAGCATAAAGATAAGCATGGGATCTCCCCCACGAGGCACCTCGTTTTTGATTACCGAGTCATGAGCTCGACTCGATCCCCTCAATGTTAATTATCATTGGGGAAATTCATGGTGTGGTCAAAGGGACTTACATGATAAACAAGGCCCAAAAAGCAACCGGTAAAAAGGACTAAGTCCTTAAACGATGCAAAATACCGGGGTCGAAAATGGCGTTCTCGTTCTCATGGAAAAAACAATTCAACGCCACTTCAACATGTGCCATAAACTCAAAGAGTTTGAAGAAAATAGATGAGAAATAGAAGGGTGAGACAATTGGTAAGACAAACGTTTGAGCTACTCGAGGTAGACTCGCACCAAGCAAATAGATATAGTTTCCATTTATTGCATCGGTGGAAGACCGAGATTTTCCTTTACATGAAATTCCGGGATCGAATATCTCGTCCTCGGTGGACAAGGATGAGGGAACATAAGGGGCTTCCCCCATACTAGAACCACACAAAACATCGTCAAAAGGAGTAGACGAGTTTGTAGCACTCAAAACACGGTGTGATGACGGAGTTAGATTTGTAGAAAAATTGATTAAATCACATTTAAGATCTTTTCCTTTGTTATCTTTTAAACTCTCCTTATGAAAACCCTTTTTGATTATGTCGAAAATATTCGGTGTTTCTAAGACGATGTTAGTCACACTAAAAATTCTCACATTTTGAAACCGTTTTGGTTTTGGTGGTGGCAAGTTCTCAAAACGTTTATCGACGAAGAAAACCTCCCCATCGGGGCCAACATATTCATCATCCGAAAGATCTTCCGTAGAAACCGGCAACTTATCAACACTTTTCAAGAATGAATGTGAAGGATTTTTCGATTCAAGTATTGATGGTTTCTTCTTTGTAGATTTTGCACTCATAACCTCCACCGGCGGAGGAAATGGTAAATTGTTTTTGGCGACATTCCCTAAAACTCTTGGTGAAAATTCTTTGCAAATGACATTGGTCGAGTCACCATGGTTTAAAGTTGCAATAGAATATACATGAGAAAGATTGGAGTTTTGTGTTGCATTGATGACAAGTTCTTCTTCATTGAAACGAAGGGTGATTTTTCGAGCATGAACATCGATAAGTGCTCGTGATGTATCCAAAAATGAACGACCCAAAATGAGAGGAACTTTTCGATCGATGGGAATGTCTACAACGATAAAGTCAACGGGATAGTAAAACTTTCCGACTTTAACGAAAACGTCCTCGGCTACTCCACATGCCATAATCGTAGAATGATCGGCCATCTCGATGGACATGTTCGAAGGAGTAAGAGCCGGAAGCGAAAGCGATTTGAAAATCTCGAGAGGCATTAAATTAATACTAGCGCCAAGATCGGCCAAGGCGTAGCATTCCTCCATATCTTGAATAGCACACGGAATCAAAAATTTACCGGGATCACCGACTTTTTGTGGTATGCGGCTTAGAAAAACCGATGAACAACTAGACGATTGTTGTAACTTTTCTTTGTTGTTTAGCATACTTTTGAAGTTTGCGGCGAATCGAGGCATCATGATAAGAGCGTCGGCAAAACTTATGTTAAAATGCAAATCACGAAACATTTTCATAAATAGCTCAAATTGATAATTGTTCCTTTCTTGTGCTTTCTCTTTGTTTCGTCTCGAAGGGTAAGGTAACGGTGGTGTGGGTTGGTCATTAGGCAACGGCCTTGGAATCTCGGGTTCCACAATTGGTATTGGTGTAACCGTAGGTGTGGTTTGAGCGGTACTTCGTGGGATTGTAATATGCTCCTTTTCGACCATCACCTCGGGTTCTTTCTCGATTTCCTTCTCTGTAGAAGTACTTGGACGAGAGATTGGTTCCTTGAAAGTTTTACCACTTCGTGTAGCAACAACCTTCAATTCTCCCCTCGGGTTGTTAATGGTATCACTAGGAAGACCACCCGAAGAAGAGGGCTTACACATGATAGCTTCGAACATTTTAGCCATTCGGTCCTCAAATTTAGATTGCCTAGCATCCGCTTTTAATAACTCTTGCTTAATCTCATGTTGTCCTAATTCCATCTTTTGTTGGTTTTGTTGAAGACGTTGGACATTTCCTTCCATTTTATTTGCATGAGTTTTAAGTTCATTAGCAAGTTCATTTTTAAGCTCGTTTTTCAACTCGGACCTTAAGCTAATCATCTCACGTTGCATGTTATCAAATTTAGCATCATTTGCTTTTGCATAATCTAAAAATTCTCCTTGCAAATTTTTCGTGTGAGCATTTTGAAAACCTTGTGTAGTGTTTTGAAAATCACGGTTTTGGTTTTGATTAGAGATTTGTCCATTCCCACTTTGATAATTCCCTTTGTTGTAATTGCGTGTGTTGCCTTGGTAATTACCTTGGTTGTTGTTTCGATAATTGTTAACATTTTGGTTTGGTGGAGCTTGATTTTGGCGGGAACCTTGGCCGTTTTGGTTATAAGTTCCCGTTGCTACATAAGCACTCGAAGTGTTACCATCCGCGGTAATACACTCGGAAAGATCATGAGCTCCCCCACAAGATAAACAACTCTTAGCAACCGCTTTAACCGAAGCGGAATTGGAAGCTTCTTGAGCCTTCCAATGGGACATTAGATTAGCAAATCTATCAAAAAACCGATTTTCCTCATTAGCTTCATCATGTAAGGCGTTAATGCTACGAGACGATTGTGATGACGATGACGAACCCATATTGGCAACACTCGGTGTGTTACGAGGGCTATAAACCTTAGATCGATTTTCAATGATTTGTAAAGCCTCATTTGTCGTCTTGCACAAAAAATTACCACCCGCGGCGGCATTCAAATAATCTCGTTCATGATCATTAAGCCCATTATAAAAGGTATCAATTTGATGCAATTCCGAAAAATCATGGTGAGGACATTCATGTAACATCTCTTTAAATCGTTCCCATGCCATTGAAAAACTTTCATTATTACGTTGCACAAATCGTGAAATCTCATTTTTTAAGTGTGTTGTTTTCGATGGTGGAAAAAACTTGTTCACAAACTTAGAAACGAGATCGACCCATGTCAAAATCGAATTTGGCGGTTCTTTCTCGAGCCAAATTTATGCGGGTCCATCCAACGAATATGGAAACAACATCATCTTAATGGCGTCATGCGGAACATCTTTGAATTTGCTAGTAGCGGTGAGACGGTTGAAATTCCTAATGTGGTAATGCGGGTTGTCTTTCTCGTGACCTCGAAATTTGTTTGCTTGTAGCATCGACATTAAACCCGTCTTAATCTCGAAATTCTCCGCAAGGATGGCGGGAATAACAATGGCCTCTCCAAAACCCTCGGTGGGTGCTTGTAGCAACTCCATCATAGTACGATTAGCCATGACGACTTCTTGTTCTATAATAGGTTCAACAATTGGAGGTTCTTCAACAATCAACGATCCTTGATTTGCTTGCTTTTGAAGACGTTTACGAGCTCGTTTAGCTTGATTACGAGTGATCATAAACTACACGAAGAATGGGAGGTGAGCAAAGAAGATTCTTTTTGGTTGTTTTGTGAATTTTCAAATTTTTTTGTGTTTTTGATGATATTTAATTTTTTTGGATTTTGGTGTATCTTCGTAGACAACAATCTACAAAATCTCTCCTCGAATCAAACTCTTGATTAAAGAAGCCTCAAAGGAATGAAAACGATCACGTGGAGTGAACGCCTTCGAATGACTTTAGAACTTTGGTGAAAACCAAATTGTTCACGAGGGTTTAATCACAAAGAAACCAAGCAAATATAGTATACGTATTAATACTTTGGGCGGCAAAACCCTCGATTAGCCTTCAATCTCAAAATACTCACAAGCAAGCGGGGAAACGAGGCGGCGCGAAGCACTTAAGAGCCTTTTTCCTTAGGGTATATTTTATAATACCCGCCTTATACCCACCTTATAGTTTGTATTTTTCAAAATCGAGCTTCACGAAAGTATTTATCTATTTTTGCCTTTTCTTTTTGTTTGAGATTCGAATACAATAATTAGGAGATCAAATCCCAATTAAGGTTGTGTTTTCACACTTTTGGAGATATTGTATTTTGATTGTGATACTTAATACAATATATTAATAATATTCACAAAGAAAAACCAAGAAAACCGATAATACGTGTTAAGGGAGTTCCACTTAACACAAATACTATTTATGGATAATATCAAAACAAAAGTTTCCAAATTAAAGCACAACACACCTCCCCGGCAGCGGCGCCAAAATGATTGTAGTGTTTTACTACTCTTTAGGAAAAGAGCGTAAATAGCGGAAAGTATCGAGTGATGATTTTAGGAAAAATCAACACTAATGACCCTCAATCAAATAAAAGAGAGAAGAGAGTTCGTTTCCCAAGGAGGTATATGTGTGTGTTCTAACTTGTGGTTATTTGAAATTAATATTTGGTTTAGAAGGGGATTAGAAGAGAAAATGACGAAGTCGAAAAACTAGAAAAATAAGCAAAAACACTATTAGAAAGTTACGACGTAGAACCTAAAAAAATCACCAAAATAAAAATAAATTCTAAAAATTACCAAAAATTCACCAAAAATCAAAAATAATAAACTAAGAGTTTATCAATTATCCAAACTTTTTCAAACCTTTTAAATAATTAAATATTCAATTTTTAAATGCTAATTAAAGCCCTAAAAATCAAATAAATTATCAAAAAGCCCAAATAAAGATTTTTCAATTGATAAACCTCTAAAATGACCTAAAAAGATTAAAAACTATTTTTAGAAATTTTAAAATTAATTAAAACTATTTAAAATGAATAAAAAACTATTAAAACTTAAAATAATTATAAAAATTAATCCATAAATGATAGAATTATTCTAAAAGTTGCTAAATTCCTATTTTAATGTATTTAACCTAAGAAAAATGTAAAAAGTTGGAAAAAGTGAAATTTGAAAAATAATATTAAAATAATAATAAAATAATATTAAAAATCCAAAAATTATAAAAAATTCTAAAAACTTGCAAACTAGTTTATTTTAACCTAAATAATCAAAAAATGAAAGTGAAATTACCAAAGTACCCCTAATGGGCCCTCAAATGGGCCAAATCCAAAAAACAGTCAACACACATGGGCTTTTGGGCCCAAAAAAATCAAACTTGGCCCAATTGACTTGGAAAAGCCTTATCTGACTTAAAATTTAATTCTAAGAACAAAACTCTAAAGGCCCAAAAGCTGAAAATGTGCTTATCACAGCTTATTGAACACAAAGCTTATTCTTATTGGGCTTTTCAGCCCATTAAGCCATAAGCTAATGCCATAAGCTCTAATTTGACACACAATCCTCTTTTTGGATGCTTAAGAGATCTGTCAAAAGAAATTTTCAATAAGCTCACTCAATAAGCCAGAAAATAGAAAAGCAAAATTCCACAAAACGACAAAATAGTCGTTTTTGAGAAATACTCAACCTCAGAGACTGATTCAACTTGCAAAAGCTTTCAAATGGACTCAATAAGCAATATCAATCAACAAAAATCCAATAAGCACAAGCAATAAGCCAGAATAAGCACAAATGAACTTATATAAAAGTCAAAGGACTTGGTTTTCTAGTCAAACCTAAAAGTCAACCACCCAAATGCTCTAGGATGAACAAATGGGTCAAAATATGAGCACCTATTACAAAAACCAAGTAGTTGCAGGTTGGAATAAGCTATTATAGCTTATTGATAAGCTGACACCAATTTTAACACTAGCAGTGGTAACCAGTAGGGGAAAGGAGTTCCCACTGCTTGATATGCAGTTAAGTTTTGGCTTGATTTCAAGCCTTGCTTGTTGCTGTTTGATGGAACAAAAGGCACCTCAATAAGCTTTGGCTTATTGAGAGTCAATACAAACACAAAAAACAACAAGTTGCACACAAGAATCAAGCAAAAATCACCAAGAACAGTCACTGATATGAATAAGAACAATATGCAGAAAGTTGCTGATCTAATTGACCATAGATCCAAATTCAAGCACTCAAATCTCTTTTCCTGGTGTGATTAACTATGATTTAGCACTTGTTACCCTTAACCTATGCTTAGATCTAGGTGTCCTCAAAATCCTAGTCAATTTTACCAAGTTATAAAGATTTTATAGCCAAAATAAGAATCAATGTGTTTAAGACCACAAATCCTGCAAACAGATGAACAAATACTCCCAAGAAGCAGATACCAAAACTTGCATACAACACACAAGCAACAAACGCTGACAAGTATAAATCAAACGCTGATAAGGACAAATCAGACGTTGACAGACTTATGCAGTAATCCCAAACACTCCTTAATCAGTCACTTATCAAAGAAACTTGTGATTTCTTCTAATAACCTACTGATTTTAATGATCAAAAACTCTTACTAGGCAGCTACTAACACAATCAAACACATAAATCACCAGCACAAACACAAATACTCAAAATCAAAGCATAAAATCCAAAACAGTCATAAACATGAAATATTTAGGGGAATCTTAACAAGAGCTTATACCTGCCTTCCACAACATCCTAGGAAGGCCAGCAATGCTCCTTGGACCTTGTTCAACAACTAGAACAAGACCAAGGTACTTCAATGAAGGAGATGCAAACAGCCTTGGTTGATGGTTCAAAGTAGAACCTCAAGGACTTTATATCTTCAACACAAGCAGCAAACAAACTCAACCAGAGGCTTAGAATCCTTCCCAGGCTTGGTGTCAACAAGCTTGAAAGAACTCAAGGCTTAAGGCTAAGGGTTAGTACACACAAATAAGCAAAAATCAGAACCTAGGATTCCAAGGTTTTCAAACCTTAAAAACCTTTCAAACCAAGACGTGCCTTAACCACAAGGTTAAGGAAGGTCTAAATAATCAAATGGAACTCAGATTTTAGCTTTTCCAACACCAAACTTTTATAAATAACAGATTAAAAACTCAGAATTTTAAGAAATTTAAACTTTATTTCATAAAAAGGAATTACAAAGATTGAAAGCTAAAATCTGGAACAAAAGCTCTCTCACATGTTGAGGAGTCTTTTTATAGGCAAATGCCAATGCTACACTGTTCATAAACCCTAGAAGTGAAATTCCCTATTTGTCCTTGAAGTCTTCTAGACGAATCCTTGGTGTGAGCTGTTTAAAATGATCCTGGATGTTCATTTCAGCTTTGGAATGAAGCAAACGTTGTCAGCTGTTGATCTTGACACGTCACATGACTTGGAGGCTAAGTTGTTCTCTGATTGGTGGAAAGGGTATTGGGGTGGGGTCCATAGTGAGTGGAGATGAGGGTTTTGTGTGTGGGATAGGTTCCTGCACATGTGAATCAAACGTGTGCCTGGGTAATTTCATTTTACCCTTTGTTTAAGTTGGTGTAAAATCTGGGCTGTAAAGGTGAATAGTGACAAGTTTTGATCCGATATTAGGGGAAAAGAAAGTGTTTGGCGCATTATTACATTTGAAAGTTTCAAATGCACAACTTCAGCCCTTCCTCTTCATTTCTTTTGTCTTTCTCTTTTAAAACCCATCAGCGCCCATTTCCTTCTTGTCAACGTTTCATCATTTGGCAATTTTGGCACCAAACTTTTAAAAAGGGTTTTCAAGGGTTTATTTTGCCATTTTTGAGTATTGCAAGGGCTGATTTTGAACATTGTTGATCTTCCAAGGTCTTCTTTGTATCTTTAACTTCATGAGGGACCATAATTGACAAATTTGATTTGTTGAGGGACCAATCTTGTCATTTCTTCAAAGTTGAAGGACCTTTTTGCAATTTTGACAAACTTAAGGGACCAAACTTGTAATTATCAATATACAAAGGTTTTAAGTGTCATTTCTTCATTCTTGGAGGATCAATCTTGTTTTGTCTTCAAGTCTTCAAGGGTATTTGTTGAAAATTCCATGATTAGGGCCCGGTTCTTTGTACGGCTTCGTTTCTCGTGTTCGTTTTTCCTTGTATCTTGTGATCTTTTGTCTTTTTCACGATATCCATACCTAAAATACACAAGTAAACAAACACAAGCATATATATGGTATTTTATGACATTTTTATGTATTTAAAGCCCGAAAAGAACGATGAGATCATGTATAAATGCCATCTCATCACATACCAATAGGAGTCTTAAAAGCCGTCCTATTTGCCCACAAAGCATCATCTAACCTCAAGGACCAATCTTTCCTATCACTACGAACGGTCTTTTCTAAAATTCGCTTAATCTCCCTATTAGATACTTCAACCTGTCTACTAGTCTGTGGGTGATAAGGGGTAGCTATCCTATGATTAACTCCATAGTGTTTCAATAATTTTCCAGATCTAAAGTTCTTAAAGTGGGAACCCCCATCACTAATGATAGCCTTAGGAATTCCATGTCTAGCAAATATATTCTTTTTAACAAACTTAAGAACTACACTATGATCATTGGTTCTAGTAGCTTCAGCCTCTACCCACTTAGACACATAATCAACGACCACTAAAATGTACACATTGCCATGGGAAGTAGGGAATGGTCCCATAAAATCAATACCCCACACGTCAAAGATATCAAAAACAAGTATGGGATTCATAGGCATTTGATCACGCCTTGAAATCCAACCAACTTGTTGGCAACGAATACATGCTTTCACAAAAGACTGGGCATCCTTGAATATAGTCGGCCAAAAGAAACCGCTTTGTAGGACTTTATGCCTAGTTTTTGTAGCACCAAAGTGTCCATCACATGCATAAGAATGGCAATGAGCCAATATGTCCATATGCTTATGGTCTGGAACACATCTCCTAACAACTTGGTCAGCACACACTTTATATAGCTCCGGATCCTCCCAAAAGTAATTCTTCAACTGGGAGAAGAAGTATTTTCTTTGTTGTTTGGACCAAAATTCTGGAAGCTTTTTAACAGCTAAGTAATTTACTATATTTGCGTACCAAGGAACCTTAGAAACCTCAAACAAGCTTTCATCCGGAAAGATTTCCTTAATCACATCAGAAGGGTTGAACGGCGGAGGGATAATTCTAGACAAATGGTCGGCAACTACATTTTCTGACCCCTTTTTATCCCGGATTTCTAGATTAAATTCCTGTAAAAGCAAAATCCACCTAAGCAACCTCAGTTTTGTCTCTTTCTTAGTCAACAAATGTCTTAAGGCACTATGATCTGAAAATACTATCACCTTAGAATGCCCCCAAATATATGACCTAAACTTATTAGGAGCAAAAACCACGGCTATCAACTCTTTTTTAGTAGTGGTGTAATTCATTTGAGCTACTGAAAAAGTCTTACTAGCATAAAAGATTACAACGGGTTCCTTATCGACCCGCTGTCCCAAAACCGCTCCAGCGGCATAATCACTCGCATCGCACATGATCTCGAAAGGCTTCGACTAATCAGGTGATTGTAGAATAGGGGCTTCTACAAGCTTTTGCTTAAGCATGTTGAATGCTTTAAGACATGATTCATTAAAGTCAAATCGTGCATCTTTTAAGAGTAGATTACAAAGAGGCTTTGATATTGCACTAAAATCTTTAATAAATCGCCTATTGAACCCGGCATGACCAAAAAAATATCGCACACCTTTGATGGTAGTGGGAGGAGGAAGGGCTGAAATTAATTGAACTTTGGCACGGTCAACCTCAAATCCTCTTTCAGACACAACATGCCCTAATACGATTCCATCTCGAACCATGAAATGGCTCTTCTCCCAACTAAGCACCAGATTAGTTTCGGTGCATCTTTTTAACACACTCTCAAGCTTATCAAGGCAGCTTTCAAAAGATTGACCAAAGATGGAGAAATCATCCATAAACATCTCTACAGATTCTCCAACCATATCAGAAAAGATACTCATCATGCACCGCTGAAAGGTAGCGGGTGCATTACACATAGCATTCTTCGAAATGCAAATGTTCCATAAGGACATGTAAAAGTACTTTTGGCCTGGTCATCAGGATGGATGGGTATTTGATTATAACCGGAGTACCCATCCAAGAAGCAATAGAACTTCTTACCAGAAAACTTCTCAACTATTTGATCAATGAACAGTAGTGGGAAATGATCTTTAGATGTGGCATTATTGTGCTCACGGTAATCTTTACAAACTCTCCACCTAGTAACTGGTCGGGTGGTGAGTTTTTCCCCACTCTCAGTTTCCACAACGGTGATTCCGGCCTTTTTAGGCACCATTTGAGTGGGACTTACCCATTTACTATCCGATATGGGATAGATGATACCAGCATCTAACCATTTAAGAACTTCCGTCTTTACTACCTCTTTCATATTAGGATTCAGACGCCTTTGCGCATCTCTTGATGGCTTAATATCTGGCTCTATAACAATTCGATGCATACATAATGAAGGGCTGATCCCTTTCAACTCTACAATTGTCCATCCCACTGCTGCTTTGTACTTGGAAAGCACTTTTAGAAGTGCTTCCTCTTGTGATTCAGAAAGATCAGAAGCAACGATAACGGGTAAAGTATTGTTAGGACCTAGAAAAACATATTTGAGATTGGATGGCAAAGGCTTTAGTTCAAGAGTTGGAGGCACCTCTAGAGACGGCTTCGTGGCCGTGTCAAAAGTAGAAGGCAAGGACTCCACTTTATAAGACCAAGGTGGTTTTTGATGGTCCAAAGAACTGACCAAACACTCTTGAATCTCTTGAACTTCAGCAACATCAAGAATATCCTCATTCTCACCAGTTAGATATAATTCCAAAGGATCATCCTTAAGCATACGGGATGCATGCTTTTGAACTTCCTCATCGATCACATCTACTTGGTAACATTCATTCATCGTAGGAGAATTCATAGAATTAAACACATTCAATCTTATCTTCTTATTACGGAATGCAATATCCATGGCACCAGTTCGACAATTAATCCTAGCATCTATCGTGGCTAAGAATGGGCGCCCAGGATAATAGTTGGTTGAACATCCTTGTATTATGACTCGGTGTCCATAACAAAGAAGTCAACTGGGTAATAGAAGTCATCAACTTTCACAATAACATCCTCTAAGATACCTCTAGGAATTTTGGTAGATCAATCGGCTAAGGAAATAATGGTGTCTGTCTTACGAAGAGTTCCTAAGTCATACTTATCGACCAAACTAGCTGGAAGGATGTTGATACTGGCACCAAGATCAAGGAGCGCCTTCTTAATGGCAATATTTCCCACCACAACTGAAATCAACGGTGCTCCAGGATCTTTGAACTTAGGAGGAATAGAGCTAGATAAGATTGCATTAACATGCTCAGTTAGGTCAATCTTTTTAGGCAAAGACGCCTTCAGCTTCCTCTTCTGGGTACACAAGTCCTTTAAAAACTTGGAATAAGCAGGAATTTGCTTGATAGCATCAATAAGGGGGAGATTGATCTTAACTTGCTTGAAAGTCTCCCACATATCCTCAGCATGAGGACCCTTTTTAGCTAACCTTAAAGATTTCAATTTTTCCAAAGTTATGGGGTAAGGTGTGCTGGGCACACCACCCTCCCAACTTTGGGAGATTCAGTAGCTTTAGGATTTGGTGTTGTTGGTTTAGGAGAATCATTTAACAAATCATTTACCAACTCAGAACCAGACTTAACATTATCAGAATTTTTACCTTCAACAATGATTTCATCATCAGTATCGAAATCCTCGACATCGAGAGAATTTGGAATTCCCTTGTCATTGTTGTAGATTTTACCATTTCGAAGAGATGTCGCCATATTCACGTGCTCATTTCCATTTTTCATGTGTGTCAGATTCATGGTGGGGTAGCTCGGTACCTTTCCCTCATCTCTTTTGTTTAATTGATCCGCCAATTGACCAACTTGTCTCTCAAGAGCTGCAATAGATTTGGTAGTGGTCTCGTGTCTTTGATTGGTGACCTCGAATTTTCTACTGATCTCTTGATTGTTGGTAGACAATGAATCCATAAGCCTATCAAACTTTCGGTCAATGTTCAAGAGGCGGTTATCATCTTGGCCTTGGCCCTTATTTGGATACTGCTGTTGTGGCCTTGATTGTAAGAATTTTGTTGGAAGTTATGAATCGCCACCCTCATACCTTAGTTTATAACCATAGTGTTGTTGTTGGGCATTGTTAGGACGATTGTCTTCATCTTTCCAACGGAAGTTGGGGTGATTGCGCCATCCAGGATTGTAACTTTCGGAGAATGGGTCATTGCGTGGACGACCTCCATAGACTCCATTCACCTCCTCATTTGGTGGTGCCCCCCAACTTTGACAATTATCGACTGAGTGACTTGGATCACCACACATTGAACACCCACTATGCGACACATTAGACACATTTGGCACACCTTTTCCTAGATTTCTCAGCACAAGATCAACTTTCTTACTTAACTCGCTAATTTCAGAATTTGTGCCACGTTGGTTAGACACAGAATTGGCGGAAGATGGGTGGTTGTTTCGATCCACTGAAGCTTGGGTCTTGGAACCTTTGCTTAGTTTTTCAAAAAACTCTCATTCTTCCTCCATAGGTCGCGAGAAAAACATACCCCCACTAGTGGCCATCACGAATTGTTGGTTGTTATAATCTATACCATCATAGAAGACTTTGACAAGCTCCTATTTTAGAACATCATGATGAGGGCATGTTCTTAATAACTCCTTAAGTCTACTAAATGCTTCATGAAACTGCTGGCCTGTGATTTGACGAAAGGATTTAATCTTATTTCTAATAGCAGCAGTTTTACTTATAGAATAAAATTCCTCAAGAAAACCAGATTGCATTTTAGACCATGAGTTAATACTACCTGGCTCAAGAGATGAGAATCAGTCCTTAGCTTGATCTTTAAGAGAAAAAGGAAAAAGGCGAAGTCTTACCTCATCCTTGGTAATGTTATTAACCTGATGTGTGTCAGCAATTGAGAAGGACTCTCGCAGATGTGCGTATGGCTCCTCACGACCTCGAATCACTGGCAAAATTGCTATGAGGTTCGGCTGAATCTTGAAATTACTTGTAACCCCTTTAACCGGATCCGGATAAATGATAGGCGAGGGATCCTCGAAGATTCCCGGCCTGTAATAAGAATCAACACCCCGTGGTGGAGATTCTCCTCCGCTACTATCTCCGCCAACATCGTCATCACCTGGCATTTCAGCGAAAAGCTCTGCTAAACTTGAAAATCAAGATTAGTAGAAAACTGTCGAAACGTTTTCCTCCTCAACCGTGCACTTTTCTCAACTTCAGGATCGTAAGCTAACGGTGATGTACGTCCCCATCTACATGTGCGCATACACCAACCTGCACACTCACAAGATACAAAACAAACAAACAAAACAAGAAAAATAAAATCTTTTTGTATTTTTTAGTTATTTTAAAAAAATATTAACAAAAACATAAACGGAATGCTCACTATTCCCCGGCAGCGGCGCCAAATTTTTTATCGGCGTCAAAGTGCCGGTCAAAAATAACCTAATTACCTTATACTAGATAGGGTAAGCGGGTATTGATCCACGAGGAATATGTGGTTTTAGTTTAAGTTTTGGAGTGATCACTGATCAATAAAAGTTTTGGTTTTGAATCTAACAACTAAAATACTTTTGATAATAAAAATGCGGATAAAATAAAATAATTATTAAGCTAATAATAAAGCTTAGAAAAATAAAATAAGGATGTAAACAATTAAAAGAAAAATGCAATCCCTTCCAGCTCCTAATATTTATGGTTGATCAGACTTATGGATTATCGAAACTCTTTAGTTCATTTGTAAAGATTATTTTGACTTAATACGAATGAATTAACGTCGGCATTTATTATGTTTGTCAAAGACTCGCGATAATAAATCTTATATTAATCCAAACAATAATTATGTTTTAATAATTTATTTAGGTACAACTTATGTTGATTATACGACCATCTTTTTTAACTAAATAAAATAAGTATGAATCATTAACTAAAAATAAATTGTCTCGCACAAATAATTAAACATAATACTAAATAAATAAAAATAAGTTATAAATAAATTGTAAATCAATGTAAAATAAATATGATAATCCAAAGTAATGATCGACCCATAAATAAAGTTACCAGAAGGAATTACAACAAAATTAGCCAGATATCGCGAGGTACCCAACCCGCTTAATATCACACATCATCTTTTGCTAAATAATAAAAGAATCTTTGTGTTGACAAGATGTGTCCACTGTTTGTGAATTGTCTCCCTCCTTTTGTCCCTTCCACTTGCTGCTAACTCTTTTTTTAATCTTTGTCTTATCTTTGACTCCACAGTCCACACACGAATCTTCTTTCCCCTATATCAATTGTTGACATCCATTTATTATGCGGCCCCCACCTTATATATATAAGCTATATACTTGTGTCGGTTTATAATGGGCCAATGTTTATTATATATATATATCTATATATATATATATATATATATATATTTAATTTATTCTTTTGGGATACAATAACTTTGCCCCAATTAAAAATAACCCAACACCAATAATTGCTCAAACGAATCCCGGACGAATAAAATATGACCGAAAATATTACGACGCTCTCAAATCTTTTTTCTTCAATATTTCTTCTTCATTTATCGGCGCTCACAATTTCTTTTCTCCAAAAAATTAATAAAGCGACCAATTTTATTCCAGTTCGCTCATAACCTACATAATCACAAAACATATTAAAAGTACATGTATAGAAAAAAAATAAATATATAACTAGGCTAAATTAACATGCTATTAGGTGTATACAAAATACACCAATCACCCGTTTACAACATACGCGGCCTCGGGTTCATTCCCATCCTATAAGATCAACAAATAAGGGTGAATGATTGAGAACGGTAATATCATTGTTTGAACCTGTAACCCCGAAAAATGCATGTCAAATCCACAAATCGTATGATGCAGTAGCCTCTAGTATTATGGTTGGGTATTTTTATCCCCTCTATCAAATTGGCCGTGCCATGATCTCGGACAATTAATCCATTCTAAGTGCATACAATCTATACTACCAAGCATCCCGAGAAACCCATGAATCGTATTATGAGCGGCATATAGCTTTTGAATGTCAGCTGAGTTATTCTTCTTCAAGTTGGGTTATGTAATCTAAATCGTTCATATCTTCTTCACCGGACCATTCGTTATTAATTTTTTGTATAAGGTTTGTTGTTTGAAAGAGAGATTTTAGTTGTCTGTGTGCGTTAAAAATAAGAAAATCAGGATTATATATAAGAAAAAAATATATTTTTAATTAATAAAACATCTTACCGTTATATACTCCACTACCTCTCGTCGTCAACATTTCGCAAAACCGAAATCTTCTCGACGAAATAGGGGATGGGTGTGGCGACATGTCACGACGAGCCACGACGAGAAGCTACGTCGGCTCGACGAGATACCCCTCGCCGTGGTACCTTCCTCTCTAAGAGGCGAACGGAGAGACTGTTATGTACGTCTTTAAAACAAGAAAGTGATACTTTTAAGTTTCAAAATTGTATATTTATGTACAAAAGTTACATGTTAGAGACTCTACACATGTTAACCCCTATCTAGACTGCGAAAAATAACTGTTAAGTATATTTTTCTTAGACTGTTTAACAATTTTACCTTCGAGTGATATAAACTTATATGATAATATGAGATGAGTCAGTGAAGAAGAAATTCACCAGCTTCGTACCTGGTGGACCAAGCTAAATTCATTTGAAATACCAAGTAATGAAGGGCTTGTTGTAGGCCGGAAGCATGAAAATATGGCAAATTAACCACAACATACGCAAAGAAGGGGACTTCGGCCCATGTTGGTAAATCTACCTATATACTAAGACCACGTAAAATGGTCACACCTCCATATCAAAAAATATAATATCACGTCAATTTTTTCACTTTTACATTCACAAAAAAACCACTATCTTATGGTCACACCATTTTCACACAACATCAAATTTTTCACTTATTTTCATAAACTACCCTCAACAATTAATTTATTTAAAACTTAACTTACTTTATTCATTCAAATAAAAAACATTACATCATAAATTAAATCCTAACATATCAAATTAAAAAATACAAATGACATAAAATAAAAAAACTAATCCTCTATTTATTCATCTTCAACGCGGAAAGTCGGTACGCCATTTCTTATGTAAAATTTGTGTTTGTGTAAAGTTATAATGAAGTTTAGTTTGTATATGAGGGATTTCAAAAAACTAGCTGTTATAAAGTTTTTTTTTTTAAATTAAATTTTTTAAATGTAACGGTCGGATGACGTTTTGGGGGTGGGGGAGGGGGAGGGGTGTTTCGGAAACATTAAAAATGAAAGATTGTTTGCATAATTGTTATAAGGGGCAAAATGATTTTTTTTAAACACGTCTTCTATGCATGTGGCGGTGACCACAACGTCTTCCACGCAACCTTCGCCGGTGTGGTCATGCTGGCCAACGTCAAGGCACAACGTGACCATACCGTTGCCTCTAACAAGTATCATGAATACTGCCAAAATAACTTGATATCATAAACGGATGATACCTATTTTTGCTAACATATTCTATGTTCTATTACCTAGCTAGAACTCAAGCCAACGCCCTTTGTGTACAAAAAGAAAGCATATATTTTAGTTCATTATGTTTTCACCTACATAACCTTTGACTTGTAAATGCCAAAAAAAAACTAAATTCTAACAAATGTGTCGACAACAAATTAGCCTCGATGCAACAAGCGGGTCTCTTCCATCTCGTTTTATTTCTATGATACATAAACATTTATAGAATTATATACGTACAAACTTGAGTCTCAAACTAGCAACATCAAAATAAAATGTGTAAAAGCAAAAGATTCCAGAGTACCATGTCACAAATATTGCAAAGTAATCGTATATTTGTTGATATGTTATATTTTATGTTGTTAAACAAGTTATCATTTTATAAATATCACCATCAATAAATTTATGATAAAAGGATTGTGAAAAAAATGAATATTTTATGACATACTTTATATTGTTAATTAAAAACTAAAAATATTTGTAACTGAAAAAGTTTAAATTCATGCTTAAAATATGTCTTTCACAATTTAATTTTACAAACCAGTTACATTATTGTTGTTTGAAAGATGTGTTTGAGTAATTTTTTCATCATCATATTATCATCTTTAACATTTTCATTTAGAAAAACTAAATTAATTTCGTTCAACTTGATATCTCATTCAAACGGATCTTGTTGAATGAATTGATCCATTGTTTTCTTCCATACTTCTTTGTTCATGTTTTTCTACTCGGGCCCACTGTACTTCCTTTGACTACTCTAGATGAGATATAGCGGAAAGATTTTGTTATGGTGGATAGTGGGAGTGAAAACACCAATGTAGCAGAGAGAGCGGGCACATAAATCGAAATCCGCTTGAGTTGTTAAGACAGACGACCGAGAAAGAAAAGCTCCCTCCTAGTTTCATCAACGAGATCAGTCGACTAAAAGCATGGCTATTTTCTTCTGAGGAGATAAAGTAGTTTCTTGTACTAACTACTAACTGAATCCTAAGTTCGAAACTATTCATCAACATGCTACGGAGCTGTAGTCTGTCTGTCAACTTGATGCGGAGAGGCATGCGTGCAGTTTGATCTGGTGTTGTATTCCTTTGTAGTGAGTATGGTCTCTTTCTTGTTGATCAGTTCGCCTCCACTATATTGAAAGGTCTCCATTTCTACACCGGGTTGTCAATGAACCCGTGGATAAGCAAGTCTTTTTTATTCATCGATTTTTGTTAGGTTCATTCCTTTGTAGTCAAATTTGATTATATGCTTTGGCGATGTTACATGCTAAATAAAAGGCATGCTATGTGATTGAAATCGATTAGGTCAACAGGGACTCACTTACCTGTTACTTAATTAATACTTTCAAAACATTAAAGTAAAAGAGAAATGGTTAAAAGAAATTAAGAGGCAGTAAGACATTTCATCCACATTTTTAGAGGAAAAAGAACACATTCAATGAGTTAATAAAATGCGGTCGCGTATAGTAAGTCACATTAAAAAGTTTTTAAAATAAAATTTTAAACAAACACCACCTTAGTGCATATCATTTAAAATATGCTTTATTTTTTTCCTCTATAAACTTATAAGAATTTGTTAGATATTCTTGTAACTTATGCTATAAACCCAACCATTGCGTCATAACCATTCTTCATGGTATTGGATGTCATGTCTTGATTTATTTTATCACATCATCATCGTTATCTCAACATTTTTCCTTTTTCATGCCACAAACCAAAATGCCTTCTGACTCATCACTCAAGCCAAAACACCTCTTTTGAGACCTATCATTTAATTTATTATTATTCAGACCAACTATTTTTTCATTCATTAAATAAAAATTGAAATTATCATAAAAAAAGATATAACATAAACATACAAAAATAATTAAAATACAATACAATAATTGATTGTCATGTCTATATTTTTTTTTACAGATTTCTTCTATTTAGATGTTGATTATGTAGGCATCCTCTTCGACAACATCACGGTACTAGTGCCGATAAAGCTCATTTTTCCAACCACATTATTGTCCAATATTTCTCGTTCGCCACCTCATACGTCGATTGAGTGGCTTCCCGTTGAGCCTAATATATTTTGTAAAGTATCCGTAATATATTTTGTCATGGGTACATGGGCACGCCTCATCTCTGAATAGTTCGGCATGTCCAGCGAGATCAATGGGGTTGGATGCATCCTACTTGGGTGATTTTTCAAGATTTGACACGTGTCTTCTTGAGTAAACGCTATTGCCCCTTTTGACTAATCACGATATGCTTCCTAAAAAAGTCAAAAGATCAACCTCGTTTTCCCCATTTCTACTCAAACATTGTAAACGTGTGAACATAGCATTGAACTTTTGGTAACAAGCTTCCATTAAGATAACTTTTTAGTAGATAAAAGGTTTAACGTCGTCCACTTACCCGTCAACTTTCGTAGGTACGTTTGTTGAAGTTATAATGAACCTTGTACCAAAATGATTCATGATTTTCGGTCACCTCAGAAATTCCATAATAACACTCGTCTAATAATTTTTCCTCCATTGGCGTCCAACGACTAGGAGACCTTGTCGGTCCTCCGATTATGTTAGTTGTGGTTTTTTATCTTTGAAGGTCTTTTCGTTTACGTCGAGAGATTCTTGCAGTGGTGATGGTGGTTTTTTAAAAACGGGTTATATTGTTGTTGATACGTGTTTTATATAACTCATGTGTAAAATATGAGAGTGGACATGAATGTAAAGATTAGTTTATGTGTAAAGATAGTCATGTACAAGGGTTCATATAGTGTGGTGTATATAGTTGTATGTTGTTTTTAAAAATAATAATATATAAGTTAAATGTTGTAATTACTAGTTTTATCACAAGATTACTGATATAATCAAGAAATTTTAAACATCATTCAAGAACCATTAAGGATATATTAGAAAGATAAGATAAAAATATGAAAAAATATCACCATCTAACGTTAAAATGGTGCACTTTGTTTCAATTTATTCATGAGTTACTTAACTATAAATTATACTAGTATTTCACACTTTTCTCTTGAGGTAATTAATAGACAATGGATAGGTACATTATTAGCCTGTTGCTTAACAAATAGGGCATACATAACTGCAAGTTAGAACATGATATTTATAACACTCTTTGTTGGATGCTATTTTTTAGTGTATAGTCAACTTTGAGGTATTGTCTCGCTAAAAATCTTGCTAAAGAAAAACCCAGTGGGGGGAAATTTTAGTTAAGGAAAAGAGTGTGGTGTATAGTTACTCCCATGATTTAGACATTCTTATAGTATTATGTCTTTTGTACATGTCACATGCCAATAACATGGATGTGTTTCTTGAAAATCGAAGTTGGGAGTGCGTTGGTGGATATATCATCTAAACTGTTTCTTCATTGCACATGCTTCATTTCAATTTGGTTATCCTTTATAAGGTCTCGACTCTCGAGTGTATGGGAAGTATCTTGGCGGTATATATCTTGCCATGTCGCTTTTTATAGAGCCTTCTTTCATTTGTACGACACAAACTGCATTGTCTTCGTAGATGAGGGTTAGGATTTTCTCTTTATTTAGCTCGCAAGATGTTGTAATCAGATGTATCATTAACCTCGGCCACAAATATTCTCTGGTAGCTTTATGTATTACGATAACTTCAACATGATTTGATGATGTTGGTACATGCCAATGCTTTTGAGAATGCAATAAAATATTAGTGCCTCCATTTAAGAACATGTAATTAGTTTGAATTATTAGAGTAAAAAAATGAATCCCTCTCCCTAGTGACTTTATTTTAAAACCACAATAATCATATTCTTGTTATTTTAGGGTTTTTAAAAATCTTTTTTTCCTAATCGTTTTCTTGTTTTCTTAATCGATACCTTATGGTGGTTTAGTTTCTTTGGCTCGATATATCTTATCCATCTATAAGGGCTCGTTCTTATTGTTTTGTAAGCATCCTTACTACTTATTCGATTTACAAAACCTTAGGGTTTATGTCTCGATACTTTCTAATTGTTGCTTCGGTATTATGTGTGGTTAGGATTGTTTATGTGTCGGGGATGGAGAATGGTTTTTTGAATCTAAAAGAGGGAGGGGTATGGGAGAAAAGTCATGTTTCAGTTAGTTATGGATTGGACCTAGTTTGAGCCAGTCAGTTGATGAGACGGCTGAAATGGAGACTAATGATTGTACGCATGATAATGTGGAGCAAACACCGAGTTCAAATCCCATTATACATGAATGTAGTAACTCTGATTCTACCCCAATTACGGTTCATGATTCACCATGTTATAATTAGTTACCGATGAATCAAGTAGGAAAAGTTCAAAATTTCTTACTTTTATTACATCGAATATATATGGACTAAGGTGGCGGTCCTATTGTATTATATAAAAGCTACTAGGTGGAAGGTATGTTAATTTGGTTTATGTTTTTTTCTTGGGTAAACGGGTGCCATATCATGTTGTTGCTAACTATATTAGGAACACATGGAGTAAATTTTGATCGGTAAACTCAGTGCGTAACTCGTCTACCGGGTTATGTTTGTTTCATTTTAACTTTATAGATGATATGAATATTATGGTTGAACATGGTACTTGGTTTATTCGAAATAACATGATTATCTTAAAAAATGAGTTCCGGATATGAATATATTAAAATAGGAAGTTAGCAGTATTCTTGATTGTGTTAAAATGCACGGCGTCCCTATGATGACTTTTAGCAAGGATGGTTTCAGTGCAATTGATACTAAACTTGTTACTCCATTGATGCTTGACTTTCTATAGTTCTGAAATATGTATGCAATCATGGGGTAGGCCAAGTTATGCTATAACATTGATTACTTTCATGCTTATGCAAAGTTAAAATATACTACTGTGGCGGCTAAATGGGTTTTATTTATTTACTATTCTCGTAGAATATGAGTGGAAACCTCATAAATTTTCGAGTTGTAAGAATTTTGGTCGTGTGCTTGATGATTTTCTTCGGGCTACGAGATAAAATGCGGTAAAGAATATGAAGAAACTAAAGCAAGTAGCTACGGGTTTACTGGTTGGCCCTAAGGTGAACTTTAGACATGTTATTCGGGAATATCAGTCACTAGGAAAAAAGAGTACTACTTCGAGTGGTAGAACAAAGCAAGTTGCATGTCCTAGTAAGGAGATTAGTAACTCAAACTCTTTTGAAACGCTTCATTTACTAAGTTCACTGTCATCGAGATTAGTCAACATTTTTATATTTTATGATTTAGCAAGATGCTATTTTTTCAAATTAAAATGATGATGATTAAGGTATAAAGGGGGGGGATTTCTAAGTTAGCTGGTTTGGGGGATTTTTCGGGTAGGTTCCATTTTAAGGATGGTACTCGTCAATAGGACGCTATCAATACTCCTCTTATTGTTAAAATTGACTATATGGAAAAAAAAACATTATTTAAGGAAGATTTTCTCTTGTGAACGGTGAAGGTAAGCCGATACCAAATAAAAGGGTTTGCATATTTAAGTGAGCTTGACGATGAGGAGGATTTATTTGAACGTGTGAATAACGATATGGCAAAATTTTGGATTCTAAATCTTCATATATGGGATATAGGACTAATACTCTACTAAAACAACGGAGAGACTCTTATAGAAACGTATATGATGATTATGACCGATAAGACGATGATATACATGAAGATCCACCTATCCCGTTCAATCTCCGGTCTATTGATGATAATTATGGAATCACGGTATCAAAGGCACAACATGCAAGATTGCATAACCCCATACAGATACAAGAAGTTTTCTATTAGTTGTAGACGCTTGATTAATTATTCAGACAAACCATTTTGTGTGTGTTCATGAAAAACTGGATGTTCTAAGACAATCCTGACTGACATACAATAGCCATTAAATGCTTGAGACGTAAACTCACCAGAAAATGTGCTCTCAATGTAATATTTTTTAAGTGTTTCAAATACCACGTTATGAGTTGATAATAATGATACATGAGACCATCTACTTGATGTGTCTATTAGGATAATAAAATATCGAAAAGGTGCCCATGGTGGATGTATCGGTCAATAAATATATCCTTGCATTCTTTAAAGAAACACATGGGTTTCCTTTTCAACTTTAAGATTTAATTGCCTTGCAATTAACTTCCTAAGAGAACATGATGTACATGGAGCCATTCTACCCATGCGAAGGATTCTTTGATCCTTCAATGGATGTCTATGTGTTCTTTCAATTACCCTTTTCATCATTATTGATCATGGATGACCTAACCGGTCATACCACAAACTAACTATACCAAGAACATAAAATTTATCTTTAATCACCATATTTTACCACTTAAATGATATAATGCCATCTAGATTAGAGCATTGGAGGTTTTTCCAATACATTGATTTTATCAATGCTATGAAAATATTTCACATTTTAATTGTTATAGTTTGAGTGCCATATCCATTAAGATATATGTCATCATAACTTAACATGTATCTACTAGGCATGGGGAAAATATAGCCTTGTTTATAAAAGAAATTTGTGCCATTTAGTAGTATGAAATTAGCTTTTCTCATTCCTTCTATTAAGTCCAAAGGAACTGATAGTGTATGTACGGTTCCTTTGGTTGGTATGTATTCAGAAAAATATTTCTTTAACTAACGGATGGTATGTGTAGTACCGCTATCTGCTATACATATGTCTCTTACTTTTTTGTTGATGTTGTGCTCTAGTTCAATTCATTTTAGCTTCAAACATAAATTTTAATAATACATAATAGAAATGGCTAGAAGTTCATATTACTTATGAGTTATTTTACATGAAAATGAAATCCTAGTTATCGAATGAGAAAACACATGAAAAGGAAAATACATGCGAAAGGTAAATAAATGAAAGTAAACAATATAATACTATTTCAACATAGTTCATCTTAGATATCCATAACGCTGAAAAAATCTGGAGTGCTCAATTTAGTGCCACCACTAGAGAAGTCTGAGGTATCCAAGATATTGTATCCAGAATCAACTTGGCCCATAAGATTGACATCTCTCTATTTTTCTTTGAAAGATGCTTGATACAACTCACAAAGGTGAGGGGTTGTTCGACAAGACTTTACCAAGTGGTTTGAGCTCCTACATCTAAAGGAAGAACCATCATTGTTCTGCAATAGGCTAGATTCATCATTTTGCTTGCGCTTGCCCACATTTTTTTCCTTATTATTTCGTGGATCATAATTTTTAGTTATTGGAACATTACCACGATTGAATCCAATACCATGAGTATAAACTCTATTATTTTCTGGTTTTGATCAAAAGAATGGTTTTGGCCATTATATTTGACAAATTAACCATGACCATTTCCATGACTTTAGGCTTGCCCAGGCGTAAAGCTTTTGGTATCATTTTTAGTAGCGTTCACATCAGGATATGTGTTGACTCCTTATGATCTTGTTAGTCTTGCTTGTAGACTTATACTATACAGGATAAATCCTATATAGATTAAGTAGAAATTTTGAATGATATCAAAGAGTATGTTGAATCTACTCTTTGATATTATGAAGATTATGTGAATTGTATGAGTAAAGATGTAACTCAAATACTTCAGTATTATTACTGATAATATTAATACTCCAACTCTGAGTATTAAGAATTACAAGCTTGAAGTAAAACGTATATGAAATATATAAATTACAATTAACCTAGAACCTCCTTTTATAGTATAAGGAGTTCTTTATAAGATAAAGATCTAATAAAATAATTTAAACATTAAGAAATATATTCACAATATCTCCTAAATATACTATCAAACATCTTCAACCTTTATCTTCAATCAACATAAATATAGTAAACAACATCTGTCTACTTCTGTCTTATGACAACCCATAAAATTCACATCTATGCTATGTGCTATGATTATATGAATATGAAAATTCGACTGGAATTTTTTTTATGCCTTACTTGGTAAGATAAATATTTTCTCACTACCTGAAGTACCACTTCAACATATTCCTATATGTTGGAAATACAATGTATATATCAAGTCTAAGTTCTGATAGTAATCTAATAAGTTCAATATTGATAAGAACATTTCAAATGTAACTATGATACCCTAAATTCTATTAAAAACCCTAAAATCCCTTTAATTGAGTTATCAACTCAAGAATGGTAAACCATGAATGGACAAAACATATGAATAAGTAATTATAGACTATAAACAAGTTGTAAACTATACTTTGAAGACATAATAATACCTAATAATGGTAAGAAAAAACTATACAAAGCTAAGTACAAATAAATGTACATAATAGTCTAGATCACCACCTAGAAATCTTTGTTAAATAATGTTTCAAGCAATATAACTACATAATATCTATGTACAATTATGAAATACAATATACTAATTATAGTCTATTATATAAAGTAAAGGTAATTGATCACAAAACACTAATATTCACTAATCTAAAGCTAATTACAAGTAACCTAGATTAGCACATAAAATCCATTTCACATTGAATTAAGATCTAATATTTTGCAACTAATTATAAAAATCAACTAAGTATCATATGAAGATCATACATTTACTTCAAGACAAATTAATAAAGCACAATATACAAGTTATCAAAGCATATGATCTTAAGCTCACTTAATTATACCTAGATTACGATTACCTTATAAAAACCCTAAAACTAAGAATATAAAATCCTTAGAAGTCATAAATATAACATATAAGCCCTAGAATAAGTGTACACGATGATATAAAACCTAATTACCCAAGATAGAAAGTCATTAGGATTAGTAACCTAGAAACCCTTATATTAAGCATTCTACATAGAATCAATACCTAGTCTTTTAGGACAAGTCTACAAATACTCATATCATTAAATTAAGGTTATAATATTATATTAAGATAATTTACAAGTACCCTAAAGCAAAAGGTACAACATTTTAATGCATGGCTTATAAATTAGGTCTGAATAGGTATTTTCACCCTTTGGACATGTTTACTTAGAATAACTTAGTAAAACCGATGTAGAGACTTCATGAACACATTGAGGACAATGTAGGAGGTATAAATTGAGTATACATCAGTAGCTAAATCAAGGATAATGGATTTTTCAAGGATTTAGCCCTAGATCATTAGAAACCCTAACCCGCCTAGGTTTTCTTCCAAATTTCACTTCAAACCATTGTTAAGCTTCAAACGCAAGACCCAAACTTGTTAATTACAATGTATAAACCCTAATTACACCTTAATACATCACTAATCACATTTCTAAACCCTTAATTAAAAGAATTACAAAGTTACACGCCCTAGAAATGAACCTGGCTAGGTTTTTCCCTCCTAAAACCCATTTAAAACATTTCCCTCCCAAATTAAAACTTATGATCAAATAGATATTTTGGGATATTTCACACCTACTTGTAGCCTACACATCATTGATCCTATCTAAAACATGCCGTGAGCTTTTTCTAGCCACATACTTAGATATTTTTTATTCTAGACCTCATGACTCAATCCTAGACTTGCATAGATCTTTCCTAGCCTTCCTTAGTCACTACTCTCCTGTTCTTACACGTTTAAGGGAAAAACTTGCAGCTTAAGTGTTGAAAGTAGTATAAATAGGAGCCTTTAGCTTTATTTTCATATCATCCTTCACTTTTAATCTTCTACACATAAACATTATGTTCTTGAGCCTCAATTGAAACCCTAAGAAGTCCTAAGATTAGTATCAATCTTTGGAAGAATTTTTAGGAGTTCTTGAAGAGTTGTGAAGAAGATATAGTCCATATGCCCCATTAGGTGACATTTTGGAGCTAACTAGGTGATCACTTTGCTAGATAAGATTTGATCTTGTTATAATACTTTATTAGACTCTTTATACTGCTTATAAGATGTTAGTAAGATAATCTAAAAGAATTTAGGTCATATGATCATTTAGAATGGAAGTTATAAACTAAATATGTCTTAAAACCCTAGTTTTGTAAATTACATGAAATAATGACTTAAAATCCTTTTCAAAAGCTATAATTCTGGAGAAATGTTTTTATTATGATTATAAATGTGTTTTGAAACTTTTTTTTAAAATCCTAGATCATTTGGTACATTTTTGAGGTTGTTATGTGCTTTTTAACAAGTATAGGGACTAAAACTGTCATTTTTGAAACTATTAACATTTTGGGCTAAAAGTGTCATTTTATGAAAGTTAAAAGTATAAGAATAAATATTGGAAAGTTTGAGACCCTAAGGTTAATTTGAGGATTTAAAATGTAAATAATTAAAACTATATACTTTAGGGGTTAAAAGTGTAATTAAGCTAAATTATAACTAAAAGGGCTATTTTTGTCAATTTTGAAACTAAAGAAGATAAATTATAAATAATAGAAAGTAATGAAGGTATCATGTTATTAGGGAGCTTTGTACAAAGATGTTCCATCTCGATATTACGTTCTGACTGAGTGGTTGGGTTTACGATTTAAAGTGCATGCCCTCGCTCCCGAACAATGATGCTAGAATTACAACAAAATATAATTAAAAATACATAACTAATACTTAAAATTATTGAAATAAATATCAAAGACTTGATACTATACACAATGTGTTAATCCAGGTTTGTGTGAGACCAAGTTGTTATTTGTAAGACCAAGTTGTTCTATGTGAATCATATATATTTGACTACAGCTTGAATTCTATGGATATAAGGTGAGTTCATAGCCTCACTTTTAAATGCTTTCTAAATGAATTGAAAACCCGTGAGGGGGATATATGTTGAAACGGGAATACAAGTGCTTTTTGTATGTTACATGGTATGATTATCGACACTATGTTTACTACTGCCGTTAAGTCCTTTTTCAATCGTGACCGTTAATTATTCTAGAAATGAGCGCTAATATTATGATTAGTACTATTTGGGGATTGACATTCCCTATTTAGGCAAGTCTCACTTGCTAGAATGCTGATGGTTCCGACCTAGGCTAAACACATACACTTTAATTTGCTAAACTCAGGAGTCCGGCAAACTACCTACACAAGGGTAATTTGTTGGTTTTCAGTATGTCAAGTAGCTGTGCATGATCATAGTGCAGTATGATGACTATTTTATGTGGGCGTATAACAATGTATCCCAGATGATATAGTTGTATTCAAAATATGTTTGACCCTATGAATTCACTCAACGTTTGTGTTGACGTTTAAGTATATATTTCAAATAATTGTGACTGATAGCATGGAGCAGCACAAGGATGGTATGAAGAGGCACAAGCTTGAAATTATTATCTTAGATTTTTGGAACATCATATTTTAAAACTCTGATTTTATATGATATATAAAGAAAGTTGATTTAATCACTCTTTTGAGTTGTTTTCTATCATTATGAATTGTGTTCTATGAAGTAATACCCAAATTAGCTTCCACTGCTATAAGGTTAAAATGGGGGTGTTACAGATTGGTACTCAAAGCCATGGTTATAGGAATCACAAATTGAAATCCTGACTATAACTACTTTTAAAATAAATTCAAGAAAGTCCTCCGTGCCAAAAGTCAGTGCTGCTACAAGAGTCATGTAAATGCCTATACTACTACTCTTCAGAATTATGTGTAAGTATAAAGATTATACTTATGAGTAAATGGTATTATGTTTAAGTATATATAATATAATATGAGTAATATAAATAAGTTAGGATTTATCGACGTCTCTAGAAATAGGTATTCCTATCTTCCCCTATTATCATCTTATCGGATTCTCAAGATGAGCATTCTGCAAGTATTCATGATTATTTCCCTAAGTATATTTTCAATATTCCGATGAATAATCCTTATGATACACCCAAAGATCATAAAATCCTAAAAGCCGTTTTACCCTTTGACGACGACCCCTATATGCAAGTTATACGAGCATATAATGAAGAGATAGATTTTACACCTCGACATCAAATTTATCCATCACCTTACCCTATTAATGTACCATCACCTATATCTGAAAACTTACCCAAAAATACTTATGAACAACAATTTAAAATACCCTACCCTATTTGAAAGAACTTCCTCCTGAGCGTATTGAAGATCTTGAAGATAAAGTTGAAGGACTTAGGAAAAGCAAAAGAATTATACAACGAGATTTTGAGAAGTTAGAAGAAGATTTTGAAGAAGTTAAGGCTAAGTTGAAGAGAAGGCAAATGATACGCGATGAAGAAATTATTCAAGCTCGACTAAATATTTCTACTCTAGAGTTAATCATTGCGGACATTCAAATTAGACATCAAGCCAACATATGAAGTCTTTTTGATGTTATCAAGGAACTCAAGAAGAAGAGATGAATACATTAGAAAAAAATTTGCAAATACTTTCAACTTTATGTCTTTACTCTTATATTAACAGTGAAGCTTGTCTTGTAACTATAAATCGACAAGTTGTTAATAAATAAAAGTTGTGTTTCTCATCAAATCCTGTTATTCCATACTTATTTTTGAGAAGTAGGAAATCCCTATTTCTTGGTTTTCTTACAAATAATTATAAATGAAATTGTTTTAATTCTGGGAAAAGCATATGCTTGATAAAATATATTTTTTGGAATTTCTATTATCTTCTATGATAATATGAATTATTAATTGAATATAACTCGCAAGTTTGAAGAAAGGCTAAGGAAACTTCCCAAGTTTTCTAGAAGTATTCTATTCTCGGCTTTTGTATATCAAAAGGTTCTTTTTGTAGAATATATGATATGTAAAACAGAAGCTTGTTTTATAAGAAGAGTTTTTATATATTCCGTTATATTCCCCCATTCCATATCATAGATAAATATGTTACGATTATGTATGAGTAATTTCTTTATAAATCCGTTGTAAACTTTGAAATTCTATTTCATAGTTGTATTTATTATCCTTGGATATGAATGATTATAAACATAGTAAGTTTCCTATATAAACCTAACAGATATACCTTGTGTTCGATAAGAATTTATTTTTATCCATATACATATGTGACAGATGCTTTCCGATATGAGTATACCTTGGATTCTAATTTCTTTCAATTCTATCTATCATTCTAAACACTAAAAGTATTTGAAAAAGGAATGACGATGATGTGGCTACAATCCTGCAGTAAGAAGTACTATTCGAAATAAGATTCTATCGCTGGTTAGTTTTGATATCCAAGGAAGAAAAGATGCTATTAGTATCACCCATTGGATTAAAAGAGCCAATTCAGTTTTCTATCATATTAATCGTATTTGAAATTATAAAGTGAAGGTTTCTATAAGAAGATAGCACTTCATTAGTTATCTTGGTGAATTCTTTATGCTCAACCTATTGAGATAAAGAAGTACATAAGATCGCTTGATTAAATTTCAAATATGTCTTAAAAAAATGATCGAGAAGATGAAAGAAGAACTCTGATATCTAATGATAAAAGAAATTAACATCGAGACATACACGAGGAAATTTCAAGAAGTTAGTAGAGTTGTATCCTATCCCATAGAATGATAAAAGCCTTCATCAGAAGATTTTATCATGGAATTTCATCTGAAATTCTATCAAGAAGACTTCATCAGAAGATTTTGTTAGAAAAGTTTATTAAGGAATTTTATCTAAGATTTTGAAGAAAGATTACCACTTCCAAAATCCCAATATATTGGAAAAAAATTCATTAACCTTTACCCAAACAGTTGATGAACAAGGTAATTAAGCACAATCTTGTGCAAAAATCGGAAAAATCTTCAGCGTAAATTCAGCAGTGAAAGAACGTCCATAGATTCTAGTAAACCAGAACTTAGGATTATAAATCCAACCTACGGTGAATATGATGGAAATCTTCTTCTGTGTAAGAAATACACTCTGCATCACACATGACTTTGCACCATTTGGTGTCGGATTTTCAACATAGTAGGTCGTTGGATTAGGAATTTTAAGGGCAAGTGGCCTTATAAGCTATATGTTTGGAAGAATGATCATATATCTTATATACATGTTGTAAGGAATAAAATACCGTCGTCTATTTAAGTTTCAATCGTCTCTAGAAATCGTATTTTTAGATTTTATATACATGACGTCTTACCTACGAATAAGTAAGAAGGAAATATAGGGGTATAATAAATATGTTAAATTCTAGACTATTCGTCTTATCCTTGTTATATTTTTTTTGGAAATTTAGATAATGCTCGTATTGTGTCAGAAATTTCTAAGTCAATGATTTACATTCTATTTATTTGATTGAATTAGGACGCTTCTTCAGTCAAATGAATAAATTTAAATCACCAAATTTATGATTTCTTCCTTGCATAAAGTTGGACGCATCTTTATGTTAGTAAGAGTTTATAAATGGACTTAAATATATTCGATATAAGACAAGTATAGACCTAATAAAACGTTAGAATTCTAAATGAGAAATTATGTGTATTACTATATATTATATTGGAAAAGTACGTCAATGTTCGTCTTAGATTTAGAACTTGTTAATACTAGGTCAACCTGAATTTCCTCCATGGAAATAGGAAAGAACAATGAGGATTTTATTACTTCAAGTAGACCTGATGCCATCTAGATCATCGTCGATTATCTTACTAGAGATGCAAGATTTATTCCTATTTAGGAAATCGATAATATGGAAACTCTGACAAGGTTATATGAGAGATAATTTGTCGACATAGAGTATCAATATCTATTGTAACACCCCGCTCCGAAAAGAGACAAAGTGCTACTACTATGGTGTCACATCAAACAGATCATAATTAAAAGGGCTAAAATGAAACTTTTATTAAATTCAAATTACTTGAAGTAATATCTTAATAAAGAGAACTCCCCAAAACAACGGGGTCCAAAATATAAAGTATCAAATCATAAAAATGTCTTAAGATTTATGAAAAACTTAGGTGGATCTAGGTAAGTCCAAAACTCTCATAGCCCCGTCTCTCGCTTAATACTTGCCGCATGCAAAAACAAACGGCTGAGCAAAACGCCCAGTGAACGGATATAACAAATATGATTTAAGGCAAAAGAGATAATAATAACGAATATATGAACATAAGGATGATTAAGTGATTGAATAAAAATGGTCAAAGAAAGATAAGAATAACCCACGAGCACACCTAACAAATCACATAACAATTAATCATATAAGTGTACAAGGATTGCGACTCCTATGTACCAAGTGATGGCGCATATAGGACACACAAACCTATCACAATAAATCACATCATACCATATCAAACAAATACCTAGGATGCATCCATACGCTCTGTGCAAAAACAAATGTCAATAGCACGTCCACTAGCTCATGACTAGCACCCACACTCACAATAATATAATAATTATGTACAACAAAAAGGAAAGTCGGGCAATCTAATCACATCGCCCCAGTTAGTGTCATGTCGCCGGTGCATCGTATGACATGGTCATGGTACCCTTATGACAAACTATGGCTCGGGCTTAAGGGTTCATTTTAAAGGCATATCAATTAGAGAATAAAAGTATTTAAGTGAATAACGGAATCATAATAAGGCAAAAGGAGATATTAGGGATCTTAGGAATACAACAAACAATGATATGGGAACATAACAATGGCATAAGTATTTATTAAATGGAGTTGTATAAGAAAGAGTAAAAGAGTGTTCTTTAATAAAGAACCGAATATCCGTACCTTAAAAGCACAAACAATCAAGGAATCGTAACAAAGCAACAAGTCCTATTCCCGAGTCACCAAGGCTAAAACATACATAAAAATGTGGCTTACATACTGATCAAGTACAAAAGATTACAAGGTTTCATGATTCGGTGATTTAAAACCCTAATTATACACTTTCCCAAAAACGTCATTTTGGGACTCTGTCACACCCCACCATGGCGGACGATGGGGCGCGACGTATGGATATCATCACAACAATAGCGTGTCTATAGATATAACTAAATGAAATGAAAATATCATAAATGGTGACACAATGTCATGAAGATATCACAAACAACGCAGGCGTCTAGGTAAGTAGGTAACATGCCTACCTCTTACCAAAGACATACAGTTAACAAATAACAACATATAGGTGTCTACAAAGTATCACTTAATCAAACATTAAATAAATACTAAGAGGAAAAGGGGTTCCTCCAAATGCAATCCTAAGGCTCCCAGCTAGCCACTCCTATTCTCACGCTTAACCACATCCTCACCTGAAAGAGACACTAAAACACGTCAACAATAATGTTTGTGAGAGACATAGGTTTAGACTCCAACTCCAAATCAATTATAAGCTGTGAACAACAACCATTAACAAAAGAACATATGGAAAATGTGCTACAATTATGTACTAACAACTAGCATTCAAGATTAACCAATCACCACAAATCCAAGGCTCCAAGCCTTACCAATAACCACAATACCAAGGCTCCAAGCCTTACCTATCACCATGGTCCCATAGGCGCCCATACACCTATGAACCAATCCCAAGGCCCCGCCTTGTCAACATACCTTTGGTACCAAGTCAAACCATGATAACAATCAAGAATCACATAGCGGTTAATCACATAAATGTACAAACAAGTCCATCACAAACCATTAAAGCAGTCACAAAACTAGTTACAAAACCACACAGTGTCTCTTCCATCCCATCTGGAATTCAAATCATAAAAAGACATGGGACTATGAAACTCACCTGAACAAGCTTCTCCAAGTATCCGTGCTCTAGCAAAAATCTAAACACACAAACGTATACAATCAAGACATGAACCACATACCAAATGGCTCATCAATCTATGATTGATATATAACCTTATCCTACCACTTAACCCCATTTATATGCCATATGGATCACATTACATCCAATAAAGCCCTTAACTTAGTTTAGTTCATAACTCGCCCCGATAACATTTAACCCAAAACAGCCCCGTTTTTCCTACTTTAAACTATGGGTCGAACACACCCTTAAACAAAATAACATGCCCTATAAAAGAAACCTTATGCCCTTACATGTGTTAGATAACTCTCTCCTATTTGGCCGCAACCTTAAAGCTACTGTTAAGGCCTCCATATATATATATATATATATATATATATATATATATATATATATATATATATATATATATATATATATATATATATATATATATATATATATATATATATATATATATATATATATATATATATATATATATATATATATATATATATATATATATATATATATATATATATATACTTTTATCTATCGAGAATTTACTGATTTTGAACATACGAAAAGTTTGTTATGATCAGAGGGTCTTACCCTAACCCATTTGTTTAGCCCTCCTCCAGATCTTTTATTTAATATATAATATAAATCTCATGTTCGTTTGAAGGTCCAATTATACTCCTAAGTACCCTAAACATCTTAAAACATTAATTTAAACCCGACTGATTTCAAAACTGATTTGACCTTCGACTGTTGTAACTTGTTTTTGACCCACTTCCTAACCTACAATTTAGTTCTCGTTTCTTGAATTTGAAAGCCAACTCAAATACCTCTCCAAGGGTACCATGTTTGCAATTTAAAAGTTGGTAAAACTCTAGATATGATCAAAACAATGACCCAAAAATTCTGCCCAGTTTTTAATGACGAATTTAATATGATTAACCTAATTAATCATACATAAACCCTAGTTAAAACCTAAAAATAATTTCCAATGATAAAAACAATTCATTACATCATTAATTAGAGATTATTAACAAAATCTAATTAAAAATTATGAATGTCAAACCCTAATCCATCATATTAGGTTACATACGTAACTTAAACTTCAATTAAGTATAGTTTTAGTGCACACCTTAAACCATAATTGAATAATTGGGTTTTCTTGATCCTCCATTGATAATCACGACTGATATTAAGTTTGGGAGACGTAAAAATCGTTTTTGGGGCTAAAGGGATTAGTATGGGTAATTAAAACTAACCAGGAAGCCTAATAGTACTCAAACTGGGCTCTCCTTCCCTTCCTTAGGCAAAATTCAGCCAAAACCAAGTCCAACACCCTATGGCCGACTTTTTTTAATTATATTACTGTAAATTAACTAATAATTAATATTACCATAAATTCCCTTAATTTATTTTAGCTCCTAAAGCCTCCCAAACCTCAAAACCGTAAAACTAGTCAAATTTGCGCGCATACCGTAAAAGACGTAAAATATACAGTTTTACAAAAACTCTTGAAATATGAAATAAACTAATTAACTAAGTCCTAAATGACTTAAAACCATCCCCAAAAATACTCCCGTGAATAATTACCTCATCCAAGACCTCTAAATGTTAAACCTTAAATCGTAAAAATACGATTTTCTATAATACATATACGTATACGTAAAACCACGAAAAACACCATCTCATTTCATAGTCACTACCTTGTGAGCTTATGAACATGAAATAAACATTCCTCAATTTACTTGTGAGTACCATATACCCATAAACGATATCCAAACGTCACTCCAAACACACAAAATAAACACATAAGCACATATTTGCAGAAAAGGCCCTAAACTATAGTCAAAGTGACGAACCCCAAAACCATGGTTGTCACATCACTCCCTCCTAATAGAAATCTCGTCCCGAGATTTACTCCTTAGGATCAAACACACAAACAACAAATCACATGAGGATACTTGTTCTAAATGAACTCCTCTTATTTCCATGTGTACTTTAGTCCAAGTCTCAAATTACCATATATTTTAACCAACATTATTTAAACTCATTCCCAAACTATTGACCTCATAGCCTATAAATCTCACAAATGACTCTTTTTAACACAAATCCCTAATAATCGCACATGCAAATATGCATTCTCAAACCACATTTCCCAAATCTCAATACATCACATATATCATGTACACCACTCAATTCCCCAGGTAATTCTATACCCATAAACTATTGGTCCAATATTTCAAAGGATCATAAATGGACCTACAAAACTCGACATCAACTTTTCCTTTTTTCCTAAACATGGCGCCCGTTACTATGGGTGAAACTTCCTATATAACTTTGTCACTAAAATGTAGTAGTTTCCTCCTTTTTAACATATCATCTCTTGTTTCTCTCGTCCTTTCCACAAACACCATTATTATATTAGCAGCCTCTTTCACCAATTCTAGTCCACAATAGGGGAAACTCACCCTATCCTTCCATATAGTGCCTCAAATGACATTCATCGACTCCTAGTATAATAACTATCATTATATGAAAACTCAGACATTGTTAACGAGTTTCTCACCTCCCTCTAAATCAGTCATCCAAGCTCTCAACACGAATCCTATACTTGTAGCAATTTCTCACTTCGTCCATCCATTTCCAATTAGCCGGATATACTCATGTCCAATCATGTTCATCAATCCCTTTAGTCCGTATCCCAAACCACTTAAAAATTCCAATTTCCTTACAAAAGTGACCTATGACTAGGGATGAGCTCGGGACCAATCCCGTCCCGATCCCGTCTCGATTTAGTGCTCCCGATTTTTTCCAGATCTAAAAAGTTATGTACCGATCCCGTACCCGAACGGGATTCGGGTATCGGTACCGGTACCGGGAAATCGGGATTTTCCCGTTTTTTTCGGGAATTTCCCGATTTGGTACCGATCCCGTACCGAATTAGTGGTCCCGAATTTTTTTCACCTTATTTTGTAGTCTCGATCCCGTACCGAACAGGATGCGGGTATCGAGAATCGGTACGGTTCCGGGAACGGTTCGGGTTCGGATTCGGGATTCGGGTCAAAATGCTCATCCTTACCTATGACGCTCTTTCACATATCCATTAGTTAGTTTTATCAACTGTCATCCAAACCTATGTTACAACTACTTCCATCAAATTTGGATAGCTCATTAGTAGCACCTTCCTCACTTTCCTTAATGAAAGATATATATATATATATATATATATATATATATATATATATATATATATATATATATATATATATATATATATATATATATATATATATATATATATATATATATATATATATATATATATATATATATATATATATATATATAGGTATAATTATGATTTGAAACCACACTTTTTAATCCAGTCATATCCCAGTCACATCTTTTAGCCAATAGTATTTCAGAATTTCCTAGAAAATCTCCAATTTCCGCAAAATTCGTCTTTTAAATGGCAGTTTTTTTAAAATCGTGTTTTGCAAACGCATTTATGAAAATTGCATTTGAAAATCACGTTTTGAAGGTCTGGACCGGTCCGGTCCAAGTGCCTTAATTTATTTCCGATTTTTTTCTCCGGTTTTTTAATTTATAAACAATAGACATATATTTTTGTTTTTTTAAATAATCTCTAAAATTCGGATATGTTTAAAAAAATTTCAATAGAAGGATTCCAACATGTGACCTCTCCTTCATATCCAACAAGCTTTACCAACCATACCAAACCATCATTTGTGTTTTTATATTCAAAACCAATTTAATATACACATAATAAAATTATCTTAATCTACAAGTTAATTTTTTAAATATGAATATGAATGAAATAATACAAATCTATTCCATGAATATAGCAAACCCTTGTCTTCTTTCTCAAACCCTAATCTCTGTGTTTTTTTTTTGTTTTTTTTGTAGGTTAATGAGTATCTTTATTTTCCGAAACCCTAATGATACACTTTTTTTTGAACACGAACATACACTTTAGTTAATTAATTTTTTATGTTTGTATGTACAGATACAAGGAGGTACTAATATTATGTTCGTTGCACCATCCGGTTAGTATAACCAGGTGACACACTTCTCATCTCAGTTGGTATAAGCAAAAACCCTAATAACGTTTCTTTGATTTATGTTGGTCTTTGTTTGATTTCTGTTTGGTGTTCAAAGTTCTTGGTGTTTTTCTACTATCAACAGATCTTCAAAGGTAAATGGGATAAGTTAATAAAGCTAAGCACACATAAGTTAATATATGACCAACATTAATAAAAAAATCCAGCCATAAATTTAATAACATATATTTTGATTGTAGTCCACACTTTAATAAGATAATGTTAGCCTTGATTGATAGGATGGATTTAATCTGGTTAATCATTCAGCCACTTGATTTCCTGATTTATATAAATATGATTAAAGCATGGACCTTACAACCCCAATGACACATACTGAGTATAAGCTGTGAATGAAATTAGGGTATCAGCTATTTGAATAAAATTAGGGTTCAATGGAATTCCTTTTTGTGACGCGTGGCATGGAATTATATTTGGTTTTTTACTTTTAGGCGATGGTTACAAAAGTCATAAAGGAACAACAATAACAATAGTGATTGCAACAACTCATCACCCTTAGAGGAAAAGGAACTAAGGAAGTTCTTCCTATCAAACAGGTCTGAGCTACAGGCAGAAGTGTAGAGTCAAAATCTATAATTGTTTTCATTCATTCTCACATCATTTTCGGTACACCTTAGATCTGAAAAAAGGAGGAAGTGAAGAAGCAAATTATAGCCAAGATCAGGACAGATGCTCACTTAATCACAGTACTTAATCTTAAGAACCGGATTATATTGACAAGCTATTATTGTTTTGCTTTCAAGCAGCCTATCCTTTCCAAGAGACTGAAGCACAGCCAAATGGTACCTTTTTTGTTTAGTTATTCCAATGCGACTGTGTATCCTACATCTTACACTGATACTTATTATTCCTATTTTTGAATGTTATCGACTTATTAAAACTGAAAATGAGATTGCAGGGGTTGTTTATTTGTGCGCAAATTCTGACAATGAGAAATCTTGTAGAGTAACATTACATTTTAAGCAATTATATATATCCTGCTGTTATAATTAACTTCTCGTTTGATCATAAAGGCTTGCTTGCTTGCGTTTTTGCAGGTTGCATAACGTAAACGCCTAACGCCATATTAGTAAATCTATGGTGTGATTTAGGACGGCTAACTTATTTTTTATGAAGGTTTGTTCGCTGAGTTAGTCGTTGCCCTTTCTTTAAAGTAATATTTTCATTCAAGCATTCTTTCAAGTGAGTACATGATTACTTTACCTAAGATATGGCTTACATGTTAGATGGATTGGATGTTGGGATGTTGGGATGTAGAGCATGGTGCAGTAATATAGCAAAGATATACTTGAAATCTATTTAAATTTTATGTTTCAAAATGTAAGACTATCAATCTTCAGGTGCAGAGAATTATTATGGTGTTTTGTTACAGCAACCAGTCTCTCCCGATATGAGACATTTAGAACTGAACACGTACAGTTATGAGGTTTTTGCTAAATTTGTTGATGCTCTGCAACAGCAACAAGAAATCTAACAATGCTGCAACACTTATGGGTCTTGAATATTTTGCTGCTAATAGTAATAAAGTCACTCTTGAAAGGTATAGCATTGCGGCCCATCGGACGACATGTGGACATCGACTCAACACATGTAGCCTTTTTCTTTTCTTCATTTTCTGACTATTTTCTAAGCACTCGGACATCTTATTATACGGTCCTTTAACTGTATCTGATTATCTGGCATATGTTTTCAACTCTTTAATTCGATACAAGTTTTCTCTACAAAATGTCCAAAGCTTCTCAAATTTTATGTGTTAGTTAAATGTCAAATTTGTTGGACCATTGGAGCATCTTTTGTGGTGCATCTGATTTGTGGATCAATAGAATGATAAGTGAGACATTTTTTGAACCCAATTGCAGCAGGAACATGGAACAGGTAAGCTCGCAGACCGAGTATTACCACATTTAAGGAACATGGAAAAGCAATTGCATCAGGTGAAGAATTACTAAAATAAATGTGGATTATTGTTGGGACCTTTCGTCCATAATTCTTATTCAGAGGTGAAGCCGTGAAGGTTGGTTTTGCCCATAGTGCCAATCAAAGGGGCCGCTCACTGTCAATATTGGGCAGGTAAATTGTTTATCCTGTTTGTAACATTATACCGAAATCATATACTAATACTCTATTTTGACAGTCTATATTAGTTTGAGCATTAATTTAATTCCTTAGAACAACGAACTATAATTCTGAACCAAGGATTAATTAAGCACAATTTTACTATAACATAATTGGTTTTGAACTAATATAAGTAATAGTTTTGTTTACACCTGTTCAAGGGTCATTCTTGTATGTCTTATGATGGACAACACGAACAGATTGAGGTATAATGATTGCCTATTTATATATATATTGGAGTATAACAAGTTTATTGTCTTCGCGATCTCCAGAAACTTTGATATTACTTTTAAGAAAACTTTACTACTTAAGAAGTAAGGATGTGGTACATTTTGAGTCTTTTAACTGTTGCTACTCAAATGAGCAGACACTTATTATTGATCTAGAAGTGAACACGTGTTTTTTCAGATATTGGTTCATGAATTTGAAGTGATCAACAATTACTTTGCCACTGAAGTTACCCGCCTTCAAGTTGAAGCTTTACATGAACTTTAGGAGACATCAGTGTGCTAATTGGAAGAATAGCTTATTATGACCCATACAAGTATATGGTATATAATGGCCCTCGTGAAGAAGTGCTTAAGTTCTTTGAGTCAGGAGGTATTATCGTTTATGTGATCTTTATAAGAAAATATCTTTTGTCTTATTTTGTTTATCGAATGCGGTTCTGCATGTGAATTGTATGCGTCATCAGGTTTGTATGTATTGGAATTCAGAACAGGATGCAAGCCTATTGAAACATAAAGATGTCGAAGAATTAAAGGATTACGATGAAAAGAGAGAGGCTAAATATACCAAGTTCTGGATTGAGTTTGACAAATCATTAAAGCTCGGAATCATTGAGGATGGTGCAAACAGGAACAACCTAGAGAAACTTCTTTGATTTGAGACGTGAGTCTCTTACTCCACCTCTAGAACTTTTGCAATTTTTTTGTATATTTGAGTAATTGGTAGCATAATTTTTAAGTTTATATGATTATGTTGCACCACAAAGTCATATTTTTTCTAATTATGTTGCAGCTCATGTACATATGTTGACTTGGCAAGCCGTCATACCAAACTGGTGCAAAGGCAATATCTTTACTTTGTTTAACATGTCACATATTAGATGTTACTTTTTAAGACCCTAATGTTTTAAGCCAAGCCATTGAACCCTCTGATGTTTATCCGTTTGAATTCATGTGGAGAGTGATCAAGGATGTAAGATCATGTAGTTATTGGTAACCAAGGTTCTGATTTCTTAGTCATGGAACTTTTCGGATTACCTTTGTTTTCCAAATGGTTTTAAAGCAATCACGGAAAAAGCATACCACACACTATTAAATGTAAGTTCATCGTCTTTACATTTGTACAAATAAGTCAGTTTTAGGTATATTTTTTTTACTATCGATGGTTTAAGAAAAAAATTTGTGCTAAAATAAATGTAAAGGAGTATATCAGTTGTAAATTTACAATTCTATCATTTTGGGTGTCTTGGTGTATAGACTGATGGTGATGATTCCAAAGATGTAGGTATTAAAAGGAGACCAACTTATGTCATCAGTATATCAGATACACTACTTTGTTATTACAGATTCCTAACACTATTTGTGCTTATGTTAATTTACAAACATCTGATTATTAAGCAATGTCCAAAATATATCAACGGATTTGTTCTATGTCATAAACTATTTTACTTGGATAATATGCAATTAAACTATTGAAACTTATTGAAGAATTATATAAGAATTAGTTGTGTGAGTTTAAATATTTCTTAGAAAAAATAAAAGTCAACCTAACATAATCCTTGTTATAAAAGTCAACCTAACAAGGGGATGGCCTCCATTATACAGTACGATAATAATTTGGAGTGCAAGACCACTTGTGTAGGCATGAGGCACAAATTACTATAATTCGTCCCTACGGCGTATTAGTCGACACTTTTCACAAATTTTATGAACGAAAGCTCATCATTTCTTTGTTCTATATTCATCTCGATATCGACAATAATTATTGATTTGTCAAATAAGATAGCTCAATGCTCTTACGGCTTAATGACTTACTAATTCGAGTTTGAATAATAAAATAAACATTACATATCTTACTTTCGCCATTTACATAGTGTATTGGCTAAGTGATGTAATATACGTATGTTCAAAAAAGAAAACTTTCTTATTTAATATTTTGCAAGACTAAAAGGTAAGCGCTTATAATTTTTTTTAAGATTTTAGATTTTTTTATTTTGGATTTTTTTAATTTATATTATTTAGACTTCTAAAATTTTCAAAATTACATTTTTCTTTTTAAAATTCAGATTAAATTTTGAATTTTTTAAAAATATCTACTTCTAACATAAATTTGAGAATCCTATTATAACAATATATCGAGTTACGGTTGATCACCGGGTAACGAGATCGATCGTCGGGTCAACCCGATCGAGTCACCGGGTCACGGATCGAAATCAAAGAAAAAAAGACAACCCCGCCCGTTGACCACAAATAAACATTATTTAAACGTAAAATATAACTAAAAATACTAAAGGTTAAATTAGATATTCAAGAAATAAAAAAAGGAACGAACCATAAACCCTTCGGATAACAAAAAAAACGACCCCGCCCGTTGGGCGGGTTACGACGCTAGTACACACACACACACACACACACACACACACACACACATATATATATATATATATATATATATATATATATATATATATATATATATATATATATATATATATATATATATATATATATATATATATATATATATATATATATATATATATATATATATATATATATATATATATATATATATATATATATATATATATATATATATATATATATATATATATATATATATATATATATATATATATATATATATATATATATATATATATATATATATATATATTTATTTATTTAATACCCAACACTTCCTTTATACCTACACAATGTCTTACCTTCAAGGTCATAGTGCTCCTCATCTTGTCTCGGTTAGACCAAACCCTTCGTCTCTCATGACACATCACATCTAAAACTCATCATCCATTCGATTATCGATACTATGCCTTCCAATCAAACAATATAGGTCAGTGCCATTTCCTTTCCACACTACAATAATATTAGCGGGCTTAGTGCCTTAGTCTACTCATTAGGCTATACCAAAGTTTTACCTTCGCTTCCTATCTCGACCTCTTTCATTCATGATTCACATCTGTCCACACTTCCTTCTTCTTCCTCAGCTCATGGCATACATCACGATGTTATGCTTCCTGTCTTTCAAGTCATCTATCCATCAAAGTTTTCCAAGTAGATTCACTTGTTTTCTCCACGACAAGTTCTCCTACTCCCTCCTAATAGGGACAGACTAGAGTTCCTGTGATTACATGCGGATGACAATCTCATCTTATACCAATATTAGTTTCCATATGTCTAAACAACGCCATATTCTAAAGTCTTACTCAATTCTAATACTTCGATTATGACCTTGCACCTAACATGAGGTACTTTCAATCATCATCTTCTAGGAATACCTGGTTCTCTCCTTCCATGGCTCTCCCTAATTCCTTCACTATCATGTCCAACCAAAATTTCTCACTCAGTTCGTCAACTCTATGCAAATCATTATTGCATTGGATAATGCATAACTGTCTCTTCCAAAGATCCTTCATAAACACCTTCACTAAACTGACCCTATAATCACTTCTCCACGAACTTATTCCGCTCAGCTTCACTACTCATCCCTCGATATGGATTTCCACGAAATTTTATCTTTGTGTAGTCACTCGACTCCCCTTGTTACTTCCATGCGTTCTTAATCTCCCATGTTATGTAGTCACTCCATCACGATCTATTGGTTCAGCTCTTTGTATCTCCACTCTAGTACTCGACCAATCCTTCTTCATCACGAACCATACGGAGATTCCCATCATAGTGCTTGTCACCTTTCCAGTCCTTGCAACTTCTCTGACTCCTTCGAAATCTCTTGCATCCTTCTAGCAGTCGGCACGTAGTCCTTTCAGCTCCTTGCTTCACGATGTAGCTCTTCACGCAATCCTTCTCGTCTCCATGATGTTACCTAGGAACTTCACACTACGCAGTAGCTTCTAACTTCAACTCATCTACCACAATATTTATAAAGTTACTTTAACCCCTCAATGGCTTACTCTTCCTTACTTGTTGTACTTCACCATTAATCAGCCTCCTACCAATCATTCTTTCACATCCATGTTTTCCTTCACGTGTCTACTACTACTTTTCCTCCATAACTATACCAATTCTCTTGCGTGTTATTTGCCCCATCTTTCCATTAGTAGAAACTTTCTACTCTACCCTTACATCCGCTAGTACTTTCATCAATCTCCTAATGGTACTTCAACCAACTTCTCATAGAATGACATCTCGTTCCCACAACCAGTCAACTAACTTTACTTACTCCCTTATTCTCGTAACCAATCTAAGTTTCAAAACTCCACAAATCTCAATCATTCCATAAACACAACCTTTAAACCAAAATACATCTCTACATTCTAATATCTAACCATAAGTAATACTACCCAACTCTATCCTCTCATCCTAACGTTCCCAAAACCGCATAACTAAATCAACCATGACGTGTACCAAAAGAATTCCAAACAACCGCGTCCTAAAATAAAATATAGGGTAAAACGAACCCAATGTAATCCGAAAGATCAATGGAGTGTGCCAACAACAAAAGATAGATTCATCACGATTTGTATTACCAAATTTTAATATCTAAGAAAATTTTAAATTCATCTCAATTAGTTACTTCACATTAGGACCATGTTTTAACACCAATAAATGAAATCATAGTCATATTTTACCATCTTCGTTACTATCAAGGGCATAACTCAGTTAGTGTACTAAAACTCACTTTATCTATCATCTCCTTTAACAATAAATTCATCTTTTATATTCATTATTTTATCAAATGTATCCACTAGTTAGTATAGTATAACGTTATTCTAACCATTATCTTGTTTACTCACATTAAACTCATTTCACTTGTTATTATGAAACCAATACGTGTTTATAAAATATGGTGTTTTTATTCACTTTATTCCGTCTATTTAAATACTTCTAAAATTTAAATCCACTTTTAAGAAAATTATGGTAAAATTTCTTTACCCATTATATGTACCATCACATGTTACCTAGAAAACTAATCCATTCATTGTCAAGATTTTTTTTAACTTATTACCAATAAACTTAAAGAAAGATATGTAAGTCAGGATATCATACCGTACACTTACAAAATATTTTCAAAATCATTTTACTTTAATTACCTAGACTCCTTTGCAAGAAAATTTGGTAGTTGTCATCAATTAAAATACATACCCGAATGTAGACACACTTCAAAAGATTCAAAACATCGTTGGAACACCATCAAACTCCAGCACTAATAAACTGTTTAAACACGAGAGAACACTAGGTACGTTCAAGTTATAATAACTAATGAACGACCGAATATCATAACATAACATCTACTAGTATATATACATCCGCATATATATACCTATTAAATCTCTCAAAACATACTCGTTATCATACATTTCAAGTCAATCGATCGTGTCATACACTCGTTTTTCCATACGAGTAATCATCATCTCACCATTTCACCATGCCACAACAAGGCATAAAACCCATCACCAAAACTAAACCATATCGTGTGACCCCATAATCACACAACACGACTATAACCCAAACATATAACACAAAAAAAACCATAGCCATATCATAGGCAACCATTACATAAACCCCTATTTTTTAAAAATACCCAAAATACAGATCTCGTCATATACAAGCATGTACTAACCCCTTTTTCATGCAACCATACTTAGAAGTCCATCGGTGTTGTGGCACATATATAATTACGTAGGCCTCAATAATTATAGATGTTCCCTTTCACCAATGTACTCCCTCCTATGACGACACTTATAAGAAATTAGTACTACACGGAACACATAAGTCTACCACATATATACCACATAAAATACACTCTATATATATACCGTAAAGGTAAAATAAGAACATCTCATACGTCAACCCTAACTTCATTCATAACTCGAGGCTCAATCTCTAAAACAAATCAATAACAACAAAATATCAACATTAAAAAATATGACCATAACCATTCATGCGGAAATTCGAATCTACTACTAGTCACAGACTCAACATCGGTACTATCCTATTATTACCTAGCGCACCTCTTCTTCTACGCGACATGGGTAACACTAAATAGGTTCCTACACTTCCGGTTCATACGTCACATCAATAGAAAATAAATGAATGTACTTACATATATTATATCTCAATAAGTAAATATGAAAGTAAATAAATATCAAAAACGAAATTAACACTTAAGCACTCCATATACTATAATGCACACATACCCCTACAACACCTACATGCATGGATCCTTAAGCTAAAGACTAGGCTACTAGACTAGGCAACCTAATTCTCTATAAACATTGTTTCTGATACCATTCTGTCACACCCCATCATGGCGGAATATGGGGCACGAGTATGGATATCATCAAAACAATAGCGTGTCTATAGAGATAACTAAATGAAATGGAAATATCATAAATGGTGACACAATGTCATGAAGATATCATAAACAACGCATGCGTCTAGGTAAGTAGGTAACAGGCCCACCTCTTACCAAAGACATACAATTAACAAATAACAACATATAGGTGTCTACAAAGTATCACTTAATCAAACATTAAATAAATACTAAGAGGAAAAGGGGTTCCTCCAAATGCAATCCTAAGGCTCCCAGCTAGCCACACCTTTCTCACGCTTAACCACATTCTCACCTGAAAGAGACACTAAAACACGTCAACAATAATGTTGATGAGAGTCATAGGTCTAGAATACAACTCCAAATAACTTATAAGCTGTGAATAACAACCATTAAAAAAAGAACATATGGACAATGTGCTACAATTATGTATTAACAACTAGCATTCAAGATTAACCAATCACCACAAATCCAAGGCTCCAAGCCTTACCAATAACCACAATTCCAAGGCTCCAAGCCTTACCTATCACCATGGTTCCATAGGTGCCCATACACCTATGAACCAATCCCAAGGCCCCGCCTTGTCAACATCCCTTTGGTACCAAGTCAAACCACAATAACAATCAAGAAACACATAGCGGTAAATCACATAAATGTACACACAAGTCCATCACGAACTATAAAAACAGTCACAACACTAGTTACAAAACCACACACTGTCTCTTCCATCCCATCTGGAATTCAAATCATAAAAAGACATGGGACTATGAAACTCACCAGAACAAGCTTCTCCAAGTATCTGTGCTCTAGCAAAAATCTAAACACACAAACGTATACAATCAAGACATGAACCACATACCAAAATCGCTCATCAATCTATGATGGATATATAACCTTATCCTACCACTTAACCCCATTTATATTCCATATTCATCACATTAAATCTTATAAAGCCCTTAACTTAGTTTAGTTCATAACTCGCCCCGATAACATTTAACCCAAAACAGTCCCGTTTTTCCTACTTCAAACTATGGGTCGAACACCACCTTAAAAATATCATGCCTTGTAAAAGAAACCTTATGCCCTTACATGTGTTAGCTAACTCTCCTATTTGGCCGCAACCTTAAAGCTACTGTTAAGTCCTCTCTCTCTATATATATACTTTTATCTATCGAGAATTTACTGATTTTGAACATACGAAAAGTTTGTCTATGATTAGAGGGTCTTACCCTAACCCATTTGTTTAGCCCTCCTCCAGATATTTTATTTAATATATAATCTAAGTCTCATGATCGTTTGAAGGTCCAATTATACTCCTAAGTAGCCTAAACATCTTAAAACCTATAATTTAGTTCTCGTTTCTTGAATTTGAAATATAACTCAAATACCTTTCCAGGGGTACCAAGTTTCTAATATAAAAGTTTGTAAAACTCTATATATGATCAAAACAATGACTCAAAAATTCTGCCCAGTTTTTAATGACGAATTTAATATGATTAACCTAATTAATCATACATAAACCCTAATTAAAACCTAAAAACAATTTTCAATGATAAAAACCCATTAATTACATAATTAATTACAGATTATTAACAAAACCTAATTAAAAATTATGAATGTCAAACCCTAATCCATCATATTAGGTTACATACGTAACTTAAACGTGAATTAAGCATAGTTTTAGTGCACACCTTAAACCATAATTGAATAATTGGGTTTTCTTGATCCACCATTGTTAATCACGACTGATATTAAGTTTGGGAGAAGTAAAAATCATTTTTGGGCTAAAGGGATTAGTATGGGTAATTAAAACTAACCAAGAAGCCTAATAGTACTCAAACTGGGCTCTCCTTCCCTTCCTTAAGCAAAATTCGGCCCAAAACCAAGTCCAACACCCTATGGCCGACTTTTTTAATTATATTAGTTTAAATTAACTAATAATTATTATTACCTTAAATTCCCTTAATTTATTTCAGCTCCTAAAGCCTCCCGAACCTCAAAACCGTAAAGCTAGTTAAATTTATGCGTATTCCGTAAAAGACGTAAATTATACAGTTTTCTGAAAACTCTTGAAATATGAAATAAACTAAATAACTAAGTCCTAAATGACTTAAAACCATCCCGAAAATACTCCCGTGACTAATTACCTCATCCGAGACCTCTAAAATATACAGTTTTATAGGTCCTTCATCTTGTTTTGTCATATCAACTCAAGATCTATAATCCCCAATAATCTTCCCCTAGTTGATTTGACAAAATCAATACGCACAAACTTCCCCTGAAGCTAATATAGATGAAGGATAAGCATCCTGATAACGCTTAAATCTAACATATTTCTAGAAGCGTATTCGTGGTGTTTATGCATATATTTATGTGATTATTATGAACTTAAGATACTTAATGAAGCTTATTTGTTATTGTAGGTTCATCAATGGTTACATAACGAGAAATGAAGAAAGGACGAGTATTAGAGGCGAGAGGATGAACGAGACATGAAAGTGGAGCTCTCATATGATAAATAATACAAATAATAAGAGTCTTGGAAAGTTTAGAAGAAAGAAAGAAGAAGAAACAAAGAAAAAGGACCAAAGAAGAAATAAGGGAAAGTTGGCCCAGTTGCCACCAGCAACTTTATTTCTGCGACCAGCAAAACTACACCTAGTTGCCACCGTCAAGATCATTTTGCCGCCAGCAAAACTACATCAAGTTGCCACCAGCAGGATTCATTCTACCACCAGCAAAACTCCTGCCGCCACTTCTCCAAGTAATCTTAAAGACCTCCATTACTTCACCTTGCTCACCAAGTTCAGCCACAACTCCATTGTAACTCCTCCAAGCTTCATTACACTCATTATTACACACCTTTGGCTCCAAGAAAGGTGCTTGGTGGCCATGGCCATTTCAAGTATAAATAAGACCCATGGGTAGTGTTTTCTATCAATCTATCTTATTCCATTCGATCTCATCTTATAATCTATCATACTTTTGTGTTTTGATATCACCCCTCACCCATGTGGTGGTGAGGGGGTGGAATTGGTATCCAAGTACATGTAATAAGCTATTGAAGAAGTAGAGAAAAAAGCCACACTAAACCATCCAATCTCCAACAATCCTCATTCCTAAACACCCCAAAAGGCTCTATGCTCGCACCAAGAGGTTGATGTCCATGAAGGCTATAGGTAGGACGCATTGTATTTTGGTTGTTAATTTGTTTAGAATCATTTGGCTACTTTGTTGCTATAGATTCTAATGTTTGGTAACTTCTTCTTTATTATTAAATCATGTTTGTGTTCATGTTTATGGTAACTCTTGTGCTTTGTGATATTGTGAATGTTTTGATACTTGTATTGTTTATATGAAAACTTGTGATAAATGGATGTTTGGATTTTATTAGTGCTTGTCATTGGATTATGGTGATAACATTATATTTGGTTGAATTGGAACTTGTTCTTGTTTGTCATTTTGGTTAATCATTGTTGAGTCTATATGTCGGAATTATGCTTAATATGGTTGATTTCAATTCGTTTACCAATAAATGATTTGGTCTTGTGCTTGTGAAGATTGTGCAAGAGACTTATTAAACATAACAAGTAATGGTTTAATCTAGATTATAGGTCGAAAGGAGTCTTTTGAATATATTGTTCTAATCATCTTTCAAGTAAATGGAACTTATCCAATAGATAACACCAAGTCTATGGGTCGAAAGGATTCTTGTTGTTGTTGGTTTAGGCATAAGGCTCATGAGTGACCCCTTGATTGAGACTTATGTATATTTGATTTACAAAGCACTAGTGTCTTATTATTGGTTCTATAGGTCGAAAGGATTACCTTTAATATGTTTTCCAAACTATGCATCCTAATATCCATGTGATCATTTGACCATACATGTATGTTCTTTGTGTGCTTGTGCCTTTAAAAGATTCTCATAGTGGTTTGATCGTGACAATCATACTTACCCTTTGTTATAAACAAGCTACACTTGAGTATAACCAAGTCCCATGGGAAGACCTTGACTTACCAATCTAATTGCAACATGACTAGAGTATACTTGCTCGAATTTGTGTTCCTAATTAATATCGGTAATTCTTGTTTATAAATTTAAAACCTAGTGTGGAAAGATCGCCACCATCAAGTTTTTGGCTTCTTTTATCTATTTGTTGGAATTGTGTTCTTGAACGAATTGTTTCATTAACATAACCACCAACGGAGCATATCAAGTTTTTGGCGCCGCTACCGGGGACTTGCTAGTTTGTACTCTTTTGTTAGTTTTGTTTGTTTGCTTGTTTGTTTGATGAATCGTTTTGTTAATAAATTAATACTTAACCCAAAAGAGTTGTTATACATCATTTATCCGCATAGGGAGGACGAATTTCGCATAGGAGGAATTCGGTTGGTGGTTGACTACTCAATTGGAGGCTTTGAATTGCTCTAAATTTCATTGTTAATTTGTTGCTTTTGAAAGATTGCTCATGTTCTAACCCTTGACAAAGGTTAGAACCCCATTTTCTTAAAAATCTCTTAATTCTCAAAAAGTTGCTTAAATAGTCTTGGTGCCAAAATTGAATATTTGGTGTTGGGTTTCCTCTCTTGTGTTCTCAAATTGCTTGTTTCAATGATTGCTTAATGAATGTGTTCTAAAGTGCTTGTTCTAAAAAACCCAAAAACCTTGTCCCGAATCACTCTAGTCGATGACTAGAACTACTTGACCACATGAATTTTGTTTGTTTTTGTTTTTATTTTTTATGAGTTTGTGTCATGTTATGTGTCATGTGTTTAAGTGTTTTTATGTGTTTATGCGCTTGTGTGCTTATGTGCTTGTTTGCATTTCCCATTGTATGCATATTTTTGTTCTTTTTCCTAGTTTAAGGGGCGTTTGGATTAGTCATTATCTAACGATTTTTCTCACTACAATAATTCTCCTTTAGTTAAAATAAGTGGTATTTGATACCTTAAGTCATATTTGTTAAAATAAAAAATAAAAAAATTGTTTTGAAAATAAATGGAAAATACATGAAAAATAAAAAAAAGTTAGGAATCTAGTTTCTGTCATTTATTTCATGTTATGTGTTAGATTTCCATTGTGATATGTCTTATTTTGTTATTATAATGTGATGTGCTAAGTGGTTTTACAAGTTTTGCTTGCTTATTAGTCTTTTCTTTTAGTTTTTGTGCTTATTTTCCTTTTTCATGCATAAGGTGTCTTATTACTCTTAAGGGTGTGTTTGGATTATGCTATTTCTTATGTGTTTTAATCATTTGAATAAAAGTGTTTTTACAAAAATTCTTAGTTTTTATGTTATTAGGAAGTCTGTAAAAAAAAAAAAAAAAAAAAAATCGCCGGTGGCAAGATTTTTTTGCTGTTAGGCAATTTACACACTGATGTCAAGTCGCCGCGCGGCAACTTTAGTTCGCCGGCGGCAACTTGAATTTTCTAATATTTTTGTTTTTCTCTATCATCTTTTATTTAAACCAGGCCTTCACCAAAACCATTTCTAATTGTGTTTTACACTCGTTTGAACATCTGTTCTTCGAGTTTTAAATCAATTATTAATGTTTGCTTATATCCCGCCCAACCACCCCGTTCTAATCATTTTGTGTCTTGTTCGTATTTCTATTCGCTCTGGTTAATCCCTAAACCCCGTGGATTGAACCCGAAGTCTAGAAAACCATCGGTTTAATAGACTTGCTACAAAACTCCTATTATTTGTTTTTTTCAATTAGATAAAAAATATTAGTTTTTCTTATTTAGTTCTTTTAGAGTCGTGTTATGTTTCTAAGTGTTTAGATTATTTTTATTTGTCTTATGTGTGGTGTTTATGTATGCATAATGTTTGTTCTTATTTGTGTTTGTTGTCTTTTGTGTTTGTTTTATTTTGTTTGCATACGTGTTTGTGTTTGTTTAAGTTCATGTGGTTAATGTATGAACTTTGTGTGTGTGTTCGCTGGAACCCCTCACGAGACTATAACTCATCCACTTGGGATACCGAGGGGTTTAAAGGCTTGTTGCATACGCTAAATGCAATCGTGTTGCCTACGAAAGTGTGCTTAATAAATTTAAGTGTTTTGTAGTTTAGTTTATTTTGTAGATTCAATAAAGCTTATGGAGGATGGATTGGTCATGATTGATGGATTGTATGTGTATACTCGTGTTGGAGATGAAATCGCTTGATCTTCCTTACTTGGCGACTCATCATATGGAGATCAATTGCAATTTCTTAGCCCGGGAAGTTTCGTTTCTCTTGGACTATTTATTTATTTTCCTCACTTTTCATGCTTTGAAGTTTATTTTCATATTGAGTCTAATCCAAAACTTAAGGGTGAGGGGAAATAAATGAGAAAACGAAACCAATTTTTATTATCTAATTTTCTTTTGGGCTATTATCAAATAAAAATATAATAATAATAAAGGAAGAGTTTGTATACTTGTTTGCCCTTAGGATCTGGATGTTTTCACACGTTTGTATGTAAATATATTTCAATAATCGTCCATATGGTTAAAAAAAACAATAAATATATATATATAGATACATATATATATATATATATATATATATATATATATATATATATATATATATATATATATATATATATATATATATATATATATATATATATATATATATATATATATATATATATATATATATATATATATATATATATATATATATATATATATATATATATATATATATATATATATATATATATATATATATATATATATATATATATATATATATATATATATATATATATATATATATATATATATATATATATATATATATATATATATATATATATATATATATATATATATAATAAAATAAGTTTTTATGAGATCACACTTGTGTGATATAAGTGTATATGCGTGAGAAAGAGGCAACCTTTGGAATAAAACCCAAATAGCCTTTTACACTTTCTTTTTAGCTAGTTGCATCGATTAGTTAACCACCTAAATTAACCCCTTTGTTAGCACTCTCGTCTAGTGCTAGATACCCTTAGAACACGTATTGAGCCATTCTTTTCATTTTTGTTAAATCCACTAAATTTCTTTTAACCTTAAACCATAGCCTAACCCGTGTCGAAGACTAAATGGTGGGTTGCTAGTTGCATGGTATGTTGGATCGTTTTTGATGATTTATAGTTGCCACACTTTGCTATGTGTGTGTGCCACTCCAAAAAAATGGAGAGGGCACACTTCTATTTGTATTTTTTGTGGTGTGTGCTTAAGCGAAGTGTGAGGGGAGCATGTGATGTATGTTGAAAAAAAAGAAAAAAAGAGGGGGTGAGAAAAGAGAAAAAGAAAGAAAAAAGAATAAGTCATCGAGAAACAAAAAGTTAAAAAAATGTGATGACAAAAATAGCCAATGAGCTATATTATGAAGATGAAGGAAGATGAAGTATGTTTGGACATCGATTAGCCAATGTGCTAAGACGTGATATATTAGTGTTAATCGATATGTGTTGAGTAAAGCTCGTATCTATAATCATTTTTGGGCTTGTGAATTGTTCGGTAACTAGCAACGTGGGACTTAGACTTTTAACTTGTAAATTCGTGATACCTCTCTCATAAAATTCCCATGTCTTATCCTTACCCATTAACCTAAAGCCTTAGCCTTGTAACCCGAATAAAATTCCTCTTTAGATGTGTACACTTGGTGCTCATGCTATTTGGTTTAGTCTTGTTTGTACTTGGTAGATTTGCATCTTATTTTTTTAAACCATTTTTATGCACCATGTGGGTTGTATTTTATTTTATTTGCTTGAGGACAAGAAACCCCTTTAGTGTGAGGGGGTTTGCACCTTTAGTGATTTCGTATATAAAAATAAAATCCCAAAAATATTTCTCTTTTACTTGCTTGAGGACAAGCAAACTCTTAAGTGTGAGGGGTTTGCACCTTTAGCCATTTCTTATAAAAACAAAAAATATTTTCAATTTTTCATAGAATTTTTTAAAAAATTTCTTTTCTTTTAGAACGTAGGTATTTTGTTTATAACTTTAGTTTTCTTTTATTTGCTTGAGGGCAAGCAAAGTTTTTCTTTTCCTTACTCGAGGACGAGCAAAACATAAATGTGAGGGGATTTGATAACGCTCAAATCTAACATATTTCTAGGAGCGTATTCGTGGTGTTTATGCATATATTTATGTGATTATTATGAACTTAAGATACTTAATGAAGCTTATTTGTTATTGTAGGTTCATCAATGGTTACATCACGAGAAATGAAGAAAAGACGAGTATTGGAAGCGAAAGGATGAACGAGACATGAAAGTGGAGCTCTCGTATGATAAATAATACAAAGAATAAGAGTCTTGAAAAGTTTGGAAGAAAGAAAGAAGAAGAAACAAAGAAAAATGACCAAAGAAGAAATAAGGGAAAGTTGGCCCAGTTGCCACCAACAACTTTATTTCTACCACCAGCAAAACTACACCCAGTTGCCACCGGCAAGATCATTTTGCCGCCGGCAAAACTACATCAAGTTGCCACCAGCATGATTCATTCTGCCACCAGCAAAACTCCTGCTGCCATGATAGGTGTGAAAACACCCATCTTTTCTACCACTTAATTACATTAAAACGGGACCTAAACGTATATTTTATGTCGTAAATGGCAGAATTATGCGTGGTTTGTGTTTTTATTGTGTTTCAGGGTCGAGAAGGTGAAAAGTGGAGAAAACACGGCTTTCACGGGCTTTTATTGAAGGAAAAGACAAAAGACGAAGTCGAAAGATCAAAAGTGGAAAAAGAACGGAAGTCCAAGACCAATTCTGAAGATTTATCGAAGAAAAAGTCAAAAGACGGAAGTTTACCAAAAGTCGAAGAACTCAAGTATAATTTATTGAAGAATTACAAGACGAGTTCAAAGAAATCCCGAGCCAAAGTCATTATAGTCCAAGATTTAAGAAGATTAAAGAAAGGAGGGACCTAATGACGCAATTAAGGAAAAGAGGAAAGAGGGGAGGAAGCTTCCTTCCACTAATCCCTTCCTCCCCTATAAATAGACATGACTAGCCATTTGTTTAGGTTGTTGGAGGCTTGACAAGCCTCTCTTCCCCATTTTTTCATTTCTCTTGTTCTTTAAATTTATGATCTTTAATTCTCTTGTAACGCACCTTTAATCTTCTTTTAATTCCAAGTAAGTTTACCTTTAATTATTGTCAATCTCCTTCTACCTTTCTTGTTTGATTTGTTCTTTAATTTAATTGTTCATGTTCTTGAGTTTTTATGATTTTGATCAAGTGGGTTTTGATTAATTTGGTTATGTTTGTTAGTTTTGATGATTTGTTTTGATTGATTATTGTTAATTGATGTTTAGTGGTTATTTTGGGTTAATCTTTTGGTTGATCTTGATTGATTTTGCTTAAATTCGTGTTCTAGTACTTTTCCCTGTTCTTCGTTCCTGCTACTGTTAATATTGCCCAGTTAATGTTCCGAACCGATTTTCTTAAAGTTCCGAACCAAATTTCTTGTCAAAAAAGTTCCGAACCAAATTTCTTTTCAAAGTTCCGAACCGATTTATTCAAAAAGTTCCGAACCGGAACTTTTGAAAAGTTCCGAATAAAAAAAAAAAAAAAACTTCCGAACCAATTTTTTCAAAAACTTCCGAACCAATTTATTCAAAAACTTCCGAACCAATTTTTTCAAAAACTTCCGAACCAATTTTTTCAAAAGTTCCGAACCAATTTAAAAAACTTCCGAATCAGTTTTAGAAAAAAAAACTTCCGAACCAATGGCAAAAACTTCCGAATCGGAACTTGCAAAGTTCCGAATGAAGTCAACAATTCACGTGCTAGCTTGCATGCTTAGCATGTTTCCCGCCAAAAACAAGCAGCAAGGCTGGCTGCTTCCAGCAGCTAGCCTGCCTGCTTGCTTGTTTATTAGTTTTGTTCCGTAATTGTCTAGTTTTATCTGAAAGTTATTCCGATTTTATTTCTGAAAGTTACGTATTTTTAATTGAATTTTTCATCTAATTTTAAAATTAATATTTTTTCGTAAAGTTCAAGTTTTATCTTTTATTTAGTACCCGCTTTAGGTTTTGCCTTGTTTAGCTTTAAAGTACCATTTTAGTTTTATTCTCTCCTTTTTCATTTAGTAAACTTTATTTTCGAGTCGATAGTTAATTTCTTCGTTTAGTTTTATTTTTATTAATTGTTTCGCTTTAAATTACGTTTTATTATTTGTTTTAATATTCGTTTTAATATCGTTTTAACTTTTAGTTTTTAATATTCACCTTGTTTTACTTTTATTATTTGAACTTGTCTTTAATTTGTTTTTAAATACTTTTCTCATTTACTTTTAAATTAGTTTTAGATAATCAACTTCTTTTTTTTTAACCAAAAACGACTAAGTCGCACTTGAACCGGATATCAATTCGATTAGACACCAAGAAAACGAACTTTTTCAACTAGTAAAATCTCCACATTAAAATGGCGCCGCTGCCGGCTCTTTTCGTGAAGATTGAAGGTTTTTTGTGAGTGACGCGTTGGATTTTGGGATCCGTTCACTTGTGAACGTTATTTTTCTTGTCAAAAATTTTCAAAAATCCAAAAACATTTGAAAAATCATAAAAAGCATTTCTTTTTCAAAGTTTTGCACCAAAAATATTCTTCTTGCTTATCTATCTTTCTTCATGGATTTCTATGTCCATTGCGTCCGGTGTGGGAAACAATTATCTGGGAACAAGTCTTGTCAATGGTGTACATGTGAGCGGTGCGAAAACGATATCGACTACACACAATCCGGATTTTGTCCTTTGTGCAACTCGACTAATTCGTACTTTTTGAACCTACCTCCTGTTCCCCCGTGCATCTATTGTGGAAGCGATTCTCATTGGCTGGTTTCGTGCCCGGTTCGATACCCGTCTGGTCACGGGCAAGAACCGGGGTACAATTATGACAATGATAATATCTATCCACAAGACGCACTTGATTTTTCTCCATACCCGGTTTGCAACAACTGTCGGGGTCCTCACGATACCTATTATTGTCAACCACTGAATTGTTATGAGCCAAATCCGTGTCCTCAGTTTTCTTCACCTATGGATTATTATGAACCAAACCCGGTTTCTAATTATTCCCTAACCGATGAACAACTATGAGCCACAACCTTGCTATAATTCAGGTTTTCAACACTATGAACCCCCACATCACACCCTCAATCATCAATCCTTTCAGCAAATTCATCTTGACCCACAACTCACTACCTTGAATGAAGAAACACACTCCATTGTTTTGCAACTTCAAGAGGTCGTTGTTTTGGTTAAAGAACTTCGGGACGAGGAAAAGCGACTGCAACAAGAGCAAGTATCTAATCTTAGTGATTATACCCATCCGCTTGTGCGTCAATACTATTATGATGATGATGACAATGATGCTGTATGCACTTTCAACTCATCTTCTGAAGTTGCTGCTCCTACTCTCGATGTTCCTACTGCGTCTAAGGATCTAGATTCGTTGCACGAGCTTAGTGATGTTGGTCTCGACAAAGTATTGGATGATGAGGTTTGTGACTTACCTGCTATGGAGCCTGAGGACGACGTTGCTCTTACAGAAGAAGTCGATCCTACTGATGACGATTCTTCTCTCTGCTATGAGAATTTCACTTTTGAAATTTCTCAATCTCCACCGGAAGATGCGGACGATGACGATTTATTCTCTCCGGTTTACGAGCAGTTCACCGATGAACATGATCTTGTGGATGAGGTGGAAGACGTGCTTCTTCGCGATGGATTACGGAAAGTGCACCTTCTTATTGCTCAAATCGAAACGTTGACTTCTCCTTCTCTTTCCAAGTCTCTACCCCCATCTATTCCTCCCGTTGAAGATAATGACCCATTGCTTGAAGAAATCGATATCCACTCCATCCCTCCAGGTATTGATGACTCTGACACGGAGGGGGACATTATTTTTGATAATTTGCTGCAGGAAAGTATTGACCCAAGTTCCCCTCCCGAGCACCTTCCATCCTCCCTTTTAGCCACTATCACGGAGGATGAGTGCTTGGACCCGGGAGGTGACATTGATTATGCTATCATTAATAACATCACGGCTTTGCCGTTTGCTCAGCATCCATTGTCTTTGGGAGAGGACAATATGCTTACTATACCCAACCTACCTCCCGTGGATCTTGAATTCACATATTATACGTACGTTGAAAGGACCTTTCTCCCTTTCAAGACTTACCCCCCCGCCTCTCCTTTGTTGATGTCCTCCGGGAACGAGGACAAGGTCTTTGATCCAGGTATCACATTCGAGGTTTCCCCATGGACCATTTAATTCGGGGACGAGTCAGGCTCGTGACTCGGTCAACAAAAACAAGTGCTTTTTGGGAGGCAACCCAATTATCTATCTTATTTCACCATAAGTGTAGGGGGAGCCCCGTTGGTGTTTCTTGTTCTCTTTCTTATCATATGCAGGGATTAGAGCTTCAAAGACACACTCTTGATGACTTTTGACGAACCGTGATTCCGTGTTCCCTTCTTCCTGGTTCTATCCTAAACTCTTTTCGATTCACTATTTTATATTTCTCAATATTAAAATAGGAATCTCTTTAGTTGTCTTTTCCTTACGCGATTTAAACAAAGTGCACAATGTCCTAAGTGTAGGGGAGTTTACTCCCACATGCTTAAACATTGAGGACAATGTTTATATTAAGTATAGGGGGGACTTCTATCGAAGTTAAGTGGTCTTTTCCTTGTATTTGCCCTCATTTTAACCGGAAAATCAATTTTTCGACATTTTTCAAAATTTTTAATCTATTTTGGCCTAGTTGTAGGCCCCTTTATTTTTGCTATTTTTCTCCTATTTTAATAAAATGGTTTTAACAAGTTTAGTTATCTTAGATATATTAGGCCTGATGTGAATTTTTTGACTCAACCCGAGTTTACTTATCCAAGTTCACTCTAGCTAGTATCCTTAACCATGTAGACCTTATTTGGTTTATTAGGCTAAGCATCCACGAGTCTCATTCCTTGAGATTTTAAATTGTGGAGAACGAGAAATGATAGAGTTGGTTACAAGTTTGGTATTCTCTCATTAACTTATGTGAGTTAATTATGATCTTTTTCTCCCATCACTTGCTAATAAATTATCTGCAATAAGTAAGGTCGTACGATTTGAAAAGTTACTTAGCTTCTAGCCCAAGATCGTTTAAAAGTTGCTCGGTAATGACGAGAGTTCATAGCCAAGGCATAACTTATGAAGCGGGGCGCGAAGATTGGCGAGTCCGAATAGGCCCTAACAAGGCACGAGGATTCCATTTTATTGCTGAAGATCCAAGGTGATGTGAAAAGCATTATTCCCAAAGTCAATATGAAGGATCAAGACTCACGACGAAAAGCAATCAACTCCCATAAAGATCATGGAGAAGTCTATCCGAAAAGACCCTAACAAGGTATGAGGATAAATAGATCCAAGTCCGAAAAGGAGGCGGATCGTTGTATCTCGAAATCCCAAATAGAGATTGAAGAAATAATCATGAAGTCGTGGTCAACAAAGTTGGAGTACCCCTCAAAAGTCTCCAAGTGGAGAAACTCTATTATGATGAGAAGACCATTATCTCAAGAACGTCTCTCGAAGATATGAAGTATGAAGTACATGCCAAATATCGGCCCGAGAAAGGTCTCAAATCGTGAACCGAGTTATGCCAAGATATGAACTTTTTGATATCCCGAGAAGCAGTTTTAAGAGATTTTGTCCTTTAGCTAACTATTGATCAAATCGTCCTACTTTGCTTTCAGCCTTAATAAATTATCGGAATAAGTCAACAATGCATCCTCGTGATCATTCAAGACATCAATAAAATATAAGAGTTACCCATAGGAATAAGGGAGTTTAAGTGATTAATTGAACCGCATGAGTAAATGTTTGTTATGCTAACTTGTACTAACAATGATCTTGTTTTTAAGCTTGGCATGGGGAACGTGAAACTTGAGGGTGATAAACATTCATGACACACAAGCCCTAATGTAAGTCTTAGATTTCTTTACATGTTCTTCCTTGATTGCATCTTGTTATTTTCTATCTTTTTGATTTTCCTTAGTTGTTTAATAATGGCCAAAGTAGGTTGATTATGATGGGAAGTGTAAACCTTGCTTTATCACTAAGCATTGCATGAGGGCATTGCAATGGTTAAGTGTAGGGGATTTGATAGGTGTGAAAACACCCATCTTTTCTACCACTTAATTACATTAAAACGGGACCTAAACGTATATTTTATGTCGTAAATGGCAGAATTATGCGTGGTTTGTGTTTTTATTGTGTTTCAGGGTCGAGAAGGTGAAAAGTGGAGAAAACACGGCTTTCACGGGCTTTTATTGAAGGAAAAGACAAAAGACGAAGTCGAAAGATCAAAAGTGGAAAAAGAACGGAAGTCCAAGACCAATTCTGAAGATTTATCGAAGAAAAAGTCAAAAGACGGAAGTTTGCCAAAAGCCGAAGAACTCAAGTATAATTTATTGAAGAATTACAAGACGAGTTCAAAGAAATCCCGAGCCAAAGTCATTATAGTCCAAGATTTAAGAAGATTAAAGAAAGGAGGGACCTAATGACGCAATTAAGGAAAAGAGGAAAGAGGGGAGGAAGCTTCCTTCCACTAATCCCTTCCTCCCCTATAAATAGACATGACTAGCCATTTGTTTAGGTTGTTGGAGGCTTGACAAGCCTCTCTTCCCCATTTTTTCATTTCTCTTGTTCTTTAAATTTATGATCTTTAATTCTCTTGTAACGCACCTTTAATCTTCTTTTAATTCCAAGTAAGTTTACCTTTAATTATTGTCAATCTCCTTCTACCTTTCTTGTTTGATTTGTTCTTTAATTTAATTGTTCATGTTCTTGAGTTTTTATGATTTTGATCAAGTGGGTTTTGATTAATTTGGTTATGTTTGTTAGTTTTGATGATTTGTTTTGATTGATTATTGTTAATTGATGTTTAGTGGTTATTTTGGGTTAATCTTTTGGTTGATCTTGATTGATTTTGCTTAAATTCGTGTTCTAGTACTTTTCCCTGTTCTTCGTTCCTGCTACTGTTAATATTGCCCAGTTAATGTTCCGAACCGATTTTCTTAAAGTTCCGAACCAAATTTCTTGTCAAAAAAGTTCCGAACCAAATTTCTTTTCAAAGTTCCGAACCGATTTATTCAAAAAGTTCCGAACCGGAACTTTTGAAAAGTTCCGAATAAAAAAAAAAAAAAAACTTCCGAACCAATTTTTTCAAAAACTTCCGAACCAATTTATTCAAAAACTTCCGAACCGATTTTTTCAAAAACTTCCGAACCAATTTTTTCAAAAGTTCCGAACCAATTTAAAAAACTTCCGAATCAGTTTTAGAAAAAAAACTTCCGAACCAATGGCAAAAACTTCCGAATCGGAACTTGCAAAGTTCCGAATGAAGTCAACAATTCACGTGCTAGCTTGCATGCTTAGCATGTTTCCCGCCAAAAACAAGCAGCTAGGCTGGCTGCTTCCAGCAGCTAGCCTGCCTGCTTGCTTGTTTATTAGTTTTGTTCCGTAATTGTCTTGTTTTATCTGAAAGTTATTCCGATTTTATTTCTGAAAGTTACGTATTTTTAGTTGAATTTTTCATCTAATTTTAAAATTAATATTTTTTCGTAAAGTTCAAGTTTTATCTTTTATTTAGTACCCGCTTTAGGTTTTGCCTCGTTTAGCTTTAAAGTACCATTTTAGTTTTATTCTCTCCTTTTTCATTTAGTAAACTTTATTTTCGAGTCGATAGTTAATTTCTTCGTTTAGTTTTATTTTTATTAATTGTTTCGCTTTAAATTACGTTTTATTATTTGTTTTAATATTCGTTTTAATATCGTTTTAACTTTTACTTTTTAATATTCACCTTGTTTTACTTTTATTATTTGAACTTGTCTTTAATTTGTTTTTAAATACTTTTCTCATTTACTTTTAAATTAGTTTTAGATAATCAACTTCTTTTTTTTTTAACCAAAAACGACTAAGTCGCACTTGAACCTGATATCAATTCGATTAGACACCGAGAAAACGAACTTTTTCAACTAGTAAAATCTCCACATTATGCCACTTCTCCAAGTAATCTTAAACACCTCCATTACTTCACCTTGCTCGCCAAGTTCAGCCATAACTCCATTGTAACTCCTCCAAGCTTCATTACACTCATTATTACACACCTTTGGCTCCAAGAAAAGTGCTTGGTGGCCAAGGCCATTTCAAGTATAAATAAGACCCATGGGTAGTGTTTTCTATCAATCTATCTTATTCCATCTCATCTCATCCTATAATCCATCATACTTCTGTGTTTTGATATAACCCCTCACCCATGTGGTGGTGAGGGGTGGAATTGGTAGCCATGTACATGTAATAAGCTATTGAAGAAGTAGAGAAGAAAGCCACACCACTATAAACCATCCAATCTCCAACAATCCTCATTCCCAAACACCCCAAAAGGCTCTATACTCGCAACAAGAGGATGATGTCCATGAAGGCTATGGGTAGGACGAATTGTATTTTGGTTGTTCATTTGGTTATAATCATTTGGACACTTTGCTGTTATGGATTCTAATATTTGGTAACTTCTTCTTTATTATTAAATCATGTTTATGTTCATGTTTATGGTGACTCTTGTGTTTTGTGATATTGTGAATGTTTTGATACTTGTATTGTTTATATGAAAACTTGTGATAAATGGATGTTTGGATTTTATTAGTGCTTGTCATTAGATTATGGTCATAACATTATATTTGTTTGAATTGAAACTTGTTCTTGTTTGTCATTTTGGTTAATCATTGTTGAGTCTATATGTCGAAATTATTCTCAATATGGTTGATTTCAATTCGTTTACCCACAAATGATTTTGTCTTGTGCTTGTGAAGATTGTGCAAGAGATTTAATAAACATAGCAAGTAATGGTTTAATCTAGATTATAGGTCGAAAGGAGTCTTTTGAATATATTGTTCTAATCATCTTTCAAGTAAATGGAACTTATCAAATTGATAACACTAAGTCTATGGGTCGAAAGGATTCTTGTTGTTGTTGGTTTAGGAATAAGGCTCATGAGTGACCACTTGATTGAGACTTATGTATATTTTATTTATAAAGCACTAGTGTCTTATTATTGGTTCTATAGGTCGAAAGGATTGCCCTTAATATGTTTTCCAAACTATGCATCCTAATATCCATGTGATCATTTGACCATACATGTATGTTTTTTGTGTGCTTGTGCCTTTAAACGATTCTCATGGTGGTTTGATCGTGACAATCATACTTACCATTTGTTACAAACAAACTACACTTGAGTATAACCAAGTCCCATGGGACGACCTTGACTTACCAATCTAATTGCAACATGACTAGAGTATACATGCTCGAATTTTTGTTCCTAATTAACATCGGTAATTCTTGTTTATAAATTTAAAACCTAGTGTGGAAAGATCGCCATCATCAAGTTTTTGGCTTCTTTTATTTATTTGTTAGAATTGTGTTCTTGAACGAATTGTTTCATTAACATAACCACCAACGGAGCACATCACTTCCCCTTGATCCATGCATTCTTCCCCTTTTTGTCACATCAACTCAAAAGGGATCGTCTTCCCCTTAAGAAGAGCATGTCGAATCCAGTAGGCTCCTTGGAGTGATCACTGATGAAGAAAATCAAGTAAAACGAATTTTATGAAGAAGTGGAATCTCCCAAACTTGTGTCTTATGTCTTGCACTAACCACGTGGCGTCGAGCTCGAACAAAATCCTCAAATAAATGAGACACTAACCACAATAACGTAACCCCTTCAAGTGATAACAAATGTACGCATATAGCACTATGACAATAGATCGTACCCCTTCGCTAGATATGCCAAGTCTTCATCACCATACATACCAAGCAAGTTATCTTAAAAGGTTCATCACGTCTTTTAAGATATGATAAGAACACTAAACTTGTGAAAATCAGCTGCAATATCAAATAAGTAATAACCAAGTGGATTCGTCAATAAATCTCCTTAGCGAAATGATCATGGATGAGAACTCCTCCTCCCGTAACAGTAGTGACATCAGACTAGTCACTAAACCAGAGTAGTAACAATCTTACTTGACTAGTAGGAACCAAAACCGATCAAAGAAAATTAGTATACAACAAGCCAACAGGAACCATAATGAAGTCAGCAAGAACATAAGCCTACCAGTAGGAACAAACTAGTAGGAACCGTCCAGTGGTACGAACCAGTAGGAACCGACTAGTAAGAACTGACCAATAGGAACCGATGATTCAACCAGGAGGAACCATCGAATATTACCAAGAGGAACCGAGAACACAACCAACATGAATATATATGACCAGTAGGAACCATAGCTCACCAGTAGGAACATAATGAAAACCTACCAGTAGCATCTCAAAACCCATTCGTCTCCTTTTTAACACATATTCTGTCACGAGGCTGTCGCCAAGCTGTTGCTGTTACAAACAAAGATTAGATATGGACAGTACTTATAAAAAGCCCAGCCCATAAAGCAACAAACCACGTCCAAAACATCACCACCATACGTCCAAACCATCACACTAATATACTCCCATAAAATCTGCATATATATCTTTCAAAAATTTATGAGATATTATAAGGTCAAATATTAGCGCTGAAAATCAGGAAACCATAAATTCCATTAAAATTTATCCACGTTCAACCATAATCCACTCTTACACACGTCTGCTTTCATAAATAGCTCATATCTATTAATCTCAAAATAAATTCTCACCACGTCAACATAGACTTTCATAATAGAGGAACGAATATCCTCTCATAAAATCAAAAGCTTACGAGATCACCTCCTAAAAATCAGTAATATGTAACAGACTTTTAAAGCGTTAATTTAGGAAAGAATCACTCCCAAAGTAAAGTCATGATTAAACCCAGTGATATCTCCATAAATCATGGAAGTCATACACAAATATCACAACGTATGATATTGACATCAGGAATAGCTTCCAAAAATAGCGCAAATCCTCACCCATGTTATGTCATAATTCCTTAAAATCAAAGAAAGGATCCTACGTGTCAATGCATACTTACGTTTCCACAGAATAATTAGGAGCACATACCATAAACTGCTTTCCATATTTGTTGTCAGTAAACATAAACCGATATATGAAAAACTATAATCCCGAAGAATCAGCGATATCCACTTATCCTCGCTTTTGAAGCACATACTATCGGGACCACAACAGCAGAAATCAAAAGGACGAAAGCAGAGAAATAAAATGAAAAGTACATACCATAGTGTACGATTGCATCTTTTCTGGTGTCCAACCCCTGTCCCATGTCATGTCCCTTTCTGGGAACATGAATCAAGCAGTACTCTCCTATTTTACCCATGTGAAGAACCCAAACAGTTACGTGGTAGAAAACCATGGGGTCCTCTTCCATGGCAGTATGCGCGTCATGGACCACACAAAGTATGTCCAATCTTGCTCATTCTTTGTACGCCTAATAGTATTCATCAGATCTTCAATCAGAAACCCTAAACAAATTAGGGTTTTCATTCAGCCTGATGGTGGATCTTCTGGTTACAGCAATCATCATGAAACACCAGCAGCAAAACAATTTCGTCATGATCATCAGAACATGAATCTAAGGTTTGAACGAACCACCAAAACCCAAAGTTAGTATTATTATCAACGTACCAGCAACATCATGTGAACAACAGCAACAATCATGTGGGGTTGGGAAAAACCCTAGATCAACAGGAACACCAACACCACACAAACCTGCTTCCTCTATAAAAAAAACGAATCTAGGGTTTTATTACAAACCCTAAGCATTAAGAACAGCAGCCGTCTTCACCTTCTATAGCAGCAATGATAGGTGTGTAAACACCCATCCTTTTACCACTTAATTCGGGCTAAAACAAGACCAAAACACGTATTTAATATCATTTGTTTGGAATTATGCGTGGTTTTTGTGTTTATTGTGTTTTCAGAGCCAACCGGATAAATATTAAAGAAAACATGGGATTGCACGGGATTTATCAAGGAAAAAGACTCAAGATAAAGTCTACTGTCCAAGAGATGCAAAAGATTTGAAGTCATTGGGCCTATTCGAAGATTTATTGAAGAAAAGGACTAAAGACGGAAGATTTTCATAAGTCGAAGAAACTCGAGTCTATTTAATGAAGAAATTAAAAGACGAGTTGGATTTAATCGACGACAAATCCCGAATCAGAATCGAAAACGTCAACTTTTCTGAAAAGACGAGAAGACAAGAAGAAAGGGAGAAAGCCCACTCACCAACCAACCACTAGGAGTATAAATAGTTTTTCCCTTCACACAATTAGGGAGTTAGTTCATTTTTTTTCTTTCTTTCCCAGGCTTTTGTTCGTTCCATCACCAACTCCATTAGGGATTTTGGTGATTTTCATCTTTTTCTTTCAATCTTGTAATCCTTAATCATTAACCTTGTTACTTTTACATTAATTAATCTATTCCATCTTTTCATTCATCTTGTTCTTCATCATCATCTATTGCAAGTTTCTAAGTTTCTTATTTGATTCAAGTTTGATTTCAAAAAGTTGTTGATTTAGTGTTTTTATTGGTGGGATTTGTTTCTTATGGTATGTTAATGATTATTGGTTAGTTTGGTAAAACCTTTTTGAGTATTTTTGTGTTTAGATTGAAAAATCGTTTTGGTTCTGCTGTTACTGTTCTTCGTTACCCAGACTTTCCGAACAAGACGAACTTTCCGAATAGGCGAATTTGTGTTTCCCTTATTCGGAATATTGGATATTCCGAATAAGGGTGTTTCCATTTCTGTTACTCGGAATATTTTTCCGAATAGCCAAGTTTTATTTTCCCTTATTCGGAACATTTTAATTTTTCCGAATAGCCTTATATTCCGAATAGCCATTATATTCCGCATAGGCTTTGCATTCCGAACAGTGCTCTTTTTCCGCATAGACTTGATCTTTCCGAATAGGCATGTTTTTCCGAATGGGCATATTTTCCGCATAGACAAGATTTTCCGAATGGCCAATGTTTTCCGCATAGGAGATCTTTCCGCATAGGAGATCTTTCCGCATAGGGATTATTTTCAGCATAGGGTATTTTTCAGTAAGAGTATTTTTCTGCTTTATCATTTAATTGCTTTTATCTACTGTTCCGGCTTTAATCGTTATTCGCTTCACTTATTTAGAATAGAAAACCAAATCCACTTTTTGTCACCAAGAACAAATCATTCCACTTTTAACTGAGATCAATTCGAGAGGATACCGAGACTTTAATCTGAACCCATTGCAAAACAATGTATCAAATGGCGCCGCTGCCGGCTCTTCTCGTTAAGATCAAAAGTTTTTTGTGAGAACTTGGATTTTGGGATCCGTTCCCCGTGAACGTTACTTTTTCAAGAAAACTTTCAAAAACACTAAAAAATATAAAATTTTCAAAAATCCTAAAAATTAAAAAACAATAAAAACCAAAAATATTTTTGCTTTGTTTTTCTTTGTTCGTTCTTTTGCAGGTGTATGCGCACTCGATCCACGTCTTATCAAGAGCCCGAGCCTCTCGATAACTTAGACATGGCTGGTGTACAAAACAACAATAACATACCACCTCCGAACAACAATAATAACAACAACAACCCGCCTTTCAACAACATGAATAATAACAACAATGAGCACCTTCCGGATAACCGCCCAATGATTGAATTGTTGCAAGCTCATGTCGATGGCAATATGGATCCAATTGTTATTCCACCAATTGCCGCCAACAATTTCGAGATAAAGTCAGGCTTTATCCAGATGGTCTCAGCTCAACCATTCTTTGGACGAACCATTGATGACCCACACGATCACATCAAGAGATTTCTACAACTCACGAACACGGTCAAGTTCAATGACGTTCCACAAGAAGTGATAAGGTTACAACTTTTTCCCTTTTCTTTAGAGGGACAAGCCCGGCATTGGCTTGCTAAGGAACCGCCACAGAGTATTCTCTCGTGGACGGATTTGGAAACAAAGTTTATCAACTACTTTTTTCCACCCTCTCGTACTACCGCTTTGCGGAATGAGATTATAACCTTTGAACAAAAGTACGACGAGTCATTCAGTGAATCCTGGGATCGCTTTAAAGATCTTTTAAGAAAATGCCCACAACATGGTTTTACCAAAGTTCATCAAATAAATACTTTTTACAATGGTTTAAGCATGAATGACCAAGATTCACTGAATAGTGCCTCGGGGGGTAATTTATTGGCTAAGACTTCCAATGCTGCTTGGGACATCATTGAGAACAAATCTCGTGTTCAAACCAAGAGTGTTAGGACCAATGTTGCTAGTGCTAGCACTAATGACAGCGACAAGCGATTAGACAAAATCACCACGCTTCTTGAATCGCTTGTCACCCACACCGTCAGCAACAACAACAGCAACAACGCCAAAAATGCACAAGTGAACGCTGTCAGCCAACCTTGTGAGATATGCGGTGGTCCCCACTCTTACACAACTTGTACCGCCACCCAAGATTACCCTGCTGAGAATGTGAATGCGGCATATGGCACCTATCCTCAACCCGCTTATCAAGCAAAACCTCAAGGTGACCGTAACTTGCTCAGCTACCGCAGCAACAACTATCTTTCACCACCTGGTTTCCCTCCTACCAACCCAAACCAACAACAAAACCTTAACCGCTCTCCTCAACAACAACAACAACCTCGACAACCATACATCCCACCTCACAAGCAACAACAACCACCTCCACGTAACAATCAAGTCTACCAACAACCTGCTTACCAACCACCTGCATACAATGCTCCTCCCAACCAAGCCACCACTACATTACACCAAGAGGTTGCAACCTATATGAGGACCAATGATGTGATAGTGGGAAATCTCCAAGAGGAAGTACGCAATTTGAAGGCCGATCTGGTAAAGCAAGGAAATGATTTGAGAGCCGATATGAGAAATACGTTGGATACCCAAACAACTGATCTGAGGAACATGATGGCTAGTTTCTTCAATGGTAATCAACCCTCTTCTTCGGGTACTCTTCCGAGTAACACCGTTGCGAACCCAAGAGGGGAGATGAAAGCAATCACCACTCGAAGTGGTAAAGGTACCAAGGAACCCGAGCTTCCTATACCTCCACCGGTGATTGTGACTCAGGAGAACGAGTCGCCTGCTTCTATTCCTCCTCCTTCTCCTTCCCCAATTTCTCCACCTCTTCTTTCTACCCCTCCTCCACCCGTGGTTGTGAGTGATCCTATTCCCCTAAAGACTTCCTCTTCTTCCAATATACCTTATCCTTCAAGGTTGAGGAAAGAGAAGCAAAAGAGCAAGGATGATATTCAAGTTTCGAACTTCCTTAAAATGTTCAAAAAACTGAATTACAATATCTCCTTCGCTGAGGCTCTCGCTCACATGCCCAAGTATGCCAAAATGTTTAAAGATCTTCTGAGCGACAAGGAAAAGCTCCTCGATCTCGCCAACACCCAACTTAATGAGAACTGCTCTGCAGTGCTCTTAAGGAAATTGCCAATCAAGCTTGGTGATCCGGGTCGTTTTCTTATCCCTTGCAATTTCCCGGGAGTAGAGAATTGCATGGCCCTAGCCGATCTAGGTGCCAGTATTAATCTCATGCCTCTAAGTGTTTGGAAGCAATTATCTCTCCCAGAGCTAGTCCCCACTAAAATGACTTTGGAATTAGCTAACCGTACGGTTGCTTATCCAGTGGGGATAGCCGAAGACGTCAATGTAGGAGTCGACAAATTCACCTTTCCTGCTGATTTTGTTGTCGTCGACTACGAGATGGACCCTCGTGTGCCACTCATTGTTGGTCGTCCATTCTTGAGGACCGGTCGCATTCTCATTGATGTTGAAGCCGGTGAGTTTATCATGAGAGTGGGTGACGATAAAGTAGTCTTCAACATGGGAAAGTTATCTAAACAGCCTTCTTCTTCCGAGAGTGTTAATTGTATTGACGTTCTTGATGAGGCTTGTGAAGAACACTTCAAGGATGCTTGTAAAAACATTCCTACCTCTCTTCCCAATGTTGAGACCGTTTCCTCTATCGACTCATCACTATCTCTATTTGGAGAAAGTGATTTCCTTTGGAAAGATTTGGAAGCCACCTTGGAAGATGTGAAGCAAGACAATGACGATTCTACTGCCACTTGGGATGACGACCTCAGTTTCATTGCAAACCTCCTCAAAGAAGACAATCCTTCCCCTCTATCTCCCACTATTATTGCTATCGAGACTCCGACTTCGAACACGCCTCCCGTCGACAATCCTCCGGATTTGGAACTTAAGGAGTTGCCGCCCCATCTTGAGTATGTATTCCTCGAAGACGAGAAGAAGTCGCCAGTCATCATTGCTAAGGATTTGAAGGATGAAGAGAAAGCCCGACTTGTTGCTGTATTGAAAGATCATAAGAAGGCTATCGCTTGGAAAATCTCGGATATTCGTGGAATTGATCCTCACTTCTGCACACACAAAATTCTCATGGAGGACGACTATAAGCCCACTATTCAAAGCCAACGAAGGGTGAATCCAAAAATACATGAAGTCATCAAAACAGAGGTTCTCAAACTTCTTGATGCGGGTATGATTTACCCTATTTCGGATTCACCGTGGGTTAGTCCAATCCATTGTGTGCCCAAAAAGGGCGGAATAACCGTTGTTCCCAATGAACACAACGAGTTAATTCCCACTCGTCTCGTTACTGGGTGGAGAGTTTGTATAGACTACCGCAAACTCAATGATGCCACGAGAAAGGATCATTTCCCTCTACCTTTCATGGACCAAATGCTTGAACGATTAGCCGGTAATGAATATTACTGCTTTCTTGATGGTTTCTCGGGTTATTTCCAAATACCCATCGATCCCCAAGATCAAGAGAAGACTACATTCACTTGTCCCTATGGCACCTTCGCTTACAAAAGAATGCCTTTTGGCTTATGTAATGCGCCCGGGACTTTCCAAAGGTGTATGTTAGCTATCTTCCATGACATGGTTGAACAAACCATGGAAGTCTTCATGGATGATTTCTCGGTCTTCGGGGATTCCTTCTCTGCTTGCCTTGCCAATTTAGAACATATTCTAAAGCGGTGCGAAGACACTCGCCTCGTTCTAAATTGGGAAAAATGCCATTTTATGGTAAAAGAAGGCGTCGTGCTTGGACATAAGATTTCGAAAGCCGGTCTTGAAGTTGACCGTGCTAAAGTCGATGTTATCGCAAAGTTGCCTCCACCTTCAACTGTGAAGGGTGTGAGAAGTTTCTTGGGTCATGCGGGCTTCTATCGTCGATTCATCAAAGATTTTTCTCAAATCGCTCGCCCGATGACCCACCTCTTGGAAAAAGATACTCCTTTTATCTTTTCTAAAGAGTGCCTTGAAGCCTTCAACTCGCTTAAGGATAAGCTCACTAAGGCACCCGTCTTGGTTACCCCTAATTGGGAGCTGCCCTTTGAGTTGATGTGCGATGCTAGCGATTTTGCTATTGGAGCGGTTCTTGGACAAAGAGTGAACAAACACTTCCAACCGATCCATTACGCTAGCAAGACAATGACTGGGGCACAATTGCATTATACGACAACCGAAAAAGAGCTTTTAGCTGTTGTCTATGCTTTTGAAAAATTCCGCCCCTATCTTGTCCTTTCCACCACCATTGTGTACACTGATCATTCCGCGTTGAAGTACTTGTTGACAAAGCAAGATTCCAAACCAAGACTTCTTCGCTGGGTTTTGCTGCTCCAGGAATTTAAAATCGACATCCGCGATAAAAAAGGAGCAGAAAACCTAGCCGCGGACCATCTTAGTAGACTTGAGGATCCTTACCAAGGGGATCATCCGACCAAAGAAATCAATGATTCTTTTCCCTTGGAGACCTTAATGTCTATAAACTCGAAGCCGAATGAAACCCCGTGGTTTGCAGACTTTGCAAACTACTTGGCGGGTGGAATTCTCAAGGAAGGGTTGACGTCCCAGCAAAAGAAGAAGTTCTTTACCGACATCAAGACTTACTTTTGGGACGACCCTTACCTATTCAAACAATGTGCCGACCTGATTATCCGTCGATGTGTTGATGGACCGGCAGCGTCTGAAATCCTTGATGCTTGCCACAAAGGACCAACCGGTGGTCACTTTGGTCCCAACTACACCGCTAAAAAAGTGTTTAATTCGGGATTTTATTGGCCCTCCATATACCGTGACACTCACGATATGGTCAAACGATGTGATGTTTGCCAAAAGCAAGGCAAAATCACACATAAAGACGAGATGCCTCAGAATTTCATTCAAGAGTGTGAAATTTTTGATGTTTGGGGTATCGACTTTATGGGGCCATTCCCTTCCTCTAAAGGAAACAAATACATCCTTGTAGCCGTTGACTACGTTTCTAAGTGGGTTGAAGCCAAAGCCTTGCCTACTAATGACGCAAGGGTGGTTTGTAACTTTTTGAAAGCTCTTTTCGCTAGATTCGGTGTGCCTCGCGCCATTATTAGTGATCGTGGGACTCATTTCTGCAATGACCAATTTGCTAGAGTCATGGCTAAGTACGGTGTAAATCATCGTCTTTCCACAGCCTACCACCCACAAACTAATGGCCAGGCTGAAATATCCAACCGAGGACTAAAGCGAATTTTGGAAAGAACCGTGGGAGAGCATCGTGCCGCATGGGCTGATAAACTCGATGATGCTTTGTGGGCTTTCCGTACTGCTTACAAGACCCCGATCGGCTGTACGCCTTATCGTCTTGTGTACGGGAAAGCGTGCCACCTCCCCATTGAGTTGGAGCACAAGGCTTATTGGGCCTTGAAGTGGGCTAATTTTGATATAAACAAAGCCGGTGACCTACGCAAAATCCAACTCAATGAGCTCAATGAACTTCGGAATGAGGCTTATGAAAATTCTTTGATCTATAAGGAAAGAACTAAGCTCATTCACGACTCCAAGATCAAAAACCGAGAGTTCCATGTTGGAGACAAAGTCTTACTTTTTAACTCTCGGTTGAAAATCTTTTCGGGCAAGCTCAAATCTCGTTGGTCCGGCCCATTCACCATTGCCCAAAATTTTCCATATGGTACTCTCGAGCTCGCTCAACCTAATGGACCAAATTTTAAGGTGAATGGCCAACGAGTGAAGTTGTACTTTGGTGAGGACACCTCTAAGGAGGTGATTCCATCCCTCACCACGTTTCCCATGAACTAATTTTGGGTCGAGTCAGGCTCGTGACTCGGTTATAAAAAACAAGCGCTCCTCGGGAGGCAGCCCGAGTATCTATCCCTTTAACCCCCTAAGTGTAGGGGAGGACCTATTTTGGTCGTTTGTGTTTGTGTGGTGATGTGCTTACAGGGATAACTGCAATCTTGGAATCTTTGAAGAACCGTGCTCCCGTGTTATCCAAAATCCGGTTCTATCTCTCTACTATCGTGATTCAATTTTCTTCATATTCACATTTGAAATTGATCACTTTAGTCGTCTCTTCCTTAACTCGAGTTAACCAACGTGCACAATGTCATAAGTGTAGGGGAGACTTTTCCCACATGCTTAAACATTGAGGACAATGTTTATCTTAAGTGTAGGGGAGACTTCTATCGAAGTTTTAAGTGGACTTTTCCATGAAAATTCCTTCAATTAACCGGAAAATCCTATTTTTCAACATTTTTCAAATTTTTTATTAACTTTGGCCATTTAGTCGTAATTTTTAAATTTTTATCGTTGCTTTCTTATGTATATATTCCACAATAAAGTCAAAAATATTAATAAAGTAGTGTAGCTAGTTTAGAAGTCTTTGACATATTAGGCCCGTTGCGTTTATTTTGACTCAACCCGAATAGACTTATCCAAGTTTATTCTAGCTAGTATCCTTAACCATATAGACCTTAATTGGTTTATTAGGCTAAGTGTCCACGAGTCTCATTACTTGAGATTTTAAATTGTGGAGGACGAGAAATGATAGAGTCAATTATAAGTCGGTATTCTTGCGCAAGCTCACTTGGTGTAATTATTTGCCTATTCTCCCATCACTTGCTAATAATTTATCTGCAATAAGTAAGGTCGTACGATTTGAAAAGTTACTTAGCTTCTAGCCCAAGATCGTTTAAAAGTTGCTCGGTAATGATAAGAGTTCATAGCCAAGGCATAACTTATGAAGCGGGGCGCGAAGATTGGCGAGTCCGAAAAGGCCCTAACAAGGCATGAGGATTCAATTTTATTGCTGAAGATCCAAAGTGATGTGAAAAGCATTATTCCTAAAGTCAATATGAAGGATCAAGACTCACGACGAAAAGCAATCAACTCCCATAAAGATCATGGAGAAGTCTATCCGAAAAGACCCTAACAAGGTATGAGGATAAATAGATCCAAGTCCGAAAAGGAGGCGGATCGTTGTATCTCAAAATCCCAATTAGAGGTTGAAGAAATAATCATGAAGTCGTGGTCAACAAAGTTGGAGTACCCCTCAAAAGTCTCCAAGTGAAGAAACTCTATTATGATGAGAAGACCATTATCTCAAGAACGTCTCTCGAAGATATGAAGTATGAAGTACATGCCAAATATCGGCCCGAGAAAGGTCTCAAATCGTGAACCAAGTTATGCCAAGATATGAACTTTTTGATATCCCGAGAAGCAGTTTTAAGAGATTTTGTCCTTTAGCTAACTATTGATCAAATCGTCCTACTTTGCTTTCAGCCTTAATAAACTATCGAAATAAGTCCAAAAATGCATCTTCATGATCATTCTAAGACAAAAATAAAATATAAGAGATACAATTAGGAATAAGGGAGTTTAAGCATTTAATTAAGCCATGTGTGTAAGTGTTTGATTTACTAACTTATAATAACAATGATCTCGTTTTTAAGCTTAGTTTGGGGAACGTGAAACTTGGGGGTGATAAATCTTCACAACACCAAAGCCCTAATGTAAGTCCTTGATTTCTTTACAAGTTATTTCCATCCTTTTGTTGATTTTAAAGTTTTAAGTTCTCTTAGTATTTTAATTGTTGTTTAGTAGAGTTTAAATAAGGCCAAGGTTGATTGATTATGAGAAAAATGTAAAAATTGCTTTATCACTAAGCATTGCATGAGGGCATGGCAATGGTTAAGTGTAGGGGATTTGATAGGTGTGTAAACACCCATCCTTTTACCACTTAATTCGGGCTAAAACAAGACCAAAACACGTATTTAATATCATTTGTTTGGAATTATGCGTGGTTTTTGTGTTTATTGTGTTTTCAGAGCCAACCGGATAAATATTAAAGAAAACATGGGATTGCACGGGATTTATCAAGGAAAAAGACTCAAGATAAAGTCTACTGTCCAAGAGATGCAAAAGATTTGAAGTCATTGGACCTATTCGAAGATTTATTAAAGAAAAGGACTAAAGATGGAAGATTTTCATAAGTCGAAGAAACTCGAGTCTATTTAATGAAGAAATTAAAAGACGAGTTGGATTTAATCGACGACAAATCCCGAATCAGAATCGAAAACGTCAACTTTTCTGAAAAGACGAGAAGACAAGAAGAAAGGGAGAAAGCCCACTCACCAACCAACCACTAGGAGTATAAATAGTTTTTCCCTTCACACAATTAGGGAGTTAGTTCATTTTTTTCTTTCTTTCCCAGGCTTTTGTTCGTTCCATCACCAACTCCATTAGGGAGTTTGGTGATTTTCATCTTTTTCTTTCAATCTTGTAATCCTTAATCATTAACCTTGTTACTTTTACATTAATTAATCTATTCCATCTTTTCATTCATCTTGTTCTTCATCATCATCTATTGCAAGTTTCTAAGTTTCTTATTTGATTCAAGTTTGATTTCAAAAAGTTGTTGATTTAGTGTTTTTATTGGTGGGATTTGTTTCTTATGGTATGTTAATGATTATTGGTTAGTTTGGTAAAACCTTTTTGAGTATTTTTGTGTTTAGATTGAAAAATCGTTTTGGTTCTGCTGTTACTGTTCTTCGTTACCCAGACTTTCCGAACAAGACGAACTTTCCGAATAGGCGAATTTGTGTTTCCCTTATTCGGAATATTGGATATTCCGAATAGGGGTGTTTCCATTTCTGTTACTCGGAATATTTTTCCGAATAGCCAAGTTTTATTTTCCCTTATTCGGAACATTTTAATTTTTCCGAATAGCCTTATATTCCGAATAGCCATTATATTCCGCATAGGCTTTGCATTCCGAACAGTGCTCTTTTTCCGCATAGACTTGATCTTTCCGAATAGGCATGTTTTTCCGAATGGGCATATTTTCCGCATAGACAAGATTTTCCGAATGGCCAATGTTTTCCGCATAGGAGATCTTTCCGCATAGGAGATCTTTCCGCATAGGGATTATTTTCAGCATAGGGTATTTTTCAGTAAGAGTATTTTTCTGCTTTATCATTTAATTGCTTTTATCTACTGTTTCGGCTTTAATCGTTATTCGCTTCACTTATTTAGAATAGAAAACCAAATCCACTTTTTGTCACCAAGAACAAATCATTCCACTTTTAACTGAGATCAATTCGAGAGGATACCGAGACTTTAATCTGAACCCATTGCAAAACATTGTATCAAGCAACATCATGCACGAATCATCTAGGGTTTGTTGGAAAAACCCTAGATCAGCAGCTTTATTTATTTAAAAACAAAAAATACTAGCGAAAACCTTGTAGATCAACTAGATCGAGAGCTAACAAGCTCTGGTAACACTTGTTGAGTCTTAGGATCTAGACTCATCTGGGATATCATAATCATGATTGTAACATGCACAGCGGAATCATAATAAACACAATCACAATTAAGAACAAGGCTTACACTAATGAAATGATTACTATTAAGATGCTAACTACTCCTGGCGCCTTATAGGGTTGACGCTAGGAGGAACACACACACACCTATGGCTTACATTGTTTGTCAATGAATGAATAAACATGTGTGCTTATCCCTCTTTATATAATAGAGGTACTAGGGTTACATCATAACCCTAACTTACTATAGAAGCTACTATATTACTATTAGGTCCTTCATCTTGTTTTGTCATATCAACTCAAGATCTATAATCCCTAATATATCTGATTACAACTCGGGTTTTATGGATATAAGGTGATTTCATAGCCTCACTTTTAAATTCTTTCTAAATGAATTCAAAACCTGTGAGGGGGATGTATGCTAAAACTAGAATACAAGTGCTTTTTGTATGTTACATGGTATGATTACCGACACTATGTTTACTACTGCCATTATGTCCTTTTTCAATCGCGACCTTTAATCATTCTAGAAATGAGCGCTAATATTGGGAGTAGTACTATTTGGGGACTGGCATTCCCTATCTGGGCAAGTCGCACTTGCTGGAATGCTGATGGTTCCGACCTTGGCTAAACGAATACTGTAACGCCCCATTTTGATAAATGGAATGTCACACGTAATTATGGCGTGTCATCAAAGCATACAAGGATAAATGTCTAAAACATTACATGACCATAGGGATAACCGGAATCAAACATCGGTTCCTAAACATAAGCCCAAAACATAATAAAGCAAAAGAAATGAATGAAAGACTAAACAAGCATAAGTGTATGAAGGCAAAAAGGAAAAGAAGTCTCTAGCAGCTTCCATCCTATGCACGTCCTCCAAATGCTCGAGTCTTTCCTAGGGTACCTGCCGTTTTGGTACATGGAAAGGAAAGTAACGGCTGAGCAAAACGCTTAGTGCATGGATATAGACATAGTATAAATGATTAAAACATAATAAAGACTTAATAGCAGCGGAAATGTATAAGTCTTGGAAAACCTGGAACATGTTCATAAAAATGGTTTTATAGTTTGAAAAGCCTTATGTATATCTTATGAAAACTGTTTTACATATTTTACCATTAGCCAATATAGGTCATGAAAATCCATCGTGCATGAATACTTGGAGGGGTGACCTCGTCATGCAAATTAGAGGGGCTGCCTCTAATTTAATATACTGGTTTGGGTAGGAGGGATCAGCTCCTTGTGAAGGATGCAAGGCACACACCACATTCACACTGAGTAATCTGCTGAAAAACATGTAACTAGGATGCACCCATACGCCCCACATGATAAATATAATAAATGGCCAAAAGCTGAAGGGACGCCACGAGCAATCACTCCGCCGTGGTGAAGTCATAACATCAGTGCCTCTAATGTTATGGTTATGGTACCTCCATAACTAGGTGAAACTGGTCATGCATGTATATGGCTATAGGTATTCTAAATTAAACATAAGCAAGTCAAACATATAAACTTATACTACGGGAAAACATTTGGCTGCATACGGGGAAATCATAATAAGGAAAGAATGTCCATACTGAAAGGACGGGAATCTGTACATTATGCCCAGTGAACGAAGAAGATGAACTAAGGAGAATCCTACTTCGGTATCACTAATGCTACATAAATACATACATGAATAAGTATCTACTTACTAAATACGTAACTGGTTTTATGTCATGTCTTAGCTTATTTTATATGTTCATATCATGTTTCACTGTTTTAAGCCTTAAATTGCGTTTATCTTATATTCTGTCTATTCTGATTAAGTATTTATGGTATTTCATGTATTATTATACTTACTGTGTAATAATAAGTAACTTTCGAAAAATAGCAGGTTTCCTAAAATAGAAAGTTTCCAAAAATAGAAAGTTACCAAAAACAGAAAGTTTCCAAAAATAGAAAGTTACCAAAAATAGAAAGTTACCAAAAATAGAAAGTTTCCAAAAATAGAATTACTGCTTAAAATAGATAAGTTTCTATAAATAGAAAGTTTCCATAAATAGATCAGCTGCCTTAATTAAATAAGTTTACATAAATAGATTAGCTGCCTGAATTAAATAAGTTTCTAAAAATAGAAAGTTTCCATAAATAGATTAGCTGCCTTAATTAAACAAGTTTCTAAAAATAGAATGTTTCCATAATTAGATATAAGCTGGTTAAATAAGCTAAGTATATAAGCCTAAGTGTTTTCATGATTATTTTCTAAGTCATAATGATATAATTTATAGTTTATTAATTATTTCATGTAATTTAAATAAACTATAGGTTAAAATATTTAATTAAAGTATATCATGTTTTTAATTAAATAAAGTTAAATACTTAGGTTAAAACATGTATTATTATTTATTAATAATATAACCTAAGTCATGTTAATTAATTAATTATAACCATGGTTTTTAAATAATTAATTAATTATAAGTCTAGAAAATATAAAATACTTAGGTTAATAATTTCATGATTTTTATAATTAATATAACCAAAGTCATGTTTATTAAATTAATCATGTCATATTTATTAATTTAATTTAACATATGATTATATAAAAAAAATAATTTTAACATAAACCATGAATCGGATCTTGACTAGAACCCATGAACCGGACACGAAATCGACACCATACCCTGAACCACTTCGGGGTTCCCCGTGTCTTGCTGCTGCCGTGGGACCCACACCACCCAACCGGGACCATATGGTCTCGGTGGTGGTCGAGTAGCCAAACCGAGACCCCCTTGGGGTTCGGTTTAGGCGCCAGCCAAAACAAACACCCCTAAAACACCCTTTTTGATTTCTCCAAAAACCATTTACATGTTTGATCTATGTTTTTAATTAGGTTTTTTAAAAACATCATGTTCTTAATTAATTATTAGATCAAATCAAAAAGAAAAAGGATAAAATAATATACCGAATGCGTGGATCTAAACGAGGATGAACAAACACGAACACTTGCACCAAAAACCAAGATCAAAATCAAACAAACAGCCTCCTTGGTGTGTTTGTATTCGGCGGCCAAAAAGAAAAGAGGAGAAGGAGAACTTTTAGGTTTTTGTTAAATCTTCTGTAAAGTGAAAAATGACTAGCTAGTTTTACCTTAACCCCTTTAGTAAAATTTGAGATGGGCTTGGCCCATCTCCTTATTGTTGCCGCGGGTAGGGGCCCCATTTGAGATGGGCTTGAACAAACACGAATACTTGCACCAAAAACCAAGATCAAAATCAAACAAACAGCCTCCTTGGTGTGTTTGTATTCGGCGGCCAAAAAGAAAAGAGGAGAAGGAGAACTTTTAGGTTTTTGTTAAATCTTCTGTAAAGTGAAAAATGACTAGCTAGTTTTACCTTAACCCCCTTTAGTAAAATTTGAGATGGGCTTGGCCCATCTCCTTATTGTTGCCGCGGGTAGGGGCCCCACATAGGGTACCCATACCGTTTTCCGTGTCTCGATGTTTAATTGTCCGTTCGTGTTTATTTGTGTTCGCGTTTAATGTGTTCTCGTTAAATAATTACCGTGACCTAATATATTTATTTACGCTCGTAATAAATATATATACGTAATTAATAATAGTTCGTGATTTAATTACGTTCATGATTTCATGATCGCATGTTCGTGATTAATTATTGTCAAATAATTATTGCGTGCTCGTGCGTAGTAAATACTTATCGTGTTCTAACACGTACGCAATACGTAAAATCCTAACACGTAATCGTAATCATGCTATAATAGGAAAGTTTTAATCTAGTACGTACGATATTAAGGGTACTATTCATGGTAAAATCATGCGGGTTTTACAACTCTTCCCCCCTAAAAAGAATAATTCGTCCCCGAATTATAGATAACGTAACTGGAAGCGTAACATACCCGACTCAAACTGGAAGGGTATGTAAGATAACGAAAAGTGAAGATGACGTGGAACGTGACATGTCTTGAAAGGACATGGAACTTGACGTCACTGAAAGGACATATCTAATTGATAAGAGAAAACGGATAAAAAGTCCGGATGAACTTGTCCGTCTCTGAGTGGCTTCCCTCTTGGAACGATTCCTTCTCAAGGTCTTGCCACGAATGATAAATCTTGGTCCTCCTGACCTTGACTTGAAATGCGAAGAAGTTCTTGGTTATCAACGTAAGGTAGATCCCTTAAATTTGATCGAGGGAATAAGAATTAACGTGTAAGGGCAACTAAAACGTTATCGTGCAAAACACTTCGAACTTAACTGATAATTAGCAACGATGCGCGAGACATAAGGAAACGTAGTACGTGAAAATTTTTGAACGTGATACGTGGAGTTATGATGAGTGTAATATGAGTAAACATATCATGATCCACGATACGTGTAGCATATCTTGATCATGATATGAGGAACGTGGAATGTACATGACATGTGAAACATATCGTGAACATAGAATATAATGGCGGTAACACCAAACGTTACAAGGTGAGACATAGAATATGACGAGAAACGTCTATCTGAGGATAGGGAGTTATACTAAACTTGGGTCTGGTCTCTCAAGTTCTTGCAAAACTTCCCAGAATGAGAAAAAAATTGAACGTAAAATCGTAAGCCGAGATGCCATCATGAACGTGGATAGTGTCATGAACGCGAGCGCGAAAGCAAGTCGTGAAATTTGAACAAGGACGTGAAGTGAATAAGGAGCACAATTATGAATATTTGTCTGACCCGATAACTGAGGGATTGCCAAGTGATCGGATGAGCCTTGGTTGGAACATGTCCGATCAATATGTTGGTTCTGAAATCCTTGCGGATGTAAGGATTTTGCAGATTTGATCAAACTGTTTGCAATAACCCGGATAGCATCATGCTTCTTCTGAGTTTGCATTAATCTGGTAACCAAAATCCGTGGAGATCATGTCCCATTTTAGTTCACAATTTCAGATGATGAAACATCCCAGTTTGTTGGTGTCCTATCTTAGCCTGTTGGTATGTCAGGTACATAGATATGGACGTAGCTGTATCCTGCTTCGTAGAAACTTAATACATAGAAGGTTGTGAAACTCTGAGTCTCTGAATCTAGACTTCTCCTAGCGTAGGATTTTCTAGAGCACCTAATGTAGTGTAGGGTTCTCTCCTTTACGCATAAGCTGAGTCATGGTAAGATTTACCGTAGAAACCCATGTGATTCGGCGTGTCACCGTAAGCAAACAGAATTGATATTGGAAAAAAAAATTGCAGGGTGAAATTTCGCTTGTCATAGAATTTGCAACATAGTGCAGATATGGTCTTCCTGTTCTTTTCTAGGCTTTGAGGGAAATTAAGTTATCCTTAAAGAGAACACTGATGAATCTGCTTATGAGACTAATTCAAAATCGTAAATCTAGCATGACCGAGTCGTGCACGAATAGCAGTCATGGACATGTCCTGCTCTTTCACCCATCACTATTGGCAGCATGATCATGAATCCGATCTTGTCAATACGTGGAGGAGAGTAACGGTTGTAAATGGTGATTTGTTTATAATCGACGGTAGTCGACACATAATCTTATGTTACCGTCCTTCTCCTTGAAGGTTCTTCTGGAGTGTAAGGGACAATTTTGGAATAATCCATTGGCTATGCGTAAAAGGACTTCAGTAGTCGTGTCTTACTGACAGCTAGAAAATTTTAGCAATCATGGCTAACAAATCACGTGCTTGGAAAGCATAGATAATTTGTACAGATTTTCCTGATGGAAAATCAAGCTGAATGTATTCAGGAGCCTGAACATCACTGTACATAATTATGAATCTTAGCATGGTGTGTTGTTCATAGTCCATAATTAGGATAAAATTCATCTCGTGTCTGTCCGAGGAAATGCGTTAGCAGCTTGGATCTCATCATTAAGCTGAAGGAAAACCTTCGTATACGTGGGAATACGAAAGGCGTCCTTCATGGTCATGAATATATGAAATATGGTGAAAGAAATGAAAGTGACATCGGCAACGTGACAGTTCTCACTGATGTGCCGGTAATGGTATTGAAATTCTTGTGGCCTGATTAATACATGGCACAACAAAATGGATATACCCTTGGAGGGTACCCTAAATTTCTTAGAAATGTTCCATAATTAGACGTGAGTCATGTGTCTTGACTCGTGTCTTGAGAAATGTAAGCGTGACATATGTCTTGACTGGTGTCTTGACATGTGTCTTCAGAAAGTATACGTGAGACATGTGTCTTGACTGATGTCTTGACATGTATCTCGAGACGTGAAACAAATAGAACTACAAATATTAGGTTATTATGACAGAATTGGCGGATCGGTTGGACTACTGTTCATTTGTATGTCTGATCACGCCCGCTGTCGGAGCCTCGGTTGCGATTTCTAGGATAGTTGCTGTCATAGTAGTAGTTACTATCGTCTTGTCTGTCAGTTCCATGATGGTCATTCTCATGACCGTGATTCATGTAACTATTCAGTTGGGTGGCCGGCTGGTACCGGTTTGCACTCATATGACTGAAACGACAATTGAATGACGTGTGACATGTAACTAAGAATTTGGGACAATGACAGATGGAGATCGTCTGGTGGTGAAGCATCTTCTCGTCCGATCGCTTTGATCTAACGCCTTTGTCTTCGTCTTGTATGAGCTCCAGGTTGTGAACAACATCAGCATCTCGTAGCGTCTCCAAACATCAGCAGCATCAACCCTAGTAACATCTCCAAGTTATGAGCGACATCGGCAATCTTGTAGAATATCAGCAAGTGAACATACGCCTGAGATGATTTAGAATCGACTAGCGAATACTCGTGAAGTATTACAATTGAAATACACATGGATTAAGGTATGTGAAATACACATGGAATACGGTACATGGAGTACACGTTGAATGCACATGAAATGATCAGTATGGAGTCGATCATTTGTCATAATTTAAGGAAAGTATACCGGTTAAACGGTTAGGATAACCATCATGATAACCTGGCAATGCCAGTATATACCTCATTCTGGTTGCATAGAGAAACGTTAAAGTGTGGTTACACAAAATTCAAGATGGTTTGCCTGAAAACATGATCAATGAAAACCAACCATGACTATCATGAAAGCAGGATTCAATGAAATCTAACTATGTCTTGCATGAAGGCATAATAACAAAAGAGGCGTAAGACGTAATCCACATGAAGACGGAATTATCATGAAGAAACATGAAAGATTTAACATGAAGGAGTGTATAACATAATCAGCATGAAACTGAGTTTAACCATGACAGTATGAAAACATACTTGACATAAAACATATTAACTTATGAGGGGACATGAAAAAAAAAATTATGCCAATAAATCATGAGAAAAAATTTTATTCATGAAAAACAGTGCATGAATGCGTAATGTAGTTTATAAAAACCTTTATATGTGCGAGGCGACGCCTATGGGTCGGTCCCAAAACAAAATACATGGCGAGGGGACGCCTATGGGTCGGTCCCAAAGTTAAAAGTTTCGATAAAAGCACATGCGACTAAATAGGGCCAGTCCTGTACCAACCATTACTTAGTCATAATCCCTACAACAATGATACATGAAACATAAATAAATGAAAATCATCTGTTAAAACTTATCAGAAAAAAATTTTATGTGACTAATTATGAACTATTGGGTTTCAGTCCACATAGCCACAGTTCACGAGGAACATTATACATGAAACAATGACACATAACTACATATGAATGACGGTTTTCCATCCATATTAGTAAAACAATATCGATGAAACATCAAGGTTAAAACCTCAAGGTGTTGAAAACATCATGGTTAAAACAACAATGCGCTGAAAACATCAATACGTAGAATAACAAACGTTGGCTTAGGAAGTTCCTGGTGACTACCCACTAGTCACAGGTCGAGTTTTAGAGCCTACAGGTCGAAGCCTTGGCTCTGATACCATAATTGTAACGCCCCATTTTGATAAATGGAATGTCACACGTAATTATGGCGTGTCATCAAAGCATACAAGGATAAATGTCTAAAACATTACATGACCATAGGGATAACCGGAATCAAACATCGTTCCCAAACATAAGCCCAAAACATAATAAAGCAAAAGAAATGAATGAAAGACTAAACAAGCATAAGTGAATGAAGGCAAAAAGGAAAAGAAGTCTCTAGCAGCTTCCATCCTATGCACGTCCTCCAAATGCTCGAGTCTTTCCTAGGGTACCTACCGTTTTGGGACATGGAAAGGAAAGTAACGGCTGAGCAAATCGCTCAGTGCACGGATATAGACATAGTATAAATGATTAAAACATAATAAAGACTTAATATCAGCGGAAATGTATAAGTCCTGGAACGCCTGGAACATGTTCATAAAACTGGTTTTATAGTTTGAAAAGCCTTATGTTTATCTTATGAAAACTGTTTTACATATTTTACCATTAGCCGATATAGGTCATGAAAATCCACCGTGCATGAATACTTGGAGGGGTGGCCTCGTCATGCAAATTAGAGGGGCTGCCTCTAATTTAATATACTGGTTTGGGTAGGAGGGATCAGCTCCTTGTGAAGGATGCAAGGCACACACCACATTCACACTGAGTAATCTGCTGAAAAACATGTAACTAGGATGCACCCATACGCCCCACATGATAAATATAATAAATGGCCAAAAGCTGAAGGGACGCCACGAGCAATCACTCCGCCGTGGTGAAGTCATAACATCAGTGCCTCTAATGTTATGGTTATGGTACCTCCATAACTAGGTGAAACTGGTCATGCATGTATATGGCTATAGGTATTCTAAATTAAACATAAGAAAGTCAAACATATAAACTTATACTACGGAAAAACATTTGGCTGCATACGGGGAAATCCTAATAAGGAAAGAATGTCCATACTAAAAGGACGGGAATCCGTACCTTATGTCTAGTGAACGAAGAAGATGAACTGAGGAGAATCCTACTTCGGTATCACTAATGCTACATAAATACATACATGAATAAGTATCTGCTTACTAAATACGTAACTGGTTTTATGTCATGTCTTAGCTTATTTTATATGTTCATATCATGTTTCACTATTTTAAGCCTTAAACTGCGTTTATCTTATATTATGTCTATTCTGATTAAGTATTTATGGTATTTCATGTATTATTATACTTACTGTGTAATGATAAGTAACTTTCCAAAAATAGCAGGTTTCCTAAAATAGAAAGTTTCCAAAAATAGAAAGTTACCAAAAATAGAAAGTTTTCAAAAATAGAAAGTTTCCAAAAATAGAAAGTTTTCAAAAATAGAAAGTTACCAAAAATAGAAAGTTTCCAAATATAGAAAGTTTCCAAAAATAGAATTACTGCTTAAAATAGATAAGTTTCTATAAATAGAAAGTTTCTATAAATAGATCAGCTGCCTTAACTAAATAAGTTTACATAAATAGATTAGCTGCCTGAATTAAATAAGTTTCTAAAAATAGAAAGTTTCCATAAATAGATTGCCTTAATTAAATAAGTTTCTAAAAATAGAAAGTTTCCATAATTAGATATAAGCTGGTTAAATAAGCTAAGTATATAAGCCTAAGTGTTTTCATGATTATTTTCTAAGTCATAATGATATAATGTATAGTTTATTGATTATTTCATGTAATTTAAATAAACTATAGGTTAAAATATTTAATTAAAGTATATCATGTTTTTAATTAAATAAAGTTAAATACTTAGGTTAAAACATGTATTATTATTTATTAATAATATAACCTAAGTCATGTTAATTAATTAATTATAACCATGGTTTTTAAATAATTAATTAATTATAAGTCTAGAAAATATAAAATACTTAGGTTAATAATTTCATGATTTTAATAATTAATATAACCTAAGTCATGTTTATTAAATTAATCATGTCATATTTATTAATTTAATTTAACATATGATTATATAAAAAAAATAATCTTAACATAAACCGTGAATCGGATCTTGACTAGAACCCATGAACCGGACATGAAATCGACACCATACCCCGAACCACTTCGGGGTTCCCCTTGTCTTGCTGCTACCGTGGGACCCACACCACCCAACCGGGACCATATGGTCTCGGTGGTTGTTGAGTAGCCAAACCGAGACCCCCTTGGGGTTCGGTTAAGGCGCCGGCCAAAACAAACACCCCTAAAACACCCTTTTTGATTTCTCCAAAAACCATTTACATGTTTGATCTATGTTTTTAATTAGGTTTATTAAAAACATCATGTTCTTAATTAATTATTAGATCAAATCAAAAAGAAAAAGGATAAAATAATATACCGAATACGTGGATCTAAACGAGGATGAACAAACACGAACACTTGCACCAAAAACAAAGATCAAAATGAAATAAACACCCTCCTTGGTGTGTTTGTATTCGACGGCCAAAAAGAAAAGAGGAGAAGGAGAACTTTTAGGTTTTTGTTAAATCTTCTGTAAAGTGAAAAGTGACTAGCTAGTTTTACCTTAACCCCCTTTAGTAAAATTTGAGATGGGCTTGGCCCATCTCCTTATTGTTGCCGCGGGTAGGGGCCCCACATGGGGTACCCGTACCATTTTCCGTTTCTCGATGTTTAATTGTTCGTTCATGTTTATTTGTGTTCGCGTTTAATGTGTTCTCGTTAAATAATTACCGTGACCTAATATATTTATTTACGCTCGTAATAAATATATATACGTAATTAATAATAGTTCGTGATTTAATTACGTTCATGATTTCATGATCGCATGTTCGTGATTAATTATTGTCAAATAATTATTGCGTGCTCGTGCGTAGTAAATACTTATCGTGTTCTAACACGTACGTAATACGTAAAATCCTAACACGTAATCGTAAGCATGCTATAATAAGAAAGTTTTAATCTAGTACGTACGATCTTAAGGGTACTATTCATGGTAAAAGCATGCGGGTTTTACAGATACACTATATTTTGCTAAACTCAGGAGTCCAGCAAACTACTTGCACAAGGTCAATTTGTTGGTTTTCTGTATGTCATGTAGCGGTGCATGAGCATAATGTAGTATGATGACTATTTTATGTGGGCGTATAACAATGTAGCCTGGATGATATACTTGTATTCAAAATATGTTTAACCCTATGAATTAACTCAACCTTTGTGTTGACTTTTAAGTATATATTTCATTTAATTGTGACTGATAGCATGGAGCAACACAAGGATGGCATGAAGAGGCACAAGCTTGAAATTATTATCTTAGATTTTAGGAACCTCATATTGTAAAACTATGATTTTATATGATATATAAAGAAAGTTGATTTAATCACTCATTTGAGTTGTTTTCTATCCTTATGAATTGTGTTCTATGAAGTAATACTCCAAATTAGCTTCCGCTGCTATAAGGTAAAAATGGGGGTCATACATATCTTCTTTGTTTAATTCTGGCCATGCACTATCAGTACTAAGTGTTAGCCTGAAAATATTGAGTCAAACAAGAATGTTCGATCATAGGTTTATTATGTATTAATTCTTAGAACGTTGTAATAAGTAGTAGGATATTTGGGATTCACGGGCTTGAACTTAAGCTATTTAAAGCCCAAAGACAAGCCCGACCCATTATCATATAGCTCATAAGCCACATGTAGGCTTGGCTATATATACTACCCTCCTAGCATGTTAGGAGGGTATTGGTTCACATTGTATTCTTTTTCTCACAATCTAATATTCACAAAGTTCCAACCACTTTCTCTCTCTACTTTGTCTCTCTAGATTTAATCTATTTTCATCTTTATTTCTTATAATCAAACCATGGTGAAGTGATTAATATGGGAACAACATTTGGTATCAATCGCCATGGGGTAGATTAGTGATTGGTTTGTGCTAGTTTAATTCAATTTCGTGTGTTTTTAAGCTTCAAAACCCACGGATTTTTTTTTGTGTTTTTCGCCTTAAATATTTCTTAAAATCTCCTACATAGTCGTTGTAGGGATTTGGGTTTCTTGTTTTGGTGAAAAACGCAAAAAAAATTAGTGCTTGTCTCGATTTTTAGTAAAAGATCTCGTTTTTATTGTTCTATCCGACATATTCCAAAACATGGGGCAAAATTCCGAATTGAAGGTTTTTGTCATATTTCGAATTCATAGTTTTGTCATATTCAGAATTGAAGACCAAATTGATATTCCGAATTCATGTGTTAGTTTTATTCCGAATTCAAGTTGTATTCCGAATTTAAGGTATAAGTCATATTCCGAATTCAAGATATAAGTCATATTCCGAATTCAAGTTTTAGCCATATTCCGAATTGGTGATGAAAAGCCATATTCCGAAGTGGTGAAGATAGGTTATTCCGAATTAGTGAAGAAAGGTTATTCCGAACTCAAGACGAGAAGTATTCCGAACGTAGAAGAAAAAATTTATTCCGAATTGAGGCTTGGATTCCGAATTTGAGACTTATTCTGAAGTTAGCCTTATTCCAAATTTGAGACTCATTCCGAACTTAGAGCAAATGACATATTCCGAATTCAGCCAAGTTTTAGATCGACACATTTTTAGACTTAGCCACTATCTAGACTAGTTTCGGAAAATCGTTTCCAAAAACAAAAACAAAAAAAAGTTAAAATTTTTCCATCAAGTAAATTCAAATTTTTTCCACTCTAGTTTTTGGCTATTTCTAACTCGACTTCAAAATTTGGCAATTACAAAATTTTTTGTCTACCGTTTTATCGGACTGGAGAATTTTTTATCAGAATAAGAAATATCGCAAATCCTTGGAATTTTAACCATAACCTAATCACACCACATCCACTTAAGATCAGAATTCACTTCATCAACCGAGAGTACGGTCATCATGGAAAAGAGTAATATAAATGCTGAGAGTTCAAACATAACAGACCTTTATCTGGAACGACTACAACAGTGGACACATATCATGAGAGAAAGTTCAATGAACGGTATTAGAGGACTTCGGTCATATTTTGATTCCCTCTCAAAAGTTTTTCAAATCTTAGGTGAATCCACTAGCACTTTCACAAGAACATTCACCCAAGCCATGGATAAACTTGCCACACATCTTGTCAAACAAAGTCTCATTGATAGTGAATGCCAGACCACTTTAACTGAACTCAAGAAAACACTTGCAATGAAATTTAACTCTGAATTCATCAAGTCTCCGAGTACAAGGGGAGTGCTTCAAGAGGAATAATGTATTGGATGCTCTCTCCTACAAAGATTTGATCAACCAGAACATCGAGTTCATTGCAACCTATGTCAACAAAACGATAATTCATGAACAAGAGTTAGACAGAAGGTTCAAGGCAAATTGTGGTACAATATCTGGTCATGTGAATGAAATCTGCACATTCGAGAACACAAAGCATGGTGCGTAGAATGATCATAGCATATGTGGGAAAGAAAGCAGCTCCTCTAACAAACAAGGCAACGACTATGAGAATGTCAAAAGCAATACACCTTCCTACGACAATGGTCCTGTTTTTTATTCTGATCCATTGGAAGAGGTACACAATGATGAATACAATGTGTTTGGTAATGTTAATACGCATGAGCATAGTGACCAAACTTAAACCATTATTCACACATGTATGACGGAAAAGGTTGATAGCAATACCATACCGGATCCATCAAACACGTGCAATACTGAGTCTGCCGATGATCAAAATGCAAATGAGTATGATGATGAGGAGCGTGTCGCGCTTGCTAATTTAATTGAACAAAGCAAAGCTACTCTAATAAGATCAAGTGAGACTATAGATAGTTATAGAGCTCATCTTCTTCAAAGAGACAAAGAGCTTGAGGGGTACAAAGGTTGTTTAATTAACTTTAAAAAGGACGATTTTGAAAAGAAATACAACGATACTCTTGCTTTGTTAGCAAATGAGAAACGTAAATATAAGTTTCCTTAATCGATGAACGTCAGAAAACGTACCTTGCCACAACTAAAGTTAACGAACTTGAACAAAGACTTTCAATGAATACCACCGAATCTGCTAAAATTCTTGATAAAAAGAAACAAGAGGTTGAAACGTTAAAACAATATTTCAAAAGTAGACATGAAAAAGATACTGAAAAAATAACGGAACTAGAAGAACAAGTCGAATTTTTGAAGAAAATTGTTTATAAAACGCATGACTCTATTCAAAGCATAAGAATAATAGCACCTAAGTCGTTTTTTAAGGGTAAAGCTAGTTTTGCAAGTCCTAAGTACCTCGACCAAGCTCAAGTTGCGAACCCACGCCTTTATCCAGATGAGTCCAAATGGACCGATCCTGATTGTCCTCTTGTTAGGCCTGATAATGAAGAGGCATCCCTTTGGGATGAGGAGAGTAGATCAACGGTAAATAAAGATTTTGTGAAACCATATAATTATGCTTATATAAACAGTCTTTATGGTCTTTTCACTCAACAAAAACAGATGTCTCGTGAGCAATTGTTTTTCGAGAGCAAACAAAGAAGAATTCAATGGAAGCTGTAAAATTGAAACCGATCCTCCACCAAACAGCTAATCGAACAGCTTTTCTCTGAAACCGATCTAAAAAACTTGCAAAACTGAAAACTTGCAGTTCTAAATTTCATTTAATAAAAAGCTATAAAATGTATCGCTCAAATGAAATCTCAATCCTACTATGATTCCTACGGTCCAACTATCTTTTAACTTTGAAATAAAATCTCAGTTACAAACTAACTTTACTGTATCGAAATCATTTAATCAAAAGCTAATCAGAACACTAATAAGCTTGTGTGAGATCAGTAAGTGAAAAATGAGAAACAAGTGAAAGTTGTATGACTTTGGTAATGGCAGAATCGGAAGTTATAAAAATTAACCGAATTTACAACTGATGTGAAACCAAAATTTAAACCAATAAACTCCTCTAGAACATAGAACAGTGAAGAAGAGGAAAAGAATCAAAGACTAAAAATTGGGAAGCTTTTCATTAATGGTGAAAGTTTGTTACAATATTAGGTGAAAATGTAACTGAATTAACTAACTACAACTACTGAACTATAACAGATTACTAACTTCTTAACAACTATGTGTAAACCACACCTGCTCCTAATTACTACTACTCCTAATCCAATGTCTTCCAAATAAGTAAAAGATGGAGTATTTATAGACGAAGGAGAGATGTTTGAAGGAGGTTTGATGACGTGTTGTGCCCAATTTCTAATTGGCATGTGGCAATTAGGGTTCATGGAATTTTACAGATCTGGGAAAAATCGTTTCACCTGATTATAATGTAATTAAATGTGCAAGTGATGTTGATAATAATAAAATGTCCATCTTTTCTTCTTATCTCAATCCTTGAAACGTACTGATTTGCCTTTAAATTTTAGTTTACGAAGTTGATGACGTGGTATATTCTGAATGTATGTGATAAATATTCGTGGATCATAATCTGGAATGTTGAGTAAGTATCCAGATCCATTGGTTGCTAGTTGGTGAAGTGGCAATCCGTGGCACACTTTATAAGCTCTGTGATTGGTTCACTTAGCTAAAGATAATATAACTTTAACATGTTGACGAAACTAGTCCTTGTAGTTTCCTCACTTCAATAGCAGCATTTATTCCTTTGTAAAATACTTTGGAAAAATGTCATCTTCAACCCTTGATCTTTATTCCTTTGACAAGATTGGTCTTTCAATCAACTTTTGTACTTTTCTTCGTCTTTTCTTCAGATAAAACCCGTGAAAGCTCGTGTTTGTTACAAATGTATCTGTTTTTCCTGAAAACACATAAACAACAAATACACGCGTAATTTTGACAATTTAAAGCATAATCTGATATAATTTGTCATGTTTTAAGTGTTTTACGATTATTAAATGTGAGTGTTTTCACACTCATCATTGACCCATTCCTAAATGACACTAGTCTATGTGTCACCTTAGCCCTAGGAATTTGACTGGCCTTATTGGCATAGAAACTGTCATTAACTCTATTAAAATTGTTCCCATAAGCCATCTGATTTTCCCTACAATAGGATTTAGGTGATCATAACCCCCACACCTATAACATGACTTCCCTTTTGATTTCTCCTAACTTTATTGTCCCTGTACTTTTCAACATATCTAAAAATTTTCTTAATAGGATGATATTTACGAGCATTAGGATTCAATTTTCTGGTATTTTTAAGAACAACTTTCTCTTCTAGCTTAGCTGTAGTTTGAGAATTTGTGCTATCTGAGCTACTTAGTTCAGAAGCCAGCTCCTCAGTTTGAGTACCAACACTATTATTAGTGATTGATGTAGCCTTTGGAGTCTCAACACAGATTTAATCAAAAGAGGCAACATTACATTCCTTTTCAAACTTGATTGGAACAAACTCAGGTTCTTCCTTCTTTTGGAATTCAGAAAGACCAGTATATGACATATCTGGCATAGAAGAAAAATACATAATAGAGGGCTCAACGGCTGGTAATTACCATTGTAGTCTATTCCCCATTTGCATTTGTCGGGAACCTGGCTGTCAATCATTTTTTTCTAAGCTCTTGGTAGCATTATCAAAACTTTTAAACATAACCTTATTCTCTGTGTTACTAGACTCATGAGTTTCAAGTTTAGCTGAAAGTTTAAAAATATCACGAGCTTAGGCTGCTATTTTCCTTTTTAACAAAATGATTGAATCTTTAAAAGCACCTTCTTGTTCTTTATGACATGCTAACTGTTCTTCTAATATCCTAAGATCTCTTTTGTAACTACAAATATAGCTCTCAAAGGTCTCATAATTTCTTGTGATACATTTAGAATACTTTTCAAGTTCAAAATATTTTTCTTGACACTCTATTGTACTTTTATTAATGAATACCTCAGAGTCTGAAATCGCCATAAGAGCTATTTTGTCCATGGATTCTGTTAATGCAACCAATGCCTAAAAACATTATTAGTGTTAACTAATCTTTCTTATTTTTGATCACGACAAAGCATAAAGAAATTTATCGTCAAAGACAACCGAAAGACGAATTATTCAACAAACACTATCATCAAGGTAATAATCATTTAAGTCTTACACAAACATATCTTAATCATTTTTAGTGATCATAGAAAGTGACTAATCTTAAAACTCACATTTTGACAAATGTGACAAAAGATTTTAATAAACTTTATTTTTAAAAAAATGTTTTAATAAAATGGAAAATGAAAATTTGAATATGGCATATTCCAAATGCCATAGGAATATCCTTTGAAGGTAAAATATACCTCAGATAACATTTCCTCACTAAAAGACAAAAAGGAGCGTAGTCTACTGTGGGTGGTTCCCTAAATAGCTATGCGGTCCTTATTGATATTGAACCGCATGCTAGATAATGAACCGCGCCCCGAGAGCCGTTATTTTGTGTCTCCTATTAATAGTGGATCAAATCTTCGGTTTCTAAGAACCTTTTTGTACATTCTTTCTGCCCCTTATCTTCTTTTTATTTCCTAATCATTAGTAAATGATCACTTAATGTGTTAAGTATGTTTACCTATGATTATCCTCTTGATCCCCTTTTTTACTTGTCCAAAGAGAAGATCACTGATATATTTGTGATGTGATTAAAGATGAAGCCTTGATGAAGATCATCCTTTCTTAGATCTAGTCATGTTCATCATTTTGTTTAATTGAGTCTTGTGTAGATCCAATGTATTTGTGTATACTTGAATTAGTGTTGTATTGATCCAAGGTATTTGTGAATATTTGAGTTAGTCTTTTGCAAATCCATTGTATATGTGTATACTTGGATATATCTTGTGTAGATCCTAGTTACATATGTATACTTGGGTATGTGTTTTTTAGTTGTAATAAGTGTTGTGTGTTAATTCTCACTAAACTAGAAAGTGATGTGTGTATGTTTCTTGTGAGTTCTCACTAAACTTGAAAGTGAAGAGTTGTGAAGATTGGTTATAGCTTTCGATTAGAAATCGACAACTAGCCTTATGTCAGAAGAGAAGATGGGCGACGAAGATTGGTTCTAGCTTTCGATTAGAACTCAACATCTAGCCTTGTGTCAGAAAATGGTGAAGTAGGCGACGTGTGTAGATTAGTCCTAGCTAAGATTAGGTCTCGACATTTAGCTTAGTGTTGGAAAATAATGTAAGCGACGTTGTAAGGTTTTCTCCGCCAAGAAGGGAGCTTGTGGATATAGTTGAAATCTCGAGTAAGGTGTACTCGAGGAATAGAGTAGGAACGAAGAGAGAGTTTCGTTGCCGAACCACTATACATCTTGGTTTCGTACCTTAGGTTGTTTCTTTCCTGACTCTTTACTTATGCATTCATTCTTACATTGCATTTCATTCTCACTAGATATTGTTAATGCATTAGAATTGAACCTAACAACTAAAAAAGTAGTTTTCAAGTAGGGTAATTTTAGGAAAAACCTAATTGTAAGGATTTTAATTAGGACCTTAAACAAGAGAAACTATTCAGCCCCCCCCCCCCCTCTAGTTTCTACAATTGGTATAAGAGATATGGTCACTCAAGATCTTTGAAGTATATTGTGCTTTAAAGCTTGGATCGATCTATTGTCTCCTCAAATTAGAAGGGTTCATTGTAATAAAGTTTCTCTTTGGTCAAAACTATTTTTTCAATAAAAATAGACATTTTAATTGGTAATATAACATATTATCTTAATTAGTAGCTTATATGCATTTTGGATTTACTCTTGAAATGTATCTACTAGTTTGTATCTTTCTTTGTGTAGGTACTCATGAAGACTAATCATTAACTTGATTGTGGATTGAGCTACTTGCACTTGTAGAAGACTCCTCTCCTTTTTGATCTCCAACATCATAGGATGATGATACCAATATTGGTGTAAGTGATACTAGTCCTTGAAGACTTAGTATGCACTTTGGCCAAGTTTGGGTGTTGCATTAGTCCATAGAAGACTTAGGATGCACTTTGCGGCTAAGGTACATTTTCGTCCTTCCACACGCCCTATTGATCATTCTATTGATTATTACTTGACTATGTGATTGTTATTAGCATCCTTTCTTTGACATTTGTTTGTGGTATGAGATTCTATTCTTTCACCCTCTCAAACCTTCATGATCTTAGATACTTGACTCACTTAGGTGTTGTAGTGTGAATTAGTAGTAGCTTAAAGTATAAAGCATGATTTTTATGGTTTGCAACTTATACGGTTAGTAGGCCCTATATGATGTATAATATGTGCAATTGAGCTCATCTCTAAGATGATTTATTAATCCTTTGAGATACCAAACTACATCATAAGTTGTAGTTAGGATATTACACATTTAGAATTGAAATATTCCAAGGATATTGTCATTGTAATCCTAAGCAATGATATTTGTCCGATCACGTTGGAGAGAAAGTGAATCTATAATCTTGCTCATATTTTGTAAAAGTTTAAGACAATTACTTGAAAGTGATCTTACTATATAACAAAATTGCTTGGTATGATTCATTACCAAAGCCGTTTAGACCTACGCCGGAAAGGCAAGTCTTAAACCACTATAGATGACACAAGCTCTTTGTTTCTACAACTTGAAGATTGTCACTCATCTCTTGAGCATTGAACATAGCCTTGATTCACTCCTCTTGGTTATCTCTCCTCTTTCTCTTTTCTTACGAGTAGTCGTTTTTCCGTTTCGGTCAAATTCGGTCTTTTTCGGTCTCGATTTAACTCGTAATCCTTCATTAAGGCATTATAACCTAGTCTCGAAGTGGTCTAATGATTTCCAAAAGGCTGATATGTATTTTAAGTATTTTAGAAAAACTAGATTCTGAAAATTTCTTTCATTTTCTTGGTTTAAAATGGTCCTCTGTCGGCGGTTCTTTATTTGTCACCATTTAAAAGTAAGGTTCATTATCGATATTGAACCGCAGGCTACTGAGGATAAAATAAACTGGTTTTTATTAAAATATCATTTTTTCAAAAACCCCCTCTCTTCCTTCTTCTTGGTGGCGACGGGTTCTTCACACAAACCACCATTAACAAGTTTTTAAAAGCTTCTAATCACTCAAATTAATTGGTTTCAAGACAAGGGTTTCACTCATCCTTCATCTAACATCAATTAATTGTAAGTATCTTCATTTAATTTAAACCAATTTGTTATAGGGTTCTTACTTTCATAATTGGGGATTTTTAAAATTAAAATCGAATTGGAACTTAATTAGGAATGTGGGTTGACATAGTTTTAATGCTATGATTCCTTAAGTTTGAATTCCTTTCAATTTCACTAAAACCCACTTATTGAACAAATCCAAATTTTAACTATTGTATTTTGGTTGAATGATGGAATTGATATGAACCCTTGAACACATTGGTAATTGCATTGTTAATGCTTACCTAAATACGAATTTTGAAAAATCAATGTTCAAGTTCATATTTGATTTTACATAATTCATATGTACTAGTCAAAGATGAAATTGGTACATTGTGGACATAAAAATGATAAGTATTAATCCTTTGGTTAGTCAAGTAATTGATTAAACACATTCTTATGATTTTGATTTTTATTCATTATATAACATAAAAGTGATTATGGAAATATTCTTGTTTTATATAGGTATTAACTATGTCGTTGGAAACTCGTAAAGACCATGAGAAAACTAGAGAATACATGCCTATTCTTTCTAAATCATGTTTATCTTGTTCTCTTCAAGATACACTTCGGTCTTTAGAAAATTGTTGTTTTCATGAAGGATGTGTTATCCCGCCAAATCTTGATGGGATTGAGCTTACACACTACATGTTCAAATCTATTGGCTTTTATTGTTTGCTTGACATTCCTTCCTTTCTTATGGAGTTCTTTAGTTCCTTCTCATTAATGTACATTAATAATGGTTTATCTATAAGATTTTGCATCAAGATGAAAACCATTGTATACACTCTTGAAGAATTTGGACAAATTCTCGAGGCGCCATATAGTGGTCAATGTAGGCTCACAGATGCTTGGATCATTGACTCTTTAGAATCGGCTTCTATTGATGTGAATTATGTGACTGAGCCTCCTTCTCCCTTGTTCATCTCTAGAGCTATTTCTAAACCTCGTGAACATTCTCTTCTTGGTGACTTTCAAAGAAACATTCGTGTTCTCACTCCTTAGGATTTACTAACTAGTGAACTTAACGATTTTATGATCCCATGGGCCAAAATCATTAGGGAAAATGTAATGTGTCTCATTGGTAATCGCAATTGCGTGTCCACATGCCTCGCACATATGTTGTATTGTGTTGCAACCTCCACCCCGTACAACCTTGCATTTTTCATAGCTGAAGAATTAACTATGTTCCCTTTAAGTCAAAATCAAGTCTTCCCTTTGCTATGCTTCTTACTCGTCTTCTTAGAAGAGTTGATCTTGATTTCCCGTCTTTCAACGTATCATCTTATTGCTCCATTGATCGTGTTATGCTTCCCATTGAAGGGAACCTTCCACATGATCCTAGGATTAGTTCTAATGAAGATGGAAATAATCATCGAGAGAAAACTTTTGATGTTGGGTGTATTCCTCTTTCAACTTCTTGGATAGACGAGATAGAAACTGACACTAGCATAAGTTCTACGAGTAATCTCTAATCATCAATGCACCAATGCATTGTTGGCTCCTCTCTTGAGTCCAATGACTCTTTTTCTTTTTCGAATTCTTTCGTTTCTTCTCAAGACATTTCTCTTGATTCTCGGTATTTACATAATCTTTGTCTTCTTGAGAATTCAAGTGATGGATCTAGGCATATTGAAGAAATGTTCATGAGAGAATATGAGTAGAAGATGTTGGTGTACCACGTTTTTTACTTAGACTTGTTTCATTTCTAGCACTAGACTTATGTTTGTTTTAACTAATACTTGGTGTTTGGATTGATTACTATTTTAATCCTAATATGCCTCACATTGTTGAATTTTTTATTCACATGACTTTGTGCTAATATGTGTTAGTTAGCTATCTAGATTTTGGTTGGTAATCTCTTTTGGCTTGTTAAAACTTTATCTAAAATCTGGGCTTGTGAAAAATGTTGGAAGTTCCATTTTCAAGGGGTTCTACCCGTGGTTCAATAAATCACAGGCGGTTCCTTAGTGATATCGAACCGCATGTTTATTAATGGAACCGTAGGTTGTAACTTCGATGGAATCTCTGCTTTATACTGTTTTCTCTAAATCTTTGTAAACATGGATAAAACTTTTGCTAAAAAAACAGCTTTTTCCCAACTAAGCCTAGCAAATTTCATTATTCACCAAAATGATTTTTAAAACATTACTAGTTTGGATCATTCCATCTTCTTCTTAAACCTCTCTTGGTTATTCTTCTTCTTTATCCTCTAAGCCTTCTTCTAAACCTTGACACACAACCATGGTGTCCACAACATCCTCAAACTCTTCCAAACACTCAACAACCAAAAGAAACCTTAAGATTAAGATTAAGCTACCTAAAAAAGGTGCTACATCTTTTCTTACACCCAAGAATGAGATTTCACCTATTCTCATCTCTTCATCACCCTCAACACCTCTTACTCCATGCAAGAGTAGTTCAAATCATAGTGCTAACCATTCCCATGGTTCCACCTCTTCTTCATTCCAAATAAAAATGAATGAGTTGTCGTCACTTTTCACTCCGAGTCCTCTCTTAGATGTGAATCCCCAACCTCTTCAAATCATTCCCTTTGAGAATGACTTTGTTGAGCCTTTGAAAAAATCACCTTTCACTCCACCAAATTCACCCATATCACCACCAGACACCATGCCACCTCCTTCTCCTACTCCTAACACTCCACTTTTGGGTGTTCCTCTTTCTAACCTCATGGGTGATCCACACTTCTTTGATTAGTTTATGAGAAATGGGACTAATTTTCCATGTTGCTTAAATAATTTCAACCTCATTGACATCCTTAGGATGGAGATGATTAGGGATCAAATAAGGTTGCAAAGTTTCTTGCTAACTTTGTTCACCAATCCTCCTCCTCCTAGGAGATGAATGATGATATTTTTAAAAATTTATTTTCAAGAAAACAAGCCAAAGAAGATTGCTTAATCAAGAACTAGATTAGCTAGTTATTGTAATGGTTAGTTGTTTTTCTTTTCTAGTACTTGGTTTCCATCATAAGGTTATCATGGAGATGTTTTAATAGATTATCTTTGTTATGTGTTATAACCTTTGTGTTCTCACATTAATCAACTTCAATTTTAATTATAATTGAACCTTCATCTATTATAATCTCTAAAACTTGACAAAAACTAGATCAAAATGTTATCAAAATATTTTGTCACCCTTTGTCAAGATACTCTTTGTGAGTATGATGCCCTTTTTGCAACCATTGCCTAATATTATGCTATTAGAGGTAAAATCCAAGATTTTCTTAATTTTGAAAAAGTCTAGTCTTTTCTCAAAACTTCCTAAAAAATTGAGTTTTTGTGTCACTGGGGCGGCTCAATAAATGTCGTGCGGCTCAATATATATATATATATATATATATATATATATATATATATATATATATATATATATATATATATATATATATATATATATATATATATATACTTTATATTATATATAAGTATAACTATGACTTGATACCACACTTCTAATCCCAGTCATATGTGACATGGCAACTATTAGCCAATAGTATTTCAGAATCCCCTAAAATATCTCAATTTTCTACGTTTTTGGCAATCTGAAATCGCAGTTTTTGGAAAATCGTGATTTGAAAACGTGTTTTTCAAAATAGCGTTTTGAAACGCAATTTTGATAAATTTCTCGAAATATTTTAAAAAAATGACAATGACTAGAATTGAACCCTGGGTTTGTTTATTATGGTCCAAGCAACTTTACCAACTCTACTAACTAATTACTTGTGATTTCTTTTAAAAAACTTTAATAATAACTTCTCTTAAAAATACACACAAGAGAAAAGTTCTATAAGGAACATGCATCAAAAAAAGAACAAAGGAAGCAATCTCCACCATCCAATATTAATCTTTTTAAATTTAATTAAAAAACACATTTTCATCCTATTTCTTAAAAATTAAATATCTCTCAAACCGTTAATCGTTATGAAAAAATAATTATACCGTCACGACGGGAATTAAATTATTTTTCCATAGATATGCACTTCTATATACTTTCGGCGAACTTTTTTTAAAAAATTTCGTAAAAAAATCACATGTAATTCTCGAAAAATTACATGTAATTCTCGAAAACTCATGTTTGATTAATTATTTTAAAATTCACATTTGAATTTGTAACGTCACATGCGATTTGTGAAATCACATGTATTTTTTTGACGAGAATTTCAACATTGTAAAATCGTTAAAAGTATATGAAAATAACCGTCTATTAAATGACAAAAATATTTTCGTTATTATTTTAAAACCACACGTGATTTATGTGAATTACATTAAAATGTTTGAATCACATGTAATTTTGTTAATATATTAAAATGTTTGTTGTCATTAATATAAAATATGTTCATTTTACCGGGGTGGAGTCCCCTTTACCCAAAAAAATTATATGTAAAACAAATTGGCGTCTGAATTACATGTGATTCGGTGATAATTACATGTGATTTTGCTTGCATTACATATGATTCAAGCATAACGAAACCGTAACTTTTTCTAACAAACCCACATTAGATGAATCACATGTGATTTTTTAATCACGTATTATGTTTTCATTTATGTAAAATATATAAAACAAATTGGCTTCTAAATTACATGTGATTTTGTTTGAATCACATGTAATTCTGCTTGAATTGCATGTGATTTGGTGATAATTACATATGATTTTTCTTACATTACATGTGATTCAAGCATTCCGAAACCTTAACTTTTTCTAACAAACTCACTTTAGATGAATCACATGTGATTTTTTTTAATCACATGTAATCTTGTTAATATATTAAATTGTCTGCTTGAATTACATGTAATTCGATGATAATTACATGTGATTTTGCTTGCATTGGATCACATGTAATTCGATGATAATTACATGTGAATTTGCTTGCATTACATGTGATTCAAACATTTCAAAACTTTAACTTCTTCTAACAAATCCACTTTAGATGAATCACATGTGCTTTTGTTTGAATCACATGTAATTTACCACGAATTACATGTAATGCAAGCAAATTCACATGTAATTATCATACATGGATCACAAGATAGCATACATGGATCACAAGACCACTTTAGATAGCATACATGGATCACAAGACTACTTCGGAAGGATGGATGATGTGAGGAATGGAGAGAAAATGTTATTTACCACGAACCACATGTGATTTACCACGAATTACATGTGATTTATCACAAATCGCATGTGATTTACTTGGTTTTTAGATTATTGGTATTAAAGTTGAAAATAAAAATCTATGAAAACATGTAACTTAAAAAAAAGACTAACGCGTCAAATGGGACCAAAGTTAGATGTAAAGTTATGTGAGTCTACATGAATCACATGTGATTTAAAGCAAAATTACATGTAATTATTTATAAAATCACATGTGATTTAAAGCAAAATTACATGTAATTTTGTATAAAATCACATGTAATTTGAGTAAAATTACATGTAATTATTTATAAAATCACATGTGATTTGAGCAAAATTACATGTAATTCACACAAAATTACATGTAATTTTCATTCAACACTAACTAACCACTTTATTACAAAAACCACATGTAATTCACACATAATTACATGTGATTTGCATTTAACACTAATAAACTATTTTATTACAAAAATTACATGTAATTCACACATAATTACATGTAATTCACACAAAAGTTAACGATTTATAGTGTTAAAAATTCTCGCCAAAAAAATTACACGTAATTTTCGAAAATTACATGTAATTTTTCGAGAATCACATGTAATTTTTTATGCGTAAATTTAAAAAAAAAAGTTTGCCGAAAGTGTATAGAAGTGCCTATCTATAGAAAGATAACTTAATTCCCGTCGCGATGGTATAATTAGTTTTTCGTAACGATTAACGGTTTGAGAGATATTTAATTTTTAAGAAATAGGATGAAAATGGGTTTTTAAATTAAATTTAAAAAGATTAAATCTAGACCATTAGATGGAACTTGAATGGATGGTTGAGATTGTTTCATTCCTTCTTTTTTTGATGTATATTTTATAAGGATCTCACCTCCACAATACATATCTATTCCTAAATTATAGTTTACACAACTATATATCATATATATTATCAAAACATACGTGTATATCGTTATAAAACACATTAAATTCGTATATACTAAAAACTACTGAAACCATAGCAAACCCTAATTCTATCAACAAGCATCCAACTTTAACCTTCTTTGTTTATGTTTTTTTTGTAGGAAAAATTTCCTTGTGCAATGATAAGAAAAAGTAACAAAGCGAAAAATACAAATTGTGCTAATGGTTTATGTACTGGTGAAGGTGTTCTTGGAGGTTTAACGCATTTACTATATTCATCAGGGAATATGAATCAAGGATGGATCTTTTGAGGGCCGTGATCATAAGACCTGCAGTCACCCTGTTGCCTGTATCAATGTATCATGATGGTCTTTTCGTCTTGTGATATTCACTTTTATCCTACCTACCTAAGCGTACCCCATGGCTAATTATTTGTTTTGATTAAAAGTGATTAACTAATGAATTCAAAATATTTCCGAGTGTTGGAACAAAAAATTACATCATTAGACTCTTCCGTCTCATCGACCTTCTCTTCCTTCTTTGTCTCAGCAGCGGTAGCTGCCGGTGCAGCACCACCACAAGCTGTAGAAACAACAGCAACACCGAGGTCCAGAAATTATTACTTTTCCCTTCTAGATGCAATCAAGTCAGTAATATCTTGACAGGGCAATGGCTAAGACCTTTCCTCGCAAAATTTCAATTACCAGGTAAATTTTTTCAATTTCTAACACATAATAATAATGTGGGATCACAAACTCCACTTCTGCTACAAGTGCTGATACACAGGAAGAACAGAAAAAAGAAAGCAAGGGCACTAGAGTGTGTTCATTATAAAAAAATAAGTATTAAAGGTGGCAAAACAAGCAGGTCAGGCGGGTTTGGTAATGGGTTAAAACAAGCACTTTTAGTACAAGTGAAAGAGGGACAGGTCGAGAAACCGAAGCATTTCTTATAGCAAATAGCCAGGATGTTAATGATATTTGAAATAGCTATGTTAGTTCGTTTTGTTGGGACTCATTACCTCTCCTACTTAATCATTTTATTTATTTCCTTTATTATCAATTTTCTTTTATTGTCTTGGAAATATATGACTTATATCAGCTGATCACCACCTCCAAATCCAGGATATTAGGTTACTGGCTCTGCCTTTTTTATTGATGTGAAATTTCTTTTGCAGGTTGACGACTATGAATATCTTTCCACAAGGAGAGCTATAAGGGTAATGCGTCTGTACACACAAAGGTGGTTTATTTCTCCTTATTTTTTAGATTATTGATCTTCCTTCATTTTAGTATTTTACGTGTAACTAATTGAAACTAAAACAGAGAGTTGTACATTATCTTGGTTCTGAAGAAAGTGAGCCGAACATGCTTAACAACCGAAACCCGTTGAGAAGAAATAAAAGAAAATTTGATTTGAAAACACTGTCTAATGCTTTTCTGAAATGGTGTCGCGTGGTGTTAAGAACTATTGTTAAAACTGTTGTTAATCAGGTTATATTCCTGACACTGCTAAGTTTGGTTCGTGTTGGGACTGCTTCATGGTTATCGTATGGGACTGAATGATAAAGTGAACCATTGTTACACCTGAAGATGAAGCGATATCTGTTAAGTGGTGTAGCATAATGGGTTGTAGGAGATTTTTGTTTACACGACTATTGTACAACTACATGCTAAACACCAAACACTCACTTAGAAGTATAATAAGATTCACCTACTGACTTTGTTATATAATTAATGAGGATATGTTTTGGGAAATGCAGAAACCAAGTTGTGCTCCTCACACAGTTTTAGCACTAAGAGGAACATTTTGTGGCAGGTATCGTGTGTCGTTGCTTGATCTTTCTGACCATACCCATAGTGATGCGCTGGTGCTCACATGTTTGGCAATGTTGTCCCAAACCTTCCACAGTTCCACAATCAACTTTGAAAATACGGCACCAGCTACTCTTTGTCTTCTTCAGAATATCAGAGGATTCAGACTCATCCTGATAACATGCGACATATGCTTGCGAATAGTATGGTTGAACATACCTGAGATAAGGCTGTTGCAATAGCTGAGGTGGACTAACAGAGCATACCTATGGCAACTAACCTTGAACCAGACCAAAAGTATATCCTACATATACCTGCGATAGCTGCACATATTGGGGAGGTATTTGTGGTTGAACGACATGAATAACATGTGCAGGTACATACCTTTTTTATTTCATGACCTATGTGTTCGAGATTGCTTATTAAAATTTACATAGTTAAAAAGCATGTAAATCGTGTCTAAGTATTTGCACCAGACCTAATGTAAAGTAGACTAAAACTAATATCGGCATAAAATGATATTAAATGTAATTTATAATGTTTCTCAAAATCTTTTGTGGTGACATTGACAGAATTGGATGTCACGGATCAACCACAAGTGATTGACATATACACAGAATTTAAAGACGTAAAATATTAAGGTAGAATTTAAATGCTTCATTTTGTTCTGTTGTATGTTTCGACATTGGCTGATTGAATCCTAATACTGCTAGAACTAGGTAAAAGCAGACAGACGAGCTAAATTATGGGTTTTCGCTATATATTAGATTTCATAAATCAATGTGGATAATGTATTGAATTAATGAATGTAACTTCTTATAGAGTATATCATTTTAATAATATAGTTATTTGGGTGATTTCACAAGTTCAAACAGGCTTTCTTCTCGACCCATTTTACCCATTAGAAATTAATGTTGGCATGTATTTTCAACACAACGGAACAACCAGACTCAGGTAGTCATCAAAGTCCTACAACGAGAGCGTGAGATGGCAACTGACAACAACATCCATGTAAGTCATCTCATATATCTTCTGTTTGCTGGCCAATCCCTAACCTGATGCTCAGTCTAAAGGTCCTAAATACCAATTGAGGTAACATGAACTTAATAAATAGATAATAATATGTGTTTAATGAAGTGTATATATTTAATGTATGAAACCTCAAAAATGTTTATACTAACGGATAAATATTTTCTTTTGATAATATTGTTTCTGTAATTGTCTCATTATACACTTATTATAAAACTACGTTGGTTTGTTAAACTCTTGGCTACCTTGAAGAATGGGAATGTATAAGAAAAAAATAAGTATTTATATCAGGAAACCACTCTTGTAGTTTGGCTCAACCTGCAGCACGTTACTACAAAGTTGTAGAATGAAAACTGTATGATATGAATCATGGGAGCAGACGTGGCATTTTTTTTAATAAACTGGCATTTTTTATTTATGATATGATATGCCTTTTTATGATACGGTTGTACCTGATGCGTATTCAAAAAACAGAACCCGTGGTTAGAGAAAAACCACTACACTTTGCAAGAGTGGGTGATTTTAGACCAAAGATGGAAAATACAATTGTCCTTTTTACATTTACATTCCATAATGTATTCAAATATCACTCAACTTTTTGATGGTGCGGTCTTTAGTTTGAACTTTTACTGGAATGATGACTGGTTTGTAAAAGTAATTCCTTTATTGAAACTATTTTTGTGCTCGACAGGTCCAATTCTCCTTGAGGACAATCTTTGATTGGAAACTTGCAAACTTCACTCGTGAGCAGATCCCAGAGCGTATAATCCATGCTACGGGCGTGAGTGGAAAGGGGAAAGAGGTTCTTTGAGGTTACACATGCGACCAGCCATCACACTTGTGCTGATTTCTTTTGGGCACCAGTAATCCAAACTCCTACCATCGTTCGCTTCTCAACTGTAATCCATGAACGTGGAAGTCCCGAAACTATTAGAGACCCTCGTGGTTCTGCTACCAGTTTATACACCAGAGATAGGTAAATTTGACATAGTGGCAAACGGATTCCCCATATTTTTACTCGTGATGCTATGGATTTCCCTGAAGTGATCCATGCTTTTAAACCAAACCCGAAGTTACATATCCCAGTAACGTGGAAGATTCATGACTTCTTGTCACACCATCCCGAGAACTTGATAATTAATATCTATACTTTGATGTCAGGATTCTGATCGGAAAGCTATTCGTTAATAAACATTGTTAACATTTATAATCATAAGTTGATCATTTTCATTAGGCTGAAGTTGAGAGAGTTTTGGAAATTTATGTGCCCGAAAGTTTCAAGACAAGTGGTTGCTTATCTTATACACTTTTTATAGTACCACAGTTCTTTAGCCGGTTTTGTTTGAAAAGAACACGAGTTCATATGCAGAACAATCGCTACTAAATCAAGTCCCGTGATCTCATTTTATATGCAGAAGAATAGCTAGCTACTGCCAAGTGACGTGAACAGGCATTGCAAGACCAACTCGCTGTTTTTCATGTGAAATGCATGTAAAGGTAAAGATAGAATACAAACACGGTACCATTGACCCTAAGACTACAACTGATGTTGGTGTTAAATGTGTTGCAGCTAACCAAGGTACACACTTTACCAGCATTTAGCTAATTCAACATAACTCTTTGATTGATTTCAAAAATTGGAACTCAGAAACACACTATCCTGCTTCCAACTGTTAAGTTAAGGTTTTGAGGTTCAGGTCAACTGTTTTCATGTTCAGATGCAGTGCCACGATAGTAGCTGTGGTTTTACTCCAGTGACATATTTTTAACAAGAAGATGAGCCAGGGTTTAGATCCCGAGGTGGAGCCGAAATGTTAGGATCCTTGTGCATTATCATAGCCTTTGCTACACTGATTGCTCTTTGTGATCCTGTGATTGTTACTTTCCTGAAAATAAATGACATTTATATCATATTATTTACTTGATGGTGGCTGCTTCTTCAGGGGTTAATTGTTTGTTCTCGTAAAGAATCCTTTAGCACTTTAAGAAACCATGGGCTCATGATTGCGAACCTCATTCAACTCTCTTAGATGTCGTCAAGGTAGGACTATTTTGATAATGCTAATTTCTTTTTACGTATTCTTGATAAAATTTTGACCTATGTTGCTAAACTCTACATTTCACCGTTAATCATCAGGCCAACAAACCAACTGTATTGATTGGAACATCTGGAGTAGGAAAGACGTTTACCAAATAAGTGGTTGAGGCCATGTAAGCCTTCAATAAGGTTTTGCCTCATTCTTCTTTTTCATACACAGAGGGGTACTCGCATTTTTTGAGTACATGTGGATAAACGGGTGGGTATGACAGGTTGGGTACCTATTAAAAACTCTAAATGCGCGTTTATTAATAACTTAAATAAGTATGGTTCTAACCTGCTTATTAGAATTTGGTTCTTTTTTCCCAATAAATAAGTAGAAGTAGAGCTACACCGAGCCAAAGCCGATGATCTTGGCAAAGAACTACACCGTCTTATGTAGCGTTCACAGATAATAAATGTTCCGTCGTGATGCTGCCAAGAATCAAGTGTTCATGAATCCTATCAACATTATTTTCGCTTACATACTAATCTAATTATTTTTTAGCAATTTTAAGTGTTTCCCCTTATTGTCGATACCATATGCCATGGCTGCTGCTATAGGCTCTCTGATAATACGCCTCACATATAGATCAGAAATTGCACCATCATCTACTGTAGCTTGACGTTGTGATTCCTTAAAGTGAGCAGGAACAAGGATTGTAGTACTGGAAGACTTTTATTCTGTTTGATTTGTAGTATGTACAATCATACAATCACCCCAATCCATGCCTTACTTTTCTTTTCAGAATTTATCTCTGAAGAAAATATTAAAATTATTTGTAGAAAATGCAAGCTAATTGCTGTTTTTATAATAACAAAATCTAAAACCTGAAGTCTCGACTCCGAACAGTTCTAAATTTTGGTTTTGATTTTAGTCCTATTTTTAAGATATAGTTTGATTAAGAAGTGCATCTAACCGAAATCTTTAGTTTAACCGTCAAAAATTGCTTCCCAAATGGAAAATCCATGTTCCATTTCTACTCTTTCTGTTTGAATGTGTTTATTTTAATCTACGAGACATTTAAAATTATTCTTTTATGGCATCTCTCTGTAAAATTAAATCCAAAAAGTAGCTTATTCTTACAACTGTAGGTCTACAGTCACTTGAAGAAAAATGTACCAAGTAGCCGCTGGTGCTAGGTTTGCCAAGTGGAGCACAACAACCATCGTCCCCAATAAGTCATCCCAGCTCACCAACCTTCATTACATTAAAAGGTATACCTTTTATTCCTTCTTTTTTATTTTGTCAGTATTCCCCTTGTGTTTTCATAAGGGCGTATTGATTAGAGGTTTTCTTTTAGTTAATTTCTTAGTTTATAGCAGCCTTTACTTACCTGTCAAAAAAATTCATAGTAAACCCATCAAAGCAACCTTAAATGTTGCATAGCTTGACTTTTTAATACATGTGTTGGCTGATTATCTGGTGTAATATGTATGCAAACCTGGATATTCCCTAGATGGACATGTTCAATATGATATAAACGTTTGGCTGAGAATATAGTACTGGACCCAGAACCCTAGATAACAATGATGTAGCATGTGTGGTATGTGGATTACTTAACTACGGCTTAGCATAATTTTCCACATGATCTGTGTGACGTTGGACTTGAAACCGAGTGTTGTCCAAACAACTGCGCTTCAAACAGAAGAATGATCCATCTATCATAAACACATATAATGATAAACTATTTTGTTTGAGAATAAGCAAGTTCTTTGATAACTATGTGTTGGTCTTTAACACATTATTCTACCAATGGTCCCCTACGATATTACCCTATAAATCTGTGATATTGTTCAAACAAGCCAAATGGGCCAAACAGGCTAAAAGTAGCCCCAAGTTCATTTTTAATGCAGACAAGCAGAATGTATGGAATGCAATTTTTGCAAGTCAGGAAAGACTTGACTCTCATTCACTCTAATTTGTTTGATTTTGATTTTCAACGCGTCAAGTGAGTGATATTGGATAGTTTTACTAAACATGTATATGCAGATTTTTAGTGTTTGGAGTAGAAAAGTACTGTCAAATTTTTATGAAATAATTGATTCATTCATATTATATGCATATTTATGCTTTAATAACAGTGCACATTTTGTTTGTTTTATGTTTATGAACTTAAATATGTAAAAGTGAGTTGTTAGCTGTAGCGACTAGGGAGTATCTGTAAAAGAGACAAAAGGATGACGATCAACTTAAATAAGTTGATTATCATATTATTTCAATTTTTGTTATAAAATTATATATAACATGGTTTGGACGTTTTTTAAATAAATAAAAAACCGATTGAATTGTAAAATTCAAAGTTACCGTTCTTTCTATATCAGTATCAAGTTTCTTTTTCATTTCACTGGCAATAAATTAATTTTAGTAGGTGTTTGAGATTGTTAGTTTCTTGATTCTGTGTTTAGTTTAAACCCATAGCTGTTTTTTGTTGCTTAATTCTCGGATTTATATGTTGGGTTCTAGATAGTTTGTTTATGATTAGAGAGTTGTTAGTGATTTTAGGGTGTTTGCTAATACAAGTATATCTTCTTCTAGCACTTTGACAGGAAGGAAAAGGTAGCCACATATTGTTGACAGCGATATGCAACAATGTAGTTAATCGAGTGCTTTGTTGACCCATCATGCGGAAATTAAATTTGTCCCGGGTAATATTGACACAAACAATTGTCGCCACTTTCAACATTCCTGCTACTCTAAGGTATTTACTATATTTTCAATCTACTGTATATTTCTCACTTGGTCTCATGGGAAACCAACAGGTCTAAGAAAGGGGACACATAAAATAGTGACATGTACTGTTGGAACAGGATGGTGTGTGTTGACCTTTAAGATCGTTTTGTGAACAAAGTTAGTGATTCATCTCCGACCCAATGCGCTGCTGTAGAAGTAAATTACTTCAATCTCTGTACATATTCATCAACCAAATACAATACATACATAAAAATTGTTGCTTTACTAATCTTACTTTTTTGCTTATATATATATATATATAAAATAGCTCCTTTCTTAAATTGTCATTCCTTTTTAACTATGTGTATTATTATTTGCTGATATAAATTTAGAATTTCATGTTACAAAACATAGAACTAAAACTTTTATGTTACAAGGAGTCGCTGCTAAGAATTATCCCAAACCTTCATACCTTGAGTATAGTGATATTGTTAAGCCTTTTATTAGCTGATGTAGTGGCTGATAAGGATGACGCTATCAAGAGAGTGTGGGAGAATTTGCTGATGATAAATAGATTAAGTTACAAGAAACACTATTTCGGGCGGCTGGTATCCGGCCTTAAACCATCTACAGAAGCAAAATCAACCAAATGCGATACAAGAGCTAGCAAACACTGTCACAGTCCCAACGACAACTATTACTTGTATGCATTTTAAGTTTTGAACTCCTTTTAGGAACATAGTACTTTGGATCAGGTTGTGCATATCATTCTGTCCATGACTCCATGTAACCTTTACACCTCATTATTCTTATTAGTTCAACGAATATGTGTCTGAGTTACAATATTCGTTTTGGTGTAATCTGTTGTTTCGTAATAAAATAAGTCACATTAGTTTTCATAGAAGCCTAATTGCTAAACAAATACTAAAAGAACATAATTATACTATTGTAACTAAAATGGACGCAGAAGATAGGATATCCAAAATACATGTAACTTTAGATGGCTTAGCGCATGATTCTACAATGTTACTACTGAGTTTGTTCAGAATGTTAGATTCACGTTAATTTTTCTTTTTCTTTTTGTTTTTTTGAACGGCACCCCAATCTGACCCTCAAGTTATACCATCCATAACACGCAGACCTGGGACCCGAACCAGTAGGAGAAACCCCTACAACTCACGGGTTCTCCTAAATAGGAAAATCATGGATTTTTGTCTCTTGCAAGTTGCAAGATTTGAACCCATGATCAAACCCCTCTCCCGAAGCTCCAGGAAAAACCTAAGGTTGCTTATAGCTAATACTGATACCATGATCATAATGTAATTTCCAAGTAATAGTAAAACTAGAGGTGTCAAATCTTACACATTTTGATAAATATGACACTTTTTGTCCATTTTTAAAAAAGGATAGGGCACTTTTTGCCCATTCTTTATTATTAATGGGCTAAACGGGCGCATATGTAAGAAACTGATGGGCTTAATGAGCGCAAATGTAAATCACTAATTAGGCTACTCGGCGGATATTTTATATTTAGTTTTTATCCTGCCTTCTAAATAAGTATTTTTATTTTTTAATTTTATGTTTTTATATGACCTTTTTCTCATTTTAGCTTACGCCCGTTTAACTCGCCCGTTTCACCCTTGCCGGTTTAGCCCGCGCCCGTTTAACCCGCCCGCCCGTTTTGCCGCCACTCAACAGTACAACCAATTTACCGCTTTGATAGTCTAAATTCCTCCGAGCCCCACCCTAGGGTGACAGACACATAGGCCAGAAGTCAAAGGAGCTGCCCGCACATTGGACAATCTCCCTAAATGCTGTACTCGTTGGGCCGGGGCACAAGGGTCCTAGTACTATCCAGGTGCGAAGAAGCCCGGAGGTGACTGCAATAAGCAGAAATCTCACTCACCGGCCTAAACGACGAGCAAACACTCGAACGTGAGAGCAAGGGATCACCCAACGAATGGACGAGCTCAAAGGGGGGAGGAAAGAGGGGGGGCAAGAACCATGTTTTCAGAGAAGTGGCGGTCCGAATCTTATCTGAACTGCGAATATAACTGACTAAGCCGTGCCATAAGGGGTCATTCTCCAAACGGGACGGGACCAAGCCTTTAGGTTGTTAAAGTAGGTTGGGTGACAGATCGGCCATAGGAGTACTCCGGGATATAAACCAGGGCAACAAAAGTGGAGCATACGGCGATGCCGCCCGTTTTCGTTTCGTGGGAGTCCCCGGCAGAGGAAAGGGCTGTAGGTGATGGCGCGTTCTGCTTCTTATCTAGAGAGGGGCGCTGAAATCCTTTCTATGGGCTCGTGCGTGGCAGCTGGTATAGATGAATAAAGGCGGACCGCGGGACCTATTCTCTTAATATAATAGGCGGCAAAGCGGAATAGAAAAGCACGGACGAGCCACATGCAGGGAAACTTGCACGTGTGGTTCTGGCCGGGGGACCCCGGTATACTGTACTAATATGTGTAGGTCCCCGTAATTCGAGTGAGATTGTCATGGCGCAAAAGCAGATATGGTCCGGTATTCCTTTGTTCCCTGTATTGATTATGTTCTTTATTTCTTGTCTAGCAGAAACTAATCGAGCTCCGTTTGATCTCCCAGAAGCGTTATGAAAAATCAATATAATAAGTCATATTTTATTCATATAGAAAATGTTTGCGAGTTATTTTAGTCATATTTTATTCATCGTGTGCTTTAAATGATCTCATTATTTTTGCTGTTTGAACATTAGGATTAGGCTGTCTTTGTTCATCCGTTGATTTAACTTGCAAAAATGAAATACCGCTGGCTAAACATGTAATAAGTCTTGTATATTATATTAATATCGACGATAAATGATACATAGTATTTGTTAACTTTTTATAAGATTATAATAATGTCAATAATGTCGACTTAAAGCGGTTAAAAATGTTTTAATGAAGTTCTTTTTTTCAAAATTTTTTAGTTTTCTTTTCAAAAAAAGTTTAAGAAAAATAAAGTCAAAATAATTAATTTATATATGTTTTGTTTGAATTTTCTGGAAAATTTAAAAGTAACTAAATGTTTTATTGCAAAAAAAAATCAAAATTTTAAAATGTTTTTAAATATTTAAAAAAAATTAGCGTTTTTCTTTCTAAAAAAATAAAAATCTAAATATATTATGAAAGAAAAAACATTAATTAAACAAAGTAAAAGCCACACACACATTTTATGAATTTTTTTTTAAAATTTCAAGTTAAGTGTTTATCTATTTTCAAAAACTATATATTGCAGTAGTAGCTAAATTCTGAATATAGGAGACCTCATATTCAAGAGCATCCATGCGCTCAGAAGCTTCAAAACAACTTTTTTGTTTTGTTTCAGTTTCTTACAAGACTCTCTTTTAATTGTAACTCGTGCATGCATCTCTCGAGTTGATTGTAAGTTATTGCAAGACTCTCTTTCAAATTTGTCTGACTATTAAATTAATCAATTATTTTTCTAACCAACGATGTGAAACCTTTCTCTCAGAGAAGATACACGTTGCTCGGACTAACGAAAACTCAAAATTCTTTTAATTGTGTTTCAAATTTTATGGTAGATGTTCCATTACTCTCATCACTCATCAGACTTTACTTGTGATCATATAGATATGCACTTGAGCACAGTGACCTATTATTCAAAAGTCAAAACGTTATACATATATTATATTTTCTAGATTCTTTGAATAATTATAATACATAATTTTAGTTTTTAGACTTTTAAAAAAAAATTCAGATTTTTCTTAACATAATATTATTCGCACTTAAAACTTTCGAATTTTTGAATTTTTTTAAATGAGAATTGAATTTTAATTTTTTTTCAATATTATTTATTTCTAACATAAATTTTATAGTATGGAAATATATCGGGTTACGGTTTCACCACTGGTTGACGGGATCGATCGTCGGATCAACCCGATCAAGTCACCAAATCACGGGTTCATCGTTAACGGTTGATAACTAAGATTTTACCCAGTTAAAAAGATTCGTTGATGTGTGTCTAATCGAATTGAAAAATGGGTTATCTATGCGACTCAGTCGTTCTTTGGTGAAACAAAAGTTGTGTCGTTGTAGTATTAAAAAGTGCAAAATAATTAAATTAAAAGGGCAGGTAAATTAAATCTAAACCTAATTTAAAGTAAATGACGAGTATTTAAAAACGTGACTAAAGTTAAAAGGCACTAAAAGTAAATAACGCAAACTTAAATCTATCTAAGGCAAACTTAAAACGCAACTAAAACTTAAAACTAAGGCAAGGCTAAAATAAATCTAAGGCAAGTAAACTTAAAGTGCAACTAAATAAAAAGGCGGGAAAAATAAAGCTTGAAAATTAAAAACAGAAACTTAAAAACAGTAAATTAAAAGAACCTGAAAATTAGCTCATCCGGAATAAACCTTCGTTCGGAATAATCACTCATCCGGAATGTCACCTTCGTTCGGAATGCTTCTTCTTCACTCGGAATATTTACTCAAAACTTTGATTCGGAATAAAATGCTTACTCGGAATATGTCACCTATCCGGAATAAACTTCTTGATTCGGAATGTAGCTTTGATCCGGAATGTTGCCCTTGATCCGGAATATCTCTTGATCCGGAATGTTGAAGATTCCGAATGAAGTCTTTGATCCGGAATAATTAATTATTCCGAATAAAGGACTTAGATCCGGAATGTCTCCTTGATTCGGAATATTCTGTTGATCCAGAATACTTCCTTGATCCGGAATATTGGATATTCCGGATGAACCTTTTGCTAAACCTTCGATCCGGAATGTTTGGTTATTCCGAATAGAACACTTTGATCCGGAATAATAAATTATTCCGGATGAACTTGCTGATCCGGAATATACTTGCACAAAATACTTCACTCGGAATAGAGAGTTGATCCGGAATGTCCCTGGGAAAGATCAGAAACAGAAAACCGAAGAACAAGGGATACAAAGATACACGAATCTAATCAAAACTAAGCAAAATCAACCACAAGATTAAATCAAACTAATCACAAAACATCTACTAATGATAATCAAACAAATCAAAACAATCAAACTAACAAATATAACCAAAATAATCAAAATCCACTTTAATCAAATCAATAAAACAAGAACATGAACATGAACATAAACATAAGATTAAAGAAAGGAAGATAGGAGATGAACAATAAAAATAAAGATTGACAAGAATTAAATGGAAACTTACTTGAAATTAAAGGTATTTAAGGCGCAAGACAAGTATTTAAATTTGACAAGTAATTAAATGGACATGAATTTAAATGTGCAGGAAAGTAAAATGGAAGAAATTGTTTGTCAAGCTATCCAACAAAATGAAAATGAATCTAGTCTAATCTATATATAGGGGAGAGTAAGGAGTGCTTAGGAAGCTTCCTCCCTCTTTCATCTTTTCTTAATTGCACCATTAAGTCCTTCTCTTCTTAATCTTTTGTTAATCTTGGACTTTAATGACTTTTGGCTCGGGATTTCTTTGAACTTGTCTTTTAATTCTTCAATAAATAAGGCTTGAGTTCTTCGGCTTTAAGTAAACTTCCGTCTTTTGACTTTTTCTTCGATAAATCTTCAGAATTGGTCTTGGACTTCCGTTTTTTTTGCACTCTTGACTTCTTGACTTCGTCTTTTTCTTCGATAAAAGCCCGTGAATGCCCGTGTTTTCACCACTTTTCACCTTTTCGTCCTAAATCACAACAAAAACACAAACCACGCATAATTCCGACATAAATGACATAAAATACACGTTTTGGCTCGGTTATTATTGTAATTAAGTGGTAAAAAGGATGGGTGTTTACACACCTATCAAATCCCCTACACTTGACCATTGCAATGTCCTCATGCAATGCATTAGTTACAAAGCACGTTTACATTTTTCATCAAAATCAATCCACCTTGGCCTTTATTAAAGAGATAAAAAACTATAAACATTCAAAGTAAAGAAATCAAAATCATACCTTGGGTTTAGGAAATGTCATGAATAATCATCATCCTCAAGTTTTCACTTTCTCCAAACCAAGCTTAAAAACGAGATCATTGTTATTATAAGTTAGCAAACTAACACGAACTCATGTGGGCCAATTATTCACTTAGACTCCCTTATTCCTAGGTGTATCTCTTATATTTTATTATTGTCTTGAATGATCACGAGGATGCATTGTTGACTTATTTCGATAGTTTATTAGGCCGAAAATAAAGTGAACGATTTAATCAATAGTTAGCTAATGGACAAAATCTTTTAAAACTGCTTCTCGGGACCTTATAAAGTTCATATCTTGGCATAACTCGCTTCGCGATTTGAGACCTTCCTCGGACCGATATTTGGCAGCGACTTCATACTTCAAATCTTTGAGAGACGTTCATGAAATAATGGCCTTCTCTTCATATAGGAATTTCTTCACTTGAAGTTTTGAGAGATTCATACTTGGACCACGACTTCTTCATTTTTCTCCAATCTTTATTTTGGACTTTGATATACAACGATCCGCCTCCTTTTTGGACTTGGCTTTATTTATCCTCATACCTTTTTAGGGCCTTTTCGGATAGACTTCTCCATGACTTTTGGGGAGTTTTTGCTTTTCGTCGTGTGTCTCGATCCTTCATATTGATTTTCGATAAATGATTCTTCACATCACTTGGGATCTTTAGCAACAAAATATAGCCCTCATGCCTTGTTAGGGCCTTTTTGGACTCGTCAATCTTCGCATCCCGCTTCAATAAGTTATGCCTTGGCTATGAACTCTAATCTATACCGAGCAACTTTTAAACGATCTTGGGCTAGAAGCTAAGTAACTTTTCAAATCGTACAACCTTATTTATTGTAGATAAATTTATTAGCAAGCGATGGGAGAATAGACTTATAATTAACTCATATAAATTCACGAAAGAATACCAAACTTATAATTTACTCTATCATCTCTCGTTCTCCACAGTTTAAAATCTCAAGGAATGAGACTCGTGGATGCTTAGCCTATTAAATCAAAGTTTTGGGTTTTCGAGTCGCCTATAGGATCTTGCAAATTCTTAGACTTTCTCAAGTTTAGAAATCACATTTTAGAGTTCCCTTGATAAACGACTCTCTAGGATCAATTATAGGAACTTGCGAAAAGTTCTTGTTCTTAACCCGTGAGAGTTAAGACTTTCGCGTTTTATAGCTCCCTATATAAAAGCCTAGCAAAACTTGACTTAAACACGTTAAGGATACTAGCTAGAGTAACTTAGATAAGTAAACTCGGGTTGAGTCAAAAGATTCACAACGTTTGAAAATTAAATCCACTTTATTAAAATTTATTCTAATAAGGAAAGAAAATAACTATACAAAGGGAAAACTAATAGGCCAAAATAGATCAAAATTTTTGAAAAATGTCGAAAAAACTGATTTTCCGGTTAAAATGAGGACAAATACAAGGAAAAGAGCCACTTAACTTCGATAGAAATCCCCCTACACTTAATATAAACATTGTCCTCAATGTTTAAGCATGTGGGAGTAAACTCCCCTACACTTAGGACATTGTGCACTTTGTTTAAATCTTGCTAAGGAAAAGACAACTAACGAGATTCCTATTTTAATATTGAGAAATATAAAATAGTAAATCAAAAAGAGTTTAGGATAGAACCGGGAAAATGGGAACACGGAATCACGGGTTGTCAAAAATCATCAAGAGTGGATCATTGAGCGCTCGAATCCCTGAATAGTAGAAGAGAGGAAATAGCAAACACCAACGGGTATCCCCTACACTTAGGATAAAGATAGCTAAAAGATAGATGCATGGGTTGCCTCCCAAGAAGCGCTTGATTTTTGATTACCGAGTCGTGAGCCTGACTCGACCTTGATTAGCATAGGAAGAAGCATGAAACACATCCACCGGGATCAAAGACATAGTTTTCGTCCATCAAGTAGCACAAGCTTAAGGCGAACAAGGAAAGCCAAAGAAGAATAGGCAAGGTTCCCTTAAGCAGCGATGGAGCACGGTGGGAGCAAGGGTGAAGTGGTGCAAGCATATCTTCATAAGTTCCAAAAATCTTTCCTTTTATTTCATCAGACGGATACTGAGCTAGCTTAAAGATTTCAATACCGGGGTCGAACACCTTTTCCTTTAAGGGAAAATAGCACTCAAGCTCAGCAGAATATGAAGAAGATCCGCGAAGAAGATGCACAACCTCGTCCTCAGAAGGTGGACAAAGAGGTGTTAACTCATATGTGCTGCGGATGTCGGTGTCGACCGGTTGCTTCTCCTTTGAAAAAATTTTCTTCAAATCCAAAGTAGTATCAAGACGATAATCTTCAAAGTCCAAAGGAGGTGCATCACTCTCATGAGGGAAGTAAGTATTTAGAAAAGTTGAAAAGTCTTCCTCAAATGAGTAATCATCCAAAGTAGGATTAAGTGATGGCGGAGGATCTTCATCATGTGAAGAATCACTCGAAAGAGTATCGGCCTCATCAAAATCATCATATGTGGCCAGATCGGGATACTCAGAAGTAAGGTCATCATAATCATCCGAATCTGAGCTAGAATCATCATCATAAGCATCAAAGATCGGTGGAGAATCATATATGGGTGAAGGTTCCAAATTGGAGAGAGAATCATCCACATCATCTTGAAACAATGGATTATCAATGCAAGACTCGAATAGAGGATTGTTGTAGATGACAAAATCATCAAGCACATTGATCATATTCACGGATTCTCGTCCATAGGATTTGCTTGTAAGCTTCCCCATTTTGAAAACTTGTGCATCATCCCCGAATCTTAAGATTAACTCACCTTCGGCAACATCAACTAGAGCTCTTCTGGTTCTCAAGAATGGCTGACCAAGAATTAAAGGAATACGAGGTTCCATTTCATAATCAACAACAACAAAGTCGACCGGGAAAGTAAATGTGCCAACTTTAATGAACACGTCTTCGGCAATACCAACGGGGTAAGCGAGAGCGCGAATGCAAGCTCAAGAGTCATCTTTGTTGGAGTAAGGTCGGGTAATGATAGTGTTTTCCAAACACTCAAAGGCATAAGATTAATACTGGCCCCGAGATCAGCTAGGGCAGTAAATTCTTCAGTTTTGTTAAAAAGGCAAGGCAACACAAAACGACCGGGATCTCCAAGCTTTTCCGGAAGTTCTTTAAGAATAACTACAGAACAGTTTTCATTTAAGCGTGTGTTGGCAAGCTCAATCAGCTTCTTCTTCTTGTTAAGCAATTCCTTGAATGCTTTGACAAATTTCGGCATGTGGACAAGTGCTTCGACAAGTCTAATGTTGAAATTCATTTGAGAGATCATATTCAAATAATTTGACATTTGACAATCATCCTTGGTGAGCATTGTGGTCTTGCCGAGCCGTGAAGGATAAGGGATATTGGGTTTGGGTGGTGAAGGTGCAGTAGTTAAAGGTTGAGATGTTGAAGGGTTCTTCTTGGGAACATCGTCACGACGAGGCAAAGACGGTAATGGTGTGCTGATACTAGGTGTAGGAGGAGTAGGGACAAATAGTGGTGGAGGAGGTGTAGATGATGGGGCGGGATAGGTGGTCCTACTATGGTAACTCCACTACGGGTAGTAATAGCACTCACATTCGCTCGCGGATTGGTGACGGTGTTTGAAGGTAGAGAACTCGAGGAAGAAGGTTGAGTTGTGGGCAAGAAACTAGCAAGCATATTCTTCAAATCATTCGTTTGATTGCTGAAGGATGATTGGATATTATCTCGAAGCTCGGATCTAATGTCATTCCCTTGCTTGGTGATATCTCCTTTCAGATTGATAATTTGGCTCTGTAAATTCTTGATTTGCTCACCTTGGGTTCTCATTATGGCTTCAACATCTTGATTGATGGGTGGGGCTTGTTGAGCGGGTGGGTGATAAGGATTAGAAGCTCATGGTGGGATTTGGTTGCTTCTAGTATAGTTGTTGTTGGGGTTTTGGTTTTGAGGAGAAAAATCGGGTGAAAGGTAGTTGTTTGATCGGTAACTCAGCAAATTTCGATCCCCTTGAGGTCGAGCTTGGTAATTTTCCGGTGAATAATTACCATAAGCTGCATACACATTTTTCCGGATTTCCTTGTGTAGAAGGACAATCAGTGTATGAGTGTGGACCGCCGCATGTTTCACAAGAAGGTGCAACCGCTTTAACTTGTTGTTGTTGGTTTGTAGCGAGAAGCAAGATATTTTTGTTCATTTCAGTCATCATGCGGGTGAATTCGGTCATGTCGGGGTTTGCTGAGGTTGAAGAAACATTGACTCTCGGGTTGTTCCTTGAAGAAGCAGAGGAATCCCAGTTTTTGTGGTGAGTAGTCATGTTCTCAATAAGTTCTCTACACACCTCGGGTCTCCTTTTCATAAATGTGCCACCGGCGGCTGCATTAATCGTATCACGATCACGAAAAGTCAAACCCTTGTAGAAAGTATCTATTAAGGTCACAGGGAGCATGTTGTGGTTTGGACAACGATCGATCAAGACATTATATCTTTCCCAAGCATCAAAAAGAGATTCATCGGGGTCTTGCATGAAACCGCTGATTTGATTGCGAAGGCTCGTGACCATGGATGGTGGAAAGTAGCGCGACAAAAAGCGTTGAGTCATGTCATCCCAAGCATGAATAGAATTCTTTGGAAGACGATCAAACCATTTCTCGGCGTGGTGTGATAAAGTATGTGGAAAGAGTTGTAGGCGAAGGACATCCATTGTGGCACCGGGCAACTTCATGCTTTGGGTGATTGTAATGAACTTGTCGAGGTGTTTGTTGGCATCATCATCAGGCATTCCGGCGAATGGATTAGTTTGCACTTACTGAATCATGTGGTGCTTCAACGAAAACTCCGGAGCCGTGATTTGCATCGGCGCAATCGGTCCTCCTCGTCCAAACATGGTAGGTTGACAAAGCTCCTCCATTGTCCGAAGATCGGGCTGTGGAAGAACATTGTTGTTATTGTTGAGGTGCGGTGGATTATTGTTGTTGTTAACACCTGCCATACTTAAATCTTCTCGAGTCTCGGGCTCTTGATAATTAGAAGATCTAGTACGCATACACCTACAAAGGCAAAAGAAAACAATACCAAACGCAAAGACAATATATATACACAATAAAGATAAAATCTTTTTAGATTTTTGAAAATTTTAATTTTTATGGATTTTTAACAATTTTAATTTTTATGGTTTTTTTGAATTTTTTTAAGCAAGAAAGTAACGCTCACGAATGAACGGATCCCAAAAAGCAACGCGTCTCTCACAGAAAACCGTTAATCTTTACGAAAAGAGCCGGCAGCGGCGCCATTTGATAACTAAGATTTTACCCAGTTAAAAGGATTCATTGATGTGTGTCTAATCGAATTGAAAAATGGATTATCTATGCGACTCAGTCGTTCTTTGGTGAAACAAAATTTGTGTCGTTGTAGTATTAAAAAGTGAAAAACAATTAAATTAAAAGGGCAGGTAGATTAAATATAAACCTAATTTAAAGTAAATGGCGAGTATTTAAAAGCGTGACTAAAATTAAAAGGCACTAAAAGTAAATAACGCAAACTTAAATCTATCTAAGGCAAACTTAAAACACAACTAAAACTTAAAACTAAGGCAAGGCTAAAATAAATCTAAGGCAAGTAAACTTAAAGTGAAACTAAATAAAAAGGCGGGAAAAATAAAGCTTGAAAATTAAAAACAGAAACTTAAAAACAGTAAATTAAAAGAACCTGAAAATTAGCTCATCCGGAATAAACCTTCGTTCGGAACAATCACTCATCCGGAATGTCACCTTCGTTCGGAATGATTCTTCTTCACTCGGAACATTTACTCAAAACTTTGATTCGGAATAAAATGCTTACTCGGAATATGTCACCTATCCGGAATAAACTTCTTGATTCGGAATGTAGCTTTGATCCGGAATGTTGCCCTTGATCCGGAATATCTCTTGATCTGGAATGTTGAAGATTCCGGATGAAGTCTTTGATCCGGAATAATTAATTATTCCGAATAAAGGACTTTGATCCGGAATGTCTCCTTTATTCGGAATATTCTGTTGATCCGGAATGTGAGCTTGATCCGGAATACTTCCTTGATCTGGAATATTGGATATTCCGGATGAACCTTTTGCTAAACCTTCGATCCGGAATGTTTGGTTATTCCAAATAGAACACTTTGATCCGGAATAATAAGTTATTCCGGATGAACTTGCTGATCCGGAATATACTTGCACAAAATCCTTCACTCGGAATAGAGAGTTGATCCGGAATGTCCCTGGTAAAGATCAGAAACAGAAAATCGAAGAACAAGGGATACAAAGATACACGAATCTAATCAAAAATAAGCAAAATCAACCACAAGATTAAATCAAACTAATCACAAAACATCTACTAATGATAATCAAACAAATCAAAACAATCAAACTAACTAACAAATATAACCAAAATAATCAAAATCCACTTTAATCAAACCAATAAAACAAGAACATGAACATGAACATAAACATAAGATTAAAGAAAGGAAGATAGGAGATGAACAATAAAAATAAAGATTGACAAGAACTAAATGGAAACTTACTTGAAATTAAAGGTACTTAAGGTGCAAGACAAGTATTTAAATTTGACAAGTAATTAAATGGACATGAATTTAAATGTGCAGGAATGTAAAATGGAAGAAATAGTTTGTCAAGCTATCCAACAAAATGAAAATGAATCTAGTCTAATCTATATATAGGGGAGATTAAGGAGTGCTCAGGAAGCTTCCTCCCTCTTTCATCTTTTCTTAATTGCACCATTAAGTCCTCCTCTTCTTAATCTTTTGTTAATCTTGGACTTTAATGACTTTTGGCTCGGGATTTCTTTGAACTTGTATTTTAATTCTTCAATAAATAAGACTTGAGTTCTTCGGCTTTAAGTAAACTTCCGTCTTTTGACTTTTTCTTCGATAAATCTTCAGAATTGGTCTTGGACTTCCGTTCTTTTTGCACTCTTGACTTCTTGACTTCGTCTTTCGTCTTTTTCTTCGATAAAAGCCCGTGAATGCCCGTGTTTTCACCACTTTTCACCTTTTCGTCCTAAATCACAACAAAAATACAAACCACGCATAATTCTGACATAAATGACATAAAATACACGTTTTGGCTCGGTTATTATTGTAATTAAGTGGTAAAAAGGATGGGTGTTCACACACCTATCAACGGTTCGTTCAGATCAAGAAAAAAAACCACCCCGGCCCGTTATCACAAATAAACATTACTTAAGCGTAAATTATAACTAAAATATAATAAAGTTTAAATTACAAATACAAGAAACTAAAAACGCACAAACCATAAACCCCTCGAAACAAGAAAAAAAAAACGACCCCGCCCGTTGGGCGAGTTAAGACGCTAGTATATATATATATATATATATATATATATATATATATATATATATATATATATATATATATATATATATATATATATATATATATATATATATATATATATATATATATATATATATATATATATATATATATATATATATATATATATATAGAGAGAGAGAGAGAGAGAGAGAGAGAGAGAGAGAGAGAGAGAGAGTTAAGATCAAATAAGAAGATTAAGTAAAATGAGAAGAATGAGAAGAAACCACAGCCACACATGTCAGATGCACCTACAAAGTCAGATGCATCTCCCCTTAAAATTCTCCTTCCTTTGTGGAATTTGTGGTCTGGATTTCTTCTTATTCTTCTCATTTTATTTTTCTTCTTACTGGACTACTATATATATATATATATATATATATATATATATATATATATATACATATATATATATATATATATATATATATATATATATAAATATATATATATATATATATATATATATATATATATATATATATATATATATATATATATATATATATATATATATATATATATATATATATATATATATATATATATATATATATATATATATATATATATATATATATATATATATATATATATATATATATATATTGAACCGCATGTTCTTTTAAAGAACCGCAGACAGCAAGCCACATTCTGACTCGTTTTTTGGTCTTTCTTCTTTGAACTCAGTCTTTTTCAAGATTATTTGTTTGGCTATTTTAATTAAACATTCCCTAAAACCTTTTATTTTTCTTTCTATTCGTTGCCTTGTCTATTTTCTTTAAATCTTCTCTTTTGGGAGTTCTCTTTCTCATCCCTCACAATGTCTTCTTCTTCTAATCTTAACCTTGACATATATTTGTCACAACCATCTAAACCCAAAGCTTCTTCTTCTAAGCTTGAAACTGAAAATATCGGTTCGACTTGTTTGGATCAAGAAGAACACGGATCATCATAATTTCTCTTCTCCCAAAACTTGCAAGACTTCTTCTTTCTCTCCTATTGAGTATTAAAATGATACTTTCTTAATCAATCCAATTACCAGAGAAAGAGAAGCTCTTCTACCACCACCTAAACCTTGCAACATACCTTACCTCCATGACCTTTCTTCTTTCCCTAACCTCTCTAGGCATTGTGAAAACCTCTCTTATCCTCAATCTCCTTCTCCACCGCCACCTTTTTATTTTGATGGTCCTCCCCCATCAAACAACTTTGTTTTTCATCATGGAAGCTCGTGTGCATATTGTCAATTTCAACAAATTGAACTTGCTCATGTTTATGACAAGTTAAATTTTCTTAAATTTCTTCTCACTCGACCTCCTCTCAAAGTATTTGTTCCCGTGAGCAAATCTTTGAATGATGCATCGTCGTCTTATTTTACCAATTAAAGCACACCTTATGTTCTAATCGTTTGAGTCAAATAAAATCCTAAGCGATCTTGGAGGACTATCTCTACTAGAATAGTTTATGCTTATGTTGTTTATTTTCAATATTTGTTGTCTTAATATTCATATTTTGTGTATGAATATTATCCTTGTATGCTCTTTCCTATTTTTGTAATATGATTGATCGTGTCGTGTGTTATTTTATTGTTTTTCTAATTCTTTATCACACATATTGTTGAGAGTTGATTATGGTTAAAATTTACAATTGTTTTTAGGTGATTCCAACAATTCTAAACTTTTAACCCTTTGACATATTATCATTACAATTGGTATGGATGTTTACTTTCTACCTTTATTTCACCAATTGTGAATTGATCCTGTCAAAATACTCTTTTTGGACATACTTAGCAAATACTTACTTCTAATTTGATATTTCGTTTCTTTCTCCCTCTCAAGTTACTTAGTAGCTAGTGACAATAGTATATACATTGGTGTTTCTTTTCTTTGACTAACCTTTGTATGTTGCTTGTCACCATGGCTCGATCACTTGGTGCCCCAAGCTAGGGGGAGTAAGCACCAAGGGGGATCTACAGCAAAGTCGATTCTTCTCTCCTTCAAAAACTTGTGCTAACCTTTTTGCTTCGACAAAAGGGGAGAAATGATAGTGATAAACTCATTAATAATTCAAAAACTTTTGTTGTTTACATAAATAAGTTTATAGTTTGTCGTAATAAAAAAGGGAGATTGTTAATGCAACCAATGCCTAAAAACATTATTAGTGTTAACTAATCTTTCTTAGTTTTGATCACGACAAAGCATAAAGACATTTATCATCAAAGACAACCCAAAGACGAATTATTCAACAAAAACCATCATAAAGGTAATAATCATTTAAGTCTTACACAAACATATATTAATCGTGTTTAGTGATCATATTAATTCAAAAACCTTAAAACTCACATCTTGACAAATGTGACTAAAGATTTTGATAAGTGTGAAAACACTCATCAATAATGATCCTAAAACCATTAAAAACACTGTCAAATACATTATATTAAACTGTTAATTATCAGAATTACGCGTGTATTTGGTGTTTGTGTATTTTCAGGTAATATAGGTACATTTGAGACAAACACGAGTTTTCAAGGACTTATTTGATCAAAAGACGAAGAAAGAGACGAAAGATGCTTTCAAGGGCCAATCATGCCATATTGTTAAAGATCAAGGACCTTATTTGCCAAATTTTCAAAGATGGAGGGCTTAAGTTGAAACTTCTACATACTTTAAGGATGAAAAGATAGATTTGCTAAAAATAGTTAAACATATTTGGAAAGAGATCAAAGATGAGGGACTTAAGGAGAAATAAGTGGAAAGTAAAGTTTATTTATCTTGGTCATTTGACCAAGACCGGTCAAACTGAAACAACACAAGACGCGTCTCATCTTCTACACAAGAGAGAGAAATGATCAGTTTTCACACCCTTTATTCACCAAACGATTTCAAGATGGATTCGAGGAAGATTTACAAAGAATGGAGAAAAGCTTCAAACTACAATAATGTTCATCTTTTCATTCCTTACAAGATGGTGCTATTCAATTAGATCAAAAGCAAAGAATGAAGAAACCCCCAATTATGGATTGAAGATGAAGAACGAGTAAACCTCGTATTAAACACGTGTCCAATCCTCATTGGATAGAACACGTCATAACACCTCTTCTCGACGGCTATATAAAGAAGACGAGGCCTTCATTTGGAGCGGTTAGACTAGGTGTAGTTTTTCACACAGATAGTTAGAGTTAGGAGTAGATTAGATAAGTTTTCTTCACAGTTTAAATCATTTCAGTTTTCTGTTAAGTTTGTTAAACTTTCAGTTTCTACAGTTGTAACTGATTACTGTTTTCGCCATTAATGAAATTCATTTTACATTCTTCAAGCTTTCTTAATACTCTTTAGATTTCTGTTCTACAATCCATTTAACATCTACAAATTTGTTCATGAACTGTGATATTTCGTTAATGTGTTTCTGATTTCGTTGATAATTTGAGTTTATGTTGGTGATTCGTTCAGCAGTTTTGAGCAGTTTTGTTTGAAGTAGTTCTGATCTTGTTAAGATCTTGTGAGCAGAAACTTAGTTTTAGAGAATTTCGTTATGTGTAGCTGTGTGATAAGTTTGGCCTACAAGTTTTGAAATTCGGATTCTGGTAGATCAGTTAGAAGAGAGGATTAGCTGTAGAGTTTGGTGGTAGTTCAGTAATATTCTAGCGATTTAGCTATAGCGTAACTTAGATTCAGCTATAGAGTTAGAAGAGAGGATTCTGACGTTCAAGTTGATTAGGAGTAATGGAATAGAGGACTTAGATGATTCAAGTGAATTGTTTGTACAAATTCGATAAGTTCAGCCTGTGCAAGTGTTTACATTTACTGCGTTGATAAATTCATTGAGTAATCTGCTAGTTTTGTGTTTTTAGATTTGTGTTTAATAGAGATTATGCAGACTTGTCATTTTAGATATTATGTTTGGTTGTTTTTCGTTTTCTTCAATTTTGCAGGTTAAAAAGTAGAGGAAGTTGGAGGTGCAAACGAAAAAGCGAGCTCAGCGCTCCGCTTCGCCCACAACGGACTAGACGACGGATGTGTCGGTTAAGCACTTGTTATATTTTCTGCATTTTAGTGTAAAGATGCTAATGGTAGCGTAATCTGTGCTTGTTTCATGCTTAAATGTCCTTGTTACATGCTTTTCGATATTTGTTAAATTCAGTTTTTCAATTCTAGACTTTTAGCTTTATAGATTTGTTCCCTGTTTGTAGTAGTAGTATTTGGCACAGAATGATTTTCCTGGTAAAATGATTGTTATTGTTCCTGATTTCAGTATGAATTTTTCTGTTTGATTCACAGTTGATGGTAATTGAATTTCTGCATTTTTGATCTTCACTGATGTTTGGATGGAGAAATTTGTGGATGTTTTTGAGCATATCAGTGGATGAATTAAGGAGATTTAGTTGTATTAGTGTAGTTTACATTTACAGTAATATTCAAAGTGAGTTAGATAACAGGCAGCGAACTTTAGATTCATAGTTTAGTTGATTTACAAATTCAGTCCTTAAACTTGTATGTTTGTGTTGTTGTGCTACAGTACCAACCTTTTGTTTGTCATTGGATTTTATGGACGTTAGTAAGCTGAATTTCTTGGGCTTTAGTTTTCTTTTGGGCTGTAACTAGGTATATAGTTAAACAGGATACCATTTTATATTTGTTGCTTTAAACTTGATTTACATATTAAATTTCATTCCTTATTTCATTTTAGTCTAGTAGTACAATAGACTGAAAAAAGTATAATAATGGTACAGAATTTTATATTAGTAGATTTATTCGTTTTGCGTGCCAAGTAGTGTAAAATTGTTTTTACATTTTTTTTTATATTTCGTGCATTTAATTGTCGTATTTGCAACGTGTTGTAGCGTAGTACGGATACGTATATAGGTATTTTTACATTTTTGCTTGTTTAATTGTGAATTAGAAATAGATTACCAATCAAGATTTTTACAACCAAAAACAGTCAAGTCAAGCTTAAAAACGTTATATCAATTCGAATCGAGCTGAGAAGAAAAACGAACTAAAAAGACAAATATTAAATGGCGCCGCTGCCGGTTCTTTTCGTGAAGATTAACGATTTCGAGTAAGACGATTGGATTTTGGGATCCGTTCACTTTGTGAACGTTATTTTTACGTATTATAAATCAAAAAGATAAAAAAAAAATCAAAAAGATAAAAATACAAAAAAATAAAAAAATCACAAAATCAATTCTTTTCCTAAAGAATTGAACCAAAAAAAAAAAATAAAAAAAATCCAAAAAGTAATCTTTTTCCTAAAAGAATACAACAACAAAAATATATATTATATCGATTTCATCGCTTTTTACGTAGATATAGTATTTTTCTTTAAAAAACAAATAAATACAAAAATATTTTCCATATATTATTATAAGTAAATAAGTATACGTATAAGAACAACCAAGTTACCTATTTCCATAAGTATTGCCGAGGCAATACACCGTGTTGAGGGGCGTTCCGGTCCTTGACACGCGTATCGATCAAATAAAATAAAGCAAGAATAGATAAATACTTCCAATTGGCAATAATTCGAAGAATACAAACTACAAAGTGACTAGATAGGCGACGTGCTATAAAATGCCGTCTAAGGGTCAATAGGTACTTAAGTGCTTCGCGCCACCTAACCCCCCGTTCACTAGTGCGTATTCTAAGAAGGAAGGCTTAATTGGAGGTCTTGCACCCAAGTAGTAATTATATATATACTTTCTTGTGGATATTTCATATCGAACCTCGAAGAGGATAATCCTTTTCTCTTCAAAAGTCGACCGAGGGCTACTCCCTCATTCCTCGTGTTTACTTACACGTGTACTCGCACACGTGTAAACATACCACCTTTGGTGTATCACTTCCTTTCCCGAGGAAGCTTTTAAACGTCATTATACTTGTATATACATTCGGCCACCTTGTTAAACATGGATACTCGTTCCATGTTGGAGATTTTGCAACAACGATCCGCCAACGCTATTTATTCGCCTTGTTCGACTTGTGGTGGTCCACACGATACTTATTTATGTGATCAAAATAATGGTTATTATGGGGAGGGATATGCTTACAATGGAACCGAGAACCCTAATTTTCAACCTAACACTCGAATGGACTACACTTGTAATGACTATATGGGATATTCCGGTTTTTCATCACAACCTCCACCATCATTTCATGATCAAACTTTTAATGTGCCATACCAAAACCAAGGATTTTCCAATTATGAAGGTTTTCAAAACAATGAAAATTTTCAAGGCTATAATCAAGAAACTTTTCAAAACCAATGATGTTCCAATTATGAGGGTTTTCAAAATGAAGGAAATTTTCAAGGTTACAATCATGAGAACTTTCACAATCAAGACTCTTTTCAAACCTATAATCCACCTAATTATGGAAATCCGCCTCCACCATATTCTTCGACTTATTCATGTGAGTTTTGTGGGAACGCACCCCATTATGGTTATGATTGTAGACCGAGGGATCCGCCATCCTATGTCCTTGATAATGTCAAGAAGTTTCATTCTTTACTTGAGAAAATGAACAAGTCGTACGATGACGTTTATAAGATGCTTGATGGTATGAAAAACATGAGCTACAAGGAAATGAAAGACACGAATCGATGGTTAAAGGAACTAATTAACTCTACTGAGGAAGAGGAAATTGAGTCTCGGCAATATTTTGATAAGGAATTCGGTGATTTGTATCGTGAATCGTTGAACAAATTTTCTTGTCGCCTCAGGAAATATTCAAATGATTTCTTCCTTAAGACTCTTATAATCGAGGAAGACGGACAATACATGACTACTTTTACTCGTAGGCCTGATCCATTATTAGATGAAGATGCTGAGGAACCTTCGAGTTGTATGACACTTAATGATGATACACCTTCATCACCTTTACCTCACGTGGCACCCACCGACTCTTTAACCATGGGGGACGAGCCTCTTCGCACTAATACAAACACCGATTTGGATGAATTAACCTCTTCTAGTGTTGAGAACCTTATCCCAATACAAAGAGAGTTTGAGGGTATTTCCATTGAACCATGTGACGAGCTTTCTATTGATACTTCTCCTCATGATCACATTGAGATTTCATCACATGTTGACCTTCATGCTACTACTAGTGATTTTGGTGATTTTGATCTTGATGAATTGTTCAAAGAAAGGGATAATGAGATTGAGGAAGAGTTTATGCAAGATTTTCCACAAGTAGAGGATGATGATTGTGATTCTAGTGAGGCATCTTATGATATATGATCCGAGGACTTTTCATGTCAAGATGACCTTCCCAATTTGGATGATGATGTTGATCATATAGAAGAAGTGGAAGATGTTCATATTCGAGAGGTTTTATCAAACGTTTATCATCTTATCTCCTCGATTGAAGCATTGAACACAAACCATAATGATGAGTCCATAGAAGAAGAACCTTTCATTGATATTTCTTCACCGGTTTTTGAGGTTGCACCTATTGACTTTCATGATGATATCATCCCTTTGAGTGACTCTCTCAATACACCTTCTTTTGAGCCTTCTATTCCCACCCTTCCACCCTTGAAGTTGGTTATTGATGAAGATCCTATACTCTTAGAGATTGATCCTTTTTCACCTATGGCACCTTTAGAACCCAAAACCTTTGATATGGATTCTCATATGTATATTGATGACACCATAGAGGCTTATCTTGCTAATATTGATATTGAGGCTGATGATAGTGATTCTAATTGGGAAGAGGAGATTCGTCTTAGTGAGAATTTGCTTTTTGGGAACATAGAGCCTACACCTCTTCCACAAGACATTATTAATCTTGATCCTCCTTATTCTATGCCTTCTATGGAAGATTACCCACCTTTTGATGATGATGAGCCTAATATGGATATACTTGTTATGAATGTTTTGATACCTACACCTTCATTGTCTCATGATGCTTTGATCACTAAGGGGGAATCTTATATGGTTGATACGAGTTCATCTTCTTATTTTCCCATGAAGGGAAAGGTTTTTGATCCTAGGATACGTAAATTTGAGACACCTTGGTTTTCATCTACTCCACTTAAGAGTGTGCCTTCGATTGATATGCGCTTCTTGTATGAGCTTACTTTGGTGATGTTACCTATTTTGGAGTTGTTCGAATGTCGAGATGGAAATTATGTATTTGATCCTGGTGTGCTTCTATTTGAGAGATTTCGTATGTTGGACAAACTTGAGACACGTTGGACCGTTCCATTTATCGAGGCGGATTTGGTAAATCTTATAGTAAATGGAAACGTGCTAAGTTTGAGTGTATCATGTGAGATGTGCTTCAAAGTGATATCCTTTATTCTCCATGATGGTTTCCCCAAGGACAACTTAAATCGGGGCCGAGTCGAGCTAGCGACTTAGGGTTAAAAAAAACTCAAGCATTGTATAACTAGATTAGAAAACGTAGAGTAGATTTTCAATAGGTTAGGTTTAATTAAAAGGATGTTATAGTCGAGTTGAAGTGGAGGGGTGCCTTTCTTCGTCTTTTCGTGTTTGTTTCTAGGGTTGCTCTCTCACATTTCATGCTTGGAGCTTATGGAGGAGGCCCGTGTATCTGGTTCACTTCGATTAGTTTTTTGCTATTGTGATATTAAACACTTGTGCTTAAAATGAATACCCTTTAGTTGTCTCTTCCTTAGCTTGGGTTAAGCAAAGTAATCAATGTCATAAGTGTAGGGGAGTTCACTCCAATACTCTTAAACATTGAGGACAATGTTTATCTTAAGTGTAGGGGAGACTTCTATCGAAGTGATCTTACCTAGACCATTGCCTTAACTTCATGATAATTGGGAAAATTAATTTTTCAAACATTTTTCAAATTTTTGATCTACTTTGGCCAACAAAAATATGCATTCATAATTTTTGCATTAATCATTTTTTTTCATTTGCATAGCACATTTGCATTGTATATATTTCTTCTTTTATTTTTCATCAAAAATATATAAAAAGGAAAAAAAAATATAATAAAACATGGTTTTAACAAGTTTAGACTTCTTTGACATATTAGGCCCGCCATGGATATTTTGACTCAACCCGAGTTTGCTTATTTTAGCACTCTCTAGCTAGTATCCTTAACCATGTAGTCCTTCATTGGTCTATTAGGCTAAGCATCCACCAATCCCATTATTTGAGATTTTAAATTTGTGGAGAATGGGAAATGATAGAGTTGAAGCAAGTGTAAAAGGGCTAGATAGACTTCATGATAATTACTTGTGGCTAAACCCTTCTCTTCTTGACCTCTATTTTCTTCGCATGTATATAATTGTTAATAAATAATCAAGTACGGTTTTAATTGGTTCGTAATCTCTTATGCATTTTTGGCTAATCATTTATGGTTGATATGAGTACGTCTTAAGATTCTAAGTTAGCACGTTTTATGTGTACTAGACTTATGTCATGCTCCATACTTAGCGGGTGTTTTTCCTTTTCTTCTTTTCAAATTTCTTAGTGAGGAATAATGAAAAATAAGAGCGGCTTATGAAAAAAAATGAGTGGCTAGAAAAAAAAAAGAAGAAAAAGAAAAAAAATAATGCAAGACTCCCAAGAGGGGCAGTGTGGTGTTAATTATAGTGACTATTGAGTTCCAATATTACCTTGACGGGTTGCGGGGATTCAATAGATTGCTCCAATCCAATATTACCTTGACGGGTTGCGGGGTTGAAGATCCAAAGTCTCAAAAAGATGGCGGATGTAAATTATTGCGTGAGTTTTATTTTTCTTTCCTTAGCGAGTGTGTAGCTACTTATGAAAGCATGACATGAGGATTTTACACATAAGGCGAATGACTTATTACTCTTGAAACGGACTTATATTAATTGTGAGCGGTTTTTCAAGTAATGGATGAGATGATTACTTAGGATTAAAACCGTGCTTCCTTATTTTTGGATTTTACACTTCTTATACTTCACACTTGAAATAAATGACAAATTTGCCCACAAGCAATTTGCTCAAATAATAACCGGTTCCACATTTAATTGTCATGAATAAGTTGATGCACTTTTTACTTGTGAATACAATGATCCCATTTTTAAGCTTGGTATGGGGAAAGTGAAACTTGAGGGTGATAAGTGTCCATGGTATCCAAGCCCTAATCCAAGTCATTGATTTCTTTATGAGTTATTTCCATCAAAACCATTTTAATAAAAATCAAAAATATATAAATAGAATTGTTTTTTTTGCATTGCATTGTAAATATTCAAAACCATTCATCATGTAGCATAGCATAGTATCGTTATTAAATCATAAAATGGCCAAGGTTGGTTAATTATGAGAAAAGTGTAACTTGGTGCTTTAAAATGCTGCATTGCATGAGGTCATGGCAATGGTCAAGTGGAGGGGAGTTGATAAGTGTGAAAACACTCATCAATAATGATCCTAAAACCATTAAAAACACTGTCAAATACATTATATTAAACTGTTAATTATCAGAATTACGCGTGTATTTGGTGTTTGTGTATTTTCAGGTAATATAGGTACATTTGAGACAAACACGAGTTTTTAAGGACTTATTTGATCAAAAGACGAAGAAAGAGACGAAAGATGCTTTCAAGGGCCAATCATGCCATATTGTTAAAGATCAAGGACCTTATTTGCCAAATTTTCAAAGATGGAGGGCTTAAGTTGAAACTTCTACATACTTTAAGGATGAAAAGATAGATTTGCTAAAAATAGTTAAACATATTTGGAAAGAGATCAAAGATGAGGGACTTAAGGAGAAATAAGTGGAAAGTAAAGTTTATTTATCTTGGTCATTTGACCAAGACCGGTCAAACTGAAACAACACAAGACGCGTCTCATCTTCTACACAAGAGAGAGAAATGATCAGTTTTCACACCCTTTATTCACCAAACGATTTCAAGATGGATTCGAGGAAGATTTACAAAGATTGGAGAAAAGCTTCAAACTACAATAATGTTCATCTTTTCATTCCTTACAAGATGGTGCTATTCAATTAGATCAAAAGCAAAGAACGAAGAAACCCCCAATTATGGATTGAAGATGAAGAAAGAGTAAACCTCGTATTAAACACGTGTCCAATCCTCATTGGATAGAACACGTCATAACACCTCTTCTCGACGGCTATATAAAGAAGACGAGGCCTTCATTTGGAGCGGTTAGACTAGGTGTAGTTTTTCACACAGATAGTTAGAGTTAGGAGTAGATTAGATAAGTTTTCTTCACAGTTTAAATCATTTCAGTTTTCTGTTAAGTTTGTTAAACTTTCAGTTTCTACAGTTGTAACTGATTACTGTTTTCGCCATTAATGAAATTCATTTTACATTCTTCAAGCTTTCTTAATACTCTTTAGATTTCTGTTCTACAATCCATTTAACATCTACAAATTTGTTCATGAACTGTGATATTTCGTTAATGTGTTTCTGATTTCGTTGATAATTTGAGTTTATGTTGGTGATTCGTTCAGCAGTTTTGAGCAGTTTTGTTTGAAGTAGTTCTGATCTTGTTAAGATCTTGTGAGCAGAAACTTAGTTTTAGAGAATTTCGTTATGTGTAGCTGTGTGATAAGTTTGGCCTACAAGTTTTGAAATTCGGATTCTGGTAGATCAGTTAGAAGAGAGGATTAGCTGTAGAGTTTGGTGGTAGTTCAGTAATATTCTAGCGATTTAGCTATAGCGTAACTTAGATTCAGCTATAGAGTTAGAAGAGAGGATTCTGACGTTCAAGTTGATTAGGAGTAATGGAATAGAGGACTTAGATGATTCAAGTGAATTGTTTGTACAAATTCGATAAGTTCAGCCTGTGCAAGTGTTTACATTTACTGCGTTGATAAATTCATTGAGTAATCTGCTAGTTTTGTGTTTTTAGATTTGTGTTTAATAGAGATTATGCAGACTTGTCATTTTAGATATTATGTTTGGTTGTTTTTCGTTTTCTTCAATTTTGCAGGTTAAAAAGTAGAGGAAGTTGGAGGTGCAAACGAAAAAGCGAGCTCAGCGCTCCGCTTCGCCCACAACGGACTAGACGACGGATGTGTCGGTTAAGCACTTGTTATATTTTCTGCATTTTAGTGTAAAGATGCTAATGGTAGCGTAATCTGTGCTTGTTTCATGCTTAAATGTCCTTGTTACATGCTTTTCGATATTTGTTAAATTCAGTTTTTCAATTCTAGACTTTTAGCTTTATAGATTTGTGCCCTGTTTGTAGTAGTAGTATTTGGCACAGAATGATTTTCCTGGTAAAATGATTGTTATTGTTCCTGATTTCAGTATGAATTTTTCTGTTTGATTCACAGTTGATGGTAATTGAATTTCTGCATTTTTGATCTTCACTGATGTTTGGATGGAGAAATTTGTGGATGTTTTTGAGCATATCAGTGGATGAATTAAGGAGATTTAGTTGTATTAGTGTAGTTTACATTTACAGTAATATTCAAAGTGAGTTAGATAACAGGCAGCGAACTTTAGATGCATAGTTTAGTTGATTTACAAATTCAGTCCTTAAACTTGTATGTTTGTGTTGTTGTGCTACAGTACCAACCTTTTGTTTGTCATTGGATTTTATAGACGTTAGTAAGCTGAATTTCTTGGGCTTTAGTTTTCTTTTGGGCTGTAACTAGGTATATAGTTAAACAGGATACCATTTTATATTTGTTGCTTTAAACTTGATTTACATATTAAATTTCATTCCTTATTTCATTTTAGTCTAGTAGTACAATAGACTGAAAAAAGTATAATAATGGTACAGAATTTTATATTAGTAGATTTATTCGTTTTGCGTGCCAAGTAGTGTAAAATTGTTTTTACATTTTTTTTATATTTCGTGCATTTAATTGTCGTATTTGCAACGTGTTGTAGCGTAGTACGGATACGTATATAGGTATTTTTACATTTTTGCTTGTTTAATTGTGAATTAGAAATAGATTACCAATCAAGATTTTTACAACCAAAAACAGTCAAGTCAAGCTTAAAAACGTTATATCAATTCGAATCGAGCTGAGAAGAAAAACGAACTAAAAAGACAAATATTAGATTTTTAGAAATTTTATTTTTAAGAAAATTTTTTATTAAAATGGAAAATGAAAATTTGAATATGGCATATTCAAATGCAATAGGAATATTCTATGAAGGTAAAATCTATCTGAAATAACATTTCCCCACTAAAAGATAAAAAAAGGAGTGTAGTCTACTCTGGGTGGTTCCTTAAATAGCTATGTAGTTCTTTATTGATATTGAACCGCATGCTAGATAATGAACCGTGCCCATAGAGCCGTTATTTTGTGTCTCCTATAAATAATAGATCAAATCTTCAGTTTCCAAGAACCTTATTGGACATTCTTTCTGCCCTTTATCTTCTTTCTATATCCTAATCATTAGTAAATGATCACTTAATGTGTTAAGTATGTTTACTTATGATTATCCTCTTGATCCCCTTCTTTACTTGTCCAAAGAGAATACCACTCACACATTTGTGATGTGATTAAAGATGAAGCCTTGATGAAGATCATCCTTTCTTAGATTTAGTCATGTTCATCATTTTGTTTATCCGAGTCTTGTGTAGATCCAATGTATTTGTGTATACTAGGATTAGTGTTGTGTTGATCCAAGGTATTTGTGAATACTTGGATTAGTCTTGTTTAAATCCATTGTATATGTGTATACTTGGATTTGTCTTGTGTAGATCCAAGTTACACGTGTTTACTTAGATACGTGTTTTTGAGTTGTAATAAGTGATGTGTGTTAGTTCTAACTAAACTACAAAGTGATGTGTGTATGTGTCTTGTGAGTTCTCACTAAACTTGAAAGTGAAGAGTTGTGAAGATTGGTTTCATCTTTCGACTAAAACTAGACATCTAGCCTTGTGTCAGAAAATAAGATTGGTGACGAAGATTGGTTCTAGCTTTCGATTAGAACTCGACATCTAGCCTTGTGTTAGAAAATGATGAAGTGTGCGAAGTGTGTAGATTGGTCCTAGCTAAGATTAGGTCTCGACATTAGCTTAGTGTCGAAAAATAATGTAAGCGATGTTGTAAGCATTTCTCCGCCAAGAAGGGAGCTTGTGGATATAGTGGAAATCTCGAGTAAGGCGTACTCGAGGAACGAAAAGAGAGCTTCGTTTCCGAACCACTATTAATCTTGGTATCGTACCTTAGGTTGTTTCTTTCCTTACTCTTTACTTATTCTTTAATTCTTATATTGCATTTCATTGTCACTAGATATTATTGATGCATTAGAATTGAACCTAACAACTATGAATCTAGTTTTCAAGTAAAAGGTAATTTTAGGACAAACCTAATTGAAAGGATTTTTAATAGGACCTTAAACAAGAGAAAATATTCAACCCCCCCCCCCCCCACTTCAAGTTTCTATAGGTTCTTCTTCATCTATGCATCCCTAGTCAGTGTGCACTCCATCACTGGCCATTAGAGGTTTTGAAGATTCTTCATTAACCACCTTTCTGTCTTGTGACATACTCTTTGTTCCTCTACAATCTCCTGCCAAATGTCCTTTTGACACTTGTAGCATTCTATTTTTGACTTGTCAAAGCCAATTTTGTCTCCAGCATTTAGAGTAATCTTCTTTCTTGATCTTCTAAGAAATCTCTTAAGTTTCATGTTAAGAAAAGCAAGTTGATTCTTTATATCAAGTTCTTCTAAATCATCATCACTTAGTTGTTTAAGATTACATTTAATAATCTCTAACACCTCCTTGTGATTAGATAAAAATGCATAGACTGTTCCAACAACTGGTTCAGAATTACCAGTATTAACAAATCCCTTGCCAGCATTAATAATTCTATCACTGTCCAGTTCCTTACTAGAACTTAGATTTGAGATAAATGCCAAGTTAGTGGTATTAGAGATTGACCCATTATTCTTCTTAAGTTTTGTCCAACCACTTTAAAATGATTGTAAAAATCATTAATATTGGTTGTGTCAATATCCTCCTTGTTTTCCCAGATGTTAACTTCAGTAGCCATTTCTACAAGCATACTTCTAAGAAATTTATTGTTTATGTCTTCTTGCTCAGCTTTTCCTCCTTGAGTGATTAGATTACTCACAATCCTTTGAAGTCTATAGTAGATAGAATCAAGAGGTTATGAGCCATTAGCATTAAAATTTTCAAACATTGATTTCAATAATGCTTGCTTGGCTTTCTTGGTGGATTCATTACCACCAAATCAAAGAACAGAGGCATCAAACCTTGACTTAGCATCTTCATGTTGTTGGAAAGTAAGAACGTGTTCATTTGGTATAGCCAGCATCACTAAAATTATTTTTTTCACATCATTAGCCCTTTGTTTCTTTTCATTAGCAGTAACTTCCTTTGACTTACCCTCTAATGTAGAGGCATCAGACACCTTCTATGAGTTCCCATGAATAATTATTTCCCACATACCCCAATTGTAAATTTGAACAAATTGAGTGAATCTGAATTTCTACTCTTCAAACTCTCTTTGTTTGAAGACTGGAACCTTGTTCATTGTGCTAGGTAGTGCAACCTCTAAATCCATCTCTTTAGTAAAAGAGTTCTCGAACAACCTTCAAGATCAAAGCTTCTCAACAAGCTCTAATACCACTTGTTGATCTCTTATGATCTTGTTAGTCTTGCTTGTAGACTTAGAATATACAGGATAAATCATATATAGACTTAGTAAAACTTTAAATGATATCAAAGAGTATGTGAAATCTACTCTTTGATATTATAAAGATTATGTGAATTGTATGAGCAAATATGTAACTCAAATACTTCAATATTAGTACAGATAATATTAATACTCCAACTCAGAGTATTAAGAATTACAAGCTTGAAGTAAAATGTATACGAAAGATGTAAATTAAAATTAACCTAGAACCTCCTTTTCTAGTAGAAGGAGTTTTGTACAAGATAAATATCTAATCAAATAATTTAAGATTTAAGAGATATATTCATAGTATCTCATAAATATACTCTCACACGTTTTCAATCTTTATCTTCAGTCAACATAAACATAGTAAACAAATTAGTCTACTTCTATCTTCTTTGTTCAATTCTGGCCATGCACTACCAGTACTAAGAATATCACGATCAACATTAAACATCTTAATGTTGGTAGTACAATACAAAACCAGTATTAATTTTATTCTCAACAATATGCTAATGATATAGGGGGATGAGACTGATGCCATTTAAAGCTTGTTAATTTGTTCAACAAGAAGAAGATAAACATTTAGCTCAGAATATCTTACGAATCTCTACATTCAGTAATGTTGCTGCAAATTCATGTTTGATACATGAAATGTGGAGTAAGTTTCTCCAACACATCTGCATCGCTAACACTTTGCCACAAAATTTAAGTTGTGAACAAAATTCTAAATAAAGCGTAGTCTTACTCACTGAATTTTTTAAAGTCTTGAATCATAAAGATCTCCATTCTTCTCGAACAAGTGGAAGTGAAACTTCTCTTTGATTATCAAAGCGATCCTTAAGATATTTCTAAAGAATTCATCGATCTTTAGTGGTAAAGTATTCAAATTTTAGTCCAACATCAATATACTTACAAAGAAAAATGTTTGTCCTTGCTTTATTTAGTGGCGGACTATCATTGTTTGCAACAATAGTTTGTGAAATTCCAATAGATTCAAAATGCATTTTAACATCAAGAACCCATGGCATACAGTTTTTTCTAGTAACATTAAGAGCACCAAATTTATGCTTTGATAAGTTTGACATTTCTGAAAAAATATAGGCAAACAACTTATTATTAGAGTCTGTTGTCCCATGATTTATGATGATGGATCTAAGAAATAAAGAAGTAAGGAGATGAAGTTTTAGATAGAGAGAAAGAAGAGAGATAAAATAGAGAGATGTGTGAAACTTGTGAAATATTAGATTAGAGAAAAATGAAACAACCAACCCTCTCCTAACATGCTAGGAGAGGTATTTATAGCCGTGCCTTACATGTAGGCTTTATGGGCTATTTGATTGGGCAGGGCTTGAATCCATTAACTAAATTACCTTATACATGGACTATTAGTTATTTTATCAATCCCGTGATCCCTGACTATTTTACTATCTATTACAACATTCTAAGAATAATACATCATAAACTTATGACCGAACATTCTTGTTTGACTCAATATTTTGAGGATAACAATCTCCCCCAATGAGGGGTGATTCCTCTACGACATTTGGAGATTTATAGAGATTACCAATCTCGCCATAAATGAGTCGGGAACATGTAATAGTAGTCTTGTTTCTGCATGCTGTGATGTTTGAGCCTTTGTCGTTGTTTTATGACTTTGTCTTTAATCTTGAGATCTTCAAATCTGTGACCGAATCATTCTTGATGATACAATATCTTGAGACTAACATCTCACTCACTGAGAGGTCATTCCTCTACGACATGCCAATATTTATGGAGAAAATTAATCTTTAGTATTGCGATCTTCAAAATGACTGATTCATTCTTGCTGGTCACCATCCTTGACTTGACTTTGCCATCTTGCATTTTTGTGTCTTCATCCACATGCTCACACTATACATCATATTGAATACATATCTTTGGGCATGAGTATTTGGTTTTGAATCTTTGACTTTGCTGAGTACACCGTAACGCCACCTTCTCGAGACAAAACATAGACACGGACTGAATGGCTTTAACATTCGTCCTAAATCAGTAGCGTTTTACCTTCGATCGGTGAAGACCGTTATACGATAGTAAATACCATACCTGTGATTAGGTAGATTCAACTAAGAACCTCCTTGACAGGGTTTCGTAGTTGTACTATCCGTTCTCTTTACTCGATCGTCTCAAAGCAAGACTGCGAACATAAAGAGTGAATCAACATGATGAATATTTGCTTGATTAAAGTCGTCAATTCAAGCTCCTGGAACAATTTTGATTCATATGGAATCTTACCATTGTTGCTTTCCAGTTGACACAAGCTTGATCCATAAATAATCTCGCAAGTCACCTACCGTAGCGATGTTTAAGGTTGACGCTAGAAGGATTTCCATTCGTCACTGTGAATATTAATGAATACCACTCTAAATGTTCTGGCAAGATCATAAAGATATTGCGTAGAAACCTAAAACGAGTTTAAATCAATTCAGAATCAAACCACTATTTCTTTTTAGCTTACACATGTTCAATTCATAAAGACTCTTACACATGACCTACCGCGGTGTTGTTTGATGTTAACACTGGAAGGATTTCCACTTATCATTGTGAATACTAAGTATTATCCCTCTGATTGTTCTAGCAATATCGCAAGGATATAGTGTAGGAATCTCGTGTTCGTCATTTCGTGTGTCCTAATGAGATTTGATAGATCGCTTGGATCTAGACTCGATTTGTGCACATTTAGTAGTCGGAGGCTGGAGCAGATGCCACCTATTGAGTATCAACTATCTCAGAGTGAGAAAGTCAATAGAAGTCGTGTTGACCTTCGTGACAATAAAACAAACTAATTTTGAGAGAAGTCTGAGTCAGCTGGAGAACGGTTGTGCATTACATCACTGGGTCCATGATGTGTTGTCTTCATGATGTGTTGACCCGGTTTCTGCCTAAGTTGTATGGAGGGCTAATTTCTCTACACCCTTTTTCCTTACATTTCTTTTTCATTCTTCACCCCTTCAATGCTTACCAAGACATCATTACTAGCACGTTGTTGTGATTGTTCCAGTGCTAGCTTCAGCTCTTAGTCTGCATTTAGCTACATTCACATTCTACTCCATCTTTCCTAAGGACTTCTAATAATCTATTGGATTGTCCCTAGTAAGATCCCTCCGGTTCTAGTTGGATCATAGGACTTATGCCTTACCACCCTTTTGACACCAATAACGTCGTGAATTAAAGATGTTGTCGCCATGAGATCGTAACCATCAACCACTTTAAAGTCTATCAAAGTGTTTGAAAAACATTTAACACCTTGATAGTTTTGTCGTTTCAGAAAGCTCCCCCTTCACATGTGCATCGATAATCGAAAGTGTTTCACACATGTGGGTAAGAGTTAAAGTGCATGAGTCTTTAGATCACATTTTAATCACATTTTCTCCCCTATCTCTAATATATAAAATCGTTTGATATTAGAGATACCAAATTTGATTAAATATATTGTGAAAATAGTCTTGAAAATCTTTAGGAGAAGAATGTGTCTTACTAGCATGAATTATTTGTAATGCCCCCCCCCCTCAAAAAATGATCCAATTGAATTGTCATTGTGAGGATGTGATCCACATTTCGCTTTTTGAGGGTAGGAGTTGTTGAACACACAATTTTTGAAAGATTTTGAATAATCAATGAAAAACTCTTGAAAAAATTGTGTTCAACGCTTTTTGAAAACCATTTCTTATTGGCGACATGGTATTTCTAAAGCATAAACTTGAGTTCATAGACTTTGAATGTCTTGACGAATCCACTCAAGTGTAATAAGATTTCTCTTCTTTTACTGAGGGTATGCGCACTAAATCGTACACTCCCCCGTGAATATCGACCCGGGTTGTAATCTGAGAGTGATTACAAGCCATTGTGTTGAGCTCAAAACGTTGAATGTTATGTGACAAGCTCAACCCAACATAGATTGCTCTACCTGTTGTTGGAAAAATGGTCCAAAATAGACATTTTCCTTTATTAAAAATAGAAATGACATGTTTTGAAAAATATTTACAACTTTCATTCGAGCTTTATATACACAGTCATGTTGTTATTGAGCGACATTTCTAGGTACGTTCATATTATCGATACTGAAAGACATGTCGAGAATAATATTTTTGGATTTTCAAAGATTTATAATTTTGTGTTTAGTTTTTATATGTTTTATATTTTTGTATTTTGCTTTTTCAAAGATATTTACAAGTAGATGTTTGATAGATGAATCAAGCAGGCACCTTTACCAGAATCTCTGGGTCTACTAGAGTCAAACATCTCATACCAATTTTCCTAATGAGTTACTCAAACCTATCTTTCGACAGATCTTTCGTAAAGAAGTCGGCTAATTGGGAATCCGTTCCAACAAAGTATAATTCAATGATACCGCGTTCAACATGTTCCTTTATGAAGTGAAATCTGACGTCAATGTGCTTCGTGCGGGAATGCTGTACTGGATTGCAGGAGATGGCTATGGCCGACTTTGAGTCACAGTACATAGGTACTTTATCAAAGTGGAAGCCATAATCCATGAGTTGTGTTCTCATCCAAAGAACTTGAGCACAACACGCAGATAGAGACACATACTCCACTTCGGCTGATGGTAGTGACGTGAAATCCTGCTTCTTCGAAGATCATCCCACGAGCTTATCTTGTCCTAGAAATTGTGCACCACTAGAAGTACTTTTTCGAGTATCAAGACACCCTGCGTGATCAGAATCTAAATAGGCCGTTAGAAAGAAACGGTTTCCTTCAGATACCAGAGTCCCAAATGAATGGTATTCTTGAGGTACCGAAAGATCCGTTTAACCTCCTTGAAGTGCTTTTTAATGGTTCTGGCTTGATATCGTGCACAATAGCATGTTGCATGTGCAATATCTGGTCTGCTTGCTGTCAAGTACATTAGAGACCTGATCATGGAACGATATCTCGTTTGATCTATCGGTAATCCCTCCAAGTCGGCATCTAGGGATGTGGTTGATAATGGTGTCCCAACGGGGTCACATGAGGTCATACCATGCTTTTTGATTACCCTTGACAATGCTTAGCTTTGTTAATAAAGATGCCACTTGGGGATTGGTGAACTTGAATTCCTAGAAAGAATTTTAGTTCCCCCATCCTTGACATTTCAAATTTGTTGTGCATTAGTTTTTCAAACCATTTTGAAAGTTTTGGGTTTGTAGACCTGAAAATAATGTCATCAACGTAAATCTGCACAAGCAGAATGTCATCCCCGTATTTGTATATGAACAAGGTTAGATCAATGGAACCTTTTGAGAAACCTTTGGATACCAGAAATTTTGAGAGCTCATCATACCACATCCTTGGAGCTTGCTTTAGTCCATATAGTGCCTTGTGGAGACGATACACCTTGTCAGGATAATTTGGATTAACGAATCCTTCCGACTGCGTAACATAGACTTCTTCTTTCAAAGGACCGTTATGAAATGTCATCTTCACGTCCATTTGATAAACGGTGAATCCCTTATGTGCAACATAAGCAAGGAAAATCGTGACCGCTTCCATTCGAGCTACTGGTGCAAATGATTCTTCAAAATCAATACCCTCTCTCTGGCCATACCCCTTAGCCACTAGCCGAGATTTGTTCTTGATGATCTTGTTTTCTTCATCCATCTTGTTTTTCCAGATCCATCAAAGATTTAACGGTGTTACATCGTATGGTCTGTCAACTAGTTCCCAGACCTTAAGTCTTTCAAATTGTTGAAGTTCATCCGTACCCATGACATCTTTGATGTTTTTTGGTTCAACTGTACTCACTGCGAGTGCAAACATACAAACATCATCATCGGTTTCTAGTTGTCGCCTTGTACGAATGGGCTGTGTAGGGTTTCGAATTACTTAAACCAAAGGGTGATCTCGGGTCCAATGATGTGTTGAAGGACGTTGTTGATAGAACGTATGAATATTTGATAGATCAACATGGCGAGTAGAAGACTCTCCAATTTCATGTATCGATGTACCGAATGGATTGTGAAAATTGTCATCATCAGATAATGCACGTCTGCTTGGTTTGTCTGACAGTAGTTGTGGATGTTGTAGGATCGATTGTGGATGTGATATTCTGAAGAGGTAAATCTGCAGCAACTCGTGTTGAAATATATGAGGTTGTATCTTTTGTTGAAGATGATCGGTATCATCATTCTTATCATCAGTGACAGCGAAAGACTTTGATACAAAATGTATCTCCCTCATGAAATATTCATCAAACATTGGTCCATATAACATTTCTAACTCTTCAATTGTCGTGTCAACTTTCATACCTGCTCTTGGAACATTTCCTAAAACTAGCTTTGAACTTGACGGTTCATTGTTGTGGTATTGAGTTCCGAGTTCTGTGCGGTTGTGCACATAAGTCTTTTGTCATTGTGGATCAGGACTTAAACTGCTTTGTTCAAGTGCCATCTCTTGCAATTCATCGAATTTGGCATGAATAGTTTCGACTATCAATTTTGTTCTCTTGTTGTAAACTCTATATCCCTTAGACTGAGTAGCATAACCCACTAAAAATCATGCATCACCTTTCTCTTTCATCTTATCCAGATTTTCACCATCTCAGATTATGTAACACGTACATCAAAAAATATGAAGGTGTTTGAGTAAAGGTTTGCGATCATGAATTATGTGGTATGGTGTCTTTTCGTATCTTGGAATAATTAAGGAACAATTTTGTGTGTAGCATGCGGTTGACACGGATTAGACCCAAAAGAATAGTGGTAGTTTTGAAGCGGATAATAGTGTTCGAGCACCGTCAACCAAAAGTACGATTTCGTCTTTCAACAACGTCGTTTTGTTCAGGTGTTCTAGCAATTGATGTTTCACGTTCAATCCCTTCGGATTCAAAATAATTCTTCAGAGTTGAATTCAAGAATTATGTGCTCTATCAGTACGTACCACTTTTACTTGAGCTAGAAGACCATGTTGTATCAGTTTAAGGAAGTTGATGAGAACTTCGAGTGTTTCATCCTTGGATCTCAAGAAGAAAGTCCACGTGTAGCTTGAGTAGTCATCGACAATAACCATAATGTATTTCTTCCCATTGATAGTTTGAACACGCATAGGACCACACAAATCCATATGAAGAAGATCTAACCGTCCTTCAGAGCTTGGTGTAGTCTTTGTCTTGAAACTACTTCGTTTAGGTTTACAAATCTCACAAGAAGAACAAAGATGATCTTTGATGAATTTCATGCTTGGAAGACCTCGCACATGATCTTTCTTGGAAAGCAAGTTGATGGTATCAAAATTGAGATGAGATAGACGTTGATGCCATAACCATGCTTGAGTCGTTGAAGCTTTAGCCATGAAGCAGATTGGAGTTGTGGAAGTTGTATCTTGAAGTAAAATTTTATAAAGATATGTACCCCATGAACCGGTGAGTAAATCATTCCCATCATAATCACGAACAAAACATGTCTTCTTTCGAAATGCAAGTTCCAAATCTGCATCACAGAACTGACCAACCGAGAAAAGATTATGAATGATCCCTTCAACGTTGTATACCCTTTTGATTGCGATATTCCCTTTAACCAAATCTCCATATCCTAGGATTGGTGCAAATTGACCATTTCTGAATCGGACCGTACCCAGGAACCTCTCCACAAAGTTAATTAGAAGCTTGAGATTCCCCGTCATGTGCATCGTGCATCCGAAGTCCAGTATGAAGGGAACTATTTCGATCACCAGTAGAAGAATTAGAACACGATGGAGCATTTGCTAAATTGGATTCCATGTTGGTTGTGATTTCCGATTCATTAGTTTCCCTAGTTTCAACACATAAAGGCACAGTAACGCTCGTTGTCACGTTTCTTTCCTAACCTTAGGCATCCATTTATATCCTGGAGGACATTGATTAGCAAACCACCATTTCCAAGACTTGCTAGCAGACTCATATAATTCCCTAATCCTGCTTCTAGGTTTCTTAGTGGTGGAGGCTGATGCAATACTTTTCTTAGGGAGGTTGCACCAGAATGGTTCACTTTGCGTTTGGGTTTACTAGCACTAATAGACATCGCAATTTGCTTCTTAGTTCTAGTATCTACGCCTTTGACATTATTATAAACACACATAGCACAATTAGCATTAGCACATTTTCCACATTTCACACAAACAAACTTAACATTCAAAGCATTCAAAGTCGAATCATTCAAATCATCATTACATGCGATTACATGCATTTTATTCTTAGAAACATTCAAATTCCTAGGATGGTCTTCTACTTTCTTCATCTTCCCTTGACTCTTATTTTGACAAACCTTTTCATTCATTCTAGTGCTCTTAAGCTGACTCCAGCTAACACTAGTAGTGGGGACTACTCCTTTAGTAAAATACACACCTCTATTAGTGTTTCTAGAAGTCTGAGGCGATTGAATTTCTTTGTTGTGTGTAGGTTTAGTGGCCAATCTATACATACCTTGTTTGATCACATTTGTGTTCTTAATGCTTTGTGCTCGAATGTCCGTTGTGGGAGTAATCTGTGATAACCTATCCTTCCCATCCGTCTTGAGGGCAAACCCATGTTTTGCAAATGCAGAATTTGAAAAAACAGATGGTTTTCCCAAGACAGAGGGTTGAGTCATTTTGTACGCATTGGGTTGTCTGACAACAGGTTTCTTGACGCTAGGTTCCACAATTTTCCCACCCATCTTAGCAATGAGTTTCTTCAACTCTGCAATCGCTATGTCCCTGTCTTGTAACCGAGCTCTCAAATCTGTAACTTCCATGCTTTTTTCATTCTTTTCTCGAAATGATTTGGAAAGTTTTTCTTGTAAGGTATTATCATGTGGAAAACTTTCGATGTCTTTTTGTAAAGCAAGTTTAAGAGAATGACAATGTTTTTGAAGAAAATTAGTTCTGTGTTGAAGTAACTCAAAATCCTTTTTATCAACATTTTCTTTGTGTTTTGAGAGCTCAGTTTCAAGACGTTCACACTCTTTGGTCTTAGCAAGATATTTACATGCAACACTAGAATATTCATCTATAGTAGCATAAGATGTAACAGCAACACACAAAATATCTTTGGAGAGACATTCTTGTAGGAGTAGATCATATTCATTTGAAAACTCTGATTTTTCAGTTTCAAGTTCATTAATTGCATTTTCTATAGAGTCAACGTATTTCGAGTCATCAAGCATTTCAGACCGAATTAATTTTCAAACTCAAGAACATTTTCTTTTATGGTTGCCGCAATCGGTATTAAAAGTTCTTTCACAAGCACAGTTATATCCTGAGGAATCTCTTTTTCCATTTGTCGTTTTCACGTTTTTGCCAGTCTCTTTCAACGATTGATTTAAAATTATCAATGTGATGTTTAAGAAGACCAAGTGTTTTTCTACTATTGCTTTTAGAAGCATCAAGAGGCAAATAGTTAATATATTAAGAAACATTGGATTTCTTAGTGGCAAAAAATTTATTCCATTAAATTCTTCTATGTTTGCTTTCAAAAAACAATTCCTCACGACACTTCTATTTATGTGGAGTGAAAATACCATAAAGACTGTTTTCATAAGAATAATTATATGGTTTCACAAAATCTTTATTGACCGGTGATCTACTCTCCTCATCCCAAAAGAATGTCTCTTCACTATCGAGCCTTACTACTGGGCAATCATGATTGGTCCATTTGGACTCATCGAGATATAAGTGGGGGTTCTCAGCTTGATCTTGCTCGAGGTACTTAGGGATTAAAAAACTAGATTTACCTTTAAAAACGACCGTGGAGCTATCATTCTCATGGTTTAAATAGATTTATTCGTTTTATAAACAATTTTATTCAAAAAATCGACTTGTTCTTCGAGTTCCGTCACTTTTTTAGTATACTTTCCTTGTCTATTTTTGAAATCTTGTTTTAACTTTTCAACCTCTTGTTTCTTTTCCTCAAGAATTTTAGTAGAGTCGGTGGTATTCATAGAAAGCCTCTATTCAAGTTTGTTTACTTTTGTTGTGGCAAGGTACGTTTTTTGACGTTCATCACTTAAGAAAACATTATATTGACTTTTTCCTTTAGCTAACAAAGCAAGAGCTTCGTTGTATTTATTTTCAAAATCGACATTTTTAACGTTAATTAAACGAACTTTGTACCCCTCAAGCTCTTTGTCTCTTTTTAGAAGCTGAGCACTATAACTATCAATGGTCTCACTAGATTTTATAAGAGCGGTTTTGCTTTCTTCAAAGTTTTGAGTGAGCGTTGCATTTGCCTTCTTTAATTGCTTTTGACTCTTTCTAGTTTCATTGACATCTTTTTGTAAACTAGCAATTAAATTAGCAAGCGCGACACGCTCCTCATCATCATACTCATTTGCATGTTGATCATCCTCAAACTTATTATTGCACATGTCTGATGAATCAGGTGTGGTATTGATATCAACCGTTTCCATCATACATGTTAGTAATTGTTGTTGGTAGATCACATGCTCATGTGTATCACCAAACACATTATATTCATCATCAAGTTGTACCTTATCAATTGGCTCGGTATCAAAGATAGGACCATTGTCATCTTTAGTGACGTTGTGGACCTCATGAATCTTTGCCAGGTGTGGTATTGCTATCAACCGTTTCCATCATACATGTGTCAGTAATTTTTGTTAATAGATCACTATGCTCATGTGTATCACCAAACACATTATATTCATCATCATGTTGTACCTTATCAATTGGCTCGGCATCAAAGATAGGACTATTGTCATCTTTAGTGATGTTGAGGACCTCATGAATATTTTCCATGTTTGAATAATGTGCTTCGAGATCTTGGTCGGAGAGTTCATCATCTGTGTTGTCAAGCATTTCTCCTTCTTTAGCTGATAACTTGATCCCAGCTTCCATCTTCTTACATAGCAACATCTTTTCCTTATGATAACCATAATCCTTAACCCTTTTCGGCTGCCTGCATTCCTTAGCCGTATGCCCAAACCCTCTGCAGTTAAAACACTGAATCCCACTTTGTTGCACAACTTGAGTACCAACGGTTTCCCTATTTCCAACATCAGTAGCAACCCTCTGATTATCATACTTACTAGTTTGTCGATCATATCTTGTAGGACTCTCAACACGCCTGCGTGTGTCATACCTTGGAGGACTCTGAGCATAGTTGTTCCTCGTGTTTGACGAGGTTCTAAGGTTGTTGTTGGTGGATTTGTAGATTTTCTTGTATTGATTCATCATGAAAGCCATTTGTTGCTTAAATTCTTTATCCTTTTAAGCTTGTTCTTCAGCACTGTCTTCTACGGATGATTGCTCAAGTGGTGGTGATGGTGCTCTTGAAACTTCTTTGCCTCATGATCTTGTTGAAGTATGTGACTTAGAGACACTGGAAGATCGTGGTGATGATGATTGAGTAGAGTAGGTCTTTGGAGCACGAGAACGATAATCTGGGTAATGTTGATTGGTAGACACCAAAGCAAGTGGTTTTGCAACCTTTGCTACCCTTTCAGCTCGAAGTTCGTTTGCCTCATTCTGAAATTGTTTCAAAATATCAAAGAGCGTGTGATATGAGACTTCGTCTAACTTTTTCTGTTGTTTCACCAAAGTGACAAACCATATCCACTCTAGTTGAAATTGCTGTAGAAATTGGCCATTGACTTAAATGGTGGAGACTTGCAAGTTGTTTCGAGTCATGTCATTCATCATTTTGTAGAATCGGGAGTAATATGAATCAATTGATTCCCCATCCTTTGAAGTAAACTTACCGAAGTTCCAAAAAACATTTGTTTTCACATCTTGTTTGTTGAGTGATTCACCTTGTTGCAATCTTTCAATAGTCGTCCACATTTCTTTAGCAGTAGGGCATGCATCAACCGTGGAGTAAATGTCATCTCCAATGCCACTGAGAATTAAGTAAATTGCTTCCTTCTCTGCATCAAGCCAGGCACGGTTCTCTGGTGTGAGGTCGGATCTCTTTTCATCATGTTCATGTGCGGGTACTTCGTCACTTGTGTCTGTGGCTGGTACAACACGAACTTTGACCTTTGAAAATACATAGGGTCCATCAAAAATGCATTACCTTAAAGCATCACCGTTAGGTTTTGTGTCAAGATATCATAGAAAACAGGATTGCCATTGATCATATCGACCGGACACAAGCATTGGTGGAGTCCCTTTGTTACCCGCCACCAAGATGTTGTTGTTCGTCACACGATACTTTGTAGTAGAATCCATCTTGATAATCTCTGAAATGTTGAAATGAATACGGATCTTAAGTAGATGTTGTAGTAAATTGTTGTTGAAGAGAAAAGTTGTTGAAATCCCCTAACAATGTGTTCTCGAGAAACCAAAAATTCTAAGGCCCAATAACAATTTTTTTTTCAAATTCACGTTTTTAGAAAATCTCGGAATATTTGTAAAATCTCGAAAAAAATCTCGCAATAATTCGAAGTTAAAAATCTCGCAATAATCTCGTGCTAAAGATCTCGCAATAATCCGAAGTGAAAGATCTCTCAATAATCTCAAACCACACAAGATCTCGCAATATTCCAAAGTCAAAGATATCACAATACTCCAAAATCAAAGATCTCGCAATAATACTAAATCAAAAGGATCTCGCAATAACCCAAATATTGCGAAGATGTTTTGTTCTCGGGAAAACGATAATATTGCGAGATGTTGAGGCAAAGATTCCGGAATATCATTAAACAATTTCGCAATATTAAGATTGCTGAACCCTAATTATTGCAAAAATACAGATGAAAGATTCCGCAATAAACTTGATGATTCCTGATGCGTTCTCTTGCGATTACACAAGTTTTAAATTTATAACCCGGATTTCCAAATAAGCTAAGAACACACGGGCAAGTATGACCGTTTTGTTTGTAGCTAGCTTTTTGTGGTAAGCCGAGGTCGTTCACTAGGATTTGGGTGTTTTCGGTTGAAAGGAATCTAAGTAATAATGTAACGTTATTGGTAAAGATGGTTGTCACTCCCAAAATTACCATACAAGTAACAATAAGCAAATAATAACAAGAAACACGAAGATGATGATTAAGCTAATAAGATGAGATAACAAATAATATTAAAGACAACACTTGCTTGGATTAGTTCATAACATTTGGATTGTTCATATGAGAATGGTTTTGATAAATTGATTACAAGTAAAGATAATGATGGTCATAAATTCCAATCTTTGATTTTAAAGTATATAACCCTCGCGAAAGATCATACATGCATGAAATCAAGCATTAAGACGAATCAACCAATTCAAGATTATGTTTAGTTTAACAAGTTTGATTCGCGGTCGTTTCACAAAATCATTAACAATCACACTTAATTTCCTTTGCCTAATCATACCACTAAAAAAATGGCCAATACAATAGATAATCATCCATGGACAAAACGATTATAACCTAAACAATTCTTATATCACATAACAATCCTTATATCAAACATAACAATAAATTGATCAACACCATGATTAAAACATAAACAATCCTTATATCACAACATCATCCAAACAAGTGTATATGAAACTACTCCATAATTATTTCAACAAAATTCATACGAACAATGTTCATAACATTCATAATCAATCTTAAAATATAAAAAGAGTTTACCAAAGTACTATTACAATAGGTAAATGGAATGAAGAAGTTAGAGCAATCCGTAAGCCTCCAATTGACTACAAGTTTCGAACCAATGGTAGGAATTTGTGGTCTTTCGGGTTATGTAAATGGTTCGTATTTGATATTTGAGGCGGGTTTTGGAGAGGTTTGGTGAAGATTGGTGGTGATTTAGGTATCAAGAAACACTACCAATGATAAGAGTAATGATCCCTTAGAGTTTCGCAAGGTTATTTTGTTGATTGGAGCTTCAAAAGGATGAGTTTTTGGCCCACTTGGACAAAATCCGGGATTTCACCAAGGAAGAGAGTTTCCTTGATGAATAATGAAGTTAGTAATGAAAGTGTTGAAGTTACATGACCCCAAGGGTCTTATTTATAGATGAATTCAAGGCCATGTCTTCAATGCATGAACTTGGAGCCAAAGTAATATACTTGGAGGCAAAGTTGTGTTCTTGGTCCCAAAGTAGTTCTAGAATGCTCCAATAGAAGCTTCTTGTATCTTCCAAAGATGCATGAATGTAGACAAAATCTGCCAACACAAATGTGGGTGGCAACTTGTATTCCACTGGTGGCAACTTCATGCTGAGTGACTTGTATGCTTCTTGAAAACACTTGTTCTTGCATCCGAAATGGATCTTCAAAGGCTTGTAGCTAGTCGGGATTCCTTCGTATATGCATGGATCGTCGTTTGTTCTTTCTTTTCTTTTCTTTTCTTGTTCTTAGCTAACTAACAACACAAAACAAAACTTCACACATATATGAGCTAAATATCTCGTTAGTTTAACCAAAAACCATGCAATATATACGAATAACGCTCAAGAAAATATGTTGGATTTGGGCGTTATCAAATCCCCTCTCACTTAAGTTTTGCTCATCCTTGAGCAAGGAAAAGAAAAACTTTGCTTGCCCTCAAGCAAATACAGTTAGAAATTAAATACCTAGGTTCTAAAAGAAAAGATTTTTTTTTTAAAAATTTTATGAAAAATCTATGAAAAATTGAAATATTTTTTTGGTTTTTATAAGAAATGGCTAAAGGTGCAAACCCCCTCACACTTAAGAGTTTGCTTGTCCTCAAGCAAGTAAAAGAAAATACTTCCCACATGGTACATGAAAATGGTTTATTGAAAAATAAGATGCAAATCTACCAAGTACAAAAAAGACTAAACCAAATGGCGTGAGCAGCAAGTGTACACATCTAAAGAGGACTTTTATTCGGGTTACAAGGATAAGGGTTAATGGGGGTATGGATAAGACATGGGATATTTTATGAGAGCTCTATCACGAATATACAAGGTAAAAAGTCTAAGTCCCATGTTGCTAGTTATCGAACAAATCACAAGCCAAATAAATGATTATAGCTACGAGCTTTATTCAACACATATCGATCAACACATACATATATCACGTCTTAGCATATTGGCTAATCGATATCCAAACATACTTCTTCTTCCTTCATCTTCATAATTTTTTTTTGAACAGATTATAGCTTATATTAAAGTTACGAATGGTACATATCACACCTCGCTAGCGAGGTAAGTTCATAAGGAAAATATACATCCCAACTAAAAGGAAAAGTGGACGAAGACGCAATACTAGCCGCACAATGAGCTACTTGGTTGTTATCCCGACTAGTCCACGAGAAGGCCAAATTCATGTTCTTTGACCACAAAGGGATATCAGCAACAAGAGCAACAATACTCCATGGTGGGACACTTTCAGAGGATGAAAGAGAAATAACTACTTTGGAGTCGGATTCTATAATTGCATGGTACCAACCGCGACATGATGCAAGATGGCACGCCGAATGAATTGCTGAGACTTCATTATAGCTCATTTGCTATTTTTGCCATCACTTTTTTTACTCTTTTTTTTCTCGATAACTTATTCTTTTTTTTTCTTTTTCACTTTCTCATCCTCCTCTTTTTTTTTCTTTCATTTTTTTTTAAACACACATCACATTCTCCCCTCACAATTCGCTTGAGCACACACCACAAAAAATACAAATAAGAAGTATGCATCCTCCGTCTTTGTTGGAATGGCCCACACACATAGCGAAGTGTGGCAACTATAAATCATCAAAAACGATCCACCATACCAAGAAACTAGCAACCCACCATTTTAGACTTCGACATGGGTTAGGCTAAGGTTTAAGGTTATATATATTTTTTTCTTTTTAGTGGATTTAACAAAAATGAAAGAATGGCTCAACGGGTATTCTAAGGGTATCTAGTACTAAATGAGAGTACTAACAAAAGGGTTAATATGGGTGGTTAGCTAATCGATGCAACTAGCTAAAAAGAAAATGGAAAAGGCTATTTGGGTTTTATTCCTAAGGTTGCCTCTTTGTCACGCATATACACTTAAATCACACAAGTGTGATCTCACTAAAACTTAATTTATTTTATATTAAAAAAATTGAAAATTTCTTTATTATATATTTTTTACCATGTGGACGATTATTGAAATATATTTACATACAAATGTGTGAAAACATTTAGATCCTAAGGGCAAACAAGTGTACAACTCTTTTATTTTCTTTTATTATTTTCTTTTATATAACAAAAATTGGTTTCCTTTTCCGATTTATTTCCCCTCACACTTAAGTTTTGGATTGGACTCAATGTGAAAAATAAATTTCAAATCATTAAGAGTGAGGAAATAAATAAATAGTCAAAGAGAAACGAAACTTCCCAGGCTAAGAAATTGCAATTGATCTCCATGTGATACAATGCTACACCATTTTGAACATAAGCTTGTGAGATCAATCGATTTCGTACACTTCTATCCTCTCCATGTATGCATCCTCCTCCATTACCTATTGCTGCATTTATTCAAACAAAACAAAAAAAACAAACAAACACGCAAGCACACATAGATATATATAAAACACACTACAAGCAAGTACACCCCTTCACACTTAAGATTTTCCAAGTTAGAAAAATACGTTAGGGTGTACATATTTATTCAAAAAACACAAAAATAAACACACAAACAATCAAAGCACGGGTTGCCTCTCGAGAAGCGCTTAATTTATTATCGAGTCCTTAGCTAGACTATTCCCATCGATGTTAGGATTCTTTGACGATATGGCTAAGATGGTGAACTTTGGTTGGGTGCCATTGATTTTGATAATTATCATCATTGAACCAAAGCAATTCTCCATTTATAGTCCAAACTTTGAAAGGCTTCTTTGGCACATCATTGTCGTCCTTCTTTATCATTCTTCTACTTCCAACGCCATTCATCGATATCAACTCTACGTTATGAATTGACATTACATCATGTTCAAACGTTTTCTCCTTTTTGTATGGGATATGCACGGTGCAATCCTTGGGAAAAGTTGAATTAGAAATAATGGGTTTCGGTTTTGGCACGGTTGGAATAGGTTCTTCTTCTTCCTCGATGAATACAACATCACCCTTATCACTCTCGTTTCAGATAGAGGGTAGGTCGTATCTTGATTTTGTGTTGGTGATTTGAGGAAGGGACTTGGTTCATTTTATGTCCTCTTCTACATAACCTAAGTGTCTATCCAAGTCGTCGATTATGGCTGTATGGTTTCGGAACCTTAGATTGATTTGAAACTCCAAGTCAACCAAATTGTTCTTGACACGTTCATTTTCTTCCGTTTTCCAAGCCATAAATTCTCTCATCATCTCCCCCGTTGAGGCTTCGGGTTTTTGGTGATATTGTGATGAGTATGTCGTCACATCTCGCGGTCGAGATTGAGGAAGGGGTCGACTCGGGTTTAGGGTAAGATAGGAACGTTAATTCCTCTAATTTTGGTCGTGATATCCTTCGTGATATTCTTCGACATAATTCACTTCATGAGGTTCACACATCGGTGTGTCATCCTTCATGGTGGTTTTTGGATCGTGGTCATCTCTACGATCTTCTCGCATATCTTTTAGTTCATTCCTTATGATTAGGAATTGGGAATCGATAAGTTTAGCGAGAGCTTCGAATTTCTCCATCAATACGGTGTGATCGGAGATGATGTTACTTCCACCAGCGGAAACAATGGTTTTCGTTTTAGGATGGATATGAGAATCCTTCGAATAATCGAACTTGACAAGGACCTTGTCCTCGAGGATTTGGAAATCTTCGTTAGGAGTATTGTAGAGGAATATTCATCCGGCGTCGAGAGATACTTGAGTTGGATCGTCTAAGCCATGATAAAATGTTTCAAGTATCGTTCTCTTGGTTAGATCATGTCCATAACAAGCGCGAAGCATTTATTTGATTTGGAGCCAAGATTCAACGAGAGTCTCGTTATCGAGTTGGTGAAAGTTATGAATGTCGTTTAGGAGACTCTTAAACTTTGCGGGTGAAAAGAATCGGCTTACAAAAGCTTCTCTTAATTCATTCTACGAAGTAATTGTTCCTTCGTTTAGTTCATTCAACCAAATCTTAGCTTCTCCTGTTAATGAGAATAGGAACGTCCTCAAGTTATTCACTTCCTCTTGATTTTCACTATATTGGAAAAGGCTACTAATCTTGAAAAAATCGAGAACATGTCGGTGAGGATTGAATAGGACTTGTCCATCATGTTGGTTCTCCCGAATCATTTTCATGTGGGTACTCGTGATAGTGAAATTGTTCAAAATAGGGAATTGAAAAATAGAGGAACTAGGCGTTGGAGCAACGATCCTAGTGTTTGACCACATTGGTTGATCATCGGGATCAATGGTAACAATGGTTGAGGAATCGGATTCGGTTTCATAGGATGATATTCCTTCAATATGGAATGGATTTTTGAATATCGTCTCGACTTCGGTGTCGAATACGTCGTCTTTGGAGGTGACGACAAATTTTTTTTTGATGAATGGTGGTTTGATGTACGGTACGGGTGATTCGATTTCAAGAGGTACGATTGGTGTTTTATCGGATGTCGTCCTATTTTTGATCTTACGGTTAAGTTTTTGGAATGGACGAACGATTTGTTTTCCCCAAGAACGCGGGTTTATACAAACCCGAAGTGATTTGCAAAACGTCATAGAAAAATAAACTAAATAAAACAAATAAGACCAAAAATATTTTTGTATATATATATATATATATATATATATATATATATATATATATATATATATATATATATATATATATATATATATATATATATATATATATATATATATATATATATTACTACTATTATTATTATTATTATTATTATTATTATTATTATTATTATTTTGCTAAATAAAACAACTAAAGAAACAAGAAAAATAAGAACGAAACTGTAACGATAATTGTACCAAATCAATCAAACCGGATGGTTCAAATGACTTCGGGTTCTACACACGGGGTTTGGGATCAAACCGGAGCGAATAAAAATACGAACGAGGCACAAATATATTAAACGGGGTGGTTGGGTGGGTTAGGAGCAAACAAGGATAACTGGATCTAAATTCAAAGAGCGGATGTTAAACGAGTGTAAAACACAACTTGGAACGGGTTTTGGGTATGGCTCGGTTAAAACAAAAGAAAATAAAAAAGTTTTTTTTTAACAAATTAGAGGAGTTGTCGGCGGCAACTTTGGGGTGTCGGCCGGATTTTTGGAAAATGTGAAGCAGTTGCCGGCGACAACTTGCTTCTGTCGGTCGGCAACTCTTGCTTCTCATGAGCAGTTGCCGACGGCAGATGGCTTTTGCCGGCCGGCAACTCGTCGACTACTGAATTTTCTTATTTTTTATTTTATTATCTTTTTCGGGATTTAGGCACTTATAAACTTAGGGCACAAAATTTTTTTGGGGGGATTGATGAAATAAGGACTAAAAAGCTTAGTCTAAACACAATTTAGTTTTAAACCAAATAAGAACAAAACAAATAAGCACTAAGGAGATTAAACGATACACGATATTCAACAAAGATTCAAAACATGAAAAGCACAAAACACAAATCCCCGGCAGCGGCGCCAAAAACTTGATGCGTTCTCTTGCGATTACACAAGTTTTAAATTTATAACACGAATTTCCAAATAAGCTAAGAACACACGGGCAAGTATGACCCTTTCGTTTATAGCTAGCTTTTTATGGTAAGCCGAGGTCGTTCACTGGGATTTGGTTGTTTTCGGTTGTAAAGAATCTTAGTAATAATGTAACGTTATTGGTAAAGATGGTTGTCACTCCCAAAATTACCATACAAGTAACAATAAGCAAATAATAACAAGTAACACGAAGATGATGATTAAGCTAATAAGATGAGATAACAAATAATATTAAAGACAACACTTGCTTGGATTAGTTCATAACATTTGGATTGTTCATATGAGAATAGTTTTGATAAATTGATTACAAGTAAAGAAAATGATGGTAACAAATTCCAATCTTTAATTTTAAAGTATATAACCCTCGCGAAAGATCATACATCCATGAAATCAAGCATTAAGACGAATCAACCAATTTAAGATTATGTTTAGTTTAACAAGTTTGATTCGCGGTCGTTTTACAAAATCATTAACAATCACACTTAATTTCCTCACAATACCAAACGCAAAGACAATATATATACACAATAAAGATAAAATCTTTTTAGATTTTTGAAAATTTTAATTTTTATGGATTTTTAACAATTTTAATTTTTATGGTTTTTTTGAATTTTTTTAAGCAAGAAAGTAACGCTCACGAATGAACGGATCCCAAAAAGCAACGCGTCTCTCACAGAAAACCGTTAATCTTTACGAAAAGAGCCGGCAGCGGCGCCATTTGATAACTAAGATTTTACCCAGTTAAAAGGATTCATTGATGTGTGTCTAATCGAATTGAAAAATGGATTATCTATGCGACTCAGTCGTTCTTTGGTGAAACAAAATTTGTGTCGTTGTAGTATTAAAAAGTGAAAAACAATTAAATTAAAAGGGCAGGTAGATTAAATATAAACCTAATTTAAAGTAAATGGCGAGTATTTAAAAGCGTGACTAAAATTAAAAGGCACTAAAAGTAAATAACGCAAACTTAAATCTATCTAAGGCAAACTTAAAACACAACTAAAACTTAAAACTAAGGCAAGGCTAAAATAAATCTAAGGCAAGTAAACTTAAAGTGAAACTAAATAAAAAGGCGGGAAAAATAAAGCTTGAAAATTAAAAACAGAAACTTAAAAACAGTAAATTAAAAGAACCTGAAAATTAGCTCATCCGGAATAAACCTTCGTTCGGAACAATCACTCATCCGGAATGTCACCTTCGTTCGGAATGATTCTTCTTCACTCGGAACATTTACTCAAAACTTTGATTCGGAATAAAATGCTTACTCGGAATATGTCACCTATCCGGAATAAACTTCTTGATTCGGAATGTAGCTTTGATCCGGAATGTTGCCCTTGATCCGGAATATCTCTTGATCTGGAATGTTGAAGATTCCGGATGAAGTCTTTGATCCGGAATAATTAATTATTCCGAATAAAGGACTTTGATCCGGAATGTCTCCTTTATTCGGAATATTCTGTTGATCCGGAATGTGAGCTTGATCCGGAATACTTCCTTGATCTGGAATATTGGATATTCCGGATGAACCTTTTGCTAAACCTTCGATCCGGAATGTTTGGTTATTCCAAATAGAACACTTTGATCCGGAATAATAAGTTATTCCGGATGAACTTGCTGATCCGGAATATACTTGCACAAAATCCTTCACTCGGAATAGAGAGTTGATCCGGAATGTCCCTGGTAAAGATCAGAAACAGAAAACCGAAGAACAAGGGATACAAAGATACACGAATCTAATCAAAAATAAGCAAAATCAACCACAAGATTAAATCAAACTAATCACAAAACATCTACTAATGATAATCAAACAAATCAAAACAATCAAACTAACTAACAAATATAACCAAAATAATCAAAATCCACTTTAATCAAACCAATAAAACAAGAACATGAACATGAACATAAACATAAGATTAAAGAAAGGAAGATAGGAGATGAACAATAAAAATAAAGATTGACAAGAACTAAATGGAAACTTACTTGAAATTAAAGGTACTTAAGGTGCAAGACAAGTATTTAAATTTGACAAGTAATTAAATGGACATGAATTTAAATGTGCAGGAATGTAAAATGGAAGAAATAGTTTGTCAAGCTATCCAACAAAATGAAAATGAATCTAGTCTAATCTATATATAGGGGAGATTAAGGAGTGCTCAGGAAGCTTCCTCCCTCTTTCATCTTTTCTTAATTGCACCATTAAGTCCTCCTCTTCTTAATCTTTTGTTAATCTTGGACTTTAATGACTTTTGGCTCGGGATTTCTTTGAACTTGTATTTTAATTCTTCAATAAATAAGACTTGAGTTCTTCGGCTTTAAGTAAACTTCCGTCTTTTGACTTTTTCTTCGATAAATCTTCAGAATTGGTCTTGGACTTCCGTTCTTTTTGCACTCTTGACTTCTTGACTTCGTCTTTCGTCTTTTTCTTCGATAAAAGCCCGTGAATGCCCGTGTTTTCACCACTTTTCACCTTTTCGTCCTAAATCACAACAAAAATACAAACCACGCATAATTCTGACATAAATGACATAAAATACACGTTTTGGCTCGGTTATTATTGTAATTAAGTGGTAAAAAGGATGGGTGTTCACACACCTATCAACGGTTCGTTCAGATCAAGAAAAAAAATCACCCCGGCCCGTTATCACAAATAAACATTACTTAAGCGTAAATTATAACTAAAATATAATAAAGTTTAAATTACAAATACAAGAAACTAAAAACGCACAAACCATAAACCCCTCGAAACAAGAAAAAAAAACGACCCCGCCCGTTGGGCGAGTTAAGACGCTAGTATATATATATATATATATATATATATATATATATATATATATATATATATATATATATATAGAGAGAGAGAGAGAGAGAGAGAGAGAGAGAGAGAGAGAGTTAAGATCAAATAAGAAGATTAAGTAAAATGAGAAGAATGAGAAGAAACCACAGCCACACATGTCAGATGCACCTACAAAGTCAGATGCATCTCCCCTTAAAATTCTCCTTCCTTTGTGGAATTTGTGGTCTGGATTTCTTCTTATTCTTCTCATTTTATTTTTCTTCTTACTGGACTACTATATATATATATATATATATATATATATATACATATATATATATATATATATATATATATATATATATAAATATATATATATATATATATATATATATATATATATATATATATATATATATATATATATATATATATATATATATATATATATATATATATATATATATATATATATATATATATATATATATATATATATATATATATATATATATATATATATATATATATATATATATATATATATATATATTGAACCGCATGTTCTTTTAAAGAACCGCAGACAGCAAGCCACATTCTGACTCGTTTTTTGGTCTTTCTTCTTTGAACTCAGTCTTTTTCAAGATTATTTGTTTGGCTATTTTAATTAAACATTCCCTAAAACCTTTTATTTTTCTTTCTATTCGTTGCCTTGTCTATTTTCTTTAAATCTTCTCTTTTGGGAGTTCTCTTTCTCATCCCTCACAATGTCTTCTTCTTCTAATCTTAACCTTGACATATATTTGTCACAACCATCTAAACCCAAAGCTTCTTCTTCTAAGCTTGAAACTGAAAATATCGGTTCGACTTGTTTGGATCAAGAAGAACACGGATCATCATAATTTCTCTTCTCCCAAAACTTGCAAGACTTCTTCTTTCTCTCCTATTGAGTATTAAAATGATACTTTCTTAATCAATCCAATTACCAGAGAAAGAGAAGCTCTTCTACCACCACCTAAACCTTGCAACATACCTTACCTCCATGACCTTTCTTCTTTCCCTAACCTCTCTAGGCATTGTGAAAACCTCTCTTATCCTCAATCTCCTTCTCCACCGCCACCTTTTTATTTTGATGGTCCTCCCCCATCAAACAACTTTGTTTTTCATCATGGAAGCTCGTGTGCATATTGTCAATTTCAACAAATTGAACTTGCTCATGTTTATGACAAGTTAAATTTTCTTAAATTTCTTCTCACTCGACCTCCTCTCAAAGTATTTGTTCCCGTGAGCAAATCTTTGAATGATGCATCGTCGTCTTATTTTACCAATTAAAGCACACCTTATGTTCTAATCGTTTGAGTCAAATAAAATCCTAAGCGATCTTGGAGGACTATCTCTACTAGAATAGTTTATGCTTATGTTGTTTATTTTCAATATTTGTTGTCTTAATATTCATATTTTGTGTATGAATATTATCCTTGTATGCTCTTTCCTATTTTTGTAATATGATTGATCGTGTCGTGTGTTATTTTATTGTTTTTCTAATTCTTTATCACACATATTGTTGAGAGTTGATTATGGTTAAAATTTACAATTGTTTTTAGGTGATTCCAACAATTCTAAACTTTTAACCCTTTGACATATTATCATTACAATTGGTATGGATGTTTACTTTCTACCTTTATTTCACCAATTGTGAATTGATCCTGTCAAAATACTCTTTTTGGACATACTTAGCAAATACTTACTTCTAATTTGATATTTCGTTTCTTTCTCCCTCTCAAGTTACTTAGTAGCTAGTGACAATAGTATATACATTGGTGTTTCTTTTCTTTGACTAACCTTTGTATGTTGCTTGTCACCATGGCTCGATCACTTGGTGCCCCAAGCTAGGGGAAGTAAGCACCAAGGGGGATCTACAGCAAAGTCGATTCTTCTCTCCTTCAAAAACTTGTGCTAACCTTTTTGCTTCGACAAAAGGGGAGAAATGATAGTGATAAACTCATTAATAATTCAAAAACTTTTGTTGTTTACATAAATAAGTTTATAGTTTGTCGTAATAAAAAAGGGAGATTGTTAATGCAACCAATGCCTAAAAACATTATTAGTGTTAACTAATCTTTCTTAGTTTTGATCACGACAAAGCATAAAGACATTTATCATCAAAGACAACCCAAAGACGAATTATTCAACAAAAACCATCATAAAGGTAATAATCATTTAAGTCTTACACAAACATATATTAATCGTGTTTAGTGATCATATTAATTCAAAAACCTTAAAACTCACATCTTGACAAATGTGACTAAAGATTTTGATAAGTGTGAAAACACTCATCAATAATGATCCTAAAACCATTAAAAACACTGTCAAATACATTATATTAAACTGTTAATTATCAGAATTACGCGTGTATTTGGTGTTTGTGTATTTTCAGGTAATATAGGTACATTTGAGACAAACACGAGTTTTCAAGGACTTATTTGATCAAAAGACGAAGAAAGAGACGAAAGATGCTTTCAAGGGCCAATCATGCCATATTGTTAAAGATCAAGGACCTTATTTGCCAAATTTTCAAAGATGGAGGGCTTAAGTTGAAACTTCTACATACTTTAAGGATGAAAAGATAGATTTGCTAAAAATAGTTAAACATATTTGGAAAGAGATCAAAGATGAGGGACTTAAGGAGAAATAAGTGGAAAGTAAAGTTTATTTATCTTGGTCATTTGACCAAGACCGGTCAAACTGAAACAACACAAGACGCGTCTCATCTTCTACACAAGAGAGAGAAATGATCAGTTTTCACACCCTTTATTCACCAAACGATTTCAAGATGGATTCGAGGAAGATTTACAAAGAATGGAGAAAAGCTTCAAACTACAATAATGTTCATCTTTTCATTCCTTACAAGATGGTGCTATTCAATTAGATCAAAAGCAAAGAATGAAGAAACCCCCAATTATGGATTGAAGATGAAGAACGAGTAAACCTCGTATTAAACACGTGTCCAATCCTCATTGGATAGAACACGTCATAACACCTCTTCTCGACGGCTATATAAAGAAGACGAGGCCTTCATTTGGAGCGGTTAGACTAGGTGTAGTTTTTCACACAGATAGTTAGAGTTAGGAGTAGATTAGATAAGTTTTCTTCACAGTTTAAATCATTTCAGTTTTCTGTTAAGTTTGTTAAACTTTCAGTTTCTACAGTTGTAACTGATTACTGTTTTCGCCATTAATGAAATTCATTTTACATTCTTCAAGCTTTCTTAATACTCTTTAGATTTCTGTTCTACAATCCATTTAACATCTACAAATTTGTTCATGAACTGTGATATTTCGTTAATGTGTTTCTGATTTCGTTGATAATTTGAGTTTATGTTGGTGATTCGTTCAGCAGTTTTGAGCAGTTTTGTTTGAAGTAGTTCTGATCTTGTTAAGATCTTGTGAGCAGAAACTTAGTTTTAGAGAATTTCGTTATGTGTAGCTGTGTGATAAGTTTGGCCTACAAGTTTTGAAATTCGGATTCTGGTAGATCAGTTAGAAGAGAGGATTAGCTGTAGAGTTTGGTGGTAGTTCAGTAATATTCTAGCGATTTAGCTATAGCGTAACTTAGATTCAGCTATAGAGTTAGAAGAGAGGATTCTGACGTTCAAGTTGATTAGGAGTAATGGAATAGAGGACTTAGATGATTCAAGTGAATTGTTTGTACAAATTCGATAAGTTCAGCCTGTGCAAGTGTTTACATTTACTGCGTTGATAAATTCATTGAGTAATCTGCTAGTTTTGTGTTTTTAGATTTGTGTTTAATAGAGATTATGCAGACTTGTCATTTTAGATATTATGTTTGGTTGTTTTTCGTTTTCTTCAATTTTGCAGGTTAAAAAGTAGAGGAAGTTGGAGGTGCAAACGAAAAAGCGAGCTCAGCGCTCCGCTTCGCCCACAACGGACTAGACGACGGATGTGTCGGTTAAGCACTTGTTATATTTTCTGCATTTTAGTGTAAAGATGCTAATGGTAGCGTAATCTGTGCTTGTTTCATGCTTAAATGTCCTTGTTACATGCTTTTCGATATTTGTTAAATTCAGTTTTTCAATTCTAGACTTTTAGCTTTATAGATTTGTTCCCTGTTTGTAGTAGTAGTATTTGGCACAGAATGATTTTCCTGGTAAAATGATTGTTATTGTTCCTGATTTCAGTATGAATTTTTCTGTTTGATTCACAGTTGATGGTAATTGAATTTCTGCATTTTTGATCTTCACTGATGTTTGGATGGAGAAATTTGTGGATGTTTTTGAGCATATCAGTGGATGAATTAAGGAGATTTAGTTGTATTAGTGTAGTTTACATTTACAGTAATATTCAAAGTGAGTTAGATAACAGGCAGCGAACTTTAGATTCATAGTTTAGTTGATTTACAAATTCAGTCCTTAAACTTGTATGTTTGTGTTGTTGTGCTACAGTACCAACCTTTTGTTTGTCATTGGATTTTATGGACGTTAGTAAGCTGAATTTCTTGGGCTTTAGTTTTCTTTTGGGCTGTAACTAGGTATATAGTTAAACAGGATACCATTTTATATTTGTTGCTTTAAACTTGATTTACATATTAAATTTCATTCCTTATTTCATTTTAGTCTAGTAGTACAATAGACTGAAAAAAGTATAATAATGGTACAGAATTTTATATTAGTAGATTTATTCGTTTTGCGTGCCAAGTAGTGTAAAATTGTTTTTACATTTTTTTTTATATTTCGTGCATTTAATTGTCGTATTTGCAACGTGTTGTAGCGTAGTACGGATACGTATATAGGTATTTTTACATTTTTGCTTGTTTAATTGTGAATTAGAAATAGATTACCAATCAAGATTTTTACAACCAAAAACAGTCAAGTCAAGCTTAAAAACGTTATATCAATTCGAATCGAGCTGAGAAGAAAAACGAACTAAAAAGACAAATATTAAATGGCGCCGCTGCCGGTTCTTTTCGTGAAGATTAACGATTTCGAGTAAGACGATTGGATTTTGGGATCCGTTCACTTTGTGAACGTTATTTTTACGTATTATAAATCAAAAAGATAAAAAAAAAATCAAAAAGATAAAAATACAAAAAAATAAAAAAATCACAAAATCAATTCTTTTCCTAAAGAATTGAACCAAAAAAAAAAAATAAAAAAAATCCAAAAAGTAATCTTTTTCCTAAAAGAATACAACAACAAAAATATATATTATATCGATTTCATCGCTTTTTACGTAGATATAGTATTTTTCTTTAAAAAACAAATAAATACAAAAATATTTTCCATATATTATTATAAGTAAATAAGTATACGTATAAGAACAACCAAGTTACCTATTTCCATAAGTATTGCCGAGGCAATACACCGTGTTGAGGGGCGTTCCGGTCCTTGACACGCGTATCGATCAAATAAAATAAAGCAAGAATAGATAAATACTTCCAATTGGCAATAATTCGAAGAATACAAACTACAAAGTGACTAGATAGGCGACGTGCTATAAAATGCCGTCTAAGGGTCAATAGGTACTTAAGTGCTTCGCGCCACCTAACCCCCCGTTCACTAGTGCGTATTCTAAGAAGGAAGGCTTAATTGGAGGTCTTGCACCCAAGTAGTAATTATATATATACTTTCTTGTGGATATTTCATATCGAACCTCGAAGAGGATAATCCTTTTCTCTTCAAAAGTCGACCGAGGGCTACTCCCTCATTCCTCGTGTTTACTTACACGTGTACTCGCACACGTGTAAACATACCACCTTTGGTGTATCACTTCCTTTCCCGAGGAAGCTTTTAAACGTCATTATACTTGTATATACATTCGGCCACCTTGTTAAACATGGATACTCGTTCCATGTTGGAGATTTTGCAACAACGATCCGCCAACGCTATTTATTCGCCTTGTTCGACTTGTGGTGGTCCACACGATACTTATTTATGTGATCAAAATAATGGTTATTATGGGGAGGGATATGCTTACAATGGAACCGAGAACCCTAATTTTCAACCTAACACTCGAATGGACTACACTTGTAATGACTATATGGGATATTCCGGTTTTTCATCACAACCTCCACCATCATTTCATGATCAAACTTTTAATGTGCCATACCAAAACCAAGGATTTTCCAATTATGAAGGTTTTCAAAACAATGAAAATTTTCAAGGCTATAATCAAGAAACTTTTCAAAACCAATGATGTTCCAATTATGAGGGTTTTCAAAATGAAGGAAATTTTCAAGGTTACAATCATGAGAACTTTCACAATCAAGACTCTTTTCAAACCTATAATCCACCTAATTATGGAAATCCGCCTCCACCATATTCTTCGACTTATTCATGTGAGTTTTGTGGGAACGCACCCCATTATGGTTATGATTGTAGACCGAGGGATCCGCCATCCTATGTCCTTGATAATGTCAAGAAGTTTCATTCTTTACTTGAGAAAATGAACAAGTCGTACGATGACGTTTATAAGATGCTTGATGGTATGAAAAACATGAGCTACAAGGAAATGAAAGACACGAATCGATGGTTAAAGGAACTAATTAACTCTACTGAGGAAGAGGAAATTGAGTCTCGGCAATATTTTGATAAGGAATTCGGTGATTTGTATCGTGAATCGTTGAACAAATTTTCTTGTCGCCTCAGGAAATATTCAAATGATTTCTTCCTTAAGACTCTTATAATCGAGGAAGACGGACAATACATGACTACTTTTACTCGTAGGCCTGATCCATTATTAGATGAAGATGCTGAGGAACCTTCGAGTTGTATGACACTTAATGATGATACACCTTCATCACCTTTACCTCACGTGGCACCCACCGACTCTTTAACCATGGGGGACGAGCCTCTTCGCACTAATACAAACACCGATTTGGATGAATTAACCTCTTCTAGTGTTGAGAACCTTATCCCAATACAAAGAGAGTTTGAGGGTATTTCCATTGAACCATGTGACGAGCTTTCTATTGATACTTCTCCTCATGATCACATTGAGATTTCATCACATGTTGACCTTCATGCTACTACTAGTGATTTTGGTGATTTTGATCTTGATGAATTGTTCAAAGAAAGGGATAATGAGATTGAGGAAGAGTTTATGCAAGATTTTCCACAAGTAGAGGATGATGATTGTGATTCTAGTGAGGCATCTTATGATATATGATCCGAGGACTTTTCATGTCAAGATGACCTTCCCAATTTGGATGATGATGTTGATCATATAGAAGAAGTGGAAGATGTTCATATTCGAGAGGTTTTATCAAACGTTTATCATCTTATCTCCTCGATTGAAGCATTGAACACAAACCATAATGATGAGTCCATAGAAGAAGAACCTTTCATTGATATTTCTTCACCGGTTTTTGAGGTTGCACCTATTGACTTTCATGATGATATCATCCCTTTGAGTGACTCTCTCAATACACCTTCTTTTGAGCCTTCTATTCCCACCCTTCCACCCTTGAAGTTGGTTATTGATGAAGATCCTATACTCTTAGAGATTGATCCTTTTTCACCTATGGCACCTTTAGAACCCAAAACCTTTGATATGGATTCTCATATGTATATTGATGACACCATAGAGGCTTATCTTGCTAATATTGATATTGAGGCTGATGATAGTGATTCTAATTGGGAAGAGGAGATTCGTCTTAGTGAGAATTTGCTTTTTGGGAACATAGAGCCTACACCTCTTCCACAAGACATTATTAATCTTGATCCTCCTTATTCTATGCCTTCTATGGAAGATTACCCACCTTTTGATGATGATGAGCCTAATATGGATATACTTGTTATGAATGTTTTGATACCTACACCTTCATTGTCTCATGATGCTTTGATCACTAAGGGGGAATCTTATATGGTTGATACGAGTTCATCTTCTTATTTTCCCATGAAGGGAAAGGTTTTTGATCCTAGGATACGTAAATTTGAGACACCTTGGTTTTCATCTACTCCACTTAAGAGTGTGCCTTCGATTGATATGCGCTTCTTGTATGAGCTTACTTTGGTGATGTTACCTATTTTGGAGTTGTTCGAATGTCGAGATGGAAATTATGTATTTGATCCTGGTGTGCTTCTATTTGAGAGATTTCGTATGTTGGACAAACTTGAGACACGTTGGACCGTTCCATTTATCGAGGCGGATTTGGTAAATCTTATAGTAAATGGAAACGTGCTAAGTTTGAGTGTATCATGTGAGATGTGCTTCAAAGTGATATCCTTTATTCTCCATGATGGTTTCCCCAAGGACAACTTAAATCGGGGCCGAGTCGAGCTAGCGACTTAGGGTTAAAAAAAACTCAAGCATTGTATAACTAGATTAGAAAACGTAGAGTAGATTTTCAATAGGTTAGGTTTAATTAAAAGGATGTTATAGTCGAGTTGAAGTGGAGGGGTGCCTTTCTTCGTCTTTTCGTGTTTGTTTCTAGGGTTGCTCTCTCACATTTCATGCTTGGAGCTTATGGAGGAGGCCCGTGTATCTGGTTCACTTCGATTAGTTTTTTGCTATTGTGATATTAAACACTTGTGCTTAAAATGAATACCCTTTAGTTGTCTCTTCCTTAGCTTGGGTTAAGCAAAGTAATCAATGTCATAAGTGTAGGGGAGTTCACTCCAATACTCTTAAACATTGAGGACAATGTTTATCTTAAGTGTAGGGGAGACTTCTATCGAAGTGATCTTACCTAGACCATTGCCTTAACTTCATGATAATTGGGAAAATTAATTTTTCAAACATTTTTCAAATTTTTGATCTACTTTGGCCAACAAAAATATGCATTCATAATTTTTGCATTAATCATTTTTTTTCATTTGCATAGCACATTTGCATTGTATATATTTCTTCTTTTATTTTTCATCAAAAATATATAAAAAGGAAAAAAAAATATAATAAAACATGGTTTTAACAAGTTTAGACTTCTTTGACATATTAGGCCCGCCATGGATATTTTGACTCAACCCGAGTTTGCTTATTTTAGCACTCTCTAGCTAGTATCCTTAACCATGTAGTCCTTCATTGGTCTATTAGGCTAAGCATCCACCAATCCCATTATTTGAGATTTTAAATTTGTGGAGAATGGGAAATGATAGAGTTGAAGCAAGTGTAAAAGGGCTAGATAGACTTCATGATAATTACTTGTGGCTAAACCCTTCTCTTCTTGACCTCTATTTTCTTCGCATGTATATAATTGTTAATAAATAATCAAGTACGGTTTTAATTGGTTCGTAATCTCTTATGCATTTTTGGCTAATCATTTATGGTTGATATGAGTACGTCTTAAGATTCTAAGTTAGCACGTTTTATGTGTACTAGACTTATGTCATGCTCCATACTTAGCGGGTGTTTTTCCTTTTCTTCTTTTCAAATTTCTTAGTGAGGAATAAAGAAAAATAAGAGCGGCTTATGAAAAAAAATGAGTGGCTAGAAAAAAAAAAGAAGAAAAAGAAAAAAAATAATGCAAGACTCCCAAGAGGGGCAGTGTGGTGTTAATTATAGTGACTATTGAGTTCCAATATTACCTTGACGGGTTGCGGGGATTCAATAGATTGCTCCAATCCAATATTACCTTGACGGGTTGCGGGGTTGAAGATCCAAAGTCTCAAAAAGATGGCGGATGTAAATTATTGCGTGAGTTTTATTTTTCTTTCCTTAGCGAGTGTGTAGCTACTTATGAAAGCATGACATGAGGATTTTACACATAAGGCGAATGACTTATTACTCTTGAAACGGACTTATATTAATTGTGAGCGGTTTTTCAAGTAATGGATGAGATGATTACTTAGGATTAAAACCGTGCTTCCTTATTTTTGGATTTTACACTTCTTATACTTCACACTTGAAATAAATGACAAATTTGCCCACAAGCAATTTGCTCAAATAATAACCGGTTCCACATTTAATTGTCATGAATAAGTTGATGCACTTTTTACTTGTGAATACAATGATCCCATTTTTAAGCTTGGTATGGGGAAAGTGAAACTTGAGGGTGATAAGTGTCCATGGTATCCAAGCCCTAATCCAAGTCATTGATTTCTTTATGAGTTATTTCCATCAAAACCATTTTAATAAAAATCAAAAATATATAAATAGAATTGTTTTTTTTGCATTGCATTGTAAATATTCAAAACCATTCATCATGTAGCATAGCATAGTATCGTTATTAAATCATAAAATGGCCAAGGTTGGTTAATTATGAGAAAAGTGTAACTTGGTGCTTTAAAATGCTGCATTGCATGAGGTCATGGCAATGGTCAAGTGGAGGGGAGTTGATAAGTGTGAAAACACTCATCAATAATGATCCTAAAACCATTAAAAACACTGTCAAATACATTATATTAAACTGTTAATTATCAGAATTACGCGTGTATTTGGTGTTTGTGTATTTTCAGGTAATATAGGTACATTTGAGACAAACACGAGTTTTTAAGGACTTATTTGATCAAAAGACGAAGAAAGAGACGAAAGATGCTTTCAAGGGCCAATCATGCCATATTGTTAAAGATCAAGGACCTTATTTGCCAAATTTTCAAAGATGGAGGGCTTAAGTTGAAACTTCTACATACTTTAAGGATGAAAAGATAGATTTGCTAAAAATAGTTAAACATATTTGGAAAGAGATCAAAGATGAGGGACTTAAGGAGAAATAAGTGGAAAGTAAAGTTTATTTATCTTGGTCATTTGACCAAGACCGGTCAAACTGAAACAACACAAGACGCGTCTCATCTTCTACACAAGAGAGAGAAATGATCAGTTTTCACACCCTTTATTCACCAAACGATTTCAAGATGGATTCGAGGAAGATTTACAAAGATTGGAGAAAAGCTTCAAACTACAATAATGTTCATCTTTTCATTCCTTACAAGATGGTGCTATTCAATTAGATCAAAAGCAAAGAACGAAGAAACCCCCAATTATGGATTGAAGATGAAGAAAGAGTAAACCTCGTATTAAACACGTGTCCAATCCTCATTGGATAGAACACGTCATAACACCTCTTCTCGACGGCTATATAAAGAAGACGAGGCCTTCATTTGGAGCGGTTAGACTAGGTGTAGTTTTTCACACAGATAGTTAGAGTTAGGAGTAGATTAGATAAGTTTTCTTCACAGTTTAAATCATTTCAGTTTTCTGTTAAGTTTGTTAAACTTTCAGTTTCTACAGTTGTAACTGATTACTGTTTTCGCCATTAATGAAATTCATTTTACATTCTTCAAGCTTTCTTAATACTCTTTAGATTTCTGTTCTACAATCCATTTAACATCTACAAATTTGTTCATGAACTGTGATATTTCGTTAATGTGTTTCTGATTTCGTTGATAATTTGAGTTTATGTTGGTGATTCGTTCAGCAGTTTTGAGCAGTTTTGTTTGAAGTAGTTCTGATCTTGTTAAGATCTTGTGAGCAGAAACTTAGTTTTAGAGAATTTCGTTATGTGTAGCTGTGTGATAAGTTTGGCCTACAAGTTTTGAAATTCGGATTCTGGTAGATCAGTTAGAAGAGAGGATTAGCTGTAGAGTTTGGTGGTAGTTCAGTAATATTCTAGCGATTTAGCTATAGCGTAACTTAGATTCAGCTATAGAGTTAGAAGAGAGGATTCTGACGTTCAAGTTGATTAGGAGTAATGGAATAGAGGACTTAGATGATTCAAGTGAATTGTTTGTACAAATTCGATAAGTTCAGCCTGTGCAAGTGTTTACATTTACTGCGTTGATAAATTCATTGAGTAATCTGCTAGTTTTGTGTTTTTAGATTTGTGTTTAATAGAGATTATGCAGACTTGTCATTTTAGATATTATGTTTGGTTGTTTTTCGTTTTCTTCAATTTTGCAGGTTAAAAAGTAGAGGAAGTTGGAGGTGCAAACGAAAAAGCGAGCTCAGCGCTCCGCTTCGCCCACAACGGACTAGACGACGGATGTGTCGGTTAAGCACTTGTTATATTTTCTGCATTTTAGTGTAAAGATGCTAATGGTAGCGTAATCTGTGCTTGTTTCATGCTTAAATGTCCTTGTTACATGCTTTTCGATATTTGTTAAATTCAGTTTTTCAATTCTAGACTTTTAGCTTTATAGATTTGTGCCCTGTTTGTAGTAGTAGTATTTGGCACAGAATGATTTTCCTGGTAAAATGATTGTTATTGTTCCTGATTTCAGTATGAATTTTTCTGTTTGATTCACAGTTGATGGTAATTGAATTTCTGCATTTTTGATCTTCACTGATGTTTGGATGGAGAAATTTGTGGATGTTTTTGAGCATATCAGTGGATGAATTAAGGAGATTTAGTTGTATTAGTGTAGTTTACATTTACAGTAATATTCAAAGTGAGTTAGATAACAGGCAGCGAACTTTAGATGCATAGTTTAGTTGATTTACAAATTCAGTCCTTAAACTTGTATGTTTGTGTTGTTGTGCTACAGTACCAACCTTTTGTTTGTCATTGGATTTTATAGACGTTAGTAAGCTGAATTTCTTGGGCTTTAGTTTTCTTTTGGGCTGTAACTAGGTATATAGTTAAACAGGATACCATTTTATATTTGTTGCTTTAAACTTGATTTACATATTAAATTTCATTCCTTATTTCATTTTAGTCTAGTAGTACAATAGACTGAAAAAAGTATAATAATGGTACAGAATTTTATATTAGTAGATTTATTCGTTTTGCGTGCCAAGTAGTGTAAAATTGTTTTTACATTTTTTTTATATTTCGTGCATTTAATTGTCGTATTTGCAACGTGTTGTAGCGTAGTACGGATACGTATATAGGTATTTTTACATTTTTGCTTGTTTAATTGTGAATTAGAAATAGATTACCAATCAAGATTTTTACAACCAAAAACAGTCAAGTCAAGCTTAAAAACGTTATATCAATTCGAATCGAGCTGAGAAGAAAAACGAACTAAAAAGACAAATATTAGATTTTTAGAAATTTTATTTTTAAGAAAATTTTTTATTAAAATGGAAAATGAAAATTTGAATATGGCATATTCAAATGCAATAGGAATATTCTATGAAGGTAAAATCTATCTGAAATAACATTTCCCCACTAAAAGATAAAAAAAGGAGTGTAGTCTACTCTGGGTGGTTCCTTAAATAGCTATGTAGTTCTTTATTGATATTGAACCGCATGCTAGATAATGAACCGTGCCCATAGAGCCGTTATTTTGTGTCTCCTATAAATAATAGATCAAATCTTCAGTTTCCAAGAACCTTATTGGACATTCTTTCTGCCCTTTATCTTCTTTCTATATCCTAATCATTAGTAAATGATCACTTAATGTGTTAAGTATGTTTACTTATGATTATCCTCTTGATCCCCTTCTTTACTTGTCCAAAGAGAATACCACTCACACATTTGTGATGTGATTAAAGATGAAGCCTTGATGAAGATCATCCTTTCTTAGATTTAGTCATGTTCATCATTTTGTTTATCCGAGTCTTGTGTAGATCCAATGTATTTGTGTATACTAGGATTAGTGTTGTGTTGATCCAAGGTATTTGTGAATACTTGGATTAGTCTTGTTTAAATCCATTGTATATGTGTATACTTGGATTTGTCTTGTGTAGATCCAAGTTACACGTGTTTACTTAGATACGTGTTTTTGAGTTGTAATAAGTGATGTGTGTTAGTTCTAACTAAACTACAAAGTGATGTGTGTATGTGTCTTGTGAGTTCTCACTAAACTTGAAAGTGAAGAGTTGTGAAGATTGGTTTCATCTTTCGACTAAAACTAGACATCTAGCCTTGTGTCAGAAAATAAGATTGGTGACGAAGATTGGTTCTAGCTTTCGATTAGAACTCGACATCTAGCCTTGTGTTAGAAAATGATGAAGTGTGCGAAGTGTGTAGATTGGTCCTAGCTAAGATTAGGTCTCGACATTAGCTTAGTGTCGAAAAATAATGTAAGCGATGTTGTAAGCATTTCTCCGCCAAGAAGGGAGCTTGTGGATATAGTGGAAATCTCGAGTAAGGCGTACTCGAGGAACGAAAAGAGAGCTTCGTTTCCGAACCACTATTAATCTTGGTATCGTACCTTAGGTTGTTTCTTTCCTTACTCTTTACTTATTCTTTAATTCTTATATTGCATTTCATTGTCACTAGATATTATTGATGCATTAGAATTGAACCTAACAACTATGAATCTAGTTTTCAAGTAAAAGGTAATTTTAGGACAAACCTAATTGAAAGGATTTTTAATAGGACCTTAAACAAGAGAAAATATTCAACCCCCCCCCCCCCCACTTCAAGTTTCTATAGGTTCTTCTTCATCTATGCATCCCTAGTCAGTGTGCACTCCATCACTGGCCATTAGAGGTTTTGAAGATTCTTCATTAACCACCTTTCTGTCTTGTGACATACTCTTTGTTCCTCTACAATCTCCTGCCAAATGTCCTTTTGACACTTGTAGCATTCTATTTTTGACTTGTCAAAGCCAATTTTGTCTCCAGCATTTAGAGTAATCTTCTTTCTTGATCTTCTAAGAAATCTCTTAAGTTTCATGTTAAGAAAAGCAAGTTGATTCTTTATATCAAGTTCTTCTAAATCATCATCACTTAGTTGTTTAAGATTACATTTAATAATCTCTAACACCTCCTTGTGATTAGATAAAAATGCATAGACTGTTCCAACAACTGGTTCAGAATTACCAGTATTAACAAATCCCTTGCCAGCATTAATAATTCTATCACTGTCCAGTTCCTTACTAGAACTTAGATTTGAGATAAATGCCAAGTTAGTGGTATTAGAGATTGACCCATTATTCTTCTTAAGTTTTGTCCAACCACTTTAAAATGATTGTAAAAATCATTAATATTGGTTGTGTCAATATCCTCCTTGTTTTCCCAGATGTTAACTTCAGTAGCCATTTCTACAAGCATACTTCTAAGAAATTTATTGTTTATGTCTTCTTGCTCAGCTTTTCCTCCTTGAGTGATTAGATTACTCACAATCCTTTGAAGTCTATAGTAGATAGAATCAAGAGGTTATGAGCCATTAGCATTAAAATTTTCAAACATTGATTTCAATAATGCTTGCTTGGCTTTCTTGGTGGATTCATTACCACCAAATCAAAGAACAGAGGCATCAAACCTTGACTTAGCATCTTCATGTTGTTGGAAAGTAAGAACGTGTTCATTTGGTATAGCCAGCATCACTAAAATTATTTTTTTCACATCATTAGCCCTTTGTTTCTTTTCATTAGCAGTAACTTCCTTTGACTTACCCTCTAATGTAGAGGCATCAGACACCTTCTATGAGTTCCCATGAATAATTATTTCCCACATACCCCAATTGTAAATTTGAACAAATTGAGTGAATCTGAATTTCTACTCTTCAAACTCTCTTTGTTTGAAGACTGGAACCTTGTTCATTGTGCTAGGTAGTGCAACCTCTAAATCCATCTCTTTAGTAAAAGAGTTCTCGAACAACCTTCAAGATCAAAGCTTCTCAACAAGCTCTAATACCACTTGTTGATCTCTTATGATCTTGTTAGTCTTGCTTGTAGACTTAGAATATACAGGATAAATCATATATAGACTTAGTAAAACTTTAAATGATATCAAAGAGTATGTGAAATCTACTCTTTGATATTATAAAGATTATGTGAATTGTATGAGCAAATATGTAACTCAAATACTTCAATATTAGTACAGATAATATTAATACTCCAACTCAGAGTATTAAGAATTACAAGCTTGAAGTAAAATGTATACGAAAGATGTAAATTAAAATTAACCTAGAACCTCCTTTTCTAGTAGAAGGAGTTTTGTACAAGATAAATATCTAATCAAATAATTTAAGATTTAAGAGATATATTCATAGTATCTCATAAATATACTCTCACACGTTTTCAATCTTTATCTTCAGTCAACATAAACATAGTAAACAAATTAGTCTACTTCTATCTTCTTTGTTCAATTCTGGCCATGCACTACCAGTACTAAGAATATCACGATCAACATTAAACATCTTAATGTTGGTAGTACAATACAAAACCAGTATTAATTTTATTCTCAACAATATGCTAATGATATAGGGGGATGAGACTGATGCCATTTAAAGCTTGTTAATTTGTTCAACAAGAAGAAGATAAACATTTAGCTCAGAATATCTTACGAATCTCTACATTCAGTAATGTTGCTGCAAATTCATGTTTGATACATGAAATGTGGAGTAAGTTTCTCCAACACATCTGCATCGCTAACACTTTGCCACAAAATTTAAGTTGTGAACAAAATTCTAAATAAAGCGTAGTCTTACTCACTGAATTTTTTAAAGTCTTGAATCATAAAGATCTCCATTCTTCTCGAACAAGTGGAAGTGAAACTTCTCTTTGATTATCAAAGCGATCCTTAAGATATTTCTAAAGAATTCATCGATCTTTAGTGGTAAAGTATTCAAATTTTAGTCCAACATCAATATACTTACAAAGAAAAATGTTTGTCCTTGCTTTATTTAGTGGCGGACTATCATTGTTTGCAACAATAGTTTGTGAAATTCCAATAGATTCAAAATGCATTTTAACATCAAGAACCCATGGCATACAGTTTTTTCTAGTAACATTAAGAGCACCAAATTTATGCTTTGATAAGTTTGACATTTCTGAAAAAATATAGGCAAACAACTTATTATTAGAGTCTGTTGTCCCATGATTTATGATGATGGATCTAAGAAATAAAGAAGTAAGGAGATGAAGTTTTAGATAGAGAGAAAGAAGAGAGATAAAATAGAGAGATGTGTGAAACTTGTGAAATATTAGATTAGAGAAAAATGAAACAACCAACCCTCTCCTAACATGCTAGGAGAGGTATTTATAGCCGTGCCTTACATGTAGGCTTTATGGGCTATTTGATTGGGCAGGGCTTGAATCCATTAACTAAATTACCTTATACATGGACTATTAGTTATTTTATCAATCCCGTGATCCCTGACTATTTTACTATCTATTACAACATTCTAAGAATAATACATCATAAACTTATGACCGAACATTCTTGTTTGACTCAATATTTTGAGGATAACAATCTCCCCCAATGAGGGGTGATTCCTCTACGACATTTGGAGATTTATAGAGATTACCAATCTCGCCATAAATGAGTCGGGAACATGTAATAGTAGTCTTGTTTCTGCATGCTGTGATGTTTGAGCCTTTGTCGTTGTTTTATGACTTTGTCTTTAATCTTGAGATCTTCAAATCTGTGACCGAATCATTCTTGATGATACAATATCTTGAGACTAACATCTCACTCACTGAGAGGTCATTCCTCTACGACATGCCAATATTTATGGAGAAAATTAATCTTTAGTATTGCGATCTTCAAAATGACTGATTCATTCTTGCTGGTCACCATCCTTGACTTGACTTTGCCATCTTGCATTTTTGTGTCTTCATCCACATGCTCACACTATACATCATATTGAATACATATCTTTGGGCATGAGTATTTGGTTTTGAATCTTTGACTTTGCTGAGTACACCGTAACGCCACCTTCTCGAGACAAAACATAGACACGGACTGAATGGCTTTAACATTCGTCCTAAATCAGTAGCGTTTTACCTTCGATCGGTGAAGACCGTTATACGATAGTAAATACCATACCTGTGATTAGGTAGATTCAACTAAGAACCTCCTTGACAGGGTTTCGTAGTTGTACTATCCGTTCTCTTTACTCGATCGTCTCAAAGCAAGACTGCGAACATAAAGAGTGAATCAACATGATGAATATTTGCTTGATTAAAGTCGTCAATTCAAGCTCCTGGAACAATTTTGATTCATATGGAATCTTACCATTGTTGCTTTCCAGTTGACACAAGCTTGATCCATAAATAATCTCGCAAGTCACCTACCGTAGCGATGTTTAAGGTTGACGCTAGAAGGATTTCCATTCGTCACTGTGAATATTAATGAATACCACTCTAAATGTTCTGGCAAGATCATAAAGATATTGCGTAGAAACCTAAAACGAGTTTAAATCAATTCAGAATCAAACCACTATTTCTTTTTAGCTTACACATGTTCAATTCATAAAGACTCTTACACATGACCTACCGCGGTGTTGTTTGATGTTAACACTGGAAGGATTTCCACTTATCATTGTGAATACTAAGTATTATCCCTCTGATTGTTCTAGCAATATCGCAAGGATATAGTGTAGGAATCTCGTGTTCGTCATTTCGTGTGTCCTAATGAGATTTGATAGATCGCTTGGATCTAGACTCGATTTGTGCACATTTAGTAGTCGGAGGCTGGAGCAGATGCCACCTATTGAGTATCAACTATCTCAGAGTGAGAAAGTCAATAGAAGTCGTGTTGACCTTCGTGACAATAAAACAAACTAATTTTGAGAGAAGTCTGAGTCAGCTGGAGAACGGTTGTGCATTACATCACTGGGTCCATGATGTGTTGTCTTCATGATGTGTTGACCCGGTTTCTGCCTAAGTTGTATGGAGGGCTAATTTCTCTACACCCTTTTTCCTTACATTTCTTTTTCATTCTTCACCCCTTCAATGCTTACCAAGACATCATTACTAGCACGTTGTTGTGATTGTTCCAGTGCTAGCTTCAGCTCTTAGTCTGCATTTAGCTACATTCACATTCTACTCCATCTTTCCTAAGGACTTCTAATAATCTATTGGATTGTCCCTAGTAAGATCCCTCCGGTTCTAGTTGGATCATAGGACTTATGCCTTACCACCCTTTTGACACCAATAACGTCGTGAATTAAAGATGTTGTCGCCATGAGATCGTAACCATCAACCACTTTAAAGTCTATCAAAGTGTTTGAAAAACATTTAACACCTTGATAGTTTTGTCGTTTCAGAAAGCTCCCCCTTCACATGTGCATCGATAATCGAAAGTGTTTCACACATGTGGGTAAGAGTTAAAGTGCATGAGTCTTTAGATCACATTTTAATCACATTTTCTCCCCTATCTCTAATATATAAAATCGTTTGATATTAGAGATACCAAATTTGATTAAATATATTGTGAAAATAGTCTTGAAAATCTTTAGGAGAAGAATGTGTCTTACTAGCATGAATTATTTGTAATGCCCCCCCCCCCTCAAAAAATGATCCAATTGAATTGTCATTGTGAGGATGTGATCCACATTTCGCTTTTTGAGGGTAGGAGTTGTTGAACACACAATTTTTGAAAGATTTTGAATAATCAATGAAAAACTCTTGAAAAAATTGTGTTCAACGCTTTTTGAAAACCATTTCTTATTGGCGACATGGTATTTCTAAAGCATAAACTTGAGTTCATAGACTTTGAATGTCTTGACGAATCCACTCAAGTGTAATAAGATTTCTCTTCTTTTACTGAGGGTATGCGCACTAAATCGTACACTCCCCCGTGAATATCGACCCGGGTTGTAATCTGAGAGTGATTACAAGCCATTGTGTTGAGCTCAAAACGTTGAATGTTATGTGACAAGCTCAACCCAACATAGATTGCTCTACCTGTTGTTGGAAAAATGGTCCAAAATAGACATTTTCCTTTATTAAAAATAGAAATGACATGTTTTGAAAAATATTTACAACTTTCATTCGAGCTTTATATACACAGTCATGTTGTTATTGAGCGACATTTCTAGGTACGTTCATATTATCGATACTGAAAGACATGTCGAGAATAATATTTTTGGATTTTCAAAGATTTATAATTTTGTGTTTAGTTTTTATATGTTTTATATTTTTGTATTTTGCTTTTTCAAAGATATTTACAAGTAGATGATTGATAGATGAATCAAGCAGGCACCTTTACCAGAATCTCTGGGTCTACTAGAGTCAAACATCTCATACCAATTTTCCTAATGAGTTACTCAAACCTATCTTTCGACAGATCTTTCGTAAAGAAGTCGGCTAATTGGGAATCCGTTCCAACAAAGTATAATTCAATGATACCGCGTTCAACATGTTCCTTTATGAAGTGAAATCTGACGTCAATGTGCTTCGTGCGGGAATGCTGTACTGGATTGCAGGAGATGGCTATGGCCGACTTTGAGTCACAGTACATAGGTACTTTATCAAAGTGGAAGCCATAATCCATGAGTTGTGTTCTCATCCAAAGAACTTGAGCACAACACGCAGATAGAGACACATACTCCACTTCGGCTGATGGTAGTGACGTGAAATCCTGCTTCTTCGAAGATCATCCCACGAGCTTATCTTGTCCTAGAAATTGTGCACCACTAGAAGTACTTTTTCGAGTATCAAGACACCCTGCGTGATCAGAATCTAAATAGGCCGTTAGAAAGAAACGGTTTCCTTCAGATACCAGAGTCCCAAATGAATGGTATTCTTGAGGTACCGAAAGATCCGTTTAACCTCCTTGAAGTGCTTTTTAATGGTTCTGGCTTGATATCGTGCACAATAGCATGTTGCATGTGCAATATCTGGTCTGCTTGCTGTCAAGTACATTAGAGACCTGATCATGGAACGATATCTCGTTTGATCTATCGGTAATCCCTCCAAGTCGGCATCTAGGGATGTGGTTGATAATGGTGTCCCAACGGGGTCACATGAGGTCATACCATGCTTTTTGATTACCCTTGACAATGCTTAGCTTTGTTAATAAAGATGCCACTTGGGGATTGGTGAACTTGAATTCCTAGAAAGAATTTTAGTTCCCCCATCCTTGACATTTCAAATTTGTTGTGCATTAGTTTTTCAAACCATTTTGAAAGTTTTGGGTTTGTAGACCTGAAAATAATGTCATCAACATAAATCTGCACAAGCAGAATGTCATCCCCGTATTTGTATATGAACAAGGTTAGATCAATGGAACCTTTTGAGAAACCTTTGGATACCAGAAATTTTGAGAGCTCATCATACCACATCCTTGGAGCTTGCTTTAGTCCATATAGTGCCTTGTGGAGACGATACACCTTGTCAGGATAATTTGGATTAACGAATCCTTCCGACTGCGTAACATAGACTTCTTCTTTCAAAGGACCGTTATGAAATGTCATCTTCACGTCCATTTGATAAACGGTGAATCCCTTATGTGCAACATAAGCAAGGAAAATCGTGACCACTTCCATTCGAGCTACTGGTGCAAATGATTCTTCAAAATCAATACCCTCTCTCTGGCCATACCCCTTAGCCACTAGCCGAGATTTGTTCTTGATGATCTTGTTTTCTTCATCCATCTTGTTTTTCCAGATCCATCAAAGATTTAACGGTGTTACATCGTATGGTCTGTCAACTAGTTCCCAGACCTTAAGTCTTTCAAATTGTTGAAGTTCATCCGTACCCATGACATCTTTGATGTTTTTTGGTTCAACTGTACTCACTGCGAGTGCAAACATACAAACATCATCATCGGTTTCTAGTTGTCGCCTTGTACGAATGGGCTGTGTAGGGTTTCGAATTACTTAAACCAAAGGGTGATCTCGGGTCCAATGATGTGTTGAAGGACGTTGTTGATAGAACGTATGAATATTTGATAGATCAACATGGCGAGTAGAAGACTCTCCAATTTCATGTATCGATGTACCGAATGGATTGTGAAAATTGTCATCATCAGATAATGCACGTCTGCTTGGTTTGTCTGACAGTAGTTGTGGATGTTGTAGGATCGATTGTGGATGTGATATTCTGAAGAGGTAAATCTGCAGCAACTCGTGTTGAAATATATGAGGTTGTATCTTTTGTTGAAGATGATCGGTATCATCATTCTTATCATCAGTGACAGCGAAAGACTTTGATACAAAATGTATCTCCCTCATGAAATATTCATCAAACATTGGTCCATATAACATTTCTAACTCTTCAATTGTCGTGTCAACTTTCATACCTGCTCTTGGAACATTTCCTAAAACTAGCTTTGAACTTGACGGTTCATTGTTGTGGTATTGAGTTCCGAGTTCTGTGCGGTTGTGCACATAAGTCTTTTGTCATTGTGGATCAGGACTTAAACTGCTTTGTTCAAGTGCCATCTCTTGCAATTCATCGAATTTGGCATGAATAGTTTCGACTATCAATTTTGTTCTCTTGTTGTAAACTCTATATCCCTTAGACTGAGTAGCATAACCCACTAAAAATCATGCATCACCTTTCTCTTTCATCTTATCCAGATTTTCACCATCTCAGATTATGTAACACGTACATCAAAAAATATGAAGGTGTTTGAGTAAAGGTTTGCGATCATGAATTATGTGGTATGGTGTCTTTTCGTATCTTGGAATAATTAAGGAACAATTTTGTGTGTAGCATGCGGTTGACACGGATTAGACCCAAAAGAATAGTGGTAGTTTTGAAGCGGATAATAGTGTTCGAGCACCGTCAACCAAAAGTACGATTTCGTCTTTCAACAACGTCGTTTTGTTCAGGTGTTCTAGCAATTGATGTTTCACGTTCAATCCCTTCGGATTCAAAATAATTCTTCAGAGTTGAATTCAAGAATTATGTGCTCTATCAGTACGTACCACTTTTACTTGAGCTAGAAGACCATGTTGTATCAGTTTAAGGAAGTTGATGAGAACTTCGAGTGTTTCATCCTTGGATCTCAAGAAGAAAGTCCACGTGTAGCTTGAGTAGTCATCGACAATAACCATAATGTATTTCTTCCCATTGATAGTTTGAACACGCATAGGACCACACAAATCCATATGAAGAAGATCTAACCGTCCTTCAGAGCTTGGTGTAGTCTTTGTCTTGAAACTACTTCGTTTAGGTTTACAAATCTCACAAGAAGAACAAAGATGATCTTTGATGAATTTCATGCTTGGAAGACCTCGCACATGATCTTTCTTGGAAAGCAAGTTGATGGTATCAAAATTGAGATGAGATAGACGTTGATGCCATAACCATGCTTGAGTCGTTGAAGCTTTAGCCATGAAGCAGATTGGAGTTGTGGAAGTTGTATCTTGAAGTAAAATTTTATAAAGATATGTACCCCATGAACCGGTGAGTAAATCATTCCCATCATAATCACGAACAAAACATGTCTTCTTTCGAAATGCAAGTTCCAAATCTGCATCACAGAACTGACCAACCGAGAAAAGATTATGAATGATCCCTTCAACGTTGTATACCCTTTTGATTGCGATATTCCCTTTAACCAAATCTCCATATCCTAGGATTGGTGCAAATTGACCATTTCTGAATCGGACCGTACCCAGGAACCTCTCCACAAAGTTAATTAGAAGCTTGAGATTCCCCGTCATGTGCATCGTGCATCCGAAGTCCAGTATGAAGGGAACTATTTCGATCACCAGTAGAAGAATTAGAACACGATGGAGCATTTGCTAAATTGGATTCCATGTTGGTTGTGATTTCCGATTCATTAGTTTCCCTAGTTTCAACACATAAAGGCACAGTAACGCTCGTTGTCACGTTTCTTTCCTAACCTTAGGCATCCATTTATATCCTGGAGGACATTGATTAGCAAACCACCATTTCCAAGACTTGCTAGCAGACTCATATAATTCCCTAATCCTGCTTCTAGGTTTCTTAGTGGTGGAGGCTGATGCAATACTTTTCTTAGGGAGGTTGCACCAGAATGGTTCACTTTGCGTTTGGGTTTACTAGCACTAATAGACATCGCAATTTGCTTCTTAGTTCTAGTATCTACGCCTTTGACATTATTATAAACACACATAGCACAATTAGCATTAGCACATTTTCCACATTTCACACAAACAAACTTAACATTCAAAGCATTCAAAGTCGAATCATTCAAATCATCATTACATGCGATTACATGCATTTTATTCTTAGAAACATTCAAATTCCTAGGATGGTCTTCTACTTTCTTCATCTTCCCTTGACTCTTATTTTGACAAACCTTTTCATTCATTCTAGTGCTCTTAAGCTGACTCCAGCTAACACTAGTAGTGGGGACTACTCCTTTAGTAAAATACACACCTCTATTAGTGTTTCTAGAAGTCTGAGGCGATTGAATTTCTTTGTTGTGTGTAGGTTTAGTGGCCAATCTATACATACCTTGTTTGATCACATTTGTGTTCTTAATGCTTTGTGCTCGAATGTCCGTTGTGGGAGTAATCTGTGATAACCTATCCTTCCCATCCGTCTTGAGGGCAAACCCATGTTTTGCAAATGCAGAATTTGAAAAAACAGATGGTTTTCCCAAGACAGAGGGTTGAGTCATTTTGTACGCATTGGGTTGTCTGACAACAGGTTTCTTGACGCTAGGTTCCACAATTTTCCCACCCATCTTAGCAATGAGTTTCTTCAACTCTGCAATCGCTATGTCCCTGTCTTGTAACCGAGCTCTCAAATCTGTAACTTCCATGCTTTTTTCATTCTTTTCTCGAAATGATTTGGAAAGTTTTTCTTGTAAGGTATTATCATGTGGAAAACTTTCGATGTCTTTTTGTAAAGCAAGTTTAAGAGAATGACAATGTTTTTGAAGAAAATTAGTTCTGTGTTGAAGTAACTCAAAATCCTTTTTATCAACATTTTCTTTGTGTTTTGAGAGCTCAGTTTCAAGACGTTCACACTCTTTGGTCTTAGCAAGATATTTACATGCAACACTAGAATATTCATCTATAGTAGCATAAGATGTAACAGCAACACACAAAATATCTTTGGAGAGACATTCTTGTAGGAGTAGATCATATTCATTTGAAAACTCTGATTTTTCAGTTTCAAGTTCATTAATTGCATTTTCTATAGAGTCAACGTATTTCGAGTCATCAAGCATTTCAGACCGAATTAATTTTCAAACTCAAGAACATTTTCTTTTATGGTTGCCGCAATCGGTATTAAAAGTTCTTTCACAAGCACAGTTATATCCTGAGGAATCTCTTTTTCCATTTGTCGTTTTCACGTTTTTGCCAGTCTCTTTCAACGATTGATTTAAAATTATCAATGTGATGTTTAAGAAGACCAAGTGTTTTTCTACTATTGCTTTTAGAAGCATCAAGAGGCAAATAGTTAATATATTAAGAAACATTGGATTTCTTAGTGGCAAAAAATTTATTCCATTAAATTCTTCTATGTTTGCTTTCAAAAAACAATTCCTCACGACACTTCTATTTATGTGGAGTGAAAATACCATAAAGACTGTTTTCATAAGAATAATTATATGGTTTCACAAAATCTTTATTGACCGGTGATCTACTCTCCTCATCCCAAAAGAATGTCTCTTCACTATCGAGCCTTACTACTGGGCAATCATGATTGGTCCATTTGGACTCATCGAGATATAAGTGGGGGTTCTCAGCTTGATCTTGCTCGAGGTACTTAGGGATTAAAAAACTAGATTTACCTTTAAAAACGACCGTGGAGCTATCATTCTCATGGTTTAAATAGATTTATTCGTTTTATAAACAATTTTATTCAAAAAATCGACTTGTTCTTCGAGTTCCGTCACTTTTTTAGTATACTTTCCTTGTCTATTTTTGAAATCTTGTTTTAACTTTTCAACCTCTTGTTTCTTTTCCTCAAGAATTTTAGCAGAGTCGGTGGTATTCATAGAAAGCCTCTATTCAAGTTTGTTTACTTTTGTTGTGGCAAGGTACGTTTTTTGACGTTCATCACTTAAGAAAACATTATATTGACTTTTTCCTTTAGCTAACAAAGCAAGAGCTTCGTTGTATTTATTTTCAAAATCGACATTTTTAACGTTAATTAAACGAACTTTGTACCCCTCAAGCTCTTTGTCTCTTTTTAGAAGCTGAGCACTATAACTATCAATGGTCTCACTAGATTTTATAAGAGCGGTTTTGCTTTCTTCAAAGTTTTGAGTGAGCGTTGCATTTGCCTTCTTTAATTGCTTTTGACTCTTTCTAGTTTCATTGACATCTTTTTGTAAACTAGCAATTAAATTAGCAAGCGCGACACGCTCCTCATCATCATACTCATTTGCATGTTGATCATCCTCAAACTTATTATTGCACATGTCTGATGAATCAGGTGTGGTATTGATATCAACCGTTTCCATCATACATGTTAGTAATTGTTGTTGGTAGATCACATGCTCATGTGTATCACCAAACACATTATATTCATCATCAAGTTGTACCTTATCAATTGGCTCGGTATCAAAGATAGGACCATTGTCATCTTTAGTGACGTTGTGGACCTCATGAATCTTTGCCAGGTGTGGTATTGCTATCAACCGTTTCCATCATACATGTGTCAGTAATTTTTGTTAATAGATCACTATGCTCATGTGTATCACCAAACACATTATATTCATCATCATGTTGTACCTTATCAATTGGCTCGGCATCAAAGATAGGACTATTGTCATCTTTAGTGATGTTGAGGACCTCATGAATATTTTCCATGTTTGAATAATGTGCTTCGAGATCTTGGTCGGAGAGTTCATCATCTGTGTTGTCAAGCATTTCTCCTTCTTTAGCTGATAACTTGATCCCAGCTTCCATCTTCTTACATAGCAACATCTTTTCCTTATGATAACCATAATCCTTAACCCTTTTCGGCTGCCTGCATTCCTTAGCCGTATGCCCAAACCCTCTGCAGTTAAAACACTGAATCCCACTTTGTTGCACAACTTGAGTACCAACGGTTTCCCTATTTCCAACATCAGTAGCAACCCTCTGATTATCATACTTACTAGTTTGTCGATCATATCTTGTAGGACTCTCAACACGCCTGCGTGTGTCATACCTTGGAGGACTCTGAGCATAGTTGTTCCTCGTGTTTGACGAGGTTCTAAGGTTGTTGTTGGTGGATTTGTAGATTTTCTTGTATTGATTCATCATGAAAGCCATTTGTTGCTTAAATTCTTTATCCTTTTAAGCTTGTTCTTCAGCACTGTCTTCTACGGATGATTGCTCAAGTGGTGGTGATGGTGCTCTTGAAACTTCTTTGCCTCATGATCTTGTTGAAGTATGTGACTTAGAGACACTGGAAGATCGTGGTGATGATGATTGAGTAGAGTAGGTCTTTGGAGCACGAGAACGATAATCTGGGTAATGTTGATTGGTAGACACCAAAGCAAGTGGTTTTGCAACCTTTGCTACCCTTTCAGCTCGAAGTTCGTTTGCCTCATTCTGAAATTGTTTCAAAATATCAAAGAGCGTGTGATATGAGACTTCGTCTAACTTTTTCTGTTGTTTCACCAAAGTGACAAACCATATCCACTCTAGTTGAAATTGCTGTAGAAATTGGCCATTGACTTAAATGGTGGAGACTTGCAAGTTGTTTCGAGTCATGTCATTCATCATTTTGTAGAATCGGGAGTAATATGAATCAATTGATTCCCCATCCTTTGAAGTAAACTTACCGAAGTTCCAAAAAACATTTGTTTTCACATCTTGTTTGTTGAGTGATTCACCTTGTTGCAATCTTTCAATAGTCGTCCACATTTCTTTAGCAGTAGGGCATGCATCAACCGTGGAGTAAATGTCATCTCCAATGCCACTGAGAATTAAGTAAATTGCTTCCTTCTCTGCATCAAGCCAGGCACGGTTCTCTGGTGTGAGGTCGGATCTCTTTTCATCATGTTCATGTGCGGGTACTTCGTCACTTGTGTCTGTGGCTGGTACAACACGAACTTTGACCTTTGAAAATACATAGGGTCCATCAAAAATGCATTACCTTAAAGCATCACCGTTAGGTTTTGTGTCAAGATATCATAGAAAACAGGATTGCCATTGATCATATCGACCGGACACAAGCATTGGTGGAGTCCCTTTGTTACCCGCCACCAAGATGTTGTTGTTCGTCACACGATACTTTGTAGTAGAATCCATCTTGATAATCTCTGAAATGTTGAAATGAATACGGATCTTAAGTAGATGTTGTAGTAAATTGTTGTTGAAGAGAAAAGTTGTTGAAATCCCCTAACAATGTGTTCTCGAGAAACCAAAAATTCTAAGGCCCAATAACAATTTTTTTTTCAAATTCACGTTTTTAGAAAATCTCGGAATATTTGTAAAATCTCGAAAAAAATCTCGCAATAATTCGAAGTTAAAAATCTCGCAATAATCTCGTGCTAAAGATCTCGCAATAATCCGAAGTGAAAGATCTCTCAATAATCTCAAACCACACAAGATCTCGCAATATTCCAAAGTCAAAGATATCACAATACTCCAAAATCAAAGATCTCGCAATAATACTAAATCAAAAGGATCTCGCAATAACCCAAATATTGCGAAGATGTTTTGTTCTCGGGAAAACGATAATATTGCGAGATGTTGAGGCAAAGATTCCGGAATATCATTAAACAATTTCGCAATATTAAGATTGCTGAACCCTAATTATTGCAAAAATACAGATGAAAGATTCCGCAATAAACTTGATGATTCCTGATGCGTTCTCTTGCGATTACACAAGTTTTAAATTTATAACCCGGATTTCCAAATAAGCTAAGAACACACGGGCAAGTATGACCGTTTTGTTTGTAGCTAGCTTTTTGTGGTAAGCCGAGGTCGTTCACTAGGATTTGGGTGTTTTCGGTTGAAAGGAATCTAAGTAATAATGTAACGTTATTGGTAAAGATGGTTGTCACTCCCAAAATTACCATACAAGTAACAATAAGCAAATAATAACAAGAAACACGAAGATGATGATTAAGCTAATAAGATGAGATAACAAATAATATTAAAGACAACACTTGCTTGGATTAGTTCATAACATTTGGATTGTTCATATGAGAATGGTTTTGATAAATTGATTACAAGTAAAGATAATGATGGTCATAAATTCCAATCTTTGATTTTAAAGTATATAACCCTCGCGAAAGATCATACATGCATGAAATCAAGCATTAAGACGAATCAACCAATTCAAGATTATGTTTAGTTTAACAAGTTTGATTCGCGGTCGTTTCACAAAATCATTAACAATCACACTTAATTTCCTTTGCCTAATCATACCACTAAAAAAATGGCCAATACAATAGATAATCATCCATGGACAAAACGATTATAACCTAAACAATTCTTATATCACATAACAATCCTTATATCAAACATAACAATAAATTGATCAACACCATGATTAAAACATAAACAATCCTTATATCACAACATCATCCAAACAAGTGTATATGAAACTACTCCATAATTATTTCAACAAAATTCATACGAACAATGTTCATAACATTCATAATCAATCTTAAAATATAAAAAGAGTTTACCAAAGTACTATTACAATAGGTAAATGGAATGAAGAATTTAGAGCAATCCGTAAGCCTCCAATTGACTACAAGTTTCGAACCAATGGTAGGAATTTGTGGTCTTTCGGGTTATGTAAATGGTTCGTATTTGATATTTGAGGCGGGTTTTGGAGAGGTTTGGTGAAGATTGGTGGTGATTTAGGTATCAAGAAACACTACCAATGATAAGAGTAATGATCCCTTAGAGTTTCGCAAGGTTATTTTGTTGATTGGAGCTTCAAAAGGATGAGTTTTTGGCCCACTTGGACAAAATCCGGGATTTCACCAAGGAAGAGAGTTTCCTTGATGAATAATGAAGTTAGTAATGAAAGTGTTGAAGTTACATGACCCCAAGGGTCTTATTTATAGATGAATTCAAGGCCATGTCTTCAATGCATGAACTTGGAGCCAAAGTAATATACTTGGAGGCAAAGTTGTGTTCTTGGTCCCAAAGTAGTTCTAGAATGCTCCAATAGAAGCTTCTTGTATCTTCCAAAGATGCATGAATGTAGACAAAATCTGCCAACACAAATGTGGGTGGCAACTTGTATTCCACTGGTGGCAACTTCATGCTGAGTGACTTGTATGCTTCTTGAAAACACTTGTTCTTGCATCCGAAATGGATCTTCAAAGGCTTGTAGCTAGTCGGGATTCCTTCGTATATGCATGGATCGTCGTTTGTTCTTTCTTTTCTTTTCTTTTCTTGTTCTTAGCTAACTAACAACACAAAACAAAACTTCACACATATATGAGCTAAATATCTCGTTAGTTTAACCAAAAACCATGCAATATATACGAATAACGCTCAAGAAAATATGTTGGATTTGGGCGTTATCAAATCCCCTCTCACTTAAGTTTTGCTCATCCTTGAGCAAGGAAAAGAAAAACTTTGCTTGCCCTCAAGCAAATACAGTTAGAAATTAAATACCTAGGTTCTAAAAGAAAAGATTTTTTTTTTAAAAATTTTATGAAAAATCTATGAAAAATTGAAATATTTTTTTGGTTTTTATAAGAAATGGCTAAAGGTGCAAACCCCCTCACACTTAAGAGTTTGCTTGTCCTCAAGCAAGTAAAAGAAAATACTTCCCACATGGTACATGAAAATGGTTTATTGAAAAATAAGATGCAAATCTACCAAGTACAAAAAAGACTAAACCAAATGGCGTGAGCAGCAAGTGTACACATCTAAAGAGGACTTTTATTCGGGTTACAAGGATAAGGGTTAATGGGGGTATGGATAAGACATGGGATATTTTATGAGAGCTCTATCACGAATATACAAGGTAAAAAGTCTAAGTCCCATGTTGCTAGTTATCGAACAAATCACAAGCCAAATAAATGATTATAGCTACGAGCTTTATTCAACACATATCGATCAACACATACATATATCACGTCTTAGCATATTGGCTAATCGATATCCAAACATACTTCTTCTTCCTTCATCTTCATAATTTTTTTTTTGAACAGATTATAGCTTATATTAAAGTTACGAATGGTACATATCACACCTCGCTAGCGAGGTAAGTTCATAAGGAAAATATACATCCCAACTAAAAGGAAAAGTGGACGAAGACGCAATACTAGCCGCACAATGAGCTACTTGGTTGTTATCCCGACTAGTCCACGAGAAGGCCAAATTCATGTTCTTTGACCACAAAGGGATATCAGCAACAAGAGCAACAATACTCCATGGTGGGACACTTTCAGAGGATGAAAGAGAAATAACTACTTTGGAGTCGGATTCTATAATTGCATGGTACCAACCGCGACATGATGCAAGATGGCACGCCGAATGAATTGCTGAGACTTCATTATAGCTCATTTGCTATTTTTGCCATCACTTTTTTTACTCTTTTTTTTCTCGATAACTTATTCTTTTTTTTTCTTTTTCACTTTCTCATCCTCCTCTTTTTTTTTCTTTCATTTTTTTTTAAACACACATCACATTCTCCCCTCACAATTCGCTTGAGCACACACCACAAAAAATACAAATAAGAAGTATGCATCCTCCGTCTTTGTTGGAATGGCCCACACACATAGCGAAGTGTGGCAACTATAAATCATCAAAAACGATCCACCATACCAAGAAACTAGCAACCCACCATTTTAGACTTCGACATGGGTTAGGCTAAGGTTTAAGGTTATATATATTTTTTTCTTTTTAGTGGATTTAACAAAAATGAAAGAATGGCTCAACGGGTATTCTAAGGGTATCTAGTACTAAATGAGAGTACTAACAAAAGGGTTAATATGGGTGGTTAGCTAATCGATGCAACTAGCTAAAAAGAAAATGGAAAAGGCTATTTGGGTTTTATTCCTAAGGTTGCCTCTTTGTCACGCATATACACTTAAATCACACAAGTGTGATCTCACTAAAACTTAATTTATTTTATATTAAAAAAATTGAAAATTTCTTTATTATATATTTTTTACCATGTGGACGATTATTGAAATATATTTACATACAAATGTGTGAAAACATTTAGATCCTAAGGGCAAACAAGTGTACAACTCTTTTATTTTCTTTTATTATTTTCTTTTATATAACAAAAATTGGTTTCCTTTTCCGATTTATTTCCCCTCACACTTAAGTTTTGGATTGGACTCAATGTGAAAAATAAATTTCAAATCATTAAGAGTGAGGAAATAAATAAATAGTCAAAGAGAAACGAAACTTCCCAGGCTAAGAAATTGCAATTGATCTCCATGTGATACAATGCTACACCATTTTGAACATAAGCTTGTGAGATCAATCGATTTCGTACACTTCTATCCTCTCCATGTATGCATCCTCCTCCATTACCTATTGCTGCATTTATTCAAACAAAACAAAAAAAACAAACAAACACGCAAGCACACATAGATATATATAAAACACACTACAAGCAAGTACACCCCTTCACACTTAAGATTTTCCAAGTTAGAAAAATACGTTAGGGTGTACATATTTATTCAAAAAACACAAAAATAAACACACAAACAATCAAAGCACGGGTTGCCTCTCGAGAAGCGCTTAATTTATTATCGAGTCCTTAGCTAGACTATTCCCATCGATGTTAGGATTCTTTGACGATATGGCTAAGATGGTGAACTTTGGTTGGGTGCCATTGATTTTGATAATTATCATCATTGAACCAAAGCAATTCTCCATTTATAGTCCAAACTTTGAAAGGCTTCTTTGGCACATCATTGTCGTCCTTCTTTATCATTCTTCTACTTCCAACGCCATTCATCGATATCAACTCTACGTTATGAATTGACATTACATCATGTTCAAACGTTTTCTCCTTTTTGTATGGGATATGCACGGTGCAATCCTTGGGAAAAGTTGAATTAGAAATAATGGGTTTCGGTTTTGGCACGGTTGGAATAGGTTCTTCTTCTTCCTCGATGAATACAACATCACCCTTATCACTCTCGTTTCAGATAGAGGGTAGGTCGTATCTTGATTTTGTGTTGGTGATTTGAGGAAGGGACTTGGTTCGTTTTATGTCCTCTTCTACATAACCTAAGTGTCTATCCAAGTCGTCGATTATGGCTGTATGGTTTCGGAACCTTAGATTGATTTGAAACTCCAAGTCAACCAAATTGTTCTTGACACGTTCATTTTCTTCCGTTTTCCAAGCCATAAATTCTCTCATCATCTCCCCCGTTGAGGCTTCGGGTTTTTGGTGATATTGTGATGAGTATGTCGTCACATCTCGCGGTCGAGATTGAGGAAGGGGTCGACTCGGGTTTAGGGTAAGATAGGAACGTTAATTCCTCTAATTTTGGTCGTGATATCCTTCGTGATATTCTTCGACATAATTCACTTCATGAGGTTCACACATCGGTGTGTCATCCTTCATGGTGGTTTTTGGATCGTGGTCGTCTCTACGATCTTCTCGCATATCTTTTAGTTCATTCCTTATGATTAGGAATTGGGAATCGATAAGTTTAGCGAGAGCTTCGAATTTCTCCATCAATACGGTGTGATCGGAGATGATGTTACTTCCACCAGCGGAAACAATGGTTTTCGTTTTAGGATGGATATGAGAATCCTTCGAATAATCGAACTTGACAAGGACCTTGTCCTCGAGGATTTGGAAATCTTCGTTAGGAGTATTGTAGAGGAATATTCATCCGGCGTCGAGAGATACTTGAGTTGGATCGTCTAAGCCATGATAAAATGTTTCAAGTATCGTTCTCTTGGTTAGATCATGTCCATAACAAGCGCGAAGCATTTATTTGATTTGGAGCCAAGATTCAACGAGAGTCTCGTTATCGAGTTGGTGAAAGTTATGAATGTCGTTTAGGAGACTCTTAAACTTTGCGGGTGAAAAGAATCGGCTTACAAAAGCTTCTCTTAATTCATTCTACGAAGTAATTGTTCCTTCGTTTAGTTCATTCAACCAAATCTTAGCTTCTCCTGTTAATGAGAATAGGAACGTCCTCAAGTTATTCACTTCCTCTTGATTTTCACTATATTGGAAAAGGCTACTAATCTCGAAAAAATCGAGAACATGTCGGTGAGGATTGAATAGGACTTGTCCATCAAGTTGGTTCTCCCGAATCATTTTCATGTGGGTACTCGTGATAGTGAAATTGTTCAAAATAGGGAATTGAAAAATAGAGGAACTAGGCGTTGGAGCAACGATCCTAGTGTTTGACCACATTGGTTGATCATCGGGATCAATGGTAACAATGGTTGAGGAATCGGATTCGGTTTCATAGGATGATATTCCTTCAATATGGAATGGATTTTTGAATATCGTCTCGACTTCGGTGTCGAATACGTCGTCTTTGGAGGTGACGACAAATTTTTTTTTGATGAATGGTGGTTTGATGTACGGTACGGGTGATTCGATTTCAAGAGGTACGATTGGTGTTTTATCGGATGTCGTCCTATTTTTGATCTTACGGTTAAGTTTTTGGAATGGACGAACGATTTGTTTTCCCCAAGAACGCGGGTTTATACAAACCCGAAGTGATTTGCAAAACGTCATAGAAAAATAAACTAAATAAAACAAATAAGACCAAAAATATTTTTGTATATATATATATATATATATATATATATATATATATATATATATATATATATATATATATATATATATATATATATATATATTACTACTATTATTATTATTATTATTATTATTATTATTATTATTATTTTGCTAAATAAAACAACTAAAGAAACAAGAAAAATAAGAACGAAACTGTAACGATAATTGTACCAAATCAATCAAACCGGATGGTTCAAATGACTTCGGGTTCTACACACGGGGTTTGGGATCAAACCGGAGCGAATAAAAATACGAACGAGGCACAAATATATTAAACGGGGTGGTTGGGTGGGTTAGGAGCAAACAAGGATAACTGGATCTAAATTCAAAGAGCGGATGTTAAACGAGTGTAAAACACAACTTGGAACGGGTTTTGGGTATGGCTCGGTTAAAACAAAAGAAAATAAAAAAGTTTTTTTTTAACAAATTAGAGGAGTTGTCGGCGGCAACTTTGGGGTGTCGGCCGGATTTTTGGAAAATGTGAAGCAGTTGCCGGCGACAACTTGCTTCTGTCGGTCGGCAACTCTTGCTTCTCATGAGCAGTTGCCGACGGCAGATGGCTTTTGCCGGCCGGCAACTCGTCGACTACTGAATTTTCTTATTTTTTATTTTATTATCTTTTTCGGGATTTAGGCACTTATAAACTTAGGGCACAAAATTTTTTTGGGGGGATTGATGAAATAAGGACTAAAAAGCTTAGTCTAAACACAATTTAGTTTTAAACCAAATAAGAACAAAACAAATAAGCACTAAGGAGATTAAACGATACACGATATTCAACAAAGATTCAAAACATGAAAAGCACAAAACACAAATCCCCGGCAGCGGCGCCAAAAACTTGATGCGTTCTCTTGCGATTACACAAGTTTTAAATTTATAACACGAATTTCCAAATAAGCTAAGAACACACGGGCAAGTATGACCCTTTCGTTTATAGCTAGCTTTTTATGGTAAGCCGAGGTCGTTCACTGGGATTTGGTTGTTTTCGGTTGTAAAGAATCTTAGTAATAATGTAACGTTATTGGTAAAGATGGTTGTCACTCCCAAAATTACCATACAAGTAACAATAAGCAAATAATAACAAGTAACACGAAGATGATGATTAAGCTAATAAGATGAGATAACAAATAATATTAAAGACAACACTTGCTTGGATTAGTTCATAACATTTGGATTGTTCATATGAGAATAGTTTTGATAAATTGATTACAAGTAAAGAAAATGATGGTAACAAATTCCAATCTTTAATTTTAAAGTATATAACCCTCGCGAAAGATCATACATCCATGAAATCAAGCATTAAGACGAATCAACCAATTTAAGATTATGTTTAGTTTAACAAGTTTGATTCGCGGTCGTTTTACAAAATCATTAACAATCACACTTAATTTCCTTTGCATAATCATCCATGAAATCAAGCATTGTACCACTAAAAAAAATACAAAAAAAAAATATCGTTGTGTAGTGCAACACAAAATAATAGAAAAATAACAAATATAAACAAGCTCAAACAAAATTACAAATCTGCAGGTGAGAGATTACCTACATAGTAAATAAGCAAAATGGTTTTGATAATGATTGTAGAAAGCGTAGAGAAGCCTCACAATACATAAAAAGACAATACAAAGGTAAGAAAAAGATTACATAAAAAGCCTAAAAATGGTTGTAGAATACGTTTTTGATTAAAATTTATGTTTTGATATATTTAGATTCGGTTTATGTGATTGCATAGATGTTGATTTATTATTTTAAATACATAGAAATACAAAAAAAGGTAAGAAAAAGAAAGACACAACCATGGGATGAGTATTTATAGTGGTTCGGCTACAAGAACACCTTCCTTTCCCTACTTCCACTCCCCGAGTCACCTACACGAGAATTCGCAAACACTACACCAAATACTCCTTCATCGACAGAGAAGCCTCACAATGTTGCTTACATCATTTAATGGTACAAAGTTCGATACAAGTTCTTCACACCATGGGTATAATCATCCTTTACACGACTCACACATTTGAACATTATTTACACAAATACTAGATTCAAAATAGAACCGACACCACACCTATTACAACTTGATTTCATGACAAAATACAACTGGGAGAAGAAAATAACTCGATGATATGATCTTTCCAAGATCATATTACATCTCGAAGAACATGACTTGATAAGTTCGAAATCCTTATTAAGTGGAGTCATGAAGCATCACAGCGTTGCTTACGCCATTTAAGGTTTAAGCTGGATATGGGCTCTTCACACAGTGGATAGTACCATACCTTACAAGACTCGCAACCTTTAACAATATTCATACTAATACCAAGTTCACAATAGAACTAACACAACACCCATTACAACAAGATTTCATGAGAGAATACAACTGGAGGAAAGAAATGATTGATTGCGATCGTTTCTAGATCATTGATTACATCTAAAAGAACATGAGTTGACATTTTTGTAATCCTTATCAAGTAGAGTCATGAAGCATCATAGATCTCGTTTGATAGAAGAATGAATCTATACATAAAGTAAAAACGTACTAAGCCTTGACTTTTTCGCAACTATGGTGTATAGATCTGAAGTGATAAATCATGGATCTCCTTTGAGAAGAATACGAGATTTCAAGATCATATATCTCAGACATAATACAGTGAGATAAAAAGTACATTCAATCTAGTCTAATATACATATGACACGAAGACATGGCAACAAGATAGAGTTTGTACATAAATGTCTTGAATGGCGTGATTTTCAAGGTCTAATATACATATGACACGAATACATGGCAACAAGATAGAGTTTGTACATAAATGTCTTGAATGGCGTGATCTTCAAACCTTGAAGGAACCACAAAGAGGAAGATCTTCCCTAAACATTAGACTTTAAATTGAAAGACATAGAGAAAAAATATATATTGAAAAGGGCAAGTTAGAATGAGAGGATTAAGCTGCTATGTATAGATAGCAAGCTCACTATCTGGCCGAATCTCTCACATCCATTGACCAAACGGATTTGGCATACTGGCCCGGCCTAAGTCGGTTAAGAACTTGATCAATACCGTGTAATATCCACTCAATTCTCAAATCTTTATTAGATATCACATGATATCATAAATGATTTCATTTAACATAATTTTTATCTTTTCTTTGTTTAAAAAGAAAGTTTATGAATGTTAACGGGAAAAAATAAGTAACCATAAGTGTTATTTTGTGTAAGTAAGAAAAATGTTTTGTTAACTTTATTTTTAACACATTTAAATGATTTAAAAAACTTTGATCATCTTTGTGTTAATAAATCTTTGAATTTTGATGAAATGACGTAGCTAATTATAATTATTCTAAAACATTTTTCAATTTTTAGAAATATGTTTAAAGTTTTAATCATCTTGAGGTTTTGACTACTTATTTCACACATGGGGATGGGTGTGTATGATATCATGTAGAATACTATTAGGTTTAAAGCTCGTTACTTAATTCAAAATGTATTTCAACAAAAATGTAAAGATCGTAAATTACACATGGTCGTTTGTACGGCTTATTTGTATTAATAGTAATAAGAATTAAGGGTTGGTTTAACTTCCTTGAAAATTTCTTTGAGAAAAAATAGATTTAATAAAAATATGGATTTGTTTTTGTGAAAACTTTATGGATTAGAAGCTCTGAATTCATAAAGAGAAATAAGCGATTTGTTAAAGAGATGTTGTGTATATACATTTTATTAAACTTTTTATACAAACTTGATAAGAATTGTAAATAAGATTTAAAGTCGGTTAACACATTAAGATAAATGAAAAATGTGAAGATTAGTAAACATGAGACTAAAAATTAGTGTACGTAAATAAAAACAGTTAAGACATACAGTACTATTTATCGCATAAGTAAATGTTAGTTACATAAATAAATGTTATTTGCATTAAAACAAACGTTAATTACGTGTATAAAAGTTCGTTGCATTAAAGTAAATGTTAATTTCATTAATAAATGGTTAGTCATAATAACTAATAAGAGACAAATGGTTAGTAGTCTCAAGATTGTCATATGTATATAGTAGAATCTCATATATGTCCATATAGTTGATTAAGTTAATTGTGTAACTATATCAAGTTTTTTATGAACTTTATAACGTTTTAAGAAAACGAATATTTTTATTAATTACAAACAGTTCTGAAAAATTGATACTTATGCCGATTACAAACCAAGTTAAGAAAATGTTCATATCTCTAAGATTTTCTTAAAACTAACTTGATTATAATGACGTGAAAAATCGTGCTGATAATGTTAATTAGTTATGTCACAAGATATAGATGGGAAGAAATATCATCTTGTAAGAGCACTGTGAATGGTGGCGCCATGGATTGGCTAGTGGCCTAGGACACCAGGTTTGACACGACATACCGCTCCAGGGTCGGCGCCATGGCTTCTTGCGCCATGGTTGACAACCCACGAAAAGTAACGTTTTTTATTTTCTAATTTTTTGAAAATTTTAATCGTTTGTGAAATATTTAATATTTTTTAAAAGAAAGATGGGTTTTAAAAAATGTAAATATAATTGGTTTTTAAGTGTACTCTCTATTTATAAATGTGAACTTTCTATTTATAAAAAAAAGATGGGTCTTGAAAGAAATGTAAATCAGCAATCAAAGATTTATTAATGTGAACTCTTTATTTATATGATATTTATATTACAAATTATATTGGAGCATTTAGTCACACTTGACTTATGGTAATTAAAAGATAATAGAGAGATACATTATTAGTCTAATGTTTAACAGTTGTGGCATACATAATTTTAAGGTATAAAATGATATTTATAACATTAACCATTTAAAATGCTAACGGGCTTGACTTTCTCTATTTCACCGGGTTCAAACTACGATATGCATCTCTCTCTAAAACAACAATTATGGATACAAACCCACAACCTCTTAAAATATATTTCCTAAACTGCTAACCCTTACTATCTCAGGGACTTATTGTGTTCACTTTTAAACTTTCAGTTACTCACTTGAACTTGCTGTGAATATTTATATACTATAATAAAGGAGAGTTAAAAAAGACCATTTCTGCACCTCTAAAAAAGAAATGCTAGATTTCTAAGATGTCTAACTTAGTCATTTTACATAAAATAAATTTTATTCTTAGTAACATTTGTTAAGAATTTGAAAAAGTCTAAAGCTTAAAAAAGAAGCATATAAGATTTCGGACTACTATTTAACAAAATATTACACCAGAGATGTAATATGTAAATAACTATTAACACAAATATTTATCGCGAGGGGAACACACACGGAATCTGGGAGGGGTACACACACTTTTGGGGAGAACATTCTTATCAGACTAGATCGACTCGACTTTGTACAATTCAAGATTCCAAAATTGAGGAAAAATCAAATCCGATTAAATTGACCTATCCACCATGTTTGATAAACAGGTATGTTCATAAAAACTTTTAATAGATGTAACTAAAAAATCATCAGCCATAACAAAATCCTTCGTACCATGAATAAAATTCACATTCTCTTTACTTTAACCCTAATTATCAATGATCTGAGGTATACGCATGCTTCATAATCATCTTAATAGGTAAACTTTAAGTGAATTTTTTCGATTTAAATTGAATTAGGTTAGTTAGTAAATTTTGATGTATGATGATATAAGTATTGATTTGAGTTTTTAAATCAACTATGCCTTCAACGATTTCTGATTTTTATTGTTCGATTATAACTATCATGGCCACCGTAATCTATTAATTCATTATTTTTACAGATTAACATAACGACATCCACCGAGTCATCAATCAATAAACAAGATTGTGAATTCGCGGTTTTATAATAGTAATTTGATTGATTTGTTTTTAATTGATAACTGTTTTTGTCATCTTTATTTAATTTATTTGAGTGTTTTTAACTAAGTTTGTTTATTTTGAATTTGATATTGAATTCATGATATTTAATACAATACATAATAGTTTGTTTTTTTATTTGCAAATTTTTTGTGAAAAGTAACTTTTAGAAGATTATTTTGTTGTTGATTGTTAACATCAGGTAATTTGTTTGTGTTTATATCATGGTAGAGAGGTAATCATGGATGAGACGCTTTGTAGATGTTTATTGATTTCAAGGATGTCAGTTTAGGCATTTTTACTAGGAACAACATCAGTACCATAATTTCATCAGATCATGCTTTACTCCTAAGCAAACTAAGACTTTACCTAGCCTCCTTGCGAAAGAACACACCATCTAAACTTTTCGTCGACGCATGAATTGTGGGCAACGTCATTGATGATGAAAGTTCCAATTCAGGTGATTACACTGATTTTTTTAATTATTTTTAAAAAGGATAATATAGTGGAAGCTGCGTAATATGATTATTTTTTTGTATGTCAAATGTCATTGTATGTGGTTCATGATATGAAAAGGATCCATTGATTTATAGGACTATGGGGATATATAAGTGGAAATGCCCGTAGCCCTCTAAGTTCCTTTTTTTATTTTCACAACGAGAGTGGTGCTGAAGTTAGTAATAATTGAGTATTTTTTAATATTTTCAGGATTGTCGCTATTATACAAGGAGCACATGTTATCTCAAAGATAATTTCAGAGTTATCTTGTCAAGGTTTACATTATGAAACTTTCAAAAAAGTTCATTTAATCATTATGATCTATAATATCTAAGAGTTTATAAATTGTATAGTTTTATTAGACATATGTCAATATATAATGCAAAGTCGCCTCAATTAAGTCAGGAATACTTTATCTTTTTGCACGAACGAAGGGAATGAAAAAGTTTTTTCTGTATTTTACTAATACCCGTTGAAAAGAATATCAAGTAGAGAAGATTTTATAAGTTATTGGTTTTTTTTTGTACTTACTGTTTCTATTATCGTGACATGTAAGGTGTACTTTCCAATATTTTGATGTGATGGCTATTAATAGATCTTAGTGAATATAATTTTAGCTATTTATTTATAACCTTTTTCCTTATTAAGGTTTTGTTACATAAGTAAGTCTGATGGTTCTAACCTATATGAGGGGTGATATTATACGAAGTACGATCCCGTCAAGAATGCCTTGGCTTACTAAAGGACATTCTTCTATAGTAAGCCATCTAGACCATATCCTACTAATCGCTTCATCCAATTCAGTTTAAAAAATGAGTTCACATAACCAAACTACCTACTAAGTTTGACCTATTCAATTTATTTACCTTAGGAATATCCATTAGTGTTTATTTGCCATCACCATCAATGTTTCTCCGAAGCTCCAAGATGTAAGATGCAACTAGATCAGCTCAGTTGCTTTATATATATCTTTGTACCCATATTATTTTAAGATATATACAGTTTACGAGCGCTTCGACTTACGTTTAGAGTCTTTATGTTTACACAACGTAAGGACAAAAATTAAGGAATCCCAAAAACCAAAATTCTTAAAACTGATGCGCATGAGATAGTTATTGTATTTGCTTATGTTATTTTTAAATAACATGATAAATATTATTTTGGTTTTAGTTAAACATAAATTGCTAAACGATCTGATTATTTGAACTTTAAGCTGTAGAGACACATAGTAAGAATTTCTCCTCCGTATCACGTAATAACTTTAGAAATTCAATAATGCGGAACCCTCCCATAATCTTATGAACTTATCTATGTCTTATCTGCTGGTAGGAACAGAAACTCTCACAGAATGAAAAACAATAAATTTTCATAGTTGATAGACATTGTAACTGCATTGATTTTTATAAAGTGGTAAATTATCTTCTCCTTTTTCTTTCACATATATAAAATTTCAATTTTTTCATTAGTGACACTTTTAAAAATAAAATTGGAAACCCTTTAAAATATAATGGTAGAGGCGGAAAAAATAATCGACTGTGGATTTACCTGTAACTGATTTTTTCCTCTTTGTAAACATTGGTAAATACTTATTATTAAGTATGATTACAAAATATGTTCTTACTACATCATATTTTTTTTATTAAAGTGGTCTAGGAGGTAAAATACTTTAAAAATATATTCAGGTGACTTCTAACCTATTTGACCCATTTAAATCTTAGCCAAGTTTTCTTGCGTTATAGTTTCAAATATTACATTTGTTCAACAAATTTTGTAACACTGTATGTACAGGTTTCTTAGATCATTATATGTGGTGAAAAGAAAAGTATGAGATGTCCATGGATCTATATGCTGAGTAGCGGTTTGTCTGAATGAGAAATGATAGCTTAAATATGAAGTTTGTTATGTGACTGGTAACTAAAAAAACCTTTAAATATTTCATTAATGACTAAACATCATTTCTTCATTGAGACAAATTCATAAATACACGCATTGTTTTGAAAAAAATTATTAGTAATTGCTTTATACTGAATGATAAATTTGCGGTTTTCTATATTAGCCTTCATAAAGTCTTTTATAGCTACTCATGATTAGATACTTGATCCAGTCATCGTCTCCAAAATTTTGAAAGTGACATGCTTCTATGAACCTTATAATTTTAATTTCTAACGGAACTTCCATGCTACTACAGAGTCATTGTGTGGCAAAAGATTTGTGATTTTGATCACTATGAAGATTTTTTTGTGGGCCGATCGTTCACAAATTCTAACTTTGAAAACCTTCCAGCTTCTGATAAGACAATGGCACTTCCACTGTATTACACTTTCCAGTAGACATATAGTAGCTGACAAGAAGGACATATTACACGATTTCCAGGCTAGGAAAATTGATTAGGGAAGACGGATACGTATATTCACACATATTACCTGCACCAATCCTTCGTAGTTGGATTGAGATCATTTAAGAGTCTAAAATGAAGTAATCAAGTAGGTTTTGCCTATTAACAGTTACTAGGTTATTATGAGTTATTTGAGTGATTGTAAAAATTTGTCTACATTCTTAAAGGTACTTTCAGAATGTATAGAAATCAGTTGTTAGTACAATGCCATCACACTTTGGTAAAAAGCTGTTTAGTCAATGTAATGCTTATAACTATCATGGCATGGCTGATGTATGCTTACCAAAAATATGTTTCGTATGATCAATTTCAAGACGCTAAACCGATCTTTTATATAAACACTATAAATAGTTTTTTAAGGCTCCGTAAATTTCACTGGTCAATAAACTAGTTGCTATATGAAGGAGGGACTTAAGATGTCACTTGGACATTCTTCTCTTAGACTCAGCCCAAGACTTGCCAAGCCTATAAGCCTAACGGCTACATAAGCCCATCAAGCCTTTATTGTTATAGCTAGGATTTCATACTTTGTTTGTCTTGCTCATTCATCTGTGTGATTTTATACACAGTTACTCTCTCCATTGTTCTGATCTTAAAACCCTAGTTTGATCTCTTCTTTTTATGTTTTAGATTGTAAAAACTATTATCATGTAGATAATAGGACTACACGTGATTAGCACTGATAGTGTTTAGCTTTACTTATTCAATATTTAATCTTTAAATCGTGTTTAATATAATCAAAACTTGTTTAAGATATCTTGAATCATGTTTTTCTACATGGTATCAGAGCTTGGTTACTAAAATCGATGAAACTTTTTTTAAGGTTTGATAAAATTTTGAGGGTTTTTGTTCACACTTACTTTTTTGGTTAGATATGCTATTGAGATAGTTGGATCTGTTAATATTACTTCTAGATCTTTTGTTTTTTTACTTTAGATTTTTGAGAAAAAATTAGGGTTTCGGAGATCTGGTTCCTATTATCAATTTTGTTACTAATTCATCCAATTGGTGGTTTTACTCTTCGATTGAGGTGATTTTCCCTAATTTTTCTTGAAAAAATAAGGGTTTCGTTTTTTTTGGAAGATTGTTTGATTGGTGGTGGTTACTGTGGCGAATTTGTTGATTCTTTGGTTGATCTATTCATTTTGGTGACTTTCCCTAATTTTTCCCGAGAAGAAAAATTAGGGTTTGTTCCTTGGAGATTTTGTTACTTCCTAGACTAAGTGAATCTAGGAGTAACAGTTCGATCATGCTTTGTTGCGTCCACTGTAACACCTTTCTTCACTCTCTCTTTAATTGCTATTTAATTTTGTGTTTATTTACCTTTTATTTCTGTTATTACTTGTTGGGGTTGGTTTTCTTTACTCTTTTACCCTATTATTTGGATCATCACCCTCTGCCTTTCCCTTGACCTACCACCTTGAGTGGCTTGGAAGCCTGGGAACTTAGTTGGCTTTGGGTTGAGTCCTTTTTTTTGACCCTTGTTGACTTTCACCATGTTTGAACATGGTGAATCTGATACTGAGAGTGTTATTGATCCAATCACACGCATCAGTAAGTTAGACTTGAGCAACCCTTTGCACTTACACCCACATGATTCAACAGCCTTGACTATTGTTATTGTTAAATTAAAAGGAACTGAAAATTATCAAGTTTGGGCTATTGCTATGTTACTTGCTTTGGAAAGAAAAAATAAAACTAGTTTTATTGATGGTACTTACAAAAGATCTTTAACTGATGAAGTTTTGGGAAAGCAATGGGATAGGGTTAATGCTGTGGTCTCGGGGTGGATTCTTAACTCTATATCTGAGGAACTATTCATTGGTCAGATTTTCTCAAAAAAGGCCAAACATGATGGTTTTGTCATTTTTAACTTGCATCATAAGATTAACAACTTGAAACAAAATGGCTCTAATCTATCTGATTACTATCATAAGTTGAATGCTTTGTGGAAACAATATGATGCCATAATTGAATTGCCTGATTGTGTGTGTATAATATTCGTTTTTTAGTATATCGGTTTTCCTCGAATCGACTCGAATGATTTTCAACTTTAACAATGAGATTTATCGTTTTTGGTTAATAAAGATTTCTTGGCATCAATTGTCTAATTAAACTCAAAATGGGGAATTTTATTTAGGCTATGGAATATATAAAAATAAAAGCGCAATTAATACACATAAAATTACTCTAAAGTGCAATATAATTAAACTACAATTTAAAATCTAGATACAACAAATCTAAACTATAATTAAAAATAATAATAATTCTAAATGCAAAAATTAATCTAAATGCAAGCACCTAATAACAAGTAAAAGTGACAAAAAATGAAATCACAAAGATAAACTTAAAAATAAAGCGTAAAGCTTTAACCTTTTTAGCTTATTAATCTCTTAGATGATAAAGCTTGAAGCTTTATATACTAATAAGCTTAATAATAACAAAAAGGTGTAAACTTTATACTAATAATAAGCTTATCTAAATGAAAACTAATTTTTAAACCTTTTAATCTATTTTTAAGACAATAATAATATTTAAAACTAATTAAACCGATTTATGAAACATATATTTTTTAAAAACAATTTAAATTATATTAATCTAATTATTTAAATTAAAACGATTAAGCTAGAAAAATAAAAAGGAGAGAACTTTGTTACCCATAGTCAGAAGATAACGCTTGATGAGACTGTAATTATACATGGTTTCATCGTTCTTTTTAGGCTTTAAATGCTAAAATATGTCATAAAATACCATATATTATGCTTGTGTTTGTTACTTGTTTATTTTAGGTATGGATATCGTGAAAAAGACAAAAGATCACAAGAAACAAGAAAAAACGAACACGAGAAACAAAGTTGCACAAAGAACCGGGCCCTAGTTGTGATTTTCCAAGATAAAGTCCTTGAAGATTTGAAGTTTTTCAAGAAAAATCCTTCATTATTGAAGAAATGACACTTTATACCCTTGTATATTCATAATTATAAGTTTGGTCCCTAAAGTTTGTCAAAATTGCAAAAAGGTCCCTCAACTTCGAAGAATTAACAAGATTAGTCCCTCAAAAATATGGATTTATCAATATTGGTCCTACTCAAAGTCAAACATACAAATAAGACCTTCAAGATCCAATAATGATTAAGATTGGCCCTTCAAATATCAAGAAATGCAAAACAAGCCCTTGAAAATACTTTGGAAAAGTTTTTGTGGTCAAAGTATGAAAAACAAAACTTTCATAACAAAGGAAATGAGTTTATGGTTGTTTTAAACATGTTATACACCATTTCCTAAAATACAAGGACCACTTTTGCCTTTCTAAAAGTTTGAAATCACAAACACGCGCCAAACTTTTCTACTCCACGAAAAACAGATCAAACATGTTACTATTCACCGTTCACCCCTAGAATTTACTTTCACTATTCAAAGGGTTAATGTAAATTAACCTAACTTAAAAGTAATTCACCCTCACACGAATCAATCCCACACTTAACCTCAACCATCACATCACCCAACGGTCCCCACCATCAACCTCGTCCACCTATCAAATCACACCCTCCTATCCAAGGCATCCCACGTGGCAAGATCAACAACCCACAATCCTACTTGTTCCTAAGGAAAAATAAACGTCTTGGATCAATTTGGACAACTCATTCCATCTAGAAGCATCAAGGGAAATTCTAAGACTTCATAGCTAGGGTTTCTAGTATTTTTCATTGTAATCACAGACTTCTAAGGCCTATATAAGGACTCCTAAATGTTGGAAATATAGTTCGATTGTAGGCTAGTTCATACTAGTGAATGGGGAAGGAGGTACGGAGTGTACACCCATAAGTCCCTAAACACCCTGACTCATAGTGTGGTTAAAGTTTGTTCAGCATCACTGATTATCTTTAGAGAGTATAACTCTGGACTGAAGGTATTCATCAGGGAGTAACACCACTGAAGACATGTCTTCAATATTTACTCATCCGCTAGTCTTCTTCATTACTAAAGGCTTCAGCAGGAACACCCTTCAGGGTTTGCTGATGCTTCAGTGGAACTGAAGGATGGACTAATGTTGGAGCTGAACAAGTATGCTTGTAACGGTCTTTGACCAATTCAAGTGCATTAAATACCACGTTTAATTGGTCTTGTAACCACTTTGACGTGGTATTATGGAGCCTATTAAGAGGAGATTAATTGGCCGTTAATTCCTACTAATACCATTGACTAGGGTTGAGTACTCCACCTATAAATAGGTGATCATACTTGCATGAAGAGACACAGAAACAAGAAACACATAGCAACAAAAAGGTTAAAGATTTGTGCCTAACTCTCTAACTACATTTCGTCTTATCCCAAGTAGGTATTCGTGATACCCATGCATTAGGGTCGAATAATTTACTTTGGAAAGTGATTACACGATTCCAAGTGATATCCGGTAACCATTGTTTTGGTACGTAGCTAGGTCTTGATTATCTATACCCTGGTTGGGACGAAGTAAACACCAACAATCAAAGTAAATTTTTTTGTGATAATCAATGGCGGCTGCTATGAATCATATGGTGGCTATCTTCTCCAAGCTGTATAAGTTTGAAGGGGTGGATTCCAGAAGATGGAAAAAGAAAATGCACTTTCTTCTTTCTACCATGAGCGTGGTGTATGTGCTGACAACTCCTATTCCTGATGGTGGTGATGATGCTACTTTGGAGAACATAAGGAAAAGGAGAAAATGAGAGAATGATGACTATGTGTGTCGTGGTATTATTCTCAATGATATGTCTTATTCCTTATTTGATATTTACCAAAATTCTGAATCTAGTAAAGAACTATGGGCTTCATTGGAAGCCAAATATATGGCTGAGGATGCATCATGTAAGAAGCTCCCTGTGAGTGATTTCAAGAATTACAAAATGACCGATTCAAGACTAGTCATGGAACAATACAATGAACTTCTTGGTATACTTGGTAGATTCACATAACATCATATGCACATGGACAAGACTATTCAGGTCTTCTTGTGTTATAGATAAACTCCCTCCTTCTTGGAAAGATTTCAAGCACACCTTGAAACATAAGAAGGAGAATTTAACTCTTGTTGAGTTGGGCAGTCATTTGCGCACTAAGGAATCCCTCAGGGTGCAAGAAAATGAGAAGCCAAATAGCAACAATGTTGTTGGTTGATCAGTTGTCAATATTGTTAGAAGTATTTAAAGTGATGGTCATATAATATACCGTTGCGAAGCTCGTGGAAAATGCTATTCAACAATGTCGAGAGTTCTATGTCATTGTTATGTATGTAACGGGAATTAGTCCCGAACACACAAATGGAAGGCCTCCTAAACACTTACTACTTAGTATAAAAGGCCTCCTAAGCCTCATTTGTGTGTGTGTTTTCCATTTCATTCGTTTTAGAGAGAGAAACGTATGTGTTTCTCTCACTAGGAATTCACATCTTTTGTTTTTCTCTTTTCCTTCATCTAATCTAATCTTTCTTTTTTTGGTTTAATCTTCATCTACATTTCTATATCATTATATAGTCGTGTGTTACAATCCAACAAGTGGTATCATTCGCCAAGGGATTCGTGGATAGCTCGTTGGTGTTCTTCAAGTCGTATACCTTCCTTAATCGTGTAGTAGTGATTTGGGCATCTTGGTTTTGGCTTAAAAACAAGTATTTTGGATCAAAAGTTGAGAAATTTCTTGTTTTTTCATCTTTCCGAAATTCTTGCTAGTATCACCATCGGAAAGTACAAAGGGTGTGAGGCCAGATCGCAATAACCACTTGGTTCCACTTTGCGATCTAAAGATTTCGATACCTATTCCGATCTGGACATTCCGATCGTTCTTTGCGATCTGGGATTCCGACGGTTTTTAAGGAACTTTGAGACGTTACTCTGCCAAATTGATCTTAGCCACATTCCGATCTGAAGATTCCGATCTGAACATTCCGATCTAAGCATTCCGACAGGTCATCATTGCGATCTAGGATTCCGATAGTAGGACATTTCGATAGAAGCACATTCCGATCTAGGATTCCGATCTACACATTCCGATCTAGGATTTCGATCTACACATTCCGATCTAGGATTCCGATCTGCATTCCGATAGAGGGTCATTCCGATGGATCATTCCGATCAACATTCCGATGGAAATGTTGTTTGAGTAATTTTTAGTCTTAGCCACTATCTAGACTAGTCTCGGAACATAGTTTTCACGAAGATTAAAAAAAAAAAAAAAAAAAAAAAAAAAAAAAAAAAAAATAAAAAATAAAAATTTCCTAGACCATTTTTAGGCCATTTAAGCTTCAATTTCAAATTTTGGCAATGCGAAAAATTTTTCAACCAAAAATTCAAATTTTCGGACCAAAATTCAAATATTTAGGCCAAATTTCAAATTTTTTAGGTTTAATTTCTCATTAAAATTTTATTTTTTCAAGTTTTTTCCCTACTAGTTATTGGCTATTTCTAACTCGATTTCAAAATTTTTTGGATTACCGTTTTGTCGGACTGAGGAATTTTTTGTCGGGCTGGAAAATTTAGGCAAAGTTTGATTTTGTTGACACCCCAACACACGCTTTCTACGAATTGAGATCCTGTTTATCACACGACTTCTACTATGACTTATCAACAAGACAATGATGCTGCGGATTTTGAGCATCGTGATAGCCATGTAAGAAAGAAGAGGAATGCTGCCCATCTCCAGTCTCAGCTTCTTGTAGCACAAAAGGAAGAAGCAGGAATTCCACTTCTAGCTAAAGAGTTTGATTTCATGGCCTCTGCAGCAGCATATGATGAGGAAGAAGAGGTGACCACCGACTCCATCTTGATGGCTAATTCACAGCAATCATCCACATCGGTAGTTAAACTTGACAGAGCTCCTGTTTATGATGCAGACGGTCCCTCTGAGGTACACCCACGTCTCAATGATAATGAGTTATATAATATGTCTAATCAGGAGGAAGAGTATACTGAGTCACTTGAGCCTTCCACTGAGACACACGGGGTTCAAACGAATAATAACAATATTATTTCTAATGCGCCCAGTGTGGACCTTAGTGGAGATCAAGTAGCGCAACCTACAACCCTTCCTGACGAGACGCATGCGTATTATAAATCATTATTTGATAAGCTTGCCAAGGATGTTGCTCATGCGAATGTGGTTAATAATAAATTTAGAGAAACTAATGCCAAATTGACCACTGAGCTTGCGGGATATAAGGAACGGGAGAAAAGTTTTGAGATTCATCATGCTAAAATCAAGGAACTTGAACAAGCTCATGCTACATCGGTGTATCAAGAAAAATGCACCACTAAGAAATTAAATGCCTTACATTTGAGTAGTGCTAAAAAGATAAGCGAATTGAATGATGAAATCACATCTCTTAATAAACAGCTTTCAACTGAAAAATCTACCATTTTGGAGTTAAAAGAAGAACGAAAAAAGCTGAAACATGATTTCAAAATTCGAGAAGATGGGCTTCTTGAGGATTTTTGCAAAGCTCAGGATAGGATTAGGGAATTAGACAACCTTTTGGTAAAACGTGGACAATCTATGCAGACGATAAATATGCTCGCACCTAAAGTGAATGAGATAAATTACACCCGTTACAAAATGGCTTTAGGTTGTCCTCTTCCTCCCAATCCAGAATATCTTAAGCAGGTTCAGGCCACAAATCAAACTCTATATAATGGTAGTGTGCTCCTGTCTGATGAGCATGATCCTCCTAGTGTGCATGATTCTGAGGAAACTACTGAACTTGCTGAAGAAACTCGTTTAAGAATGAAAAAGCTTGATAAAGAAGTGACACCTGTTTACTATCCAAAAGTTAATCCTCCAACGGTTTTTGTTCGATCTAAAACTAGTACCGAATTGCTTTTGCTACCTAGTGAGGAATTGACAGAGGATTCTCCTAAACCGAGTGTTGCACGACGATTTCTTAACGAGCTCAAAGATAATTTTGTCATTCTCAAACGGGTTGTTAACGCCAAAATGACTGGAGGAAACTTTACATCACCTGTTCATGTCGAGTTACAAAAAGTGCTTCATACTGAAATCAATCCGATTATTAATCAAGTTGATGCGAGGATAGGCAATCTTGAGAACGCATTTCTAAAAGAACTAGCCAAATTTGTTGAAGACTTTAAATCTTTGGCGAAGGAGGCTGATGAATCTCTTGATAAAATTAAAGTTTTGGAAAGCGACCTTGCATGTCTCTCGAAAGCAAGTGACAGTGGTGATTGTGTTGATAGTAACCCCGTTGCGGTAAACATCTCTGTGTCAGACAATGAAACCCTCCAAAATGAGCTTGATCGTACGAAAGAGAAAATGGAGTATTATGTCATCAAAAAGGACAACGAATTCACCGATCTTTGGAATAAATATGTCAAAAAATGTGATGAATGTAAGGATGACAAACTCTCGTATGATAAAGCTTACAATGAATTGCAACAAACAATCGAACAGCTACGAGCTCAGTTAGGAGGTGAATGTCGCGACAGTGAGCCTTCAACAAATGTTAATCAAAAAGAGTTCACGATTCTTCAACACCGATATGATTTTCTTCAGAAACATTGTTATTCTCTTGAACTTGCTTTGCAAACCAAAGTTGGAAAAGTTCCTGATGACAATAATTTACAAGTAAAACTCTCTGAATCATTTCGTGAATTGAATGAAAAGAGTAAGGATATTTCTGATCTGAAAGCTCAGTTGCAAGACAAAGACATCGCGATTGCTGAGTTGCAGAAACTTGTTGGAAAGATGGGTGGAAAAACAGTGGAACCTAAGGTTGTAAAATCAGTTGTTAGACAACCCAATGCGTACAAAGTACCAAAGCCATCTATCTTAGGAAAACCGCCTTCTAATGTTTCTAGGTTACCTCCTAATACCGATGTGCCATCGACTGTACCAAAACCAGCCATCTCACCCTATGTTCCTCCATTTAGAAAACCCACTCTTGCTAAACACAACTCTGTGAATGCACCCTGCACTACTCCTAAGAGTACTCCCAAGTGTGTGACTCTTACGCCCACAAAGGAATCTAATGGTTCAAATGACGTTGGTCAAACCAAAAACCTAGGGGATGGTAAGCAAAAAGGGAACATTCCGAAAGTAAACCATGTGTATTCAAAACCTAGTAAACCAACAACCACTAGAGTTCAACACACACCTAATGGTAATCAACCAAAACCTAGGACCCCTTCCCAACAACCTAGGAATTGGCAATCACCAATGAGTAGCCGTGTTTCGAACATAGTGCCTGAACGGTCAGCAAACCCTAGGTACACAAGACCTTTCGAGAATCCCAAAATCCCTGTATGCCCTACGTGCAAAAAGGGCATTCACCATGGAAATCATGCTCATTGCATTCTGCAATACCTCTATGAGGTAAACTCTCGTGCCTTCACACAGAGAAAGAATGCAGAATCCCATAAGACAACAAGGAGATTCCCACCCGTCACAAAGAAAAGCAATGACAATAAATCCTCAAGGCGGATCAATGCAGGATCTAGTTTCTCTCCAAAGGAGTCTTCCGCTGTGCAAGAGAACACTAATCCTCGATCTAGTCTTCAGTGGAAACCCACGGGTAGGATCTTTAAGGAAGTCGGTCTTAAGTGGATTCCCATCAAGAAGAGTGATGACACCTGCTCCAGCACTAATGCGAGTGTCTTGAATGTAGAAAATGCATTTGTTACTCCTAACACTAGTATTTGTGCAAATTCTTCTTCTGTCATTGCAGGTACTTCAGCAGATTCTGAATCCATTTCTTCAAAGGGTTCCAATTCTGTACATTCGACATCACCTTCTTCTGCTGTACAAAGGTCTATTTTGGATTATTTTCAAAAACATTGAAAATCAAAATACAAAAATATAAAACTTATAAAAACAAAATAAAAAATGTGAAAATTTTTCAAAAATACCAAAAAATATTCTTCTTCGACATGTCTCTCAGCATCGATAATATGGACGCACTTAGAAATGTTGTTCAAAAACGACACGGGTACGTACATAAAGTTCGAATGAGAGTTTAAATGTTTTTCAAAACATGTCATTTCCTCTTTCTTCAAATGATTTGCAGTTACCTCAGATTGTGACTCGTGCCTCAAAGAAAGGAAAGTTGATCACGGATGATAACTTATCCTTAACAACGAGAAAATAAAACTTTCTCGGTCATGAGCTTCCGATAAAAACATTCCATGTTTTACGCTCATGTAAACGACTTACAGTTAAATGTCAGACTGTAACTCGAACTTCAAATAAAGGAGAGTGTATTTTTAAAGATAACTTATCCTACTAACGGGTAGAGTAATCTATCTCGGGTTGAGCTTGTCACAAAACATTCAACGTTTTGAGCTCAACATAATGGCTTATAGTCACATGTCAGACTATAACCCGGTCCCTAAATAAAGGAAAGTCTTCGACTTATCCTCAACAACGAGAAATTCATTTTTCTCGGTCATGAGCTTATATCAAAACATTCAAAGTTTTAAGCTCATGAACACAATTTTTCTCGGACTTTTGAGCACAATTTTTCAAATGTATTTCAAAACTGTGTGCTCATATACTCCCCTAATTTTAAATAGAATTTCTTTTCGAGGGGGAGTACAAACTTTCATGCAACATTATTCTTTCCATGTTTCATCACTAATTTCACAAAAATTCCAATGTCATGCAATTTTTGAGGGGGAGAATAGTGATTAAAATGTGTTATCTTGGATAAGATCTTTGATGTAAGTACTTTCTCTTCCTAATATGTGCAAAAACCTTTCCTTTTATGATACACATATGTAGGGGGAGCGTTTTTGGTGATTAAGAAAGTCTTTTTCTGGTTACGATATCTATACCTTCAACACAATTATTCACGACGATATTGGTGTCAAAAGGTGGCTAGGTATTCGTCCTATGATCCAACCAGAACCGGAGGGATCTTCCCAGGGACAATCCATTAGAACTTAGAAGTCCTTAGGAAAGATGGAGTAGTTGAGTGTACGGGAATAATGCCGACTAATGACTTAAGCTAGCACTGGATCAATCACAACAAGGTGCTAGTTATGACGTCTTGGTAAGCATTGAAGGGGTTGAAGAATGAAAAAGAAATGTAAGGATAAAGGGTGTAAAGAAAGAAGCCCTCCATACAACTTAGGCAGAAACCGGGTCAATACATCTATTATCAGAATCACTTTGATGATTTCTGATACTGAAGACAAAGCATCATGGACCCAGTGATGCAATGCACAACCCCTCCCAGCCTACTCAAGCTTCTCTCAAAAGAAGTTTGTTTTATTGTCACGGAGTTCAACTCATTTCTATCAACTTTCTCACTCCGAGATAGTAGATATTGAATAGGTGGCAGTCTGCTCCAGCCTCCGATCACCAAATAAACGTGCACTTATAGAGTCTAGAGCCAACGAGATTCATCAAAAAATCTCATTAGGACACTTATTCCATAGATCAATTGTTGTTCATCATTAGAACACAAGCGATGATTTACAGAGTCCTACGCTCTATCCTTGTGGTATTGCTAGAACATTCAGAGTGATACTCTTTAGTATTCACAGTGATGAATGGAAATCCTTCCAGTGTTAACATCAAACAGCACTGCGGTAGGTCATATGTAAGATTCACTTGAATCAAACATATGTTAACTGGAAAGCAACAGTGGTTTGATTCTTAATTGATTCAAACTCGTTCCAGGTCTCGACGCAATATCTTTATGTTCTTGCCAGAACATTCAGAGTAATACTATTCAGTATTTACAGTGACGAATGGAAATCCTTCCAGTGTCATCATCAAACAGCACTGCGGTAGGTAACTTGTGCGATTCTATATGAATCAAACTTGTGTCAACTGGAAAGCAACGATGGTTTGATTCTTAATTGATTCAGACTTGTTCCAGGAAAGTGAATTGACGACTTAATCAGCAGAATGGAACTGCATGATTCACTCCTTACTTTGAATTATCTTTCGATATATTCAAGTATTGAGAACGGCTACCACAGCTGGAAATCCTGTCAAGGAAGTTCTTTGAACTTACCTAATCACAGGTACAGTATTCGTACTGTATAACGGGAAACCGGAGGAATGCAAACGGAGTCGTGATTCAAGACCACATACTCAAGTAAATGAAGAAAGCTCAAGAACATCTAAAGACAAAGACTTCCGTTACTCTGATAATCAAGGGAGATTGTTACCAAGCTTTCAAGAAAACACAAAGTTCGAGTATGTGGGGAAAGACACAAGAACACAAGTTGGCAAAGGTTCAAGATCAAGTCAAGGCAAAGATCTAAGATCCAAGATCACAAGTCATGAAAGGAACGATGAAAGAACTCTCAAGACAACGAGCTTCAAAGTCTGCAACAAAAAAGAAGTGAAGTCACATAATACATGACCACCACTTAGGGGGAGATTGTTAAAAGTATTTAAAGTGATGGTCAAAGAAGTGAAGTCACATATTATATGACCACCCCTTAGGGGGAGATTGTTAGAAGTATTTAAAGTGATGGTCATATAATATACCGTTGCGAAGCTCGTGGAAAATGCTATTCAACAATGTCGAGAGTTCTATGTCATTGTTATGTATGTAACGGGAATTAGTCCCGAACACACAAATGAGGAAGGCCTCCTAACCTTGTAAGCGTTAGTATAAAAGGCCCATCCTCCCTCATTTGTGTGGTGTGTCTCCCATTGTATCTCTTCTCTTCTTCTTGTTTTAGAGAAAGAAACTCTCCTTAGTTTCTCTCACTAGAATCATCTACCTTGTATCTTTCTAGTTCTTCTTCATCTAATCTAATATTCCATTCATAGTTTTAATCTTGATCTTATTCATCTATATTTCTTATTCTATAAGTCGCGTGAATCATTCTTACAAATATGGTGGAGCATAACAACTCCATCAAGTACAATGACAACAAGGGCAAACGCAAGCATCAGGATAACACCAAAGCTAATCCTAACAAGAAGTCATTAGTAGCTTGTTGAAAGTGTAGGAAACCTAGACACTTCAAAAGGGATTGCAAAGGTGTTGGTACTGGCAGTAAAGCTAGTGGATCAGGCACAAATGGTTCAATGATTAGTTCAAACAACACAACACTAAAAGGTCAGAATATGTTTAATGAATCTCTCTAGATTTATTATGTTACATATGTATTTGAAGCTTATTTTGTGTAGGATGATGATGTTGTGTGGTAGGTTGATTCTGGAGCAACTGTTCATGTGTTTAAAGATAGATGTTGGTTCAATACTTATGAGTCACTGAATGATGGATCTATTCTTCACATGGGAAATGAGTCAACAGCTCTAGCGCATGGACGTGGTTGTGTAGATCTTAAGTTTAGTTCTGGAAAGATTGTTAGCTTGTTTAATGTGTTCCATGTTCCTAATATTAGGAAGAATTTGGTTTTTTGAAGTGTTTTGAATAATTGTGGTTATAAACAAGTGATTGAATCTAATAAATTTATTTTATCTAAACATGGTGTGTTTATTGGTTTTGGTTATTTGAGCAATCAAATGTTTAGGCTTAATATTGAAACAACCACCAGTATTAACTAAGTTAGTGCTGGTAGTGCCAATATTTGTTCAGCTTTTGTGTCCACCAGTAAACTAAAGAATTCTTCATTATGGCATGCTAGACTAAGCCATGTCCACTTTAAGAGGATGCAAGATATGTCTAAGGATGGGTTAATCCCAATACTTGACATGGACACTGAAAAGTGTCAGACTTGCATGCTGAAAAAAATAACTAAGAAACCATTTCAAGATGTAAAACGTGAAACTGAAGTTTTGGAGCTAATAATCCATAGTCATCTATGTTATTTTCATGCTATTCCCTCATTAGGGAATAATAAATGCTTGGTAAAATTTATTGATGATGCTTCTAGGTTTTGCTATGTTTACTTGTTACATACTAAGGATGAAGCATTAAATAAATTTAAAATATTTAAAACTAAAGTTGAATTACAACAAGGAGTCCAAATCAAAAGGTTTAGGACTGATAGGGGGTAAGTACACGGATGCTCAGTATTTTCAGTCTGTTGGTATTATCCATGAAACGAGTGCTCCCTATACCCCTCAGCAAAATGGTATATCTTAAAGGAAAAATAGAGTACTGAAAGAAATGGGTAACTCCATGTTATCCTATTCAGGATTGAGTCAAGGGGTTTTGGGGTGAAGCTATGTTAATAGCTTGCTATTTACTAAATAGGATTCCTAACAAAAGGAATAGAATTACCCCTTATGAACTCTGGACTAAAAGGAAACCAAACTTGAACTATCTTAAGGTTTGGGGTTGTTGGGCTATTGTAAGACTCCCTGATCCAAAGGTGAAAACCTTGGATGAAAGAGGCATCGAATGCATCTTTGTTGGATATGAGCATTCCAAGGCTTATAGTTTCTATGTTATCGAACCTAATGATTCAGTTTCTATAAACTCAATCATTGAATCAAGGGATGCTAACTTTGATGAAACAAGGTTCTCATCAGTCCCTAGACCAAACCTTAGGACTCATGCTAAAGCTGAGGACATTGGTGCTTCAGTGGAACCTAAAAGGGTCACTGATGAGGTTGTGGTTCTGCAATCTGAGCCTTAGCTTAGAAGAAGCACAAGGCATAGGACTCCAAGGAATTTTGGGCCTGAGTTTCAACTATACTTGGTTGAAGGTACAAGGGATGAGGTCTCAGACCAATACTCCTATTGCTTTAATGTTGAGGATGATCCCATAACATTTTATTAAGCAATGAAGTCCCATGATGTTTCTTTCTGGAAAGAAGCCATAAATGATGAGATGGATTCCATCATGGGCAACAACACTTGGGTGTTGGTTGATCTACCTCCAGGTTGCAATCTACTTGGTAACAAATGGATTTTCAAAAGGAAAATTAAGGTAGATGGAACTGTTGAAAAGTTCAAGGCAAGGTTAGCCATTCAAGGCTTTAAACAAAAGTCAGGGATAGACTATGTTGATACTTATGCTCTAGTAGCACGTATCAGTACCATAAGAATGTTGATTTCTCTATAAAGTATTCACAATCTGATTATTCATCAAATGGATGTGAAGACAGCATTCTTGAATGGTGATTTGGATGAGGAGGTTTATATGAACCAACCTCAAGGTTTCATCATGCTTGGTCATGAAGGCAAGGTGTGTAAACTGATTAAGTCCTTATACGAACTGAAGCAGACACCTAAGCAATGGCACTAGTAATTTGATGAAGTTGTTTTGTCTAATGGTTATTCACTTAACCAAGCGGACAAATGTGTATATAGAAATTTTGATGAATCTGGTAAACGAGTCATCATTTGCCTATATGTTGATGACATGTTAATCTTTGGTACTGACCAAGCTAAGGTTGATCAGACAAAGGAATTTTTTTCATCAAAGTTCTCCATGAAAGACATGGGGGAGGCTAATGTTATCCTTGGCATAAGGATCAAACATGAAAGTGATGGTATTGTAATTTCTCAGTCTCATTATATTGAGAAGGTACTGAAGAAATTCAATCACTTTGATTGTACTCCAGTGAGTGCACCAATGGATACAAGTGAGAAACTGATGCCTAACAATGGTCAGGCTGTCTCCCAGCTTGAGTATTCTAGGGTGATTGGTTGCTTGATGTATGCCATGACTAGTACTAGGCCTGACATTGCATTTGCTGTGGGTAAACTGAGTAGGTACATTAGTAATCCTAGTACTCAGCATTGGCAAGCAGTTCAGAGGGTACTGATGTATTTGAAAAGAATAATGGATTATTTTTTTATCATATACTGGATATCCTTCAGTGTTGGAAAGTTACACTGATGCAAGTTGGATCAGCAATACTAAGGATAATTCATCCACAAGTGGCTGGGTATTCCTTCTTGGTGGTGGTGCAATTTCTTGGGCATCCAAGAAACAAACTTGCGTTATTAGCTCTATCATGGAATCTGAGTTTGTGGCTCTAGCAGCTGCTGGCAAAGAAGCTCAATGGTTGAGAAACTTTCTTCTTGAGATTCCATTGTGGGTCAAACCTATGGCACCCATTTCTATCCATTGTGATAGTGCAGCTACATTAGCTAAGTATTATAGCCAAATGTACAATGGTAAGTCTAGATACTTAGGTGTTAGACATAGCATGATTCATAAACTAATCATGAATAGAGTGATTTCAATAGAGTTTGTGAGGTCTCAACAAAATTAAGCTGATCACTTGACGAAGGGATTAGCTAGAGACTTGGTTATTAAGTATGCTGAAGGGATGGGTTTAAAAGTCCACTCTAGTCACTGAATGCTAGGACACCCAACTCCCTCCTAAGGAAACTTGGGAGCTGAGTTAAATGTGGAAAGCTAAACATTCAGAGGACTGAAGCACATGTATATCATCCCAAGGATGTGCTTGTACTTGCTATAGGAAGATGAAGTTATAAACTTATCAATGGTTAATGTCTTTGAAAAAGTGCTGAAGTAAGAGCATGAACTAAAGAGGAACCACCAATGTAAATGTTGAGGTTTCGCCGCCTCAGGGAGCATGGACTTGGCTCTTACAACATTTATGAATTTGGATATGGACACATGGCTAGTAGTGTCAAGACTTGTTATGTATTTGAAAACTTGTGTGTATTTTATCTTAAGGTATTCAAAGTAGTTGAAGGGTTCAATTCTTAGAACACCCTGATTATCGAATGTTTGAAGTGATGTACTAAGATGGAAATTCAATCCTTAGGATATTTTCATTTATGCACTGGTATTGTTAATTTTAATTTTCATGCAAAAGGAATTGTACTATATTAGGGAGGATTGTTGGAAATATAGTTCGATTGTGGGATAATTCATACTGGTGAATAGGGAAGGAGGTACGGAGTGTACACCCATAAGTCCCTTAACACCCCGACTCATATTGTGGTTAAAGTTTGTTCAGCATCGCTGATGATCTTTAGAGAGTGTAACTCTGGACTGAAGGTATTCATCAGGGAGTAACACCGCTGAAGACATGTCTTCAGTATTTACTCATCAGCTAGTCTTCTTCAGTACTGAAGGCTTCAGCAGGAACACCATTCAGGGTTTGCTGATGCTTCAGTGGGACTGAAGGATGGACTAATGCTGGAGTTGAACAAGTATGCTTGTAACGGTCTTTGACCAATTCAAGTGCATTAAAGACCACATTTAATTGGTCTTGTAACCACTTTGACCTGGTATTATGGAGCCTATTAAGAGGAGATTAATTGGTCGTTAATTCCTCTTAATACCATTGACTAGGATTGAGTACTCCACCTATAAATAAGTGATCATACTTGCATGAAGAGACACAAAAAAAAGAAACACATAGCAACGAAAAGGTTAAAGATTTGTGCCTAAATCTCTAACTGCATTTGGTCTTATCCCAAGTAGGTACTCGTGATACCCATGCATTAGGGTCGAATAATTTACTTTGGAAAGTGATTACAAAATTCCAAGTGATATCTGGTAACCATTGTTTTGGTACGTAGCTAGGTCTTGATTATCTATACCCTGGTTGGGACGAAGTAAACACCAACACTCTGTAGGATATGTAAATCTTGCTTATGTTTTAGAGAGAGAAAGAGATAGAGAGATGATTGATTTCACACACTTCTAGAGAGAGAAAATGAAAGATTACTATGTGTAAATTATGAAAACCACCACCCTATCCATCAAAGGAGAGGGTTTATATACCCAAGCCTTATGATGGGCTTGAGCTTACAATATTGGGTCAGCCTACACATGTTGTAGGATAGGCTTGACCTTGTTTGTTTAATAAAGATATATAGACTACGAGCTACTACTTAATATATTGTCGGAGTGACCGAATCTTCCTAAATACGTAAAAACGTATTTCCAGCAATCTCCCCCTAAGGGAGGTCACTCCAAACAAGGGTGTTACCCTAGTTACAATAATAAAATAAACCTAGCATACTATGCTTGTCTTGAGCTTGTAGTCTTCGTCTTTCTTTTCTTTTTCTTTTCTGGTGAACATGTTGATGTGATCTTTGATATTAATCTTTAGCGTTAATCTCTTGCCTTGATCTTGTGCATCCATCACTTGTGATCTTCGCCTCCTCGTGACATCATGTCCCACATACTTATACCTTCGTAATTCTTGAAAGCTTCAGAGTTCGATACAACGGAAGACTTAACTTTTAGGATTTCTTGAATTAGATGAGGTGTTAAGTGCATAAGGTGTAAGCATGCGGGGACGACTTCTTCTCGGATTCCTCAACGCCACCGTCTTCAAATGCCGCAACATAAGTAGACACGAACGAAATGGATTTGAACATTTCATTCTAATTCGGTAGCATTTTACCTCCGGTCGGTGAACACCGTTGGACGATATAAAATATCGTACTTGTGGCAGGTAGATTTAATTAAAAATCTCCTTGACAAGATTTCGCGGGTAAACCCGTTCTCTTTACTCGACCGCCCAAAGCTGATTGCGAACGTAAAGAGTGAATCATTTGGATAAATTATCTGTATGATTGAAGCCGTCAATTCTGATTCCTGGAACAAGTTTGATTCATTAAAGAATCACACCATCGTTGCTTTCCAGTTGTCACGAGCTTGATTCATATTGAATCTTGCAAGTTACCTACCAAGTGTTGTTTAAGGTTAACACTAGAAGGATTTCCACTTGTCACTGTGAACACTAAGGTATCACTCTGAGTGTTCTGGCAAGATCACTAAGATATTGCGTAGAGGTCTGGAACGTGTTTAAGTTCAGCTAAGAATTAAACCACTGTTGCTTTCCAGTTATCACAAGTTTGATTCATAAGGAATCGCACAAGTCACCTACCATGAGCTTTTTGATATTCGCTCAAGAAGGATTTCCATCTTCATTGTAAATACTTTCGTATTACTCGGATGTTCAGGCAAGATCATGAAGATTTTGCGTAGGACTCTTAAGATCTTTCTTACTTTTCACAGTGTGTGAAGAAGCAAGGAAATATGGAAGTGTGTCCTAATGAGATATTTGATGATCTCAAATGGCTCTAGACTCGATCGTGCACTTTGGATTTTAGTAATCGGAGGCTGGAGAGGAGTGCCACCTTTTCAATACCAATTTATTCAGAGTGAATAAATCAATAGATAATGCGTTGTCTCAGTGTGAATAAAAAAAATACCTTTTGAGAGATATATGAGTTAGCTGGGATGGGTTGTGCATTGCATCACTGGGTCCATGATGTCTATCTTCAATATCGAGCATCATTAAAATGATCTCAATAGCATATGTGTTGACCCGGTTTCTACCTAAGGTTGTAAGGAGGGCTTCTTTCTTTACACCCTTTATCTTTACAATTCTTTTTCATTCTTCAACCCCTTCAATGCTTACCAATACATCATAACTAGCACCTTGTTGTGATTGTTCCAGTGCTAACTTAAGTACATGGTCGGCATTTAGCTACATTCACAATCTTTTCTCCAACTTTCCTAAGGAATACTATTTCTAGCTATGGAATGTCCTTGGGAAGATTCCTCCGGTTCCGGAAGAGTCATAGGACTCGACCTATCCTACCATCCTTATGTCACCACAATCTTCATCGTCGTGAACTAAATGGGTTTTGGGTAAGTATATGTCACCATGAAAATCCATTTTGATATGCAAATCCGTTTTGCTCCCCCTTAATATATGCCACGATATTCGAAAACATTTCGCACATGTCGGGATGAGCCATCATGTTAAGTCAAACCTTTTTTGATAATTTCCCATATTAAATCACATTTTCTCCCCCATATTAAAAATATTAACCCAATCGATGTTTTTAATATCAATTGATTTAATGAAGTTTTAACAAAGGTTTTTGGGAAGAAAAATGCAAGTTCTTTTTATCTTCATGATACCAAATGTATGAGATGTGATACCGATTTGTAACATGATCACATATTTACCATATTAGAAAAAATTGACAAAGTTGGACCTGATTGATGAGAACATCAAATGATAAGATCAAATGGTTCTTGTCAGCATATGTTGGTCGTCTCGTCACGTCTGAAGTCATCTCTTGACACCACGTGTACGATTGGTATTGTTGTCTTGACACCAGTTAGTGAGCTTGGCACGTTCGGCATCGAAGATTCTGAATGCTTGACAATTTCTCCCCCACAATTGTTGACCCGTGTTCTATTGAAAGAGCTGTAGTGTCACACCCCACCATGGCGGAATATGGGGCACGACGTATGGATATCATCACAACAACAACGTGTCTATAGAGAGAACTATATGAATTAGAAATGTCATAAAAGGTGACACAAATGTCATGACAATATCTCAACAATGCAAGAGTCTAGGTAAGTAGGTAACAGTCCTACCTCTTACCCAAGACAAACAAATAACACAAACAAAGCAACATATAGGTTCATAGTATCACTTACTGAAACAAACAGAAAAATAAACTAGAAGGAACATGGATCTCCTTCTAAACGCATTCCTACGCGACTCCAATCCTAGCCACATATGTTCTCACGCTTAACCACTTTATCACCTGAAAGAGACACTAAAACACGTCAACATAATGTTGGTGAGAGTCATAGGTTTAGACTCCAACCGAAAACAGATTAAAATAAGCTGTGAACCATCATAAACAACTAAACATATGGACAATGTGCTACAAATATGCATTAACAACTAACATTCAAGATCAATCATTCCAAACAAAATCCAAGGCTCCCAGCCTTACCAACCACCATGGTACCATAGGCGCCCATACACCTATGTACCAATCCCAAGGCCCCGCCTTGTCACTATCCATTGGTCCCATAGATGCTCACACATCTATGTACCTCCCCAAGGCCCCGCCTTGTCAACATCCCCTTGGTACCAAGTCAAACCACAATAACTGAGACGGTACGTGTCCCCCGATCCAAATCATAAACACAATCAAGAATCACATAGCAGTTAATCACATAAGTGTACACACAAATCCATCACAAACCATAAAAACATTTACAGCATTAGTTACAAAACCATACAGTGTCTCTTCCATCCCATCTGGAAGTGAAATTCATTAAAAGATATGGGACTATGAAACTCACCTGATTGAGCTTATATAAAAGTCCACGCACTAGCAAAAATCTAACAAACAAAAGCACACAATCAAAACATGAACAAAACACTAAGATGGATCATCAACCTATGATGGACATCTAACCTTTTCCCATATATGTACCTTATTTATATGCTCTAAGAATCTCATTACACCCCTCTATAAAGCCCTTAACTTAGTTTACTTCATAACCCGTCTCGTTAACATTTTACCCAAAACAGTCCTGGTTTTTAGGTCCTCAAACTATGGGACGAACACCCCCTTAACCAAAAAAAGATCTTCTATAAAAGAAACCCTATTCCCTTACATGTGTTAGCTAACTCCTCTCTTTTGCCCCAACCTTAAAGCTACTGTTAAGGACCCGATATATATATGTATACTTCTGCCTATCCGCATTTTATTGATTTTGAACATACAAAAAGTTTCTTATGATTAGGGGGTCTTACCCTAATATTTGCTTAGCCCTCCTCCAGGTCTCTTATCTAATATATAAACCAACACCCATGCTCATTAGAGGGCTCAAGTGTACTCCTAAGTACCCCAATCACCTTAAAACGTTAAATTAAACCCGGCTGATTTTGAAACTGTTTTGACCTCCGACTGTTGTAACCTGTTTTTGACCCACCTCCCGACCTCCAATTTAGTTATCGTTTCTTGCATTTGAAAGCCACTTCAATTACCTATTCAGGATGCTTGGATCGCAAAATAAGAGTTTGTAGAACTCTAGATATGATCAAAATAAATGACTCAAAAATCTGCCCAGTTTTTAAAAACGAATTTAAACATGATTAAACCCTAATTAATATCACTAATAATCACCAATCATTATCCTAATCATGTTAATTGTTATAAAACCCCTAATTACAGATCTATTAAGAACTCAAATCCATCATATATATTGATTACATAAAACTTGAAGCCTTAATGCTATAAAACAAGAAAACTATAAGAATTAAATCTAGATTTTACCTCAAATCTTCAAGAAAATTATTTTTGATGAATCCCTAAATTAGGGCTTGTAAAAATTCGGCCAAAAGGGGAGAAAATTAATAAAAAACTTATTTTTGTGATATAAACATGGTATTTATATGTTTTATTAAAAAGGCTTTTCCAAATTGGGCTCAAGTTGGGTCTTTTGGCCCATTATCCTTTCTTTTTCTTTTCTAGTCGGTTTAAAACCCGATTCATATATATATATATATATATATATATATATATATATATATATATATATATATATATATATATATATATATATATATATATATATATATATATATATATATATATATATATATATATATATATATATATATATATATATATATATATATATATATATATATATATATATATATATTTCTTCTTAAGACTTATTAATATATTATTAATAATACCTTAAGTTACCTTAATTTATTTCAGCTCCTAAAACCTCAAAACCGTAAAACTAGTCAATTTACGCGTATACCGTAAAAAAACGTAAAATATACAGTTTTAAAAAAACTCTTGAATTTTGAAATAAACTTCTAAACTAAGTCCTAAATGACTTAAAACCATCCCGAAAAATACTCCCATGACTAAACACCTTACCTGAGACCTCTAAATGCTAAACCCCAAATCGTAAAAAAAAATAGGATTTACTATAATACTTATACGTATACGTAAAACACCATAATAACACCATTTCATTTCATAGTCACTAATTTGTGAGCTCATGAACATGAAATAACCGTTCCTCGATTCACTTATGAGTACTTTATACCCATAAACGATATCCACACCAACCTCGTTCACGCCAAATAAACATGTAAACACGCAAATGACATAGTCACACATAAATTAACCTAAAAATAAGACCGAGTGACGAACCTCAAAACCACGGTTGTCACATCACTCCCTCCTAATAGAAATCTCATCCCGAGATTTACTCCTTAGGATCGTCATTATCAAATAGCTGAGGATACTTGCTCCTCATAAATCCTTCCCATTCCTAGTGAACTCTAGTCCACGTTCCAAATTCCATCTTACCATAACTACGGTATATTACCCTTTTTTCCAACGTCTTAGCTTCACGACCCAAAATCTCTACCGGCTCTTCGATGAAACGAAGACTCATATCGATACTAATATCATCTAACGGTACTTGCAAGTTGGTTCTTGCTAAGCATTTCCTCAAGTTTGAAACATGAAATACATCATGCACACTACTCAATTCCTCCGGTAATCTCAACCTATACGCCACTAGCCCAATCCTTTCAAGGATTTTAAATGGACCCACAAATCTAGGTGCTAACTTCCCTTTCTTTCCAAACCACATCACTCTTTTCCATGGTGAAACCTCTAGCATAACCTTACCTCCAATCTTAAATCCCAACGGCTTATGCCTCTCGTCCGCACAGCTCTCTTGTCGGTTCTTTGCCATTTTCAACCTCTACTTAAGCACTACCACCACCTCCATAGTTTTCTGATCCACCTCCGGTCCAATACGTTGGCCGCTTCTAACTTCATCCCACTATAACGGTGATCCACCTCATCTCCTATGAATTAACTCCAACAGTTTCTACTACAATTCCTATCACCAGACCTAACGGCTTCTATCCTCTACGGATTTTCCATCATTCAGAAGTTCTCCCAACCTTTATCACATCCAATGGTATATGCAGGATTGCATAACCAAAAGCTTCCCATAACATTCACATGAAACATGTCATAACCACCATCTTATCCTTGCTTTCCCATGCTCAAAACCAAGTAACTAACAATCCTTCATACTAACAAGTGCTACACCTTTTCTCTAGGTGAACGTTCCATTGTTCGTGACTACTAACCTCTTGCTATAACGGTTTTCCCTTCAATATCACCCCACCATCTTGACAACCTCTTGCTCCCTCTAATCATTCTTCCTCCATACTACTTTTCGCTTGTATTTCCACAATCTTAATTTCCATACCATCTTATATCCTGTCTTCAGCCTATAATTTAGGCGTTTCCTCCTTTATTCCCTACATCCTCATCAATGGGGAACATCCCCCTATAACTAGTGACTCTCTCTTTGTAGGAGAATTCTTTCTAATATAACGCGTTCTCCAACTATCTCCAAATCTCACGCCAATGCTCTAGGCGTCTTTCTCAATTACCTCTATAGTATGCTCATACCAACCATTAGTCTATCAACGATATACTACGCTTGCTTCGCATCGTTTCTTCCCTTGCCATAATCCTTCATAAGGCATTCCATACCTATTAGGTTAACTTTTACACAAAACCTCCTATTCCATCACATTTGTGCGCAATCCTTCTAACTTCTCAACTATGTGACTTCTCATTCCTCTTGAAATATGGGATGAATTAGTCCGTCTATCGACTATCACCCAACTCTCATCATACTTATTCCTCCACCGCATTATGTATCCCTTCCACCAAATTCGTCCTTACATTGGCCTTTCTAAGCCACTCCTATCTATGTAGGAAGTATAGTCTACGTCCCTTTTCTCCATATGATTGTCCAAGCCACGCAACATAAATGCCGGCACGTTCTCTGCTTTAGACAACTCAACTCGTGCAACCTACATCCTGCATCCAAACCACCCTAATACGTCATCCATATAGTTCAAGTTCGTCTCAGCTTCACTTCATTCTTTTTATTCCATGTCTCATCAACCATGCTTGCCTTTCCCAGATGGTACTTAGCCTTGCAATTGTCCTTCATCACTTAACTCCACCCATCACCTTTGCCAAATGTTCAATAAAAATGATTGAATATGTGTTAGAGACATTCATGATCCGTATAGATCATTCTCTACGTCTAGTACCCCAAATGCCTCTAGCATTCTAGGCATATGTAACAGTCCAACTCCACTGACTAAGTCTTATCTAGTTCTTCCAAATCTTCAGTTCCTGCATCGTATAAGCAATCGCCTTTCTTTGTCGTTCTCGCACACCTCCAAATCCTTGCTCCACGTATCGTCATGCTTCGCGAATTCATCCAGTCCTTCCGATAATACCAAGACCCGATCATTATCCAATCACCTCTTCAGCCTCCAAAACGCTTCCTCGTCCCTCTTTACTTCGCCCCTTGTTGGTTCCATGATATACCATCATCTCTAACTACTCATCCTGGTTAACTTAATCCTAAAACTCACACTTGAAAATCTCACGTATAATTCCCTTTCCTAACAACTCCAAAACCAACTCATAATTCGCCTCACTCTCCTTCTTAGACTTTGAGTAGATCAAGATGTCGTCGATACTCCCGATGACAACTCGTTTATATATGTTCATGCACACTCGGTTCATTGACTCCATGAAAACCACTAGTGCTCTAGCGAAGCTAAATGCCTAATCGTAACCCAAAGCATTCATACAACATCCTTAGCAGTTTTCAACTACGTCCTACTTGCACCCTCTCTTAGTGGCAATACGAATAAATTCCTACCTCGTTCTACTCGCAAAATTCTACACGCATTCTAAAAGACCAATACTTCCTCTTATCAAACTATTCAACCGCTTTCCACATCCAATCTACTACTAAGCAACTCAACTTTTATCTCGCATTCCTTGTAATTTCTAACAACTCCTGTTTTTAAATCATTTCATCAACGATTGCCTTGGAAAGGCACTAACTACAACTCCTCTCACTTCTCCTACTTGCTCTATTCATTGTTCTACCTCACAGTAATAGGTAAACCTACTAAATCTCAGGAAATTTTTGGAAAACTTACATGCCTTACGAACAATCATAAATACCTTTGAGGTATTATATCCCCTTCCAACACTCTCTATGGCACGCTACTTGTGCCAATATCCATACATTATACAAATCTCCATTCATCTCCCTTGCTACTCCTAAGAGACCTCATGACCACATTAGTTCGTCTACGAACTTCTAGCTCTTTCCTCCCCACTAAAGGCATTCCGACCATTCTCTCATGGCCACCTACTCAATCGTGTAGGTGCGACCAAGTCTTTCATATGACTACCTCAACGCTCCCAGTGAATACGAACCCAAAACTACATCCTGAATCCACCAGATACGATCAACGAATCAAACCCACGAATAACTGACGACATTTCACGTGCACGAGTTAAAACAGACCAAAACCACGAAAACTCAAAAGGAAAACTCAAACAGGTACCAATTCAAATGACTCATGACAAAGAAAAATGATCTAAGAAACACTTAATGGCAACCAAAACATCTTACGCCCCACGACATATTATTTAAACCGTGCACAAGATCGACTTTTCCAAAAGAATTTTTTTTTCTTTACCTCCCCACATCTATGTGACTCAAACAATCTACAAACAACCCTCTTGGCAAACTCAAAACTCAACTCAAAGACTAGGTATCCCGTGCATCCCAAATCATAAAAATAAACTACTATTCAAAACTCAACCTTTAACCCGACACTTGTACAATAATTTCGACCAGGATACTGACCTCCCATGACTATACATTCTGAATATTTGAAAAGTACGTTCCGAGTACATAATTTTAGGCTTTTGAATCACCCAAAAAGCTTTAAAAACGAACAAGTTACGACCAAAACAATTTTATACTAGTTGTTTTAAAAACTAAAGAATTATCTTAGTGATTAATGTAATCCTTTTAAATGAAAGGTATAATTGTATGTGAAATATTCATAAACTCAATTTAACCTTGTATTAATAATTATAAATGACGTGAATTGGTTAAACCCAATTATATAAACTATGTAAGTAGAAAGAAATTTTATTTCGCTTTATTTTAAAAAAAAGTCTTTTAGAATTTTGAAATAAATAATTGTTGATTAAGAATTCTTATGTTACATCTTGTTTCAAACACGTTTCCAACACCTTACCCTTATGTTACCGTATACAATCAACTATCCAACCCTATAGTAGATTTCCAAGTCTATTCAATATATACCAACAAAAAGGAATGTAAGACTCAACACAAAAGATTTCATTATCCCAAAAGAAATCTCAATTTATTTCAATATACTTAACACCAAGGACACCATTTTAAAACGGACACGTGAAATAGGAAACTCGAAGAATACGCCACAACGGAGGTTGAATATCTAAAAAGAAGCGAGCTAGTCACCCTCCTAAGGATACAATCGATAATTATAGGGGATCATACATATATAGGCATATCGGGATACATATACTTAAATCCGTCTAACATCTACTATACAAGCATGTATTAACCCTCTTTCATGCAATCATACTTAGGAATCCATTGGAGTTATGGTACTTGTATAACTATGTTGGACACCATACTTATACAATTACCCTTCCCCTAATGCACTCCCTCCTATGATGACACTTATAAGAATTAATACAACACATAACACATATATCCATCTACTCACATAATCTCATAACCACATAAACAATAAAGTCCAAAACTCCATCCACTAAAAAAATATAATCAAACTATTGGAATACATAAATCCATATTCTAGCTAAAACAGCATAGACTAAATCCAAAACGAGAACATAATCAGTTATAAGTCATGTCGCCCATAAGAGTGGAAACAACTTAAAATCCTTCATATCCACCTACTCCTAATAACTCGAACCACCACATGATTCTTAGGGAACATGATTTAAACATCAAAAGAAAAATACTATACCTCAGGTACATAAAATAACCCAACAAAAGATAGAAACTATCATGTACCAAATTATGTACTATAATGTACAATTTAAGCAAAATACAACAATGACTAGCGTGGATGATTATGGTTCAACCTGCACTAGTCACAACCCGAAAAGAAAATAACATGTGGCTAAGTATGAACTACTATGGTTCAACCCATACTAGTCAAAACTTAACAAACATCGCAAGTAAAACCAATAAAATCCAGAAAACTTTAGTTAATATAAAATGCACACATACTCCTATGACGCCTATATGCAGGGACCCTTAAGTTATAGACTAGGCTGCTAGACTAGGCAACCTAATTCTCTATAACCATTGGCTCTGATACCATTCTGTCACACTCCACCATGGCGGAATATGGGGCGCAACGTATGGATATCATCACAATAACAACGTGTCTATAGAGAGAACTATATGAATTAGAAATTTCATAAAAGGTGACACAAATGTCATAACAATATCTCAACAATGCAGGAGTCTAGGTAAGTAGGTAACAGTCCTACCTCTTACCCAAGACAAACAAATAACACAAGCAAAGCAACATATAGGTTCATAGTATCACTTATTGAAACAAACAGAAAAATAAACTAAGAAGGAACATGGATCTCCTTCTAAATGCATTCCTACGCGACTCCAATCCTAGCCACATATGTTCTCACGCTTAACCACTTTATCACCTGAAAGAGACACTAAAACACGTCAACATAATGTTGGTGAGAGTCATAGGTTTAGACTCCAACCGAAAACATATTAAAATAAGCTGTAAACCACCATAAACCACTAAACATATTGACAATGTGCTACAAATATGCATTAACAACTAACATTCAAGATCAATCATTCCAAACAAAATCCAAGGCTCCCATCCTTACCAAACACCATAGTACCATAGGCGCCCATACACCTATGTACCAATCCCAAGGCCCCGCCTTGTCATTATCCATTGGTCCCATAGATGCTCACACATCTATGTACCTCCCCAAGGCCCCGCCTTGTCAACATCCCCTTGGTACCAAGTCAAACCATAATAACTGAGACGGTACGTGTCCCCCGATCCAAATCATAAACACAATCAAGAATCACATAACAGTTAATCACATAAGTGTACACACAAGTCCATCACAAACCATAAAAACATTCACAGCATTAGTTACAAAACCATACAGTGTCTCTTCCATCCCATCTAGAAGTGAAAATCATTAAAAGATATGGGACTAGAAACTCACCTGATTGAGCTTCTCTAAAAGTCCGCGCACTAGCAAAAATCTAACAAACAAAAGCACACAATCAAAACATGAACCAAACACTAAGATGGCTCAACAACCTATGATGGACATCTAACCTTCTCCCATATATTTACCTCATTTATATGCTCTAAGCATCTCATTACACCCCTCTATAAAGCCCTTAACTTAGTTTACTTCATAACCCGTCTCGTTAACATTTTACCCAAAACAGTCCCGGTTTTTAGGTCCTCAAACTATGGGACGAACACCCCCTTAACCAAAAAACGTTCTTCTGTAAAAGAAACCCTATGCCCTTACGTGTGTTAGCTAACTCCTCTTTTTTGTCCCAACCTTAAAGCTACTGTTAAGGCCCCGATATATATATATATATATATATATATATATATATATATATATATATATATATATATATATATATATATATATATATATATATATATATATATATATATATATATATATATATATATATATATATATATATATATATATATATATATATACTTCTGCCTATCCGCATTTTATCGATTTTAAACATACAAAAATTTTGTTATGATTAGGGGGTCTTACCCTAACCAATTTGCTTAGCCCTCCTCCAGGTATCTTATATAATATATTAACCAACACCCATGCTCATTAGAGGGCTCAAGTGTACTCCTAAGTATCCCAATCACCTTAAAACGTTAAATTAAAACCGACTGATTTCAAAACTGTTTTGACCTCCGACTGTTGTAACCTGTTTTTGACCCACCTCCCGACCTCCAATTTAGTTCTAGTTTCTTTAACTTAAAAGCCACTTCAATTACCTATTCAGGGATGCTTGGATCGCAAAATAATAGTTTGTAGAACTCTAGATATGATCAAAACAAATGACTCAAAAATCTGCCCAGTTTTTAAAAACGAATTTAAACATGATTAAACCCTAATTAACATCACTAATAATCACCAATCATTATCCTAATCATGTTAATTGTTATAAAACCCCTAATTACAGATCTATTAAGAACTCTAATCCATCATATTAATTGATTACATAAAACTTGAAGCCTTAATGCTATAAAACAAGAAAACTATAAGAATTAAATCAAGATTTTATCTCAAATCTTCAAGAAAATTATTTTTTATGAATCCCTAAATTAGGGCTTGTAAAAATTCGGCCAAAAGGGGATAAAATTAATGAAAAACTGATTTTTGTGATATAAACATGGTATTTATATGTTTTATTGAAAAGGCTTTTCCAAATTGGGCTCAAGTTGGGTCTTTTGGCCCATTATCCTTTCTTTTTCTTTTCTAGTCGGTTTAAAACCCGATTCATATATATATATATTTTTATTTTTTTTCCTTTTTAAGACTTATTAATATATTATTAATAATACCTTAAGTTACCTTAATTTATTTCAGCTCCTAAAACCTCAAAACCGTAAAACTAGTCAATTTACGCGTATACCGTAAAAAACCGTAAAATATACAGTTTTAAAAAAACTCTTGAATTTTGAAATAAACTTCTAAACTAAGTCCTAAATGACTTAAAACCATCCCGAAAAATACTCCCATGACTAAACACCTTACCCGAGACCTCTAAATTCTAAACCCCAAATCGTAAAAAAAAATACGATTTACTATAATACTTATACGTATACGTAAAACACCAAAATAACACCATTTCATTTCATAGTCACTAATTTGTGAGATCATGAACATGAAATAACCGTTCCTCGATTTACTTATGAGTACTTTATACCCATAAACGATATCCACACCAACCTCGTTCACGCCAAATAAACATGTAAACACGCAAATGACATAGTCACACATAAATTAACCTAAAAATAAGACCGAGTGACGAACCTCAAAACCACGGTTGTCACATGTAGTCATCGGTTGAGTAGTCGCATCGTCGAATATGTAGATACCAATTGTATATTTCTATGGTTGTAGAGATGATAACTTCATGAAAACAAGACTTCTCTTGTTTTAAAAAATAAATGCACTGAGGCGTACATAGATTTGTGTTAGAACAAGTTATAAAGTATACTTGATCCCTTACAAGGTTTTAAAGTAAATCTTGGCCGAGAAAATTAATTCCCGTTGTGAGCCAAAGCTTTCATAAGAAATACTTGACTTTAATAAGAAAACCGGGTTGCAGTCAGAAATAACTACAAGCCATAAAGGCATGTTTTATTAAATATTTACAAATTTTGTACGAACTCTCTTTATGGTGCCGTGTCGATATTAATCAACATTTCTAAGGCCGTAAATATTATCGTACCAAAAGACATGTCTTTGAAAAATAAAGTAAAAAATATTTTTGGATTTTTCTGAATTTTTCAATTTTTATGGTTTTTATATGGTTTTATATTTTTGTATTTTGCTTTTGTGGATAAATATAAACAATATATACAGATGATCACCAAGGATACGGAGAATAGTTTACCATCACTATTCTTTCGCTTCATCTGCCAATTCCTTAAGAGTCTCAGGCGAGAAGGTTCTCATTCCTAGCTTGTCGGCCAAAAATTCCATTCGAGCGTGATCTAAAGCCTTCGTGAAAATATCCGCCAATTGATACTCAGATCGGACAAAGTAAAGCTCTATCACTCCATTTTCCACTTGCTCCTTTATGAAGTGGTAGCGAATGTCGATATGCTTCGACCGGGAGAATTTAACATTGTTGCAGCATAAGGCAATTTCACTTTTGTTGTCGCAGTACATCGGAATTTTGTTGAAACCTAGCCCATAGTCGGTTAATTGCGATCTCATCCAAAGAATTTGAGCACAGCAGCCGGACATAGCTATGTATTCTGCTTCCGTACTTGAAATTGCAGAGCTTTTCTGCCTTTTCGATGCCCAACTGATTAGTCGATCTCCTAGTAGTTGTAAAGTTCCACTCGTGCTACGCCTTGTATCTTGAAAACCCGCGTGATCCGCATCTGCATATGCCATAAGTGCAATCGAAGAGTCCTTCGAATACCAAAGTCCCCGATTAATGGTTCCTTTAAGATACCGAAAGATCCGTTTAACAGTAGCTAAGTGTAACTCAGTAGGGCGAGTTTGATACCGAGCACACATACATATAGCAAAGTGAAGATCAGGTCGACTAGCTGTGATATACAGAAGAGTACCGATCATTCCACGATAAAGTGTTGGATCAACGGCAACTCCATGTGGATCTGCATCAAGCTTAGTTCGTTCTACCATTGGAGTATCCACGGGGTCGCAAGATTCCAACTTATACTTCTTAAGTGATTCAAGGGCATACTTGGATTGATTGATAAAGATGCCTCTGGGATTCTGAGATATCTAAAGTCCTAATAAGAATGATACCTTGCCCATCATTGACATTTTAAACTTGGAAGACATGAGTGTCCCAAACTCGTCGGATAAGGTTTGGGTCGAGGCTTTAAATATAATATCATCAACATATATTTGTACCATAATCATATCTTTACCTCGTTTCTGAATGAACAACGTGGGATCCACCTTACCGTTAGCGAAGCCTTGAGTAATGAGGAATTGTGACAATAGATCATACCATGCGCGTGGAGCTTGCTTCAACCCATAGAGAGCCTTCTTAAGCTTGTACACATGATTAGGATAATTAGGATTCACAAAACCATCCGGTTGTTGAACATAGACCTCTTCCTTGATTTCTCCATTAAGAAAGTCCGTCTTCACATCCATCTGATAGACGATCATATTCATATGGGCTGCATATGCGAGGAATAGTCTAATAGCTTCCAAACGGGCAACAGGTGCAAAGGATTCCATAAAGTTGATGCCCAATAATTGTTTGTATCCACGAGCTACCAGTCGAGCTTTGTTCTTCAATATTCCGCCTAACTCATCGAGTTTCACCTTGTAAACCCATTTCAAAGTGAGTAATTGCACTTGATCCGGGCATGGGACAAGTTCCCATACTTCAAGTCGTATAAATTCATTAAGTTCTTCTTGCATAGCTTCTATCCAACAGGATTGAGTAAAAGCTTCTTGCCATGTCTTAGGTTCAACTTCAGTGAGAAAAGCATCAAAATGACAAAACATTGCATTTTCTTGTAACTGACTTCGTGTGGATACCGGACGATTAGGGTCACCAATGATAGAATCTATAGGATGATCCTTTGTCCACTTGTTGTCATGTTCACGAATCCGTGGATTGGAGTAGACCGTATTAGGAGCTTCCTCTGAGGTGGACGACCCGGCATGATTAGGGTCGGGAATTGGTACACCAAAGAATGGAAGTTCACGCATTTGAGCGAATTCCAAATCGTGATTATCATCATCCTCTTCATCATCAATAGGCATGACATGGGTAGTTGATTCAGGTGTAGGTTGTGAATTACTTGTTGAAGGTATATCTTGACCAATTGTAGGTGCAGACGTATCTGACTGTGCTTCGGTTGCTGGAGCGACAATTTCGGTTACCGAAGTTATTACCTCAGGTTCTGGAGCAACAATACTTGGAGGAGTAAATAATTCATCAAAGAACGATTGAAACAACGTATCCCATTCATTCCTAGTAGGTGGTATAAATGATGAAGTAGGGTTGTTTGGGACAAGACCAGAACAAATGTTACTGGGTCCCATTTCATGAAGTGCGGGTTCAGAGCTGCTTTGCTCAGAAGCCATTGCTGTCAGCTCATCAAAATCAACATTCATAGTTTCGAGGATCTTACAAGACTTACGATTGTAGATTCGGTATGCCTTCTTTGCGGGTGCATAACCAATGACAATACCAATATCAGCCTATTGTTGAAGTTTTCCCAAATTGTCACCATCATTATTTGGATAGCAAAGAGAACCAAATACATGAAGATATGATAAATCTGGTACTTTACCATGGAGAAGCTCATAAGGTGTTTTACCATGGCTTTTACGAATTAGTGACCGGTTTTGGGTGTACACTGCTGTAGATACTACTTCTGCCCATAAAAATAATGGAGCCTTTGCGTAAATTATCATCGTTCGAGCAGCTTCTATAAGTGTGCGATTTCGCCTTTCAACGACACCGTTTTGTCGTGGAGTGCGTGCAACGGATGTTTCATGAGATATTCCAACTTCTTCATAATAATCACGTAATATTTAATTCACAATTTCGGTTCCATTATCTATACGAATGCGTCGGACAGTAGTATTGAGACGCACTTGAATCATCTTGAGAAATCAGATGATGAATTTAGGTGCCTCATTTTTTGTTGTAAGAAATTTCACCCATGTAAACCGAGAGTAATCATCGACAATGACGAGGATGTACTTTTTACCACTAAGACTTTCAACACGCATTGGCCCACAAAGATCCATATGCAACAGATAAAGTTTCTCTTGGTTGGTGTCTTCAGTCTTGGATTTGTATGATTTCTTAGTGCTTTTCCCCATTGTACACGCGGAACACAAATGGTCCTTGTGAAATGTAAGTTTAGGAAGACCACGAACAAGTTCGGTTTTCGCCAAATGATTAATAGCGTCAAAGTTAAGATGAGATAACCGTCGATGCCATAACCATGACTTAGTCTTCGATGCTTTGTAGAGAAGACATACGGGAGAAGCGGCCATCATGTCTTGTAGAGAAAAAGTGTACAAAGTATTCCCTCGAGTACCTTTCAATAAATCAACCCCTTCCAAATTACGAATGAAGCAGGTATGCTCACGAAAAGCAACTTCTAGGTTTGCATCACAAAATTGTCCCACCGAGAATAAGTTGTGACCGAGACCTTCCACATAATACACTCTAGAAATTATAACATTCCCAATATGATATTCACCGTAACCCATTATCTTTGCAATATGATCATTTCCAAATCTAACCGTACCAAGAAACTTGCTGACGAAATTTCTGAGCTGAGAGTGATCTCCGGTCATATGCTTGGAGAAACCAGAGTCCAAATACCAGAGAACAATTTGGACCACATGGTTTCAATAACAACAGTAGACAATGCATTGGAAACTATTGGTTCCGGAGTGTTAGGAGATACAGAAAAAATATTATTAGAATTGATAACATGTTTGTGACCCTTAGATTTCCTGCGTTTTCTAATGTGAGTTTTAGCACTAACAGGTTTTACTGTTCCAACTTTCTTAGGTTTTGGATTATTCGCGGGCACTACAGTGGGAGTAGACCTATTTAAAGGGCACTTGGTTCCTACAGTAGTGTCGGTGTTCCTAGTTAAAGGACACGTTTGTGTTTTGGTAGCCTTGGAACTCCTAGTTAAAGGGCACGCTTTCTTCGCTTTAGTGGGAGTGATCCTAGTTAAAGGGCACATATTTCCTACTATAGTGAAAGTTCTACCAGTGGGTCGCCACAACCAACCAACTTGGGTTAACACTTTCCCAGTCGGTTTCCATTCTAATCCATTTTTCCGGGCATTCATCTCATTCACATGGTCAATAAGGAAAGAATCATGACGACTAGAAAACATACATTCATTGCAATTCCAACATTTCAAATTAGAATTCACAGTAGGCTTAGAACGCTACACAACCGCAGAGCCTTTAGGTTTAGCTACATGATTCTTTTTATTCAAAACAGAAATAACATTCCTAGGATGGGCTTCTACTTTCTTATTCACTGGACTACTAGATGAGGGCAAGATCCTATCATTCTTCTTGTTTCTTTTAAGCTTAGATCTTTGAGCCTTAGTAGTGGTGCTTACTCCTGTAGAAGGAAACACGGGAATATTAGAAGCTGGTTTTGATTCCGCCTTATCTTTAGTGACCGAAGTTTGATATGGTTTAGTCCTAGGGCCCTAATTAAATGGTGTGATGGCTATAAGGTTCCTTTTGATTGCACTAGAGGACGATGATGAGACAGTGGCTGCGTTATCCACAACATTCTTACCTTTTAGAGTACGAAATGTTTCCTTTAACTCAGCCAGGACCAGATTCTTATCACAAATTTGTTCCCTCAAATTAGATATTTCCACCGACTTTCGATTCAATTGTTCAATCAATGATTGATTAAGTTCAGTGTTATTAACACATGCGGGCTTTACTGAATCGAAGAGTCGTGTATCTTTCTGTTTTAAGTTATCAACTTTGGACAAAATTTTGGAAACTCGATTATCTAGATCAAGTTTAAAATTCTCAGCGGCCTCAAGTACGTTCACACAGTTAAGCTCCTTAGATTTCTCTATGTCTATCGGCAAAGATTTAGCAACTTTGTCACTTGGCTGACGCTGTTTTGATTGTAAATTCAATCGAAAGTTCGCATCATCGATATTAACACCTTCGAATGACGTTTCAAAGATTTCTTGAATAAATTGTTGCTTGCATTCAAGCGAAATACAATGTGTTTGAATCTTATCAAAATGTTTTGAAAGCAAAGAATATGAATCTTGAAGCTTTAAAAATTCAGCGTCAGATTCGTGACAAGTACTATCTACCACATTATCCACAGATTCAACATTATGCACAATAGAATCATTATCAACACTTTTATTCACACATACGGAAACTATATCATGAGACATCACTTGTTTCAGAAGCTGATCATTTTGGCGTGAAACCCGTTCTATTTCAAGTAAACTGTTTTCATAAGCATCATCCATTTCATTGAAAACACGTTTAACTTCTTCTATTTCCAAACACAAATCTTGATCAAGATTACTAAGACAAGCTTTAACATTATTTACAAACGGAACAATTTCATCTCGGAACGCAGCTCTAGTGTGCTCAAAGTTCCATTCACCTTCCGTTATGGCCGTGGCCGTCGTACGTTCCAAAATGACCTTATCAAAATCGGCTAAGTGTTGGTGTACCGCTTTTGAGTTAACGGATGCCTTACTTACCGGTGATATTAACTTTGTTAAATCCGTTTTGACAAGTGTAGGAGACGTACTAGGAGGGTTTTCATTTGACAAACTTGGGGGCACAAGAACTATTAGTTCAGCTAATTCCTTTTGTAAGCGAATATGTGTCTTTTTAGAAAGTTGATCTTTATTATGCTTATCATAATCAATCGTATGGAATTTTGAAAAGATTTTAGAATGAGTTTCTTCCATAAGTGGCTGTGTCTCCTCAGAACTACGAACATAAGGTGCTTCTTTCGATTTGACAATTATGGTCATATCATAAAGACCGGGAATATATTCCTGAGCTTGTTTTGCATAAACCGGGATTAGGTGGTAAATTTTGAAGACGCTTAAGTTCGAGTTCTTTAAATGATTTAGTTAAAAGATGAACCTTTTCTGTGGAGGCGTATTGTTTTAAAAGCTGTTGTTCCTTGAATTTAAGAAGTTTGGTAGCATTAATTTCTGATTCAAACTTTTTAGACTCGAGAGTTCCGAAATCCATTTTAAGTTTCTGAAAATCATTGACAACCGACTCTTTTGCTTTTAATTCATTGGAAAGATTAGCTTTTAATGATTCTATTTCTTTCAAGTGTTCAATCTTTTCAAAATGAAATTGGTCAAATTCAGAACATGTTATTTTCTCTGCTTGAGGGACCATTTCAAAAGTTTTGACCTTTTCTTTATGCAACGCAAGCTCAGCAGTTAGGGTGGAATTCGTATCTACAGATTGTTTGAGAGCCATATGCATTTGATCAATAATATGGTTAGGCACCATGACCAAAGCATGTTGAGCATAAGATTCCATACCCGTCGTAGCATTTGGTTGAGGTTCACTCAAATGTGTAGGATTGGGTACCACATCATTTGAGTTACTAGTTCCTGAATGCTGTTCGAGGTTGTCATTTTCATGGCCAACTTGATGTGGGTTATCATCATTACCAAGATTGGTTGTGGTGGGTACCTCACTGACGACATCAGAACCGTAGTGAGAGAGATTAAGAACGAGAGCAGCTTGGGTAGAGTGAATGTCATCACAATCCGAATCATATGCGTCAAGATCATCTGCTTGATAAGCTGCATTAGAAGTGGAAACGACTGCAATGCCTTTAGTATCTGCTGCCCCTGAGTCTGCAATCAATGTTAACTCCTTTGAATCCAAAATCTTTCCCTTGGACTGAGCATCGACCAAATACATTTTCTCACGAAACCACGCTTCATCCCTTCTCCTTTTTGGCTGAGTGCATTACCTAGCCATATGACCTTGTCCTCGACAATTGTAGCAAGTCACAACCTTTTGAAGACCAATGGGGCTTCCATTTCCATTAGCTTGAGAATTCACAGCTTGAGCATTCACAGTCCTTGTAGAAGGTCCATATGAATTTTGCCTTCCCTAAATAGGTTGCACTGTTACTTGACCATCTTGAACAGTAGATTGTTGTCGAGGATTTGAAGAGGTGCGAAGCTGATTGTTTGTTGGTGTAAATCCTCTAGTTGCAACAAGTTTTGGCAAGTACGCAGTGAGATGGTTTAGAACATCAGCTGGCGTATCATTTGGAGTAAAGACTGGTGCTTGGATTGGTGGAAGTTCATTAGAGTAGAAAGCTTGTGCTTGTTGTGCTTCTATTGGAAAATATCATTGCTACGGAGTATAGCCCATTGGAGAAGTGTTGGCTTGTGATGGTGATGTATGATATGGTGGTTGCTGTGGAAGAGATTGTTGATGAACACTTTGTTGAAATGCTTGCGGTTGCATCATTGGTGGTTGATAAGATGGTTGTTGTGGTTGCTGATAGTTGTGTGGTGGTGGCTGCTGCAAATATGATGGTTGTTGATAAGTATAAGCCATGTTTTGTTGAGAAGCATACATGCCAAGTGGATCATGAACTTGAGGTTTAGACAACCGAGCCTCGATCACATGGCATTCGTGTTGTTGAAGAAAAGCTTGAAGTTGATCCACATTGGTGTTATGCAATTCCTTAGCCAATTTAACATCCGTCACGTACTTTTTCCATTCTGAAGGATGAGTGTTCAAATACTTGGTGTTCAATTGAAACGTAGGAATTGCCATGTCATAGATATTCAGTTCATTCAACAATTGGGTAAATCTCAGATAGTAGTCATTGAGAGTCTCCCCTGGCACATATGCAAACTTATCAAAAGTATCATAAAGCTTACACTCTCGTTCTTGTTTAGTTAACGAGGTGCCTTGCATTAGAACACGAATTCTATCCCATAACTCTTTGGTAACTTTATGTTTGCTGACTTGTTTGTAGACATCTGGAGGAAGGGCTTGGAGAATGATGTTTGTTGCATACTTATCACATTTGTCTTGAATCTTCATATCTCCAGTCAATTCACCCGTTGTGCGAGGACGAGTAGTCATACCTTTCGTCACTGTACCATAATCTAATGGTCCATTGAGCACCGATGCCCAAATGAGATGTCCATTCTCTTTGTTCAACATGTAAAGTTCCATTAGAGAAGTCCAATCCTCGTACATAGACTTCTCAGGGTGGACGATTATCCGTACCCGAGAGGATGGACTTATCCGTAAGAGATGTGTACTCCATTTCGATAAGTTAAGATTTATAAAATTGATCGAACAATTAAATAAGGTAAATGTGTTTGTTGTAGTGTGTTAAAGCCGAGAAATAATGTTGAAATCCCCTAAATTATGTTCTCGATAAACCAAAATTCCAAGACAAAATTGCACACTATTGTTCGAAATTTTTTAAGGAATAATTTTGGGTTGTCGGAATGTTGATCGGAATAAATATCGGAAAACTGTCGAAATAAGCCTATCGGAATACCCTTGGTCGGAATGTCCCTAATCGGAATACCCTTGATCGGAATGTCCCTAATCGGAATACCCTTGTCGGAATGTCCTAATCGGAATACCCTTGTCGGAATGTCCTAATCGGAATACCCTTTTCGGAATGTCCCTAATCGGAATACCCTTGTCGGAATGTCCCTAATCGGAATACCCTTGTCGGAATGTGCCAAATCGGAATACCCAAATCGGAATACTCAAATCGGAATGCAATCGGAATCCCTTCGTCGGAATATGATCGGAAACCTTAAACCCTTTTTCGATGACACTGATCAGAATAACTATAAACCTTTTTCCGATGGCACTGATCGGAATAAATCCCACTTTTCTCAGACAAAACTCAACCAATTCGAGATTTTAAGCCAAAAAATGATCAAAACACCCAAAAAATTTGTGTTTTTAGCCAAAGTAAATATACCAAATCTATACCACAACTATGTAGAAGATTTGTATCAAAAAAACCATAAAAACAAAAAAAAAAATTGGTTCGTGTAAAATGGATCAAAATAGGCGTATGAATCAAGAACACAAACACATAAACAATACAATCATCCCATGGCTCTTGATACCATTTGTAGGATATGTAAATTTGCTTATGTTTTAGAGAGAGAAAGAGATAGAGAGATGATGGAGTTCACACACTTCTAGAGAGAGAAAATGAAAGATTACTATGTGTAAATTATGAAAACCACCACCCTCTCCATCAAAGGAGAGGGTTTATATACCCAAGCCTTGTGATGGGCTTGGGCTTACAATATTGGGTCGGCCTACACATGTTGTAGGCTAGGATTGACCTTGTTTGTTTAATAAAGATATCTAGACTACGAGCTACTACTTAATATATTGTCGGAGTGACCGAATCTTCCTAAATACGTAAAAACGTATTTCCAACAATCTCAACATGTGAGAGAGCCTTTGTTCCATTTTCTAGGCATTCTAGTGTAATCCCTTTCATATCAATATAAAGTTTGTGTATTTTGAAAATTTTCAATTGTAATTCCTTTTATATTGAATGAAGTTGGTGTTAGATGCTTGAATCTGAGTTCCACAATCATAATACAAGTGTTTTGGTGGTTTGTGTTGGCCACGTTTGAGTTTTGTTTAAGTTTTCAAGTTTTTCAAGTTTTTGAAAAAGTGTTTTATAAGCAATTTGATCTAGTGATTCAAGGCTTTACCAGTTAAGGCCCTTGGATTCTAGGTGTTTAGATCTGCTATTTGGCCTCTCAAATCCTTAGTATTTGAGTGGTTAAGATAGATCTTCATTGGAAATGTTTTTACAAGCTTTGGAAAAGTAGAATTTATTCATAGTTTTCTGATATACTATTTGATTATCATCATACTTGTTACTAACCCCTTCCAAGTCTAAAATCTTGTTACCAGCAAGATTTTGAGAAGATTAGAGGCTTTGGCAAGGCTGTTTGTTGCCTTGTGTTCAAAATAACATAACAAGGGCCTTGGTTAAGCTGTTGAAGCATCAACAAGGCATCTTGTTGATTCAAGGACCTTGGCTACTCTCTAGTTGTTGATAATAGTCCAAGGAGCATTACTGATTCCTCCTATGAAGTTTTAGAGGATAGGTTCACTCTCTACTCTCATTTACTCTTTTGAAATTTTGCTAAAAATCTGTCATAGTTGTGATGCTATGTGATTTTCTGTGTTAGTGTTTGTGTGCTTTGGATTTTGCTTTACAACTGCTTAGTGTCATCTAGTAGACCTCTAGGATCAATAAAATCAGTAGGTTGTGTGATTGAAAAAGGATTTGGAACATTAAGTCCAAAAGGGGGCATAAGGGTGCATTTTGAGTGCACAAGGCCTTAAGGCCTTTGGCCTTGGGATTTTTGGGTTGTAATCAGTCGTACAAGTCATTTGGAAGTTCTTTTGGTCACTAGTCAAGTTGCTACAAGTTTGGAATTGGTTTTGCAAAGTTTTGGAAAATCTGCATAAAAGTGTTTTGAAATTGGTCAATTACATCAGAAGGCATAACTTCTTCATAAGTTGGAATTAAGGGCTGAAATTTGGTTTGGGAATAGTCTTAGTTGGTGTGCATCTCTGCAATATTTGGTTGTGTGATTTGGTAGTTTATTCAGGGACTTATAGCTTATCAAAAGTCCCCACAAGTGTCAACTGCATCAACAAAAGTGACACTTGCATTTTGACTAACACTTGCATGAACCTCGTATGTCTGTGGTATTTGCTTATCAATATCTCATCTTTGGTTGTGATATGAGCAAAAACTCATATCAATTTATCAACAAATAACCCTAAAACATGAATCAAAATACCAATTTATCTTGCAAAAACAGTGTTATGTGGTATGTTTGTGTTTGTGTACACTTGTGTAGGTAAAAGGATACATTTTCAAGCAAACAAGGGATAATCAAGCTTAAATTGATGAAAAATACAAAGAAGGATCAAAAGTGACAAGACTTTGAAGTACAAGGACCTATCTTGACAAACTGCCAAAGATGAAGGACCAAAGTGTAAATATTGTAAAAAGTCAAGATCATAGTCAAATTTGGTCAACTATCAAGTCAACTCAGTCAAAGGACCAATTCTGCTCAAGAATGAAGTTTGAAGGACCAAAAGTGCCAAAGAAATGAAGTTACAAGCCTTTAAGTGCAATCTGCAAAAGTCTAGGGGCTAAATCTGCCAATCTTGGAAATTAATACAAGTTCAATCCATGTGATACAATTTCAACCAATGAGAAGCAAGCAAAATGGGCACAAGGATTGCCAAATCACAATCATTAATTTCCCACTCAGCCGCCTTCATTAATGACAAAATCTGAACAGTGCAATCCGTGTGCACTTGTTTCAGCCATTCAGAGCTTGACACGTGTCAGTTTCAAACAGCCAAAAATTCACAGGATCGTTCTTGAGCTACAATGGATTTCATGGAAAGTCATAAACATCAAAAGCGCTTATTTTTTATAGACGAACACAATGGTCATCACCAATTAACATCAAATCAACTCAATCAAAAAGCCCCAATTCATGTTCATACTTGCAAAATGAACTTAGCAGAATTATGCCACGTGGAGTGCTGGGATTGGTCTCAACACGTCACCAACCCCAACAAACTTCCTTCTCAAGTCTATAAATAGCTTGTTTTAGCTTCATTTGAAGAGAAGTAGTTGTAAGTGTGAAAAACACACACATTTACATTTTCTCTCATCTTTTTCCATTCTTAGCTTAACTACTCAAGAGTTTGACACACTCTTGAGTTATTTAGTTAGTTAGCATCCTTTTAACCACTTTGTAACTGAATTCCATCAATAAAAATTCAAATTCTTCATTTCCCGCCAAATTCTATCTTCATCATTACTGTTCATACCTGCTTTCCATTGATACTTGTGTTGCTGTTTGAAGTTTGTTATGATCATCCATTGATCATAACTAACTTTGGAGTAAAGATAGTAGCTGTTTGTTGATTTCAGTACAAATCCATAGCTTATGAGATGAATTCATGCCATGATGTTGATTCTTGTTGATTTGTAGCATTTGTTGATTGTAGATTGTTGATCTAGTGCTAAGGTGGTGGTTAGCACTAGAATAGAGAGTACAACACTCCTCTACTTCCTAATGGTATCTTCAAAAGGTTCTAAATGTTTCTGAGTTTTGGTTCCACTCAAATTGTGAATTGCATGCTCTATTTCATAGCTTAAATCTTGATGACTGCATGATCAAATCTTTTTAGCTTGGTTGTAGTTTGATTGTGGACTTGTTTGTAGCCTAGTTTTTGCTTATCTACTTATTGATTTGATAATTGTTTTAGTGATAGCTTATTTCAGTAACTTTAGCCTTACTTCCTTATTTGAGGTCTAGTATTGTGCATTGCTTACAAATAGTTCCTTTACATTTCTTTTTGATCACTGAATTCAGTTTGTTACAGCTTTTCACTCAGCTTAAACTAGAACTCATAAAGTCTTAGAAAATTTTCATAAAAGACTGATAAAGGAGTGTTTGGGTTTACACAAGTTTTGATTTTCAAGTGTTGGATTTTGATAAGTAAATGTTCATTTTCAGTCATTAGGTGATAAAAAGTCATATTGAGTAATTTTCAAGTCAAATATCAGTTCAAAAAGGCAATTGGCAAGAAAAAGGATTGGGTCAGTTTCCATTCAGTTTTTGCTAAAAAGTTGTCATTTTCATTTAGCTGGCATTTGCTTGTTTGTTGATGAAATCTTGCCAAACCAGTTCTCAATTGTAGTTCAAAATATGAAGTTTCATAGTCTATAAGTACTTGATACAGTTTCCATTAAGCTAGGAGAAATAAGCAAAAATCTGATCACTTGAGGAAAGGCATGTTTCTGTAAATGAAAACTGGATTTTCATATCTCTTGATTCTATTCATTAACCTAGCAATTTTCTTTCACAAATCCATTTAGTAGATGTTGTTGGTTGATTTTTGAGAAATTCAGCTTTTTGAAAAAATACTTGGTTAACGCTTGGTCAACATAAGCCATTTTCAGCTTATTTCAATTTCCCAGCTTATTACTTGATGAAATTTGATATGACTTGATTTCCCGTTCATCATTTGAGCTCATTAATCAGTTTAAGCACAAAAATCCAATTGTGCATGTTCAGATTGTCCTAGAGCTTATTTTGAGCTTATTGAGAAGTGCTTATTTGCTTATTTTACACTTTCAGCCAGATTCCTTTTACAGTCCTAGCTTATTTTCAATTTTAAGTGTTTTGCAATTGGTTTGAATGATTTTGGTCTAGTAATAAGCTTAAACGAGCTTACTTGTTTGAGTAACCCATTTTTGGCTTAAATACTTTTAGAAATTGCATTATAGTCCCTAGTGTATCAAACAATTTCTAATCCTAGCTAAACTTGCAATTTTTTAGGGTTTGCACAAATTAAGTCCTTTCAGTTTGAAAAATGGTTGATTTCAGTTAGCAAGTTTTGGAATTTGTTACTATTTGGTTAGTTTGTTACATAGTTTTCATATTTAATCCTTATAGTTTGCTGTTTTACACTTCCAGTCCTTATACTTGTTAGAATTTACATTTTAAGCATTTAATTTTCATAGAATTTACATTTTCAGTCCTTTTAGTTTTAAAATTTACATTTTGATTTTTACTTAAATAAAAACTTGGTAACTGCACGATGTTTTACATATAAGTAGGTAATATTTTTCAATTTTGCAAGGCTTGTTTGAACTAGCAAATAGAATATCCAAAAAAGATTAACAACCAAAAACAGTTAAAAACCCGATATTGATTGGACTTTCAATTAGCAAGAACTGAGAAAAACGAACTGCATTATACACAATTTCAAATGGCGCCGCTGCCGGTTCTTTGACTTTACGAGAGACTATCGATTGACAGTTTTCATTGGCTTTTGGGATCCGTTCACCTTGTGAACGTTATTTTTACGTATCATAAATCAAAAACAAATAAAAAAAATCAAAAATATAAAAATATATAAAAAACTAAAAAATTAACAAAACAATTCTTTTCCTAAAGAATTGATCAAAAAAATTAAAAAAATCCAAAAAGCAATCTTTTTCCTAAGAGATTACACCCAAAAATATATATTATTGGATTCTCTCGGTTTTTTTATGTACATATAGTATTTTCTCTTAAAAATTCATAAATATAAAAATATTTTCCATATATTATTATAAGTAAATACGTATACGTATAAGAACAACCAATCTACATATTCTCCATAAGTATTGCCAAGGCAATACACCGTGTTGAGGGGCGTTCCGGTCCTTGACACGTGTATCGATCAAACAAAATAAAGCAAGAATAGATAAATACTCTCAATAAGCAAAAATTCGAAGAATACGAACATTTAAGTGAATAGAAAGGCGATGTGCTATAAAATGCCATCTAACGGTCAATAGGTACTTAAGTGCTTCGCGCCACCTAACCCCCCGTTCACTTGTGAGTATTCAAAGAAGGAAGGCTTCATTGGGGGTCTTGCACCCAAGTAGTACATACGTATATTGTTATTTTCTTGTGGATATTTAATATTGAAACTCGAAGAGGATAATTCATTTCTCTTCAAAGTCACACGAGAGCTTCTCTCTCATTCCTCGTATTGAGTTGCATGCTCACTCGTGGTCGTGCACAAATACCGATTGGTGTACAACCTCTTCCTCCGAAAAGGAAGAAAAAGAGAAAGAGTAAGACCACCACCGTCCATCAAGCCGATCACGAGAATCGTGCTTTGACTCCTCCACCACAAGAAGCCATGGCTATTGATAATCGTTCTTTGATGGAACGTATGCAAACCGATGTTCATGGATATGCTAGTGCTATTAAGATTCCCAAGATTCCCTCAAATACATTTGAGCTACATACGTCTATGATTACTATGGTTTCACAATCACCTTTCTATGGTAACAAGAATGATGATCCTCATGCTCACCTTAAGAGATTCCTTTCTCTTTGCAATACCATTAAGCACAATGGAGTTCCACATGAGGCTATTAAGTTGATGTTAGGGTCATTTTCACTAGAGGGACCCGCTAAGCATTGGTTAGACACCCAGCCACCCGATAGTATCACCACATGGGATGGTTTCACCACTAAGTTTTTGAACAAGTTCTTTCCTCCATCTTAGACCATGACCTTGAGGAACTTAATTATAGGCTTTCAACAAAAACCTAGTCAATCCTTTAGTGTGTTGGGTCAAAAAGTTGATGTGGCAGAAACTCAAAAACAAAGAAAACATGAAGAAATTGTCCAAGCATTGTCAAGAGTTAATCAAGCGTTGACATGTACAATTTAGGCGTTGATAGCTCAAGAGTTGTCATGTACAATTTAAGCATTGTTACATATAATTCAAGCATTGACAAAATGTAGACAAAGAAGCTTATGGAAGCTTCTATTTAGATAAACATGCAAAAGATATTCTGCATAAGTTTTTTTAAATAGAAGATTTACTTGTTTATTCATCATTATCTCTTGTAAACCCTAATCCTTACACTATAAAAGGAACCAAGGGTCATAGGTTTTAATCATATTATTCATTCAAAATGTAAACCTAAACGTGTGTGTCGACTAGACGTGGGATTTAATATATACACGTCTAGTGGATGTTTGTTATTAATATAATGAACATTCCTATTGTTTTAATTCATGTTATTCGTGCCTAAACACCTTGTTAATGTGTTATGTTCTTATTCCGCTTTGATTGTATAATCATATGAACATGATGCATTCCTAGTAGCTTAAAGGATCTGGAAACCAAGGTTTCCACAATTGGTATCAGAGCCTCGTGGCTCGTGATGCTAGGACCAACAAGGTGTTCGTATATCGAGAAGAAAAGAAAAATCCGTCTAGGGTTTTTCTGGACGTTTTTGTGTGCGCAGCAGTATTCAGAAGGTCATAACTTTTGATTGAACCGTTGGATTGTCACGAAATTTTATATGTGTGTTCTACATACATAGATCTAAACATCCACCGGAGGGATTGTCGAGTTTTATTCCCAGGCAAAAGTTATTAAGCGTCAAAGTTGGCTGATGAGTGATTTTCAGATTTTCAGATTTGCATGAAATCATGATTTAGGGTTTCTACAAACCCTAGATCGATTCTATACAGAAAAGAAGACATGTTGTTAGCTTTGGGGAATCAGTTCTTTATGGACTGGTGATGAACCCTAGCAACATTATTGCAGCAAAAGTTGAAGATGTACTGAAAATTAGGGTTTCGATGCTTACTTTACAAACCCTAGATCTATGATATTAGGGTTTATGGTAAAAACCCTTAGACTCGTTATTTGTTACTGCACATGATGATTGCATAAAGCTTTGCAGTATTGATTTGCAGCAGGTCTTGAATTGAAGGAGAAAAGCCATGCGTGATAATGATATTCAAAGAAAAATCACGTGAGCAGGGCAGTTATAATATCCAACAAGGATGATGGGACGTGATTTGTTTCTCTTGATGACGTCAGCAGTAAAAGATGTGGACGCTGACAAAGCTTAATTCGACGCTGACAAATATATGTTTGACGCTGACAGAATAAGTCAACGCTGATAGAGTTGACAGTGTCGTCTGATATATAAACTTCAACGCTGATAAGTATTGTCCGATATTGGACAATATATCTGCCAAAGATATTGGACAGAAGAGGATATTGGACAACACAAGGTTTGCTGCTGTTTGAGAAAATTGATACGTTTTAAGCACACAAAAGAAGGAAATTACACACGAAGGTACATGGAATCTCCGTTTTAATATAGAATATCATGATGATATTAATGGCTCGGATATTTTGAAAGGGATTAATGATTTTAAGGCGAGTTAGCAACCATTCATGAAGTTATTTATTGGAGTATGTAATCGGGATAGCCTTGTGAAAGAGTTATCCATTCCCATACTTTTACATATGAAGATATTGACTTGTCATGAAGAGGTGTTGACTTAAGGGGAAGAATTCTTATGGTAAGTTTGATGATTGAAGAAGATTTTCGCGAGTTTGTGTTCTATCATATCTTAAAGTTGTGCACTCTCAACCATAGACTTTAAAGGTAACTTGTTCGTGCTTTACATGGTTGGTGATGAAGACTTGTCATAACACTTGAAGGAGTTACATTATCGTGCTCAGTGTCTCACAAAGGATGAGAATATTGATAAAGGATTGAGGTCTACTTATAATTTGCCTAGTATAAGTTCTTCATCACGTGGATAAAACAAGACATGGAACAGAAGGTTGGGTTATTCTACTTCTACATCAAAATTACTATATTAATTGTTCTTCAAGATCATTACATAGAGCTATATTTGGAGAATCTTCAAAGATTGCAACATTGTTTACTTCCTTGTTGATGTGACAAAAAGGGGAAGAAATACGTGCTACACTTGAGGGGAAGCAATCTGAAGATCATGTATAACTTACAAGAGATACACATAAAGTTTTGCCACTATCAACTAGGGGAAGATTGTTGGGTCAAAAAGTTGATGTGGCAGAAACTCAAAAACGAAGAAAACATGAAGAAATTGTCCAAGCGTTGTCAAGAGTTAATCAAGCGTTGACATGTACAATTTAGGCGTTGATAGCTCAAGAGTTGTCATGTACAATGTAAGCATTGTTACATGTAATTCAAGCATTGACAAAACGTAGACAAAGAAGCTTATGGAAGCTTCTATTTAGATAAACATGCAAAAGATATTCTGCATAAGTTTATTTAAATAGAAGATTTACTTGTTTATTCATCATTATCTCTTGTAAACCCTAATCCTTACACTATAAAAGGAACCAAGGGTCATAGGTTTTAATCATATTATTCATTCACAATGTAAACCTAAACGTGTGTGTCGACTAGACGTGGGATTTAATGTATACACGTCTAGTGGATGTTTGTTATTAATATAATGAACATTCCTATTGTTTTAATTCATGTTATTCGTGCCTAAACACCTTGTTAATGTGTTATGTTCTTATTCCGCTTTGATTGTATAATCATATGAACATGATGCATTCCTAGTAGCTTAAAAGATCCGGAAACCAAGGTTTCCACATAGTGATGCTTGGGAAGAGTATAGTGAGTTATTGAGGCGATGCCCTAACCATGGATTGGATGATGTTCACCAAATCAATACCTTCTATAATGGCCTTAAACCTCACCACCAAGATTCACTCAATGCTTCCGCGGGAGGGAATATTCTTCTTAGATCTATGCAAGAGGCCTTGGACATCATTGAGACTAAAGCAATGGTTCAAACAAACAATCAATTTGAAGAAAGGGTTCATGTTATCCAAAACAATTCTCAAATACCTTGTGATAACCAATTCCTTAAATATCACCAAGAGATCCTTCAACAAGTCAAACAAGGTCAACAAGAAATGACTCAAGAGATAGTTCAAGCCCTTAAGACCGCTTCATTGAATAATTCTTCAAATAATGTGAATGCCATTACTATTTCTTGTGTCACTTGTGGAGGTCCCCATTCTTATGAACAATGTGATAAGGTGCAAGTTTATCAAGGGGAATGCATGCTTACCAATAGGAACATCGTGAACACTTCAAGCCAAATATCAATCCAAATAACCTTTATTACAAGTCCCAAAACTACCTTACTCCACCCGGATTCCCACCCCAACCACCCACCCAAATTCAACAAAATCCTCCTCAACTTTTACAAAGGAATCAAGGGCAAAGACCACCTTACCAAGGAAATAACTACAAGGCACCCAATCAATTTCAACCTCAAGGAAATAACTTCTATCCACCAAACCAAGGGTTTAATCCACCACCTCAATCTTTCACTCAACAAGGTTTTTATCAAGGAAATGTGCAATTTAACCCTATGGATTTGGTACTTCAAAAGTTTACTTCTTTTGAGAAACAATTGAAAGATAGTCAAGAGGAGAATAACAAGAAATTTGCTCTTCTTCAAAACCAAATTATGTATAATCAAAGACCACAAGGGGCTTTACCTTCCAACACACAAACTAATCCAAGGGCAAATGTCAATGCTATTACAACAAGAAGGGGAAAGTCAACAAAGGATCCTTCACCTCCTAAACCTCCTATTGTTCAACCCACTTGTGCTCCTACTTGTGACAAGCCTTCTACCTCTACTTCACCATATCAAAATGCTCCCATTTCTACAACTTCAACACCCATTCATGAAGCACTCAATAAGGAAAATCCTTCATCAACCACTCAACCACAACCAAAACCAAGTCTTCCTTATCCCTCACGATTGAGAAAAGAAAAGCTTAAGAACAAGGATGATATCCAAGTTTCTAACTTTTTGAGGATGTTCAAGCAACTTAACATCAATATCTCCTTTGCGGAAGCTTTAGCCAATATGCCTAAGTTTGCTAAGATGATTAAGGACTTGCTTTCTAACAAGGAAAGATTGGTGGATTTTCCTAATGCCTCTTTGAATGAAAATTGCTCCGCGGTTTTGCTTAAGAAGTTGCCTAATAAGCTTGGAGATCCGGGGAGGTTTTTGATTCCTTACAATTTCCCGGGGGTGGAAAATTGTATGGCTTTAGCGGATTTAGGAGCAAGCATAAACCTCATGCCATTATCGGTTTGGAAGAAACTTTCACTTCCCGAGCTTACTCCTACTAAGATGACTCTTGAGTTGGCCAACCGTACTATAGCTTATCCGGTGGGAATTGCGGAGGATGTTTTTGTGGGAGTTGATAGATTTACATTTCTCGCGGATTTTGTGGTGGTTGATTATGATATGGATCCTAGAGTGCCTTTGATTGTTGGTAGGCCATTTTTGAGAACCGGTCGTACTTTAATCGATGTGGCGGAAGGAGAACTTACAATGCGGGTAGGAGATGAGAGAGTTGTGTTTAACATGGGGAAGTTGTCTAAAAAGTCTAATGAACCTGAAGCGGTAAAACATATTGATGTTGTGCATGAGGAGGAAACACAAAATGCTCTTCTTGATGAAGTTTGTGATGAGTACTTTTATGAAGCTTGCTCAAGTGGCGATTATGATTTACCTTATATTGAGACCATTGCTTCCATTACTTCATTTTTGGATTGTCATGAACATCAAGAGCTAAACCTTAGTGAAATCCCATATGACACTCAATTTTTCCACCATGATAACCATGTTCATGAGGACTTTAGTGATGGAGAATCTTTTCTTTGTGAGTCACCAACATATGATGATTATAGTGATGATGAGCTTTCTACTTGTGACTCTCCATTTGTTTATGATCATACTTCCTTTGGTTTTGAGGGATCACCAATCTTTGATAGACCTATCTATGATGTTTATGGTGATGAAGAGGTTTCTATAATGGATGAGAGTGATGAGTTTTTCGAGGTGGATATATCTTTTGAGTATACTCTTGGTTACCTTGATGAGGAGGGGGACATACTCTATTTAGAATCTCTATTGAATGAAGATCCTTTACCTTTTTCCTTGCCCACCTCAACCTTTCAAAGTGATAAAGGAAAACACGTTATGAGGGTTCCTTACAAGAGCTTGTTGTTACCTATGCCTTCACAACCTTTCTCTCACCATGTGAACTACAAAGGAGATCTTCTAAGGCAACCAACACTTGTTGTTTTCCCATCAAGGAATGGATTTTTGATCCTGGCATAGAGCTTGCTAAACCATCTCAGTATCCGCCTGATGCAACAAAAGGAAACCTTGTGCAAGATTTGAGAGCTTTACACTATCACCTTGGGAAACACATATGGGAAACCATTTTGGAGAATTACACCTATTTCTTTTCACCATTGCTTGGGAAGCTAGTTGTTGACTTGTGTTATAAGTGGGATGGTAATTATGTATTTGATCCTAGGGGATATTTATGGAGTTTTGATAAATGAAAACTTGTTTTACCTCATCATGGAGATTTTTTTTCTTAAAAAGGGCAAAAATTTTCTTCTCCATGATAGGTTTTAGACACTTTTAAGTGTGGGACGAGTCGAGCTAGAGACTCATTAACTCAAGCATCGTATAACTAGGTTTAGAGTGTTGTAGGTTAGAAATAAGGTATAGACTTGGAGATAAGTGTAGGGGAGACCTTCTTTTGTCTTCATGATTGTTTGTAGGGTTGCTCACTCATTTCATGCTTTAGAGCTTATGGAGGAGGCCCTTGTATCCGGTTCACTTCGTTACTATAGTGATTTTTCATTGACACATTGTGCTTAAACATGATTTCACTAATAGTTGTCCTTTCCTTAACTTGGGTTAAGCAAAGTCTATTCATTGTCATAAGTGTAGGGAAGTTTTTATACTTCCATGCTCTTAAACATTGAGGACAATGTTTAGCTTAAGTGTAGGGGGGTCTTCTATCGAAGTGACCTTACCTAGAACTTGTCATTGTCTTGCATGATAATATGGAAAATTGGATTTTCAAACATTTTTCAAATTTTTGATCTACTTTGGCCACCAAAAATATGCATTCATAATTTTTGCATCAATCATTTTTCATTTGCATAACACATTTGCATTGTATATATTCTCCTTTTATTTTTCATCAAAAAGTGGAAAAAGGAAAAAATATATAATTAAAACATGGTTTTAACAAGTTTAGACTTCTTTGACATATTAGGCCCGCCATGGATATTTTGACTCAACCCGAGTTTGCTTATCTTAGCACTCTCTAGCTAGTATCCTTAACCATTTAGTCCTTCATTGGTCTATTAGGCTAAGCATCCACCAATCTCATTATTTGAGATTTTAAATTTGTGGAGAATAGGAAATGATAGAGTTGAAGAAAGTATAAAAGGGCTAGATAAACTTCATGATAATTACTTGTGGCTAAACCATTCTATTCTTAACCTCTATTTTCTTCGCATGTATATATTGTTAATAAATAATCAAGAACGGTTTTAATTGGTTTGTAATCTCTTATGCATTTTTGTCTAATCATTCATGGTTGGTATGAGTACGTCTTAAGATTCTAAGTTAGAACGTTTTATGTGTATTAGACTTATGTCATGCTCAATATTTAGCGGGTGTTTTTCCTTTTATTCTTTTCAAATTTCTTTGTGAGGAATAAAGAAAAATAAGAGCGGCTTATAAAAATATGAGTGGCTAGAAAAAAAGAAAAAGAAAAAAAAATAAAAAAAATAATACAAGACTCCCAAGAGGGGAAGTGTGGTGTTAATTATAGTGACTATTGAGTTCCAATATTACCTTGACGGGTTGCGGGGATTCAATAGATTGCTCCAATCCAGTATTGCCTTGACGGGTTGCGGGATTGAAGATCCAAAGTCTCAAAAAGATGGCGGATGTAAATTATTGCGTGAGTTTTATTTTTCTTTCCTTAGCGAGTGTGTAGCTACTTATGAAAGCATGACATGAGGATCTTACACATAAGGCGAATGACTTATTACTCTTGACACGGACTTGTATTAATTGTGAGCGGTTTTTCAAGTAATGGATGAGAGGATTACTTAGGATTAAAACCGTGCTTCCTTATTTTTGGATTTTACACTTCTTATATTTCACACTTGAATAAATGACAAATTTTCCCACAAGCAATTTGCTCAAATAATAACCGGTTCCACATTTAATTGTCATGAATAAGTTGATGCACTTTTTACTTGTGAATGCAATGATCCCATTTTTAAGCTTGGTATGGGGAAAGTGAAACTTGAGGGTGATAAGTGTCCATGGTACCCAAGCCCTAATCAAAGTCATTGAATTCTTTATGAGTTATTTCCATCAAAACCATTTCAAGAAAAATCAAAAAGATATAGATAGAATTGTATTTTGTTCATTGCATTGTTAAAAGTCAAAATCATGCATCATGTAGTTTAGAGTAGTGTAGATGCATTCCATATGGCCAAGGTGGGTTAATTATGAGGAGAATGTAAATTTGAGCTTTAAAATATATAGAACTGCATGAGGACATGACAATGTTCAAGTGTAGGGGATTTGATATGAGCAAAAACTCATATTAATTTATCAACAAATAACCCTAAAACATGAAGCAAAATACCAATTTATCTTGCAAAAACAGTGTTATGTGGTATGTTTGTGTTTGTGTACACTTGTGTAGGTAAAAGGATACATTTTCAAGCAAACAATGGATAATCAAGCTTAAATTGATGAAAAAGACAAAGAAGGATCAAAAGTGACAAGACTTTGAAGTACAAGGATCTATCTTGACAAACTGCCAAAGATGAAGGACCAAAGTGTAAATATTGTAAAAAGTCAAGATCATAGTCAAATTTGGTCAACTATCAAGTCAACTTAGTCAAAGGACCAATTCTGCTCAAGAATGAAGTTTGAAGGACTAAAAGTGCCAAAGAAATGAAGTTACAAGCCTTTAAGTGCAACCTGCCAAAGTCTAGGGGCTAAATCTGCCAATCTTGGAAATTAATACAAGTTCAATCCATGTGATACAATTTCAACCAATGAGAAGCAAGCAAAATGGGCACAAGGATTGCCAAATCACAAGCATTAATTTCCCACTCAGCCGCCTTCATTAATGACAAAATCTGAACAGTGCAATCCGTGTGCACTTGTTTCAGCCATTCAGAGCTTGACACGTGTCAGTTTCAAACGGCCAAAAATTCCCAAGATCGTTCTTGAGCTACAATGGATTTCATGGAAAGTCATAAACATCAAAAGCGCTTATTTTTTAGAGACGAACACAATGGTCATCACCAATTAACATCAAATCAACTCAATCAAAAAGCCCCAATTCATGTTCATACTTGCAAAATGAACTTAGCAGAATTATGCCACGTGGAGTGCTGGGATTGGTCTCAACACGTCACCAACCCCAACAAACTTCCTTCTCAAGTCTATAAATAGCTTGTTTTAGCTTCATTTGAAGAGAAGTAGTTGTAAGTGTGAAAAACACACACATTTACATTTTCTCTCATCTTTTTCCTTTCTTAGCTTAACTACTCAAGAGTTTGACACACTCTTGAGTTAGTTAGTTAGTTAGCATCCTTTTAACCACTTTGTAACTGAATTCCATCAATAAAAATTCAAATTCTTCATTTCCCGCCAAATTCTATCTTCATCATTACTGTTCATACCTGCTTTCCATTGATACTTGTGTTGCTGTTTGAAGTTTGTTATGATCATCCATTGATCATAACTAACTTTGGAGTGAAGATAGTAGCTGTTTGTTGATTTCAGTACAAATCCATAGCTTATGAGATGAATTCATGCCATGATGTTGATTCTTGTTGATTTGTAGCAGTTGTTGATTGTAGATTGTTGATCTAGTGCTAAGGTGGTGGTTAGCACTAGAATAGAGAGTACAGCACTCCTCTACTTCCCAATGGTATCTTCAAAAGGTTCTAAATGTTTCTGAGTTTTGGTTCCACTCAAATTATGAATTGCATGCTCTATTTCATAGCTTAAATCTTGATGACTGCATGATCAAATCTGTTTAGCTTGGTTGTAGATTGATTGTGGACTTGTTTATAGCCTAGTTTTTGCTTATCTGCTTATTGATTTGATAATTGTTTTAGTGATAGCTTATTTCAGTAACTTTAGCCTTACTTCCTTATTTGAGGTCTAGTATTGTTCATTGCTTGCAAAAAGTTCCTTTACATTTCTTTTTGATCACTGAATTCAGTTTGTTACATCTTTTCACTCAGCTTAAACTAGAACTCATAAAGTCTTTGAAAATTTTCATAAAAGACTGATAAAGGAGTGTTTGGGTTTACACAAGTTTTGATTTTCAAGTGTTGGATTTTGATAAGTAAATGTTCATTTTCAGTCATTAGGTGATAAAAAGTCATATTGAGTAATTTTCAAGTCAAATATCAGTTCAAAAAGGCAATTGGCAAGAAAAAGGATTGTGTCAGTTTCCATTCAGTTTTTGCTAAAAAGTTGTCATTTTCATTTAGCTGGCATTTGCTTGTTTGTTGACGAAATCTTGCCAAACCAGTTCTCAATTGTAGTTCAATATATGAAGTTTCATAGTCTATAAGCACTTGATACAGTTTCCATTAAGCTAGGAGAAATAAGCAAATATCTGATCACTTGAGGAAAGGCATGTTTCTGTAAATGAAAACTGGATTTTCATATCTCTTGATTCTATTCATTAACCTAGCAATTTTCTTACACAAATCCATTTAGTAGATGTTGTTGGTTGATTTTTGAGAAATTCAGCTTTTTGAAAAAATACTTGGTCAACGCTTGGTCAACATAAGCCATTTTCAGCTTATTTCAATTTCCCAGCTTATTACTTGATGAAATTTGATATGACTTTATTTCCCGTTCATCATTTGAGCTCATTAATCAGCTTAAGCATAAAAATCCAATTGTGCATGTTCAGATTGTCCTAGAGCTTATTTTGAGCTTATTGAGAAGTGCTTATTTGCTTATTTTACACTTTCAGCCAGATTCCTTTTACAGTCCTAGCTTATTTTCAATTTTAAGTGTTTTGCAATTGGTTTGAATGATTTTGGTCCAGTAATAAGCTAAAACGAGCTTATTTGTTTGAGTAACCCGTTTTTGGCTTAAATACTTTCAGAAATTGCATTATAGTCCCTAGTGTATCAAACAGTTTCTAATCCTAGCTAAACTTGCAATTTTTTAGGGTTTGCACAAATTAAGTCCTTTCAGTTTGAAAAATGGTTGATTTCAGTTAGCAAGTTTTGTAATTTGTTACTATTTGGTTAGTTTGTTACATAGTTTTCATATTTAATCCTTATAGTTTGCAGTTTTACACTTCTAGTCCTTATACTTGTTAGAATTTACATTTTAAGCATTTAATTTTCATAGAATTTACATTTTCAGTCCTTTTAGTTTTAAAATTTACATTTTGATTTTTACTTGAATAAAAACTTGGTAACTGCACGATGTTTAACATTTAAGTAGGTAATATTTTTTAGTTTTGCAAGGCTTGTTTGAACTAGCAAATAGAATATCCAAAAAAGATTAACAACCAAAAACAGTTAAAAACCCGATATTGATTAGACTTTCAATTAGCAAGAACTGAGAAAAACGAACTGCAATATACACAATTTCAGGTTGTTAGTGTTTGTGTTTTGAGCTTTGTGCGCTTATTTGTCAGTCTCATAAGCCAACTAGCTTATTGAGACTAATCTGCCAAAAACAAGGTTGAGTTAACCAACTGGTTAGCTCAATTCACTGCTCTTAACCTTAGGACCTCATCTAAAATAGTTCAAAACAAGCTTATAACCATCTCATAATCATTCGCTGAAAGTTTGGTAAAAGTTGGTACGCGTTGACTTTGTTGACTAAGCCCAAAAGTGATTATTGGTTTGAACTAGCTTATTGGTACATGCAACAACTTGGTTTTTATTATAGGTGTCACTTTTCTCAGCTTATTATCAATTCTGGATGGTTTCAGCTTATTTGGTTAGGGTTTTGATAGAAAACCAACTTATTTGGCTTTTTCAGTTTGCTTATTGGCTTCTACAGCTTATTTCACTTGGCTTTTTGGGATTTTTCTTGTTGATTATTCTTAGCTAAGCTATTTGTGAGCTTTTGCAAAAAGAATCAGCTTTTGAAACCCCCTAGAACTCAAACCCGACTATTTTGTCTTTTAGTGAAAAAGTTAATTTCAAGTTTCTAGCTTATTACTTGGTCTTTTTCAGAATTTCTTTTTGCAAAAAGGTTTAAAATCTCATAAGAAGGTTGTGTGTTTAAGCAGAGCTTATGGCATTTAGCTTATTGCTTAATGGGCTTATTGGCCCATTAAGTATAAGCTTATTCACTTTTAAGCTGTGATAAGCACATTTTCAGCTTTTGGGCCTTTAGACTTTTGTGTTTAAAATCAAATTTTGAGTTGTACTGGGCTTTTTGAGCTTTTTGGACACTTTCAGTTATTAGGCTGAAAAGCCCATTGGATTTGGACTGTTTTGTTTTTAGCCCATTTGGGGGCCTAATAGGGGTATTTTGGTAACTTCAATTTCATTTCCTGATTAATTAGATTAATATAAACTTGTTTGCAAGTTTCTAGAATTTTTTATAATTTTTTGATTTTTAATATTATTTTAATATTTAATTTTAGTTTTTTATTATTTTTAATAGATTTAATAGGTTTTAAATTTTGGAAAAATACCTTTTAGTTTTATTTAGTTATTTTTGAGGTTTACAAGTAGAAAAAACTTTTTTTGGGCTTTTTATTAATTTATTTGATTTTTAGGGCTTTAATTAGCATTAAAAATTAAATATTAATTAATTAAATGGTTTGTTTTGATCATTTTTAAACTTTAGTTTGATTTTTAGAAATTTTTGGTAATTTTTTGGGATTTTTTAGAGCAAATTTTTGTTTTGTCACTTTTTACGGTTTTACGTTTTTTACGTCTTAGCTTAATTTTAACGTATCCGTCATTTTATTTTCTTCCCCTTTTCTCTCTGTCAATATTAATCCAAAAGCAACAAGTTTTTAACAACACAATCAACCTCCTTGGGAAACTAACTTTTTACTCTAAGGGTCATTAGTGTACAATTTTTGTGCATTTAATACTTACCGCTTTTACGCTTTGTTTTCCTAAACCAGTGTAAAAATACCACAATCATTTGGCGCCACTGCCGGGGAGGTGTATTGTGATTAATTTGGATATTTTGTTTTTAATATTATCCATAAATAGTAACTATGTTAAATAGAACTCTATTAACACGTATTATCGGGTTTTCGTTTTCTTTGTGAATATTATTACTATATTGTATACGTATCACCATAAAATCACAATATCTCCAAAAGTGTGAAAACACAACCTTAATTAGGATTTCATCACTCAATTATTGTATTCGAATCTCAAACCAAAAGAAAAAGGCAAAAAATAGATAAATACTTTCTTTTAGCTCGATTTTGAAAAATACGAACTATACGGTGAATAGATAGGCAACGTGCTATAAAAGGCCGTTAAAGGGAAGCTAGGTACTTAAGTGCTTCGCGCCACCTCATTCCCCCCGTTCACTTGTGAGTATTTGATTTTGAAAGCTAATCGAGGGTTTTGCCGCCCAAAGTATTATCTACGTACTATATATATTTTCTTGGTTTCAAAGATTAAAACCTCTTAAACGTTTTGGTGTTCCACCAACGTTCTAAAGTCATCAAAGGCGTTCACTCCACGTGATCATTTTCATTCTTTGAGGCTCCTTTAATCGAGGGATTGATTCGAGGAGAGATTGGTAGATTTGAGTCTACGTAATACACAAAAAAATCCAAAAAAATTAAAAACAATCAAAAACACAAAAAACATTGAAAATTCAAAAAACCCCAATATAATCTTCTTTGCTCACCCCCACGTTCTACGTTACGTTTATGCAAACCCGCTCTAAAGCAAAACGTTCTTGTAAACGTCGTCAAAAGGAAGGAAACCAAGATCCTTTAACTGAAGAAGAAACTCCAATTTTCGAACCCGTTGTAGAACCAATAGTCACCATGGCTAATCGTACTATGATTGAGTTGCTTCAATCACCCACCGATGGTTTTGGAGAAGCTATTGTTATTCCCGCCATCATTGTGGAGAATTTTGAGATCAAGACGGGTTTAATGTCGATGCTACAAGCTAACAAATTTCGCGGACATGAAAAGGATAACCCACATTATCACATACAAAATTTAAATCATCTCACCGCTACAAGCAAGTTTAAGGATGTTTCACACGACGCCATTAAGATGATGATTGTTCCATACTCTTTAGATGCACCCGCCAAAATTTGGCTCAAGAAAGAACCTCCAAATTCGATATTGACATAAGGTGATCTCGTGTCTAAATTTGTGAACCAGTTTTTCCCACCATCTAAGACGACACATTTGAAAAATGAAATTTCAAGGTTTACGCAAAGACTTAATGAAATTTTTTCTATGGCATGGGAACGATTTAAGGAAATGTTACATGAATTTCCATACCATGATTTTTCCGAATTGCATCAAATTGATACGTTTTATAATGGGCTTAACGATCATGAACGAGATTATTTGAATGCCACCGTAGATGGTAACTTTTTGTGTAAAACGACCGATGAAACTTAAAATATGATTGAGAATAGATCTAAGGTTTATAACGCTCGTAACACACCGAGTGTTGCCACTATGGGTTCTTCATCGTCTCGTAACATGAATGCCTTACAAGATGAAGCAAATGAGGAGAATCGTTTTTTTGATAGATTTTCATCTCTTATGACTCATTGGAAAGCAAAAGATGCTTTATGTTCCGCATCGATTACAGCAATTGAGAAGAGTTGTATATCTTGTGGAGGAGCTCAAGATTTTTCCGAGTGCATTACCGCCGGTGGTAAGACTTCGAGTGCTTATGTAGCCACGGGAACTTACAACCAAAACGACCAAGGTTCCCGCCCAAATCAAGCTCCTCAAAATCAAAATGCTAATAATTATCGAAACAACAACCAAGGAGGTGGTTATCAAGGAAATCAACGTAACTATAACAAGGGTAATTACCAAAGTGGGAACAATAGGCAATTGCAAAATCAAAGTCAAAACCGTAATTTTTAAAATATAACTCAAGGTTTTAAAAATGCTCACCCTAAAAATCTTCAAGGTGAGTTTTTAGATTATGCTAAGTAATATTATTTTTTTAGTATATCGTTTTATCCTCGACTCGATTCGAATTGATCAACAACTTTAATAATGAGATTAATTTTTCTTGGTTAATAGTAATTGTTTGGTAATCTATGTCTATTAAACTAAAATGGGTAAAAATATGTAGGCTAAGGAATATATAAAAATAAAAGCGCAAATAGGTCAAATAAAATTAATCTAAAATGCAAAATAAAATTAAACTACAAATTTAGATCTAGATGCAACAAAACTAAATTATAACTAAATATATTAATAATTCTAAATGCAAAATTAATATAGATGCAAGTACGTAATAACAAGTAATAGTGACAAAAAAATCACAAAGATAAACTAAAAAATAAAGCGTAAAGCTTTAATCTTTTAATCTTATTAATCTTTTTAGATGATAAAGCTAGAAGCTTTATATACTGACACGCTTAATAATCACAAAAAGGTGTAAACTTTATGCTAATAATAAGCTTATCTAAATGAAATCTAATTTTTAAACTTTTAAATCTATATTTTAAAACAATAATAATATCTAAAACTAATTAAATCAATTTTTATGAAAAATATAATTTTTTTAAAAACAATTTAAACTTTATTACTCTAATTAATTAAAATAAAGCGATTTAAGCTATAAAAATAAAAAGGAGAAAATTATGGTACCCGTAGTCCGAAGATAACGCTCTAAAACAAAATCAACAAAATCAACAACACATGGCCCGTAAAGTACACGACCAACCAAATCAAACTCGAACCAAATTAATCAACCATATAAAACTCGAACCAAATTAATCAACCATAAGCTCTCTACCAAACTTGATGAATCGATTCGCCAATATCATAAAACACAAGAGGTTAGAACAATAATAAGCAACTATTAATATTATATAAAGAGATTCAAATAAAACTAATAGATCTAGAATATTTTTTATGTTTTATAAAAATATATTAATTTTTAAGCTTAAAACTTATAGATCTAAATTAATTAATATAAAAAACTAATAGATTTAACTATTTTTTTTTTGTTTTATGAAAGTATTTTAATTTTTAAAACTTAAAACTAATCGATCTAAAAAAACTAATAGATATAAACTAAAAGTACTTAATTAAAAAGCTAGCTTATAAATAAGTTGTAAGCATAAACTTAGAACTTTTGAGATTTAAAAAGCTAAAAAGCTAATTAAATAAATCCTCCAACAATAAGCTAGATCTAGGAATATAAGGCAACAATAAGCTTGAAATAATATGACTTATTCCAAGCTTTTATATAAATCTTAACTTATTTGGAAAAGTTATAAATACTAATCCCAAAATAATAAGATAGATTATTAAAAGTAAAAAGATAAAGAAAGGTAGAATGAGAATAAGCTAAGAGAAAACGCTAAAACTTGACTTTTATTAATATTAAAAGAGCTTAATAATAAGCTTTGTACAAAGTTGAAAGGAAATACATTTAAAAAACAAGAAATAAAATTGACATTATTTTGTTACCTAAAATCTACATACAAAATAAAGAAAAATGAGGTGCTATTTATAGTTGAAGTGAAGATGCTTGGGGTAGATTAGTCTTTTTAGGCTTATAATCACCTTCTCTTCTTTAACTTGAGGGCATCTTGGTCATTTGGTAGGTGATGATGTGTTTCCACCAATAGGATGAAATATACTTTTAGATAGACCAATGGGAGCACTTCACATAGACCACCATATTCACCTTTCATTATTCTTTTATCCAAGGGCTCTTGATTAATCTACTTTAACCAACTCCACCATCTTTAATCTTCTAGTAACATGCACGTAATTACTCACAAAATAAACACACATGCTATTTTTTTTCTTTTTAATATTGTTGTGTTAGTTTAAAAATAGATAAAAATAAATAAAAATAAAACTACTAAAACTAAAAATATTTAAAAATCAAAATAAATTATTTCAATTCTAATCTAACTGTTATAAAATAAAAAACTTTTATTTTTGTTATTTTTTATTAATTTACGAAAATATATTTTTATTTATTATTTATTTATTGAAAACTATTTATTTAATTTAAAAACTAATTAAACTTAGAAAAATTCATAGAGAACAACCGTGAGGACTTATGATGCGAGGTCGGGACCGTTGGCTTCGTAATTTTGTACTCTTCCATGTGGTTTATTAGTGGATGACTTTGGAGAATGGAAAAAATGGTCCTTGTTGTAAAATCTTCATCAAATCTTTATCCTTAGCCCTTAAAACTACATTCTTTTGGCACTTTTGGTCCATTGACTTTTATCTTTGACCTTTTTCTTTGATGAATGTCTGTGAAATCTCATGTGTTTCGTCATTTATGATCTTTTGTACTTATTTCACACAAAAACACAAAACCACGCATAATTCCGACTTTACGATATTAAATACACGTTTTGGTTTGACTTTTCCTTGTTTTAAGTGGTAAAAGGATAAGTTTACACACTTATTAAATCCCATACACTTGACCATTGCAATGTCCCCATGCAATGCACAATTTTAAAGCACAATTTTACATTTTTCATCATAATTAACCCATCTCGGCCTTTATTATGATATACTACTACTACTACTACAATAAAAGAAACTTAAAACGATATAAGGATTAAAACAATATTCAAAAGATATAACAATTTCCATTTTACTCATTTATTTAAAATTGTTTGATGGAAGAAACTTGTAAAGAAATCTAAGACTTAAATTAGGGCTTTTGGTGTAATGAATATTTATCACCCTCAAGTTTCACGTTCCTCATACCAAGCATAAAAACGAGATCATTGTAATTACAAGCTAGTAAAGCTAACACTTACTCATGTGGTTTACACTTAGACCCCCTTATTCCTACGGTGTATCTCTTGTATTTTATTTTTGTCTTGAATGATCACGAGGATGCATTTTTGACTTATTTTGATAATTTATTAAGGCCGAAAATAAAGTAGTACGATTTAATCAATAGTTAGCTAAAGGACAAAATCATTTAAAACGACTTCTCGAAATCTCATAAAGTTCATATCTTGGCATAACTTGTTTCACTATTTGAGACCTTTCTCGGATCGATATATGGCATTGACTTTAAACTTCAAATCTTGAGAGACGTTCTTGAAATTATGGTATTCTCTTCATTTTGGTATACATCTTCATTTGGAGTGAGAGATACTTCAAACGTTGACCACGACTTCTTCATTTATCCTTGTCTTTATTTAGGATTTTGATATACAACGATCCGCCTCCTTTTCGGACTTGGATCTATTTATCCTCATACCTTGTTAGGGTCTTCTTGGATAGACTTCTCCATGATCTTTAGGGGAGTTTTTGCTTCTCGTCGTATGTCTTGATCCTTCATATTGATTTGGATTAATGATCTTCGCATCATCTTAGGATCTTTAGCAAAAAAAGTGAATCCTCATGCCTTGTGAGGGCCTTTTTGGACTCGGATATCCTCATGCCTTGTTAGGGCCTTTTTCGATACGCCAATCTTCGCGTCCTGCTTCAATAAGTTATGCCTTGGCTATGAACTCTAATTAATCCCAAGCAACTTGTAAACGATTTTGGGCTAGAAGCTAAGTAACTTTTCAAATCGTACGATCTTATTTATTGCAATTATTTATTGACAAGTGATGGGAGAAAAAACTTATAATTAACTCACATAAGTTCATGAAAGAATACAAAACTTATATTTGACTCTATCATTTCTCGTTCTCCACAAATTAAAATCTAAAGGAATGAGACTCGTGGATGCTTAGCCTAATAAACCAATTAAGGTCCATATGGTTAAGGATACTAGCTAGAGTAAACTTGGATAAGTAAACTCAGGTTGAGTCAAAATATTCACAACGGACTTAATATATCAAAGACGTCTAAACTTGTTAAAACCATTTTATTTATTTATTTATTTATCTTTATTTTTTGACTTTATTATGAAATATATACTTATGTAATAAGTTTCTAACACTTATCCTTTTACCACTTAAAACAATGAAAAACGAGACCAAAACGTGTATTTAATATCGTAAATGTCGGAATTATGCGTGGTTTGTGTTTTTGTTGTGAAATAGGTACAAAAGATCAAAAGGAAAGAAAACACGGGATTTCACGGTCATTTATCGAAGAAAAAGTCAAAGATAAATTCAAAGGACCAAAACGTGCCAAAAGAATGAAGTTTGGAGGGCTAAAGATGAAGATTTAATTAGGATTTTACAAAAGGACCATTTTTTCCAATCTCCAAAGTCATCCGCTAGTAAACCACATTGAAGAGCACAAAATTATGAAGCCAACGGTCCCTACCTCGCATCGTAACTCCTCACGGTTTGTTCTCTTTGAATTTTTTAAGTTTAATTAGTTTTTAAATTAAATAAATAGTTTTTAATAAATAAATAACAAATAAAAATATATTTTCATAAATTAATAAAAATAATTAAAATAAAAGTTTTTATTTTATAATAGTTAGTTTAGTATTGAAATAATTAATTTTGATTTTTAAATATTTTTACTTTTAGTAGTTTTATTTTTATTTATTTTTATATATTTTTAAACTAACACAAAAATATTAAAAAGTATAAAAAAATAGCATGTGTGTTTCTTTTGTAAGTAATTAGGTGCATGTTTCTAGAAGATCAAAGATGGTAGAGTTGGTTAAAATAGATTAATCAAAAGGTCTTGGATAAAAGAATAATGAAAGGTGAAGATGGTGATCCATGTGAAGTGCTCTCATTGGTCTATCTAAAAGTATATTTTATACTATTTGTGGAAACATCATCACCTACCAAATGACCAAGATGCTCTCAAGTTAAAGAGAGAAGGTGATTAAAAGACTAAAAAGACTAATCTACCCCAAGCACCTTGGCTTCAACTATAAATAACACCTCATTTTTCTTCATTTTGTGTGTAGATTTTAGGTACTTAAATAATGTCAATTTTATTTCTTGTTTTTTAAAGGACCCCTTTCAACTTTGTACTAACTTATCATTAAGCACTTTCATATTAATAAAAGTTTATGTTTTAGCTTATTTTCATTCTACCTTTCTTCATCTTTTCTTATAATCTAACTTATTATTTAGGATAAGTTTTTATAACTTCTTCCTAATAAGTTAGATTTATATATAAGTTTGAAATAATTCATTTTATTTCAAGCTTATTGTTGCCTTATTTTCATAAGTCTAGCTTATTGTTGGAGTATTTATTTAATTATCTTTTTAGCTTTTTAAATCTCATATGTTCTAAGCTTAGGCTTACAACTTATTTATAAGCTAGCTTTATAATTAAGTACTTTTAGTTTATATCTATTAGTTTTTTTTAGATCTTTTAGTTTTAAGTTTTAAAATTTAAAATACTTTTATAAAACAAAAAAATAGTTAAATCTATTAGTTTTTAATACTAATTAGTTTAGATCTATAAGTTTTAAGTTTAAGAATTATAATATTGTTATAAAACATTAAAAAATAATCTAGATCTATTAGTTTTGTTCGAATCTCTTTATATAATATTAATAGTTGCTTATTATTCTAACCTCTTGTAATTTTTTGTGATCTTAGCGAATCGATTTATCATGTTTGGTAAAGAGCTTATGGTTTAATAAATTTGGTTCGAGTTTGATTTGGTTGGCCATGTACTTTACGGGCCGGGTTACACTTAGCTTAAGTTTGATTTGGTTGGCCGTATACTTTATGGGCCGAATTTTGTTGCTTTTGGAAGGCCGTGTACTTTACGGGCCATGTGTTGTTGCTTATGATTGATTTTGTTTAGAGCGTTTTCTACGGACTACGGGTACCAAAGTTCTCTCATTCTTATTTTTCTAGCTTAATCGCTTTAGTTTAATTAATTAGATCGTTATAGTTTAAATTGTTTTTAAAAAGTTATATTTTTCATAAAAACCAGTTTAATTAGTTTTAGTCATTATTTTTATCTGTGTTAAAATATAGATTTAAAAGTTTAGAAATTAGATTTCATTTAGATAAGCTCATTATTAGTAAAAAGTTTACACATTTTTGTGATTATTAAGCTTATTAGTATATAAAGCTTGTAGCTTTATAATCTAAAAAGATTAATAAGCTTAAAAGGTTGAAGCTTTATGCTTTATTTTTAAGTTTATCTTTGTGATTTCATTTTTTTGTCACTTTTATTTGCTATTTCGTGCTTGTATTTAGATTAATTTCGCGTTTAGATTTATTTTTAATTATAGTTTATTTTTGTTGCATCTAGATCTAAATTTGTAGTTTAATTTTACATTACATTTTAGAATAATTTTATGTGAATTAATTGCGCTTTTATTTTTATATATTCCTTAGCATACATATTTTCCCCATTTTTTTAGCTTAAATAGACATAGATTACCAAACTATTATTATTAACCAAAAACAAATAAATCTTGTGTTAAGTTGTGAATCAATTCGAGTCGAGGAGAAAAACGATATATTAAAAATACTATAAAATTATGTTATTAAAATGGCGTCGCTGCCGCTTCGATCTCGTTACGATTGACGATTTTTCGTGAGACGATTTGGATTTTGGGATCCGTTCACTTCTAACGTTATTTTTCTTGTTAAAAAATCAAAAACATAATAAGCATCTATTATTATTTAGCTAAACTTTTGTCTTTGAAATATTTGTTTTCTTTGGTTATTAAATTTGAAATTCATTGTGGCTATAGGGTGTCTAGTTATGATATCTCGGCGACTAAGTTGTGATTATGTAGATTTTAGGTAGCTAAATAATGTCAATTTTAATTCTTGTTTTTTAAATGTATTTCCTTTCAAGTCTTGTACCAAGCTTTTCTATAAGCTTTTTCATATTTATAAAATTAAAGTTTTAGCTTATTTTCTTAGCTTATTCTCATTCTTCCTTTCTTTTTATTTTCTTTATAATTTATCTTATTATTTGGGATTAGTTTTTATAACTTTTTCCAAAATAGTTAGATTTATATAAAAGCTTATTTCATGCTTATTGTCGTCTTATTTTCCTAGATCTAGCTTATTGTTGGAGGATTTATTTAATTACCTTTTTATCTTTTTAAATCTCATATGTTCTAAGCTTAGGCTTACAACTTATTTATAAGCTAATAGTACTTCTATATTATTTAGTTTACATCTTTAAATATTTGCAAGTAGTTAATTAATCTAGCTTAAATTTATTTCTATCTTTAGATTTACTTTTTAATATTGTAGATCTATTAGTTTATAGTTTAAAAGTAAAAGTATTTTCATAAAATAGTTTGGATCTATTAGGGTTTTAAATAAATTAAGTAGATCTATAATTTTTAGCTTTAAAATTCAAAGTACTTTTATAAAATAAAAAAAAAATTCTAGATCTATTAGTTTTGTTTAGATCTCTTTAATTAATATCAATAGATGCTTATTATTCCTAACCTCTTTTCTTCTTCTGATCTCGGCGAATCGATTTATCACTTCTGAAGAGAAGCTTATGGTTTGATTAATTTGGTTCGAGTTTGATTTGGTTGGCCGTGTACTTTACGGGCCGTATCTTGTTGCTTTTGGGAGGCCGTGTACTTTACAGGCCATATGTTGTTACTTATGATTGATTTTGTTTAGAGCGTTTTCAACGGATCACGGGTACCAAAGTTCTCTCCTTTTTATTTTTCTAGCATAATCGCTTTATTTTAATTAATTAGATCGTTATAGTTTAAATTGTTTTTAAAAAATTATATTTTTCATAAAAATCAGTTTAATTAGTTTTAGATATTATTATTGTTTTAAAATATAGATTTAAAGGTTTAAAAATTAGATTTCATTTAGGTAAGTTTATTATTAGTATAAAGTTTACACCTTTTTGTGATTATTAAGCTTGTTAGTATATAAAGCTTCTAGCTTTATCATCTAAAAAGATTAATAAGCTTAAAAGCTTGAAGCTTTATGCTTTATTTTTAAGTTTATCTTTGTGATTTCATTTTTTGTCACTTTTATTTGCTATTACGTGCTCGCATTTAGATTAATTTTGTATTTAAATTTATTATTATTTTTAATTATAGTTTATTTTTGTTGCATCTAGATCTAAATTTGTAGTTTAATTTTACATTGCATTTTAGAGTAATTTTACATGAATTAGTTGCGCTTTTACTTTTATATATTCCTTAGCCTAAATAATTTTCCCTATTTTAGTTTAAATAGACACAGATTACCAAGCAAGCTATTATTAACCAAAAACAAATGAAGTCTTAACGATAAAATTGGATTTCAATTCGAGTCGATTCGAGGAGAAACGAACGATATACTAAAAAAATGATATATTAAATTGGCGCCGCTGCCGCTTCGCTCGTTACGATTGACGATTTTTCGTGAGAAGCTTTGGATTTTGGGATCCGTTCACTTTTGAACGTTATTTTTCTTGTTAAAAGCTCAAAAACATAAAAAAAATCAAAAAGATAAAAATACAAAAAAAAAACATCAAAAGCAAATTCTTTCCTAAGATTTGCACCAAAAAAGTTAAAAAATCCAAAAGTAATACTTTTCCTAAAGTATTACACCAAAAAAATTAAGTACTATTTTTATTTTTCTTATTTCGATTTCTTTCGTTTTTTTTTGTGAATATATATTTTTCTTAAAAAAATACAAAAAGATTTTTCTTTTACTATAGATATTACGTATAAGAACCTTAATACACAATATTTCCATAGGTATTGCTTGCAATACCCCGTATTTGGAGGCGTTCCGGTTCCTTATACGTGTATCGATCAAACAAAAATAAAGGCAAAAATAGATAAATACTTTCGTTAAGCAATCATTCAAAAAATACGAACTTTAAAGTGAATAGAAAGGCGACGTGCTATAAAAGGCCGTCTAAGGGAATATAGGTACTTAAGTGCTTCGCGCCACCTCATTCCCCCCGTTCACTTGTAAGTATTTTGAGAAGGAAGGCTCATCGAGGGTTTTACCGCCCAAGTAGTATTACATATATATTTTTTGTAGCTTTTTAATATTGAACCTCGAGAGAGATTATCCCTTTCCTCTCAAAGTCGACCGAGGTCTCCTACCTCATTCCTCGAGTTTAGTTGTATGCGCACTCGCGCGCGTGCACACATACCGAGTGGTGTACCAAATACTTCTAATTCTTCCAAAAAGAAGAAGAACAACAAAAAGACCGTCAATCAAGCCGATCCCGAGAATCGAGCTTTGAACAATACGATGGCAACGGATAATCGACCAATGATTGAGATTTTACAATCTCACGTTGAGGGAAATGATGATTCTATTGTGGTGCCCGCAATTGGAACAAATAATTTTGAAACTAAAACGGGTTTTATTCAAATGGTTTCCGCTACACCATTTTTGGGTCGTTCCCAAGATGACCCCCATGATCATATTAGGAGATTTATTCATTTGACTAATACGGTGAAATACAATGGGGTGACTCAAGAGGAAATATGTTTGTTGCTCTTTCCTTTTTCCCTCTAGGGACAAGCCCGAATTTGGCTTGATAAGGAACCACCTAAAAGTATTCTTACATGGGTGGATTTCAAGACCAAGTTTATTAACTAATTTTTCCCACCATCACGGACCACGGATTTAAGGAATGACATCATTACCTTTGAACAAAAATATGGGGAAACTTTTAGTGAGTCGTGGGATAGATTTAAGGAGCTTTTGAGAAAGTGTCCTCAACATGGTTTTACTAATGTTCATCAAATTAATAATTTTTACAATAGATTAACTTTGAATGACCAAGACTCACTAAATAGTGCTTCGGGAGGAAATATTTTGGTTAAATCAATGAATGATGCTTGGAATATAATTGAAAACAAGGCAAAAGTTCAAACCAAGAGTGTAAGGGCTACAATGGCTAGTGCTAGTGATAGTGAGACTAACAATCAAATTCAAGCACTTACTTCAATTGTGACAAAACTTGCCTTACACGTTCAAAACACACCTGTTACACACGTGAATACCATTAATGTGACTTGTGAAACATGTGGTGGGCCACATTCATATCTTAATTGTGATAAGGTTTATGACCCATCTCAACAAGAAGTGTATGCTTATAACACTAATGAGAGGGTGAATTTTAAACCAAATGTCGATGTGAAGGATTTATCTTATAAATCGACTAACTATTTGGCTCCCCCGGGTTTTGTAGCTCCACAAAGACCACCCCCACCCGCCCAAAATACCCAATACCAAAATACAACCAAGTTCCTCAAAGGAGTAATGTTCAAGGGAATTCAAAAGCAAGGGGTTTTAACCAAAATCAAGGGAATTTTCAAGGGAAAAACCAAGGGTTTAATAATAATCAACGCTTTAATAACCAAGGTTTTCATAATCAAGGCTTTCAAAATCCTAATCCATTTCAAAACCAAGGTTTTCAAAATCAAGGGTTTCGTAATTAATGTAAAACCCGCATGCTTTACCATGAATAGTACCCTTAATATCGTACGTACTAGATTAAAACTTTCCTTTTATAGTATGATTACGTTCACGTATAAGAATTTTACGTATTACGTACGTGTTAGAACACGGTAAGTATTTATTACGTACGAACACACAATAATTATATAAACAATAATTAATCACGAACATGCGATCATGAAATCATGAACGTAATTTAATCACGAGCTAATATTAATTACGTATATATATATTTATCACGAACACGAAAAAATTTATTAAGTCACGATCGATAACTAATTAGAACACGTAAAACACGAGAACACACGAGAACACACTAATATTTTAGACACGGAAAACATTCGGGTTACCCCTTGTGGGCCCCATTACCCACCAAATTAGGAAGGAAGAATGGGCCAAGCCCATTTTAATTTTTACTAAAACATAAAATTAGGAAAGATTTTGGTCATTTTCACATTACAGGAAAAATAACAAAAACCCAAAAAGTTTTCTTCCTTCTTCCTTTTGTCCTCTATGGCCGCCACCTACAATCACCATGGAGGGGTGATTCGGTTTGATTTTAACCTTGGAATTATTACAAGCATTCGTGTGTGTTCATCCTTGATCGATCCACGTATTCGGTATAACCTTTTAATCATTTTCTTTTATGTTTTGATTTAATAAATTACATAAGATCATGATGTTTTTAAAAACTAATTAAAAACATTTATAAAACATTTCTATGATTATGGGGTAAATCAAAATAAGGGTTTTTAGGGGTGTTTGTTTGGCCGGCGCCTAAACCGAACCCCAAGGGGGTCTCGGTTTGGCTAATTGACCACCACCGAGACCATATGGTCCCGGTTTGGTGGTGTGAATCAAAGGGAACCCCGAAGTTGTTCGGGGTATGGTGTCGATTTCATGTCTGATTCATGGTTTCTAGTCAAGATCCGGTTCACGGTTTATGTTAAGATTATATTTTTTTTATAATCATATGTTTAGATTAAATTAATAAATATGACATGATTAATTTAATAAAACATGACTTAGGTTATATTTAATTATTAGATCATGAAATTATTAACCTAAGTATTTTATATTTTCTAGACTTATAATTAATTAATTATTTTAAAACCATGGTTATAATTGATTAATTAACATGACTTAGGTTATATTATTAATAAATAATAATACATGTTTTAACCTAAGTATTTAACTTTATTTAATTAAAAACATGATATATTTTAATTAAATACTTTTAACCTATAGTTTATTCAAATTACATGAAATAATTAATAAACTATACATTATATCATTATGACTTAGAAAATAATCAGAAAAACACTTAGGCTTATATACTTAGCTTATTTAACCAGCTTATATCTAATTATAGAAACTTTCTATTTTTAGAAACTTATTTAATTAAGGCAGCTAATCTATTTATGGAAACTTTCTCTTTTTAGAAACTTATTTAATTCAGGCAGTTAATCTATTTATGGAAACTTATTTAATTAAGGCAGCTGATCTATTTATGGAAACTTTCTAATTTTAGAAACTTATTTATTTTAAGCAGTAATTCTATTTTTGGAAACTTTCTATTTTTGGAAACTTTCTATTTTTGGAAACTTTCTATTTTTGGAAACTTTCTATTAATGGTAAATTCTATTTTTGGAAACTTTCTATTTTTGGAAACTTTCTATTTTTGGGAACTTTCTATTTTAGGAAACCTGCTATTTTTGGAAAGTTACTTATTATTACACAGTAAGTATAATAATACATGAAATACCAGAAATACTTAATCAGAATAGACATAATATAAGATAAACACAGTTTAAGGCTTTAAACAGTAAAACATGATATGAACATATAAAATAAGCTAAGACATGACATAAAACCAGTTACGTATTTAGTAAGCAGATACTTATTCATGTATGTATTTATGTAGCATTAGTGATACCGAAGTAGGATTCTCCTCAGTTCATCTTCTTCGTTCACTGGACATAAGGTACGGATTCTCGTCCTTTCAGTATGGACATTCTTTCCTTATTAGGATTCCCCGTATGTAGCCAAATGTTTTCCCATAGTATAAGTTATGTGTTTGATTTGCTTATGTTTAATTTAGAATACCTATAGCCATATACATGCATGACCAGTTTCACCTAGTTATGGAGGTACCATAACCATAACATTAGAGGCACTAATGTTATGACTTCACCATGGCGGAGTGATTGCTCGTGGCATCCCTTCAGCTTTTGTCCATATTTTTATATTTGTCATGTGGGGCGTATGGGTGCATCCTAGTTACATGTTTTCAGCAGATTACTCAGTGTGAATGTGGTGTGTGCCTTGCATCCTTCACAAGGAGCTGATCCCTCCTACCCAAACCAGTATATTAAATTAGAAGCAACCCCTCTAATTTGCATGACGAGGTCACCCCTCCAAGTATTCATGCACGGTGGATTTTCATGACCTATATTGGCTAATGGTAAAATATGTTAAACAATTTTCATAAGATAAACATAAGGCTTTTCAAACTATAAAACCAGCTTTATGAACATGTTCCAGGTTTTCCAGGACTTATACATTTCCGCTGCTATTAAGTCTTTTTTATGTTTCAGTCATTTATACTATGTCTATATCCGTGCACTGAGCGTTTTGCTCAGCCGTTACTTTCCTTTCCATGTTCCAAAACGGTAGGTACCCTAGGAAAGACTTGAGCATTTGGAGGACGCGCATAGGATGGAAGCTGCTAGAGACTTCTTTTCCTTTTTGCCTTCATATACTTATGCTTGTTTAGTCTTTCATTCATTTCTTTTGCTTTATTATGTTTTGGGCTTATGTTTGGGAACCGATGTTTGATTCCGGTTATCCCTATGGTCATGTAATGTTTTAGACATTTATCCTTGTATGCTTTGATGACACGCCATAATTACGCGTGACATTCCATTTATCAAAATGGGGTGTTACAATTATGGTATCAGAGCCAAGGCTTCGACCTGTAGGCTCTAAAACTTGACCTGTGACTAGTGGGTAGTCACCAGGAGCTTCCTAAGCCAACGTCTGTTATTCTACGTATTGATGTTTTCAGCGCATTGTTGCTTTAACCATGATGTTTTCAGCACCTTGAGGTTTTAACCTTGATGTTTTCATCGATATTGTTTTACTAATATGGATGGACAACCGTCATTCATATTTAGTTATGTGTCATTGTTTCATGCATAATGTTCCTCGTGAACTGTGGCTATGTGGACTGAACCCCAGTAGTTCATAATTAGTCACATAAAATTATTTTTCTGATAAGTTTTGACCGATGAGTTTCATTTATTTATTGTTTCATGTATCATTGTTGCAGGGATTATGACTAAGTAATGGTTGGTACAGGACTGGCCCTATTTAGTCGCATGTGCTTTTATCGAAACTTTTAACTTTGGGACCGACCCATAGGCGTCCCCTCGCCATGTCTTTTGTTTTGGGACCGACCCATAGGCGTCCCCTCACACATATAAAGGTTTTTTTTTATAAACTACATTACACATTCATGCACTGTTTTTCATGCATAAATTTTTTTCTCATGATTTATTGGCATAAAATTTCTTTTATGTCCCCTCATAAGTTACTATGTTTTTATGTCAAGTATGTTTTCATACTGTCATGGTTAAACTCAGTTTTATGCTGATTATGTTATACACTCCTTCATGTTAAATCGTTTCATGTTTCTTCATGATAATTCCGTCTTCATTTGGATTACGTCTTACGCCTCTTTTGTTATTATGCCTTCATGCAAGACATAGTTGGATTTCATTGAATTCTGCTTTCATGATAGTCATGGTTGGTTTTCATTGATCATGCTGTCAGGCAAATCATCATTGAATTTTGTGTAACCACACTTTAACGTTTCTCGATATAACCAAAATGATGTCTATGCTAATACTGCCAGGTTATCATGATGGTTTTCCTAACCGTTCAACCGATATACTTTCCTTAAATCATGATAAATGATCGACCCTATACCGATCATTTCATGTGCATTACACGTGTAATCTACGTATCGTTTTTCATGTGTATTACACGTACCTTAATCCATGTGTATTCCACTTGCAATACTTCACGAGTATTCGCTAGTCGATTCTGAATCATCTCAGGCATATTTTCTATTGCTGATATTCTACACGATTGCTGATGCCGCTCATAACTTGGAGATGTTACTAAAGGTTGATGCTGCTGACGTTCGGAGACGCTACGAGATGCGGATGCCGTTCACAACCTGGAGATCCTACAAGACGAAGACAAAGGCGTCAGAGCAAAGCAATTAGACGAGAAGATGCTTCACCATTAGACGATTTCCATCAATCATTGTCCCTAATTCTTAGTTACATGTCACACGTCATTCGGCTGTCATTTCAGCCATATGAGTGCAAACCGGTACCAGCCGGCCACTCAGCTGAATAGTTACATGAATCACGGTCATGAGAATGACCATCATGGAAATGACAGACAGGACGATAGTAACCACTACTATGACAGAAACTATCCTAGAAATCGCAACCGAGGCTCCGGCCGCGGACGTGATCAGACATACAAAGGATCAGTAGTCCAACCGATTCGCCAAGTCTGGCATAATAACCTAATATTGTAGTTCTATTGTTTTACGTCTCGAGACACATGTCAAGACATCAGTCAAGACACATGTCTCACGTATACTTTCTGAAGACACATGTCAAGACACCAGTCAAGACATATGTCATGCTTATTTTTCCAAGACACGAGTCAAGACACATGACTCACGTCCAACTATGGAACATTTCTAAGAAATTCAGGGTACCCTCCAAGGGTATATCCATTTTGTTGTGCCATGTATTAATCAGGCCACAAGAATTTCAATACCATTGCCGGTGCATCAGTGAGAACTGTCACGTTGCCGATGTCACTTTCATTTCTTTCACCATATTTCATATATTCATGACCATGAAGGACGCCTTTCGTATTCCCACGTATACGAAGGTTTTCCTTCAGCTTAATGATGAGATCCAAACTGCTAACGCATTTCCTCGGACAGACACAAGATGAATTTTATCCTAATTATGGACTATGAACATCACACCATGCTACGATTCATAATTATGTACAGAATGTTCAGTCTCCTGAAAATATTCAACTTGATTTTCCATCAGGAAAATCTGTACAAATTATCTATGCTTATAAGCATGTGCGTTGTTAGCTATAGTCGCTAAAATTTTCTAGCTGTCAGTAAGACACGACTAATGAAGTCCTTTTACGCATATCCAGTTGATTATTCCAAAATATTCCCATACATTCCAGAAGAACTTACAAGGAGAAGGACGGTGCCATGAGATTATGTGTCGACTACCTTCGACTTAAACAAATCACCATTCATGACCGTTATTCTCCTCCACGTATTGACAACATGTCCAATCGACCTTATGGTGTTAATCACCTTTCCAAGATTGAACTCATGATCATGCTGCCAACAGTGACGAGTGAAAGAGCAGGACATGTCCATGACTGCTATTCGTACACGACTCGGTCATGCTAGATTTTTGGTTTTGAATTAGTCTCATCAATGCTCCAACGGCATTATAAGAATGAGTTTTCATGAACTCATAGAAAATTCATTAGTGTTTTCATTAAGGATAACCTGATTTCCTTTAAGCCTAGAGAAGAACAGGAAGACCATATTTGCACTATGTTGCAAATTCTTCGACAAGAGAAATTTTACCCTATAAATTTTCCAATATCAATTCTGTTTGATTACAGTGACACGCTGAATCACATGGCTTTCTACGGTTAATCTTACCATGACTCAGCTTATGCGTAAAGGAGAGAACCCTACACTACATTAGGTGTTCTAGAAAATCCTACGCTAGGAGAAGTCTAGATTCAGAGACTCAGAGTTTCACAACTCCTATGTATCAAGTTCTGCGAAGCAAGATACAGTTACGTTCATATCTAAGTACCTGACATACCAACAGGTTAAGATAGGACACCAACAGACTGGGATGTTTTCATCCTCTGAAATTGTGAATTGAAATGGGACAAGATCTCCATGGATTTTGGTTACCAGATTAACGCAAACTCAGAAGAAGCATGATGCTATCTGGGTTATTGTGAACAGTTTGATCAAGTCTGCAGAATCCTTACATCCGCAAGGATTTCAGAACCAACAGATTGATCGGACATGTTCCAGCCAAGGCTCATCCGATCACTTGGCAATCCCTCGGTTATCGGGTCAGATAAAGATTCGCAATTGTACTCCTTAATTACTTCACGTCTTCATTCTAATTCCATGACTTGCTTTCGCGCTTGCGTTCATGACACTATTCACGTAAATGATCGTATCTTGGCTTACGATTTTATGTTCATTTTTTTTCTCATTCTGGGAAATTTTGCAAGAACTTGAGAGACCAGACCCAAGTTTAGTATAACTCCCTATCCTCAGATAGACGTTTCTCGTCATATCCTATGTCTAACCTTGTAGCGTTTGGCGTTACCGCCATTATATTCTATGTTCACGATATGTTTCACATGTCATGTTCATTCCACGTTCCTCATATCATGATCAAGATATGTTACACGTAGCACGTTCAAAATTTTTCACGTATCACGTTCAAAAGTTTTCACGTACTACGTTTCTTTATGTCTCGCGTATAGTTTTTAATTATCAGTTAAGTCAGATTGTCTTGCATCGTAATGTTTTAGTTTCCCTTACACGTTAATTCTTATTCCCTCAATCAAATTTAGGGGATCTACCTTAAGTCGATAACCAAGAACTTCTTCGTATTTCAAGTTAAGGTCAAGAGGACCAAGATTTATCATTCGCGTCAAGATCTTGTGGAGGAACCGTTCCAAGAGGGAAGCCACTTGGAAACGGACAAGTTCATCCGAACTTCTTATCTGTTTTTCTCTTATCAATTAGATATGTCCTTTCAGTCACGTCACGTTCCATGTCCTTTCAAGACATGTCACGTTCCGCGTTCCTTCTGCCAGCTCACCTGCACGTTCATTTATCTTACATACCCTCTCAGTTTGATTCGGGTATGTTTCTCTTTCAGTACGTTATCTATAATTCAGGGACGAATTATTCTTTTTAGGAGGGAAGAGTTGTAAAAACCGCATGCTTTTACCATGAATAGTACCCTTAAGATCGTACGTACTAGATTAAAACTTTCCTTTTATAGTATGATTACGTTCACGTATAAGAATTTTACGTATTACGTACGTGTTAGAACACGGTAAGTATTTATTACGTACGAACACACAATAATTATTTAAACAATAATTAATCACGAACATGCGATCATGAAATCATGAACGTAATTTAATCACGATCTAATATTAATTACGTATATATATATATATATTTATCACGAACACGAATAAATATATTAAGTCACGATCGATAACTAATTAGAACACGTAAAACACGAACACGAGAACACACTAATATTTTAGACACGGAAAACATTCGGGTTACCCCTTGTGGGCCCCATTACCCACAAAATTAGGAAGGAAGAATGGGCCAAGCCCATTTTAATTTTACTAAAACATAAAATTAGGAAAGATTTTGGTCATTTTCACATTATAGGAAAAATAACAAAAACCCTAAAAGTTTTCTTCCTTCTTCCTTTTGTCCTCTATGGCTGCCACCTACAATGACCATGGAGGGGTGATTCGGTTTGATTTTAACCTTGGAATTATTACAAGCATTCGTGTGTGTTCATCCTTGATCGATCCACGTATTTGGTATAACCTTTTAATCCTTTTCTTTTATGTTTTGATTTAATAAATTACATAAGATCATGATGTTTTTAAAAACTAATTAAAAACATTTATAAAACATGTCTATGATTATGGGGTAAATCAAAATAAGGGTTTTTAGGGGTGTTTGTTTGGCCGGCCCCTAAACCGAACCCCAAGGGGGTCTCGGTTTGGCTAATTGACCACCACCGAGACCATATGGTCCCGGTTTGGTGGTGTGGGTCCCACGGCAGCAACAAATCAAAGGGAACTCCGAAGTGGTTCGGGGTATGGTGTCGATTTCATGTCCGGTTCATGGTTTCTAGTGAAGATCCGGTTCACGATTTATGTTAAGATTATATTTTTTTTATAATCATATGTTTAGATTAAATTAATAAATATGACATGATTAATTTAATAAAACTTGACTTAGGTTATATTTAATTATTAGATCATGAAATTATTAACCTAAGTATTTTATATTTTCTAGACTTATAATTAATTTATTATTTAAAAACCATGGTTATAATTAATTAATTAACATGACTTAGGTTATATTATTAATAAATAATAATACATGTTTTAACCTAAGTATTTAACTTTATTTAGTTAAAAACATGATATATTTTAATTAAATACTTTTAACCTATAGTTTATTTAAATTACATAAATTATTAATAAACTATACATTATATCATTATGACTTAGAAAATAATCAGAAAAACACTTAGGCTTATATACTTAGCTTATTTAACCAGCTTATATCTAATTATGGAAACTTTCTATTTTTAGAAACTTATTTAATTAAGGCAGCTCATCTATTTATGGAAACTTTCTATTTTTAGAAACTTATTTAATTCAGGCAGCTAATCTATTTATGGAAACTTATTTAATTAAGGCAGCTGATCTATTTCTGGAAACTTTCTATTTTTAGAAACTTATCTATTTTAAGCAGTAATTCTATTTTTGGAAACTTTCTATTTTTGGAAACTTTCTATTTTGGAAACTTTCTATTCTTGGAAACTTTCTATTTTTGGAAACTTTCTATTTTTGAAAACTTTCTATTTTTGGGAACTTTCTATTTTAGGAAACCTGCTATTTTTGGAAAGTTACTTATTATTACACAGTAAGTATAATAATACATGAAATACCAGAAATACTTAATCAGAATAGACAGAATATAAGATAAACACAGTTTAAGGCTTTAAACAGTAAAACATGATATGAACATATAAAATAAGCTAAGACATGACATAAAACCAGTTACGTATTTAGTAAGCAAATACTTATTCATGTATGTATTTATGTAGCATTAGTGATACCGAAGTAGGATTCTCCTCAGTTCATCTTCTTCGTTCACTGGACATAAGGTACGGATTCCCGTCCTTTCAGTATGGACATTCTTTCCTTATTTGGATTCCCCGTATGCAGCCAAATGTTTTCCCGTAGTATAAGTTATGTGTTTGATTTGCTTATGTTTAATTTAGAATACCTATAGCCATATACATGCATGACCAGTTTCACCTAGTTATGGAGGTACCATAACCATAACATTAGAGGCACTGATGTTATGACTTCACCACGGCGGAGTGATTGCTCGTGGCGTCCCTTCAGCTTTTGGCCATATTTTTATATTTATCATGTGGGGCGTATGGGTGCATCCTAGTTACATGTTTTCAGGAGATTACTCAGTGTGAATGTGGTGTGTGCCTTGCATCCTTCACAAGGAGCTGATCCCTCCTACTCAAACCAGTATATTAAATTAGAGGCAGCCCCTCTAATTTGCATGACGAGGTCACCCTTCCAAGTATTCATGCACGGTTGATTTTCATGACCTATATTGGCTAATGGTAAAATATGTTAAACCGTTTTCATAAGATAAACATAAGGCTTTTCAAACTATAAAACCAGCTTTATGAACATGTTCCAGGTTTTCCAGGACTTATACATTTCCGCTGCTATTAAGTCTTTATTATGTTTCAGTCATTTATACTATGTCTATATCCGTGCACTGAGCGTTTTGCTCAGCCGTTACTTTCCTTTCCATGTCCCAAAACGGCAGGTACCCTAGGAAAGACTTGAGCATTTGGAGGACGCGCATAGGATGGAAGCTGCTAGAGACTTCTTTTCTTTTTTGCCTTCATATACTTATGCTTGTTTAGTCTTTCATTCATTTCTTTTGCTTTATTATGTTTTGGGCTTATGTTTGGTAACCGATGTTTGATTCCGGTTATCCCTATGGTCATGTAATGTTTTAGACATTTATCTTTGTATGCTTTGATGACACGCCATAATTACGCGTGACATTCCATTTATCAAAACGGGGTGTTACAATTAAGTAATCAAGGGTTTAGTCAAGGGAATGTTAATAATCCTTAAATGGACTTGGTTCTCCAAAAATTAACCGAACATGAGAGAACTATGAAAAAAATGCAAGAGTCCACCGATAGGAAATTCGTGCAAATGTTGCAAGCCCTTAGACCCCTAGGAGCCTTACCTTCTAATACCAAGACAAACCCTCGAGCTAATGTGAGTGCTATTAATACTCGAAGTGGAGCCACTTTAGTGGGACCTTCCATCTCTTCGCCCATAAAGGAGAGACAAGGCCCAGAGGTCATAATGAGTAATCCTACTCTCCCTTCGGTGATTCCTCCCACTACCACTGCTAGTACTAGTTCTCCATTGCCTAATGAGCCTAACCCTAAGGTTGTTCAAGAAGCGATTCCTTCTCCTTCTTAACCGTCAACTTCAAAGCCCAATATCCCTTATCCCTCTAGGTTGGACAAGGCTAAGTTGCTTACCAAAGAAGACGTTCACATTTCCAACTTTTTGAAATTGATTTCCCAAGTGAATGTTAGCATTAGCCTTATTGAAGCACTTGCCCAAATGCCTAAATTTGTGAAAATGTTCAAAGATTTGCTCAATAAGAAAGAAAAAATGGTAGCGCTTGTGAACACTCGTTTAAATGAGAATTGTTCCGCAATTCTTCTCAAAGAGCTTCCCGAAAAGCTAGGAGATCCCGGACGATTCGTGTTACCTTGCTCGTTTCCTCAAATTAATGATTGTATGGCTTTAGCGGATCTCGATGCTAGCATCAATCTTATGCCACTCTTGGTATGGAAACAATTATCATTACCCGACCTTGTACCGACTCGCATGACTCTCGAATTAGCTAATAGAACTCTCGCATACCCCGTTGCTATTGCCGAAGAAGTTTTGTTCGAGTTGGTACCTTCACTTTTCCCACGGACTTTGTCGTGGTCGACTATGAGATTGATCCTCGTATTCTGTTAATACTTGGTAGACCGTTCTTAAGAACCGGAAAAGCATTAGTTGATGTAGCCGAAGGAGAATTAACTCTTAGGGTAGGGGATGATCAACAATTGTTTAAAATGGGAAAAATCACAAATAAATTGAATGGAAAAGAATCGATCAATATGATTGATGTTCTAAATTTTGATAATTAAGAAAGTTAATCAATCCTTTTGAAACGAAAAAGTTTAACATTGATAATTTTGTGGTACATTCAAATCCACATTTTGACACTTCAATTGATAATCCACTTTTTGAAGAAAATAAGGGAGCTAATGATGATTTTAGTGATGTCTCTTCTTTAAGTGATCATTCCACATCGGATTCAGAGGAACCACCTTTTGAGCCTTCACTTTTAGATAATCCCATTTACGATACCGATAGTGATGACACTTTTTCAAGTACGCATTTTCCTTTAGATCTTGGGGAGACACCTTTAGAGCCTCAAATCTTTGATACCTCACTCTACGATCACTATGATGACGACACTTCTTTAAGTGACCTCATTTCTTCAGGATTTGAAGAGACACCTAGTGACCCTAATGATCCCATTATCTCTATGAGTGATCCTCCCACTCTTGAGTCTCTTTTTGATGAGGATCCTCCACCACCAATGTTTGATACTAATTTAGAGGATTACTCTTTTGAGGAAGATTTCGACACTTTTCTCAATACTTACTTCCCAAATGAGCATGATTCTCCCACTTTGGATTTTGATTATGGCCTTTACCCTCCTTCGAACTTAAAAAAACCTGTTTCAAAGGAAAAGAAACCGGACGACACCAACATTCGGAGTACTTATGTTTTGACACCTCTCTTTCCACCTTATTCGGATGAGATTGTGAGGTATATGAGCGGATCATCTTCAAGTTCCACTGAGTGTCTTCCTTATTTTCCCATAAAGGAAAATGTGTTCGATCCTGGTATCAAAGTTTTTGAGCCATCTCAGTATCCATCTAACGAAATAAAAGGAAACATTTTTGGAATATTCGGAGCTACGCTTTCACCTTACCACACCTTCTACTATCACCATACCACCCTTTCCTATAAGAGATCGTTGCCTAAGGATACCTCACTCGACTTATACTTGTGTGATTTTTCCACCATGGGATTTATTTCCTTTCGTGATGGAAATTATGTGTTTGACCCGGGCGGATTTTTCTTGGGGTATTCCTTACGTGAGTATGTTTCACCTTTAATCATGGAGATATTTTCCTCCCTTGGAAATCTTGGTTTTTCCATGATTTTTCCCATTTGAATGATGATATTCGGGGTCGAGTCAGGCTCGTGACTCGGTTAACAAAAACAAGCGCTTCTCGAGAGGCACCCGAGTATCTATCCTTATTTTCTTTATTTTCTAACATAAGTGTAGGGGTGTGTTTCTTTCCATATGTGCTTGGTGGTTTTTGTTTTTGTGTGCAGGGTTCCCTTTGATCGAGAAGACTTTTAGAGGGTTGATGTTGCTGTTTTCCATCATCTTCTTCGTTCAGTCTCTGATCGATCTTCGTGTCTATATTAGGGGAGTACTCAGTTCTCATTATTATCTATAAATATCTTATTGTGTTCTCATTCTTTCACTTGGATTCTAGCATTAGCCTTTTGTGTTCTTAAGTGTAGGGGTCGCACCTTATCACTTTTGAACATTGAGGCCAATGTTCGGTTCTAAGTGTAGAGGGGTTTATATCATATTGATCATATTCATGCCTACTTGTTTGCCCTCTTGTATCCTATTTTGATCAAATGTGTGTTTGTTTTTATTTTATTTTATAAAAAAATAAAAAAATAATAAAAATAAAACGTTTTGACCGTGCGTGATTGACTTGTCCCGTAGGCTAGAACAAAGGGGATCCTGACTCTGCCAGAATGTTGATCTGGCTTCTCCCTTAACTTTTAGACTAAGCTTTTAGGAATTGTGCAAATGAAAATGCTAAACGTGGAGTAGTTGGTTCTCTTTAGAGCTTACATGAGTAACCTGTGGCTTTTCCTCCTAGATTATAACTACACTAAATAAGTGTGTTTTTTTTCAAGCCTTTGAACGTTAAAAATTGTTTTGTTATGCAAAACTAAATTCTTATGCAATTTTGATATAGAGTCATAGTTCAACTTTTTATTTAAATTTGAGTGAAAGCATACTTTCTTAAAAACTAAAATAATGTTGCGTGAATAAATATGTTGCAAAAAAAAAGAGAAAAAAAAGAGAGAAAAAAAAGAAAATCGAAAAATGAAGAAAGAAAAAAAAATTAAAAAGAAAAGGAAAAAAATGTTTAATAGAGTTAGAAGAGTCGAGTGAATGAAATAAGTGTTTTTGTTGCTTTAATTATAATTGTGAGAAACTTTCTTTTTCTTAAATTTAAATCCGAAGTTGAACTAGAATTCGTCAATTTTTTATAAGAGTTTAGACGGTATCAGAGAGTATAGAAGTCAAAGGTCCCGTGAGCTCCGATACTATTATCGAGGGTGTAAAAACCTAGCCTCCTAAGCTTTTCTAAAGGACAAGCTGAGAAGAAAGTCGCTACATAGAGTGATATCTCCTTTGAATCTTCAATCTCTAATTTACCGTCGTTGTTTTTCATCTAAGTGTCTTTTATTAGCTTAGCAGTGATTTCAAGATCTTTGATTTCAAAATCCCGCCGATCCCGGTACTATTCTACGTGGGGTGTCAAAATCCCGGGCACTTAACCGATGAGGTTGGGACGTTCCGAGAAGAAAGCCGCTACATGGGAAAGGCCATTTTTGAATCTTAAATCTCGTAATACTCGGTGAGTCTAATATTCCACTTAGATGATTAGCAACCATAACAAATGTCGATTTGAACGATCAAAACTTTAAAAATGAACACACTTGCCTAGTCTTTTATAATTATAGGATTAAAAAGTTATATTTATATAGGTTATTTGTATAAGTAGTGTTAGCATTTTGCCAAAACGTTTACACAAGGAGTCTTAGCTTAGTTGGGAGTAATAAAAAGAGGATGACGATCTTTATTCCCTAGAGACACCCAGTTTGCGTGTTTCCCGTTCTATGATCCTTATACCTTGAATAAAAAGTCGAGAATGGCGGGTCACTATGAATTTTTATTTTTATTTTATTAACAAAGAAATTTTGAATAAAGTGGTTTTATAATTGTTTTTGGATTAAGCATTTGTGATAATAGTTGCTTGGGGGCAAGCAACGTTTAAGTGTAGGGGTGTGTTGAACACGTAATTATTCATGTTTATAGTGCTAATATCCCTTCATTTATATCATAATAAATAGCAAAAATGTATTTTTTTAGTGCATATATCGTTATTATGTGTTATTTATTATTGTGGGTATGGATATCAAATAAAATGTACAAAAACGAAGCCAAAGAGCCAAAACGAGCACGCGAAATGAAAAGAGTGCGAAAAATCGAGTTTGACGGTGCATTCATCTTTTAATGGACCGACCCAACACCATTTAAATGGGTCAGACCAACCCATTATTTACAAGTTGCTGGCCCAAATGTAAAAGAATGAAGGCCCGAAAGTGGAAAAAGCCCATCAAGCCTTCGAAAAGTCTTTATATAAAGCAACTAGGGTTATATCATTGTGGTAGTTAGTCATAGTTTCTTTTATGCCGTTTTTTTTCTTATCTCTGTAGCCGCTTTAAATTTGTCCTTGGACACACATCTTTTATTGTTCATCATTAATAGCATTAATTTTTAACTCATTACTACTTTCATTTTTTGCATTGTTGTAGGAAGGAAACCCAACTATTCCTTTGCTATTTCAATTTTGACGTCTTTTGCTATTACTTTTCATTTATTGTTCAGCAATTAATACTTGTATTTATTTTTGAACCAAATAATTATAATAGAGTAATCATGCTTTAATAATGGTTTCTTTAAGCTTTTGTTTTTGAATTCGTTGTTGCGGGTACTACGTTGTACGAATGTTTTAGTTTTTCATCTTAGATCAATTTTGAAACTTTAGTTTATCCGTTTATCATTTTTTTTATTTTAATGAAAAAGCTATCATTACTCACTTTCATGTTTTTATACTAGCTAAACTTTTGTCTTTGAAATATTTGTTTTCTTTGGTTATTAAATTTGAAATTCATTGTGGCTATAGGGTGTCTAGTTGTGATTTCTCGGTGACTAAGTTGTGATTATGAAACCGTCAAGCAAGATTGGGTGCTTGGTTCGTGAACGGGTTTCGGTTTTAATTAATTGATTTGAGAGGCCGTGTACTTTACGGGCCATATTTTGTTAGTTATGTTGATTGTTTTATAGAGCGTTTTTCTTCGGACCATGGGTACTAAAGTTCTTTCCTTTTTCAATATTTAGCTTAAAGTTTACTACTTTTTATGGTCAAATTCTTAGTTGTTGTTTGTTTATTATTGTGATTGTGACGATTAGTGAGTAGCCTTGTTATGCTTTTTAAGTGGTGGTGATTTGTTATATAAGTGTGGAATAAAAAAATATCGATTTAGAAATTAATATCTTTATAAGAGTGTCTTTTCAAAATAAACGACCGTTATGAGAAAGTATATTTTTATAGAATTATTAATTCGTCGATATAAAATAAAAATCAACACTTGTTGATCTAATTACCCCACTTGATAAGCATGTTAGTTTGCATCTTTATTTACTAGTATTATTTTATATATCTTTCACTTAAAATTCGTAGAATAATTGTTTCTTTTATCGTTTTATATTTTTAGACTTTTCATATTAGTAGATTTAAATATTATAATCACAACCTTTTCTATTTGAGCATCAAACTTGAGACATAAAAGCATATTTCCATTCGCACTTCGCCGGAACTATGATAACCTTTCAGGTGTACGAAAACGACTCAATCAAATTAAGTGGGCTTTTCCATGAATTTGTCCTCATTTTAACCGGAAAAATTAATATTTAATTTTTGATCTATTTTGGCCTAGTAGTATTTTTCTTTTATTTTCTTTTATCTCCTTTCCTTTTGTCATTACTACCATATGTATATATTCCATAATAAAGTCAAAAAGAAAATAAATAAATAAATAAAATGGTTTTAACAAGTTTAGACGTCTTTGATATATTAGGCCCGTCATGAATCTTTTGACTCAACCCGAGTTTACTTATCCAAGTTTACTCTAGCTAGTATCCTTAACCATATGGACCTTAACTGGTTTATTAGGCTAAGCATCCAGAAGTTTCATTCCTTGAGATTTTAAATTATGGAGAACGAGAAATGATAAACTCAATTATAAATTTTGTATTCTTTCATGAATTTATGTGAGTTAATTATGAGCTTTTTCCCCATCACCTGTCAAAAAATAATTGCAATAAATAAGGTCGTACGATTTAAAAATTTACTTAGCTTCTAGCCCAAAATCGTTTAAAAGTTGCTCGGGATTAATTGGAGTTCATAGCCAAGGCATAACTTATTAAAGCGGGACGCGAAGATTGGCATATCCAAAAAGGCCCTAACAAGGCATGAGGATATCCGAGTCCAAAAAGACCCTCACAAGGCATGAGGATTCACTTTTTTTTGCTAAAGACCCTAAGATGATGTGAAGATCATTAATCCAAATTAATATGAAGGATCAAGACACACGACGAGAAGCAAATACTCCCCTAAAGATCATGGAGAAGTCTATCCAAGAAGACCCTAACAAGGTATGAGGATAAATAGATCCAAGTCCGAAAAGGAGGCGGATCGTTGTATATCAAAATCCTAAATAAAGACAAGGATAAATCAAGAAGTCGTGGCCAACGTTTAAAGCATCTCTCACTCCAAATGAAGATGTATACCAAAATGAAGAAAAGACCATAATTTCAAGAACATCTCTTAAGATTTGAAGTTTGAAGTCAATGCCAAATATCGGTCCAAGAAAGGTCTCAAATCGTGAAACAAGTTATGTCAAGATATGAACTTTATGAGATTTCGAGAAGCCATTTTAAAAGATTTTGTCCTTTAGCTAACTATTGATTAAATCATCCTACTTTATTTTCATCCTTAATAAATTATCGAAATAAGTCAAAAATGCATCCTCGTGATCATTCAAGAGAAAAATAAAATACAAGAGATACACCGTACGAATAAGGGGGTCTAAGTGAATAATTAAACCACATAAGTAAGTGTTAACTTTACTAACTTGTAATTACAATGATCTCGTTTTTATGCTTGGTATGAGGAATGTGAAACTTGAGGGTGATAAATATTCATTACACCAAAAGCCCTAATTTAAGTGTTAGATTTATTTACAAGTTTCTTCCATCTAACAATTTCAAATAAATGAATAAAATGGAAATTGTTATATCTTTTGAATATAGTGTTAATCCTTTTATCGTTTTAAGTTTTTTTTATTGTAGTAGTATATCGTAATAAAGGCCGAGACGGGTTAATTATGTGAAAAATGTAAACTTGTGCTTTAAAATTATGCATTACATGGGGACATTGCAATGGTCAAGTGTAGGAGATTTAATAAGTGTGTAAACACTTATCCTTTTACCACTTAAAACAATGAAAAACGAGACCAAGACGTGTATTTAATATCGTAAATGTCGAAATTATGCATGGTTTGTGTTTTTGTTGTGGAATAGGTACAAAAGATCAAAAGGAAAGAAAACACGGGATTTTACAGTCATTTATCGAAGAAAAAGTCAAAGATAAAGTCAAAGAACCAAAAAGTGTCAAAAGAATGAAGTTTGGAGGGCTAAAGATGAAGATTTGATGAAAATTTTACAACAAGGACCATTTTTTCCAATCTCCAAAGTCATCCACTAATAAACCACATTGAAGAGCACAAAATTACGAAGCCAACGGTCCCGACCTCGCATCGTAACTCCTAAAGGTTTGTTATCTATGAATTTTTTAAGTTTAATTAGTTTTTAAATTAAATAAATAGTTTTTAATAAATAAATAACAAATAAAAATATATTTTCGTAAATTAATAAAAAATAATAAAAAAAAGTTTTTAAATTTATAATAGTTAGTTTAGTATTGAAATAATTAATTTTGATTTTTAAATATTTTTAGTTTTAGTGGTATTTTTATTTATTTCTATCTATTTATAAACTAACACAAAAATATTAAAAAGAAAAAAATAGCATGTGTGTTTCTATTGTGAGTAATTAGGTGCATGTTTCTAAAAGATTAAAGATGGTGGAGTTGGTTAAAGTAAATTAATCAAGAGCCCTTGCATAAAAGAATAATGAAAGGTGAAGATGGTGATCCATGTGAAGTGCTCCCATTGGTCTATCTAAAAGTATATTTCATCCTATTGGTGGAAACACATCATCACCTACCAAATGACCAAGATGCCCTCGAGTTAAAGAAGAGAATGTGATTAAAAGACTAAAAAGACTAATCTTCCCCAAACACCTTGACTTCAACTATAAATAGCACCTCATTTTTCTTCATTTTGTATGTAGATTTTAGGTAGCTAAATAATGTCAATTTTATTTCTTGTTTTTTAAATGTATTTCCTTTCAACTTTGTACTAGCTTATCATTAAGCACTTTCATATTAATAAAAGATTATGTTTTAGCTTATTCTCTTTTAGCTTTTTCTCATTCTACCTTTCTTAATCTTTTCTTATAATCTGGCTTATTTTTTGGAATAAGTTTTTATAACTTTTTCCTAATAAGTTAGATTTATATATAAGTTTGAAATAATTCATTTTATTTCAAGCTTATTGTTGCCTTATTTTCATAGATCTAGCTTATTGTTGGCGTATTTATTTAATTATATTTTTAGCTTTTTAAATCTCATAAGTTCTAAGCTTAGGCTTACAACTTATTTATAAGCTAGCTTTTTAATTAAGTACTTTTAGTTTATATCTATTAGTTTTTTTAGATCTATTAGTTTTAAGTTATAAAAAATAAAAATACTTTCATAAAACCAAAAAAAATTAGTTAAATCTATTAGTTTTTAAAACTAATTAGTTTAGATCTATAAGTTAGAAGTTTAAAATTATAATATTGTTATAAAACATAAAAATAATCTAGATCTATTAGTTTTGTTCGAATCTCTTTATATAATATTAATAGTTGCTTAGTATTCTAACCTCTTGTGTTTTTTTGTGATCTTGGCGAATCGGTTCATCAAGTTTGGAAAGAGCTTATAGTTTAATAAATTTGGTTCGAGTTTGATTTGGTTGTCCGTGTACTTTACGGGCCGGGTTATGCTTATCTTAAGTTTGATTTGGTTGGCTGTGTACTTTACGGGCCGTATTTTGTTGCTTTTGGGAGGCCGTGAACTTTACAGGCCATATGTTGTTGCTTATGATTTATTTTGTTTTGAGCGTTTTCCACGGACTACGGGTACCAAAGTTCTCTCCTTTTTATTTTTCTAGCTTAATCGCTTTAGTTTAACTAATTAGATCGTTATAGTTTAAATTGTTTTTAAAAAGTTATATTTCTCATAAAAATCGGTTTAATTAGTTTTTGTTATTAATATTTATGTTAAAATATAGATTTAAAAGTTTAAAAATTAGATTTCATTTAGATAAGCTCATTATTAGTAAAAAGTTTACACCTTTTTGTGATTATTAAGCTTATTAGTATATAAAGATTGTAGCTTTATAATCTAAAAAGATTAATAAGCTTAAAAGGTTGAAGCTTTATGCTTTATTTTTAAGTTTATCTTTGTGATTTCATTTTTTTGTCATTTTTATTTGCTATTTCGTGCTTGCATTTAGATTAATTTCGCGTTTAGATTTATTTTTAATTATAGTTTATATTTGTTGCATCTAGATCTAAATTTGTAGTTTAATTTTACATTACATTTTAGAATAATTTTATGTGAATTAATTGAGTTTTTATTTTTATATATTCCTTAGCCTACATATTTTCCCCATTTTTTAGCTTAAACAGACATAGATTACAAAACTATTATTATTAACCAAAAACAAATAAATCTTGTGTTTATATATGAATCAATTCGAGTCGAGTCGAGGAAAACGATATACTAAAGAATGCTATATTAATATGATGGTGATGACAAAAGGAAAGTTGATAAAAGAAAATAAATGAAAAATACTACTGGGTCAAAATAGATAAAAAAAATTGTCCTGAATGTTTAAGCATGTGGAAGTAAACTCAATAGAAGTCTCCCCTACACCTAATATAAAGATTGTCCTTAATGTTCAAGCATGTGGAAGTAAACTCCCCTACACTTAGGACATTGTGCACGTTGTTTAAATCTTGCTAAGGAAGAGACAACTAAAATGATCAATTTACAACTTTATTGATATAAAAGATTGAATCAAAATAGCAAAAACAAATCGAAGAAACCGGGTACACAGAAACACGGGATCACGGGTCGCGTCAAAAGCACAAAAAGTGGATCATTAAAGCACATATCCCTGCACAACATCACAAAACACAGCCTACTTGGCTCCCCCTCCACTTATTGGTTGAAAAAGGTAAAGACAATCTAACCTAGTTAAACGATGCTTGATTTATTTATCACGAGTCTCTAGCTCAATACGATTCCCCGAATATCATCGTTTAAATGAGAAAATCATGGAAAAACCGAGATTTCCAATGGAGGAAAATCTCTCTATGATAAAGGGTGAAGCACACTCAAATAAGGAAAACCCCACGAAAGTCCACTCGGGTCAAACACATAATTTCCATCACGAAAGGAAATAAACCCCATGGTAGTAAAATCACACAAGTATAAGTCAAGCCGGGTATCCTTAAACAACGATCTCTTAAAGAAAAGGGTGGTATGGTGATGGTAGAAGGTGTGGTAAGGTGAAAGCGTAGCTCCGAATATTCCAAAAATGTTTCCTTTTATTTCATCAGATGGATACTGAGATGGCTCAAAAACTTTGATACCGGGATCGAACACCTTTTCCTTTAGGGGAAATAAGAAAGACTCTCAGTGGAACTTGAAGAAGATCCGCTATTATATCTCACAATCTCATCCGAAGGAGGTGGAAAGAGAGGTGTCAAAACATAAGTACTTCGAATGTTGGTGTCGTCTGGTTTATTTTCCTTTGAGGAAACGAGCAAGGTAGCATGAATCGTCCGGGATCTCCTAGCTTTTCGGGAAGCTCTTTGACAGGAATCGCGGAACAATTCTCATTTAAACGAGTTTTAATGAGCTCTACCATTTTTCCTTCTTATTGAGAAAATCTTTGAACATTTTCACAAATTTAGGCATTTGAGCAAGTGCTTCAATAAGGCTAATGTTAACATTCACTTGGGAAATCATTTTCAAAAAGTTTGAAATGTGAACGTCATCTTTGGTAAGCAACTTAGCCTTGTCCAACCTAGATGGATAAGGGATATTGGGCTTAGAAGTTGAAGGTTGAGAAGGAGAAGGACTCGCTTCTTGAACAACCTTAGGGTAAGGCTCATTAGGCAATGGAGAACTAGTACTATGAGTGGTAGTGGGAGGGTTCACCGAAGGGGGAGTAGGATTACTCATTATGACCTCCGGGCCTTGTCTCTCCTTTATGGGCGAAGAGATGGAAGGTCCCACTAATGTGGATCCACTTCGAGTATTAATAGCACTCACATTAGCATGAGGGTTAGTCTCTGTATTAGAAGGTAAGGCTCCTTGAGGTCTATGGGCTTGCAACATTTGCACTAATTTCCTATCGGTGGACTCTTGCATTTGTTTCATGGTTTTCTCATGTTCGTTCAATTTTTGAAGAACCAAGTCTATTTGAGGATTAGGCATATTGTACCCTTGATTGTTAAACGGTTAAACCCTTGATTAGGAAAACCTTGGTTTTGATATTGATTATAATTTTGAAAACCTTGATTTTGAAAACCTTGGTTATTAAAGCCTTGATTTTGATTATTAAACCATTGGTTTTGCTCTTGAAAATTCCCTTGATTTTGGTTAAAACCCCTTACGTTTGAATTACCTTGAAATTTTTCCCGTTGTAGAGCTTGGTTCCTAGGTGGATATTGGGTATTTTGGGCGGGTGGGGGTGGTCTTTGTGGAGCTGCAAAACTCGGGGGATCCAAATAGTTAGTACTCTTATAAGACAAATGGCTAACATCAACGTTCGGTTTAAAGTGAACCCTCTCATTTTCATTGCTGTTATAAGCATAGACTTCTTGTTGTTGATCGTAAACCTTGTCACAGTTATAGTACGAATGTGGTCCACCACAAGTCTCACACGTTTCACAAGTCTCATTTAAGGCATGTACATGTGTAGTGGGAGGGTTATCTCTTAAAGCAAGTTGTTTCACAATTGAAGTAAGCTCCTTAATTTGATTAATCACCTCATTATCACTAGCACTAGCTATTGTAGCCCTTACACTCTTGGTTTGAACTTTTGCGTTGTTTTCAATTATTGCCCAATCCTCGTTCATGGATTTCACAAGAATATTACCCCCCGCGGGACTATTGAGTGAGTCTTGGTCAGTAAGAGTTAAACCATTATAAAACGTGTTAATTTGATGTACTTTTGTAAAACCATGTTGTGGACATTTTCTTAAAAGCTCTTTAAAACGGTCCCAAGACTCACTAAACGTTTCCCCATATTTTTGTTCAAAGGTAATGATGTCATTCCTTTAAGCGATGGTCCGTGATGGTGGGAAAAAGTAGTTAATGAACTTGGTCTCTAAATCTACCCATGTAAGAATACTTTGGGGTGGTTCCTTATCAAGCCAGATCCGGGCTTGTCCCTCGAGGGAAAAAGGAAAGTGCAACAGACGTATTGCCTCTTGAGTCACCCCATTGTATTTCACCGTATTATTCAAATGGATGAATCTCTTAATACCAGTTCTAATTTCAAAATTATTTGCTCCAATTGTGGGCACCACAATAGCGTCATCATTTCCCTCAATGTGAGATTGCAAGATCTCAATCATTGGTCGTTTATCCGTTGCCATCGTATTATTCAAAGCTCGATTCTCGGGATCGGCTTGATTGACGGTATTTTGGTTCTTCTTCTTCTTTTTGGAAGAACTAGAAGTATTTGGTACACCACTGGGTATGTTTGCACGCGCGCGAGTGCGCATAACTAAACACGAGGAATGAGGTAGGAGACCTCGGTCGACTTTGAGAGGAAAGGGATTATCCCTCTCGAGGTTCAATATTAAAAAGCTACAAAAAAATATATATGTAATACTACTTGGGCGGCAAAACCCTCAATTAGCCTTCCTTCTCAAAATACTCACAAGTGAACGGGGGAATGAGGTGGCGTGAAGCACTTAAGTACCTAGCTTCCCTTAGACGGCCTTTTATAGCACGTCGCCTTTCTATTCACCTTAAAGTTCGTATTTTTCGAATTATTGCTTAACGAAAATATTTATCTATTTTTGCCTTTATTTTTATTTGATCGATACACGTATATGGAACCGGAACGCCTCTAAATACGGGGTATTGCAAGCAATACTTATGGAAAAATTGTATATTGGGGTTATTATACCTAATATCTATAGTAAAAGAAAAATCTTTTTGTATATTTTTTTTATGAAAAATATATTCACAATAAAAATCAAGATAAATTGAAATAATAAAAATAGTAATATTACTTAATATTTTTTGCTCTATATGGTTCTCGTTTAGAGGAGCAGCGTCCTGCTGGATATTCTTCCCTTTGGCGCTCTATTCTTAAAGAAATGAATTCTTTAAAAGACCAAGGTGCGGACATTATTTCCTTCTTTAAAGTTCGGGTTGGGAATGGTTTGACTACCCGTTTTTGGGACGATATATGGTTTGGGGAAAGTCCTCTTTGTCGTCTTTTTCCTCGGCTGTATGCTCTTGAATCTTCAAAAGAATGTTCGGTTGCTGGGAAACTACAACAGGACTTGTGTGCTTCTTTCCGTCGTACTGTTAGAGGCGGGATTGAGTTGCAACAATTGGTGGATCTTCAATCTTTGCTTCAGCCGGTTACTCTCTCAAGTTCTTCTGACCGTATGGTTTGTACCTTGAATGGAGACGGTGTTTTTACGGTTAAGTCGATTCGGAATTTTATTGACGGTTTTTTTCTTCCTAAAAGAGATAGGCCGACTCGCTGGATTAAACACTTTCCTATTAAAGTGAATGTTTTGGCTTGGAAGGTTAGTAATGATTGTTTGCCTACACGTCACAAGTTGCTTTCCAGAAATATTATGCTTGATTCCGAGTCTTGTCCTATTTGGCGAAGACACTGCTGAAGATGTGGATCATTTGTTTTTCTCATGTTCTATGGCCTCTTCTGTTTTCTCTCGTATTTGTCGTTGGTGGAATCTGGGGAATTCTATAATCACTTCATATGCTTCCTGGTTAACTTGGTTCAAGTCCATTCGTTTAAGAACCAACATCAAAGAGATTTTAGAAGGTGTTTTTTATACAACATGGTGGAGGCTATGGATCTTTCGGAATCATACTATTTTTCAAGACTCTCGTCCTCGAAAAGATATTTTCTTTGATGATATTATTTTACGCTCGTATATTTGGTATATAGCTAGGAGTAAATGTACTTTGAAGTGGGATGATTGGCTTCAACATCCATACTTGTTATCCTTGTAATTTTCTAGCTCCTTGCTAGTTTCTAATAAAGTTGCCGTTCAAAAAAAAAAAATTGGATTTTTTTAGTTTTTTTGGTGCAAATCTTTGAAAATAATTTGGTTTTGATGATTTTTTATTTTTTTATGTATTTTTATCTTTTTGATTTTTTTTATATTTTTTATTTTTTAGTAAGAAAAATAACGTTCAAAAGTGAACGGATCCCAAAATCCAAATCGTCTCACGAAAACTCGTCAATCGTAACGAGCGAAGCGGCACCGGCGCCAATTTAATATAACATTTTTTTAGTATATCGTTTTATCCTCGACTCGACTCGAATTGATCAACAACTTTAACAATGAGATTAATTGTTCTTGGTTAATAGTAATTGTTTGGTAATCTATGTCTATTTAAACTAAAAATGTGGAAAAATATGTAGGCTAAGGAATATATCAAAATAAAAGCGCAAATAGTTCAAATAAAATTAATCTAAAATGCAAAATAAAATTAAACTACAAATTTAGATCTAGATGCAACAAAACTAAATTAAAACTAGAAATATTAATAATTCTAAATGCGAAATTAATCTAGATGCAAGCACGTAATAACAAGTAATACTGACAAAAAAAATCACAAACATAAACTAAAAAATAAAGCGTAAAGCTTTAGCCTTTTAAGCTTATTTATCTGTTTAGATGATAAAGCTAGAAGCTTTATATAATAACAAGCTTAATAATCACAAAAAGGTGTAAACTTTATACTAATAATAAGCTTATCTAAATGAAATCTAATTTTTAAACTTTTAAATCTATATTTTAAAACAATAATAATATATAAAACTAATTAAACCATTTTTCATGAAAAATATAATTTTTTAAAAACAATTTAAACTTTATTACTATAATTAATTAAACTAAAGCGATATAAGCTATAAAAATAAAAAGGAGAAAATTATGGTACCCGTAGTCCGAAGATAACGCCCTAAAACAACATCAACAAAATCAACAACACATGGCCCGTAAAGTACACGGCCAACCAAATCAAACTCGAACCAAATTAATCAACCATATCAAACTCGAACCAAATTAATCAACATAAATGGCGGCCATGACTCCTTCTTATCAAATCGGATCTCAATCTCTTACGCAACATCCAATCGCTCATTAATATCTGATTATTGCTTCGAATCGTTTCGTGTAGTCTATAATCATGTATTAATAGGCTCGACGATCTGTTGGTAAGTAACGATTTGTTTTAAGGTTTTCATGTTTTTCCATTTTTAGGGTTTTCTTCGATTCGTATTCTTTTCGTAATCATCTAGTTTTTTATTTATTTTGGTATGGGGGTTTGGCAAGAGGTCTCTAAAAGGAAGAAGACGTACAGTTCTTTTGTGTCTCATGATCAGGGCCATGATCTCACTCACAAGATTTCAAAATCCATTTTCATTACTAATTTTCCCGAAAACACATCTTCTCAAGACTTGTGGAAACTTTGTCAAACATATGGTACGGTGGTAGACGTTTTTATCCCTAATCGTAGGTCGAAAGCTGGGAAACGTTTCGCTTTTGTTCGGTTCATAAAAGTGGAGAATGTTGAAAGGCTGGTAGGGAACTTATCCACTCTGTGGATAGGTCGCATGCACCTGCATGCTAATTCTGTTAGGTTCGAGCGTCCACCATTACAATCTCAGAAACCATTGCATCCTTCTAAGAATACTGGTCAACCCTCCCATCCGTATGCTTCAGCGGCAAAAGGTATCCCCAATCTTCATTTTACTACTTCACCAGCGTTAGTTATGGATGATTCTTGTTTGGTTGAGCGTGAGGTACAGAATTGTGTTATGGGGGAGGTGAAAGAGTTTTCTTCTATTAACAATATTAGGGTGCTTTTTTCCAATGAAGGTTTTAGGCCAGTGAGAGTTGCTTATTTAGGGGGTCTTTGGATTCTAGCCGAGTTGAAATCAATGTCTACTAAAGCTAAACTCTTGAAACATAAGGGCGTTGCCTCCTGGTTCAATAGATTATCTGAAGTTGAGTCGGATTTTTATCCACGTGAACGGATAGTATGGGTGGATATTGAGGGAGTACCTATGCGTGCCTGGTCGAGTAACACATTTCATAAAATTGGAGCTAAATGGGGTGAGGTTCTTGATTTGGAAGAAAATAGAGAAGATTGTTTTGCACGTAAACGCATTTGCATTAAAACAAGTCACGAGGATAATATTCTGGAAAAGTTTAAGATTATTGTCAAAGGTAAAATTTTCGTTATTCGTGCCAAGGAGATTTTTATGTGGACACCTTCGTTTAAAGAAGTTGCAGAGCAGGAATGCAATTCTGATAATGAGGTTGTTGAGGACAAGGATGATGTCTCATGTGCTCAACCTCAACAGAAGAAGTTGGTTGAAGAAAGTGATGATGAAGCTATATCAGAGATGATGTTTGGTGAGAATAATGGTGTAGCAGAAAATGGCGAAGGCTCGGTTCATAAGGAGACATCATATGATCCGTTTGAAATTTATGATTTACTCAAGCAGAAAGCTAAGTCAGTCGAGAATACTAATATGAGCTCTAGCAAACCGTTTCCTCCTGGTTATACCCCAGAGGGTGCCCCATTGCCTCTTCATGATAATACGTCACAGGAGAATCATGCCAAATCTGCCAGTAAATCTGTTGGGTGTAACTCACGCATTGTGGAGAATATGGAGGAGGCTGAGGTACACTTATCTCAAAAGTCGGTCAGTAAAAATCAGAAGAAGGGGCAGGGAGGATCTATACTGAATATCCTTGATGAAATGATTAAGATGGTTCAAACTATGGGATTTTCATTGGAAGGTTGTGCCAAAGATATGGAGAATATTATCGAACAGCAAGGAGCGGATGATTGTTTCCGATGAATTGTTTATCTATTAATGTCCAAGTCCTAGGTCCCAAGGCTAAAAAAGAGTGGATACGGGAGTTATGTAATAAACATCAAATTTCTTTTCTGTCTGTGCAGGAGACTAAAGCCGGTAATATTTCGGACATGGCGATTAAGGCTTTGTGGGGTAATTCTTTGTTTGATTCTATTTCTAGTGAAGCTAATGGCAATTCAGGAGGCTTACTTTGTGTATGGGATCCGCGTTTCTTTCATAAAGAGAATCACATCATTTCTGATAATTTTATCGCATTATATGGATCGTGGGGTATTAATCAAACGAAGTTACTTTAATTTCTGTGTACGCTCCGCAAGTGTCATCGCTTAAGCGCATTTTATGGTCCTATTTAAAGTCTCTCATAGATCGGTGGAATGGGGAATATATAGTAATGGGTGATTTTAATGAAGTAAGAAAAAAAGAAGATAGATGGGGTACGGTTTTTAACGTTTACGGGGCTAGAGCTTTTAATCAGTTTATTGATGCAGCTAATCTGATTGAGGTTCATTTAGAAGGCTACAACTTTACTTGGTCTCACCCTTCGGCGTCAAAAATGAGTAAGTTGGATAGGTTTTTTGTATCTGATGGTATGCTGTCTTGGTTCCCTCATCTCTCGGCGATTTGTCTTGACAAACACCTGTCGGATCATCGCCCGATTCTTCTCCGTGATGTCACCGTTGATTTTGGTCCCACTCCTTTCCGTATTTTTCACTCGTGGTTTGAATATCAGGGGTTTGAAGCTATGGTTAATCAGGTTTGGAAGTCTATTGATATTTCTGATTTTAATGGTATGATACGCTTTAAGAAGAAATTGCAAATATTGAAAAGAGGGATCCGAAGGTGGATTTTGGACCGTAAGAAAACTCATTACGGCAACATAAATACTCTCAAACTGAAATTGAAGGAGTTTGATGTCTTGATGGATAATGGTGACCAAAACCCGGAGCTCATTCATAGTCGAAATGAATACCTTAAACTTCTCCACGACGCTCAAGCATCTAATTCTCGTGATTATTTTCAAAAGGCAAAAGTTAAATGGGCAGTAGAGGGGGACGAAAACTCCAAATTTTTTCATGGTATCGTGAATCGAAAACGTGCTTGCTTGGCAGTTAAGGGGATTATGATTGACGGGGAGTGGATTGATGATCCGATCCGTGTCAAAGATGAATTTCGGAATCATTTTGCTGCTCGTTTCGAGGAGTCTGGTCGTAATATAGGAGTGATAAATCACGTGTTCCCTAATAAACTAAATGCTGATCAGAATAACGAATTGGAGAGGCCTATTACCGTAGAAGAAATTAGATCAGCCGTTTGGGGGTGTGGTGAAAACAAGTCTCCCGGGCCTGATGGTTTTACTTTTGAGTTCTTCCGTAAATTCTGGGATATCATTGGTACCGATTTCTGTTCAGCTATAGTTTGGTTTTTTGACCATGCGTCTTTTCCGGTTGGTTGCAACTCCACCTTTATTACTCTTATTCCGAAAATACAGGAGCCTAAAGAGGCAGGAGATTACCGTCCTATCAGTTTGATTGGGTGCATTTATAAAGTTGTTACTAAGATTCTTGCTACTCGTATGTCTTCGATTATATCTTCCTTAGTGTCGGATGTTCAAACTGCCTTTCTTCCCAATCGTCAAATTCTGGATGGGCCTTTCATAGTTAACGATTTGCTTGCTCGTTGTCAGCATTATAAACATCAAGCTATGATCTTCAAAGTTGATTTCGCTAAAGCATATGACTCTATTAGGTGGGATTATTTGGATAAAGTTCTACTCGCGTTTGGTTTCGGATACAAATGGAGAGCTTGGATTCGTGGTATCTTACAATCGAGTAGAGCATCTATTCTTGTGAATGGGAGTCCTTCCTCCGAATTTACTTTTCATAAAGGACTGAAACAAGGAGATCCATTGGCGCCCTTCTTATTCATTCTTGTCATGGAGTCGCTTCATCTATCCTTTTTACGTGTTATTGAAGCGGGCAGATTTAGAGGGATCAGGATTAATTCTTCGGTTTCGTTATCTCATTTGTTTTACGCCGATGATGCTATCTTCTTGGGCGAATGGTCTCAGGTTAATCTTCGTCATTTGATGCAAATGCTTAGTTTATTCTCTTTATTTTCGGGCCTATCTTTGAATCTGAAGAAGTGCCAAATTCTTGGCATTGGTGTTCCAGAAGTGGGTGTATCCGATGCGGCTAATTTGATAGGTTGTAGTGTGTTGCGTACTCCTTTTAAATATCTGGGGATTATGGTGGGAAACAATATGTCGTCGTTCAATTATTGGGAAGATATTATTTGTAAACTTCGAGCTAGACTGTCTAAGTGGAAGCTTCGTACCTTATCTATTGGTGGTCGATATACCCTCCTCAAAGCAGTTTTAGGGTCTACTCCTCTGTACCAGATGTCTCTTTTTAAAGTCCCTAAAAAAGTTCTTTATTCTATGGAATCCATCCGCCGTAATTTTTTCAACGGTATACAGGAGGGCGAAAGAAAAGTTACTTGGATTAAATGGTCTAAAATTCTTGCTTCTAAGAAAAATGGAGGGCTCGGAGTTTCTAGTTTTTATGCACTTAATAGAGGTTTGTTGGCAAAATGGATGTGGCGGTTTTTATCTAATGAAGATTCTCTTTGGGTTCGGTTTATCAAAGCTGCGCATGGGCACAACACAAAGGAGATTTCGGCTGCTTATTGTTCTCCCTGGAAATCGATCATTAACGAATTGCAGGTACTACAGTTACATGGTTTTGACTTTTTTTCTCATTGCAAAATTCGAGTAGGGAATGGCCGTAAGACAAGTTTTTGGAACGATTATTGGATTGGAGAGTCTCGTTTATCTTTTAAATTCCCTCGTCTATTTGCGTTGGAGAATAATAAAGAATGCTCAGTGACTGAAAAATGGCCTCGCCTTTACTGTCTACTTTTCGTCGTCAAGTTCGAGGAGGCGCAGAATCTTCGCAGCTATCTGAGATGGCTGCGCTTTTAGAGTCTGTTATATTAGCGGAGATGGAAGATAGATGGAGATGGGACTTAAATGGTGAGGGTATTTTTCGAGTTAAAGACGTCCGTTCTACGCTTGACGATGCGTTGTTACCGAAGTCGGATATTCCTACTAGGTGGATTAAATCTGTGCCATTTAAGCTTAATATTTTTGCCTGGAAGGTGTCTCTCAATCGTATTCCTACCCGTTTGAATTTATATCGGCGTAGGGTTGCGGTGTCTCCGATTTCTTGTGCCATTTGCGGTGTAGGTTTGGAAGAGTTGGATCATCTTCTTTTTGGTTGTAGTTTGGCTACTGATGTGTTTCAACATATTTGCAAATGGTGGAATTTGGTCCTGCTGCCTTCGATTCATATGCCTCTTGGTATACTTGGTTTAGCTCCATTCATTTATCATCCAAATTGAAATCAGTTTTAGAAGGTGTTTTTTATACGTCATGGTGGTGCATTTGGAACTACAGGAACAAGCTTATTTTCGAGGGGACTAGTTCTAAACGGGAGACGTTGATTGAAGACATTACGCGGATTTCTTTTAATTGGTTTAAAGCTAGGTGTGTTAAGTCTTGTAGTTGGGATTGTTGGATTCAACATCCGTTTTTGATGTCTTTGTAATGTTCTAGCTCCTTGCTAGTTGTTTTAATAAATTTGTCGTTCAAAAAAAAAACTCGAACCAAATTAATCAACCATAAGCTCTCTACCAAACTTGATGAATCAATTCGTCAATATCACAAAAACACAAGAGGTTAGAACAATAATAAGAAACTATCATTATTATATAAAGAGATTCAAATAAAACTAATAGATCTAGAATATTTTTTACGTTTTATAAAAATATATTAATTTTTAAGCTTAAAACTTATAGATCTAAATTAATTAATATAAAAAACTAATAGATCTAACTATTTTTTTGGTTTTATGAAAGTATTTTTAATTTTTACTTAAAACTAATAGATCTAAAAAAACTAATAGATCTAAAAAAAACTAATAGATATAAACTAAAAGTACTTAATTAAAAAGCTAGCTTATAAATAAGTTGTAAGCCTAACCTTAGAACTTATGAGATTTAAAAAGCTAAAAAGCTTATTAAATAAATCCTCTAACAATAAGCTAGGTCTAGGAATATAAGGCAACAATAAGCTTGAAATAAGATGACTTATTCCAAGCTTTTAAATTAATCTTAACTTATTTGGAAAAAGTTATAAAAATTAATCCCAAAATAGTAAGCTAGATTATTAAAAGTAAAAAGATAAAGAAAGGTAGAATGAGAATACGCTAAAACTTGACTTTTATTAATATTAACAGAGCTTAATAATAAGCTTAGTACAAAGTTGAAAGGAAATACATTTAAAAAATAAGAAATAAAATTGACATTATTTAGTTACCTAAAATCTACATACAAAATGAAGAAAAATGAGGTGCTATTTATAGTTGAAGTCAAGGTGCTTGGGGTAGCTTAGTCTTTTTAGGCTTTTAATCACCTTCTCTTCTTTAACTTGAGGGCGTCTTGGTCATTTGGTAGGTGATGATGTATTTCCACCAATAGGATGAAATATACTTTTAGATAGACCAATAGGAGCACTTCACATGGACCACCATCTTCACCTTTCATTATTCTTTTATCCAAGGGCTCTTGATTAATCTACTTTAACCAACTCCACCATTTTTAATCTTCTAGAAACATGCACCTAATTATTCACAAAAGAAACTCACATGCTATTTTTTTTTCTTTTTAATATTTTTGTGTTAGTTTAAAAATAGATAAAAATAAATAAAAATAAAACTAATTAAAATATTTAAAAACCAAAATTAATTATTTCAATACTAAACTAACTATTATAAAATAAAAAACTATTATTTTTATTATTTTTTATTAATTTACGAAAATATATTTTTATTTATTATTTATTTATTAAAAACTATTTATTTAATTTAAAAACTAATTAAACTTAAAAAATTCATAGAGAACAACCCGTGAGGAGTTACGATGCGAGGTCGGGACCGTTGGCTTCGTAAGTTTGTGCTCTTCCATGTGGTTTATTAGTGGATGACTTTGGAGAATGGCAAAAATGGTCCTTGTTGTAAAATATTCATCAAATCGTCATCCTTACCCTTCAAACTCCATTCTTTTGGCACTTTTGGTCCATTGACTTTTATCTTTGACCTTTTTCTTCGATGAATGTCCGTGAAATCCCGTGTTTTCTTCATTTATGATATTTCCTGCAATCCTGACTGTGTAGGCCCTTCCTAAGATAGTGTATGTATCTTTTCACACTATATTGTACCTATTTCACACAAAAACACAAAACCACGCGTAATTCTAACTTTACGATATTAAATACACGTTTTGGTTTGGTTTTTCCTTATTATAAGTGGTAAAAGGATAAGTGTTTACACACTTATTACTAAGGCAAATGATGCTAAGTTTGATAACATGCAACGAGAAATGATTAGCTTAAGATCCGAGCTGAAAAACAAGTTAAAAAATGAACTTGCTAATGAATTGAAAACTCATTCTAATAAAATGGAAGGAAACGTTCAACGTCTTCAACAAAATCAACAAAAGATGGAACAACGACAACATGAGATTAAGCAAGAGTTATTAAAAGCAGATAAAAGGCAATCAAAACTTGAAGATAGAATGTCAAGCATGTTTGAAGCCATAATGTGTAAACCGTCTTCATCGGGTGGTCTTCCTATTGATATCATTGCAAACTCGAAGGGAGAAACGAAGGTTATTACTACTCGTGGTGCTAAAACTTCCAATGAGCCAATCTCTCATCCAAGTACTTCCACGGAGAAGGAAATAGAGAAATAACCCGAGGTGATGGTCGAAAAGGAGCATATCTCAAGCCCACGAAGTACCGCTCAAACCTCACCTACGGTTGAACCAATACCAATTATGGAACCCGAGATTCCAAGGTCGTTGCCTACGCCCCAACCCGCACCACCCTTACCTTACCCATCGAGACAAAACAAGGAAAAGTTACATGAACGTAATAATCAAAAAATCGAGCTTTTTATTAAAATGTTTCAACAAGTGCACTTTAATTTGAGTTTAACTGAGGCGTTGTTATAAATGCCTCGTTTTGCCTCTACTTTTAAAAGTATGATGAACGATAAGGAAAAGCTTTCAAATCTATCTAATTGTTCTTTGGTTTATCTTAACCGAATACAGGAAAAAGTTGGTGACCCCGTCAAATTCCCCATTCCATGTGATATTCAAGAAATGGAAGGATGCCTCGCCTTGGCCGATCTTGGCGCGAGCATTAATTTGATGCCTTTTTCCATGTGGAATCGCTATCACTTCCGGCTCTTACTCCTTTAAAAATGTCCATCGAAATGGTCGATCATTCTACGATTCTCACATGTGGAGTGGCCGAAGACGTTTTTGTTAAGGTTGAGAAATTCTACTTTCCGGTCGATTTTATCATTGTAGATATTCCCGCGGATCCTGAAGTTCCTCTAATATTGGGCCGTCCATTTTTAGATACCTCGAAATCGATCATTTATGTTCACGCTAGAAAGATTACTTTAAGATTCAACGAGGAGGATCTTGTTATAAACGCTACCAAAAATTCGACACCTTCTCATGTTTACGTTATCGCTACTATAAATCACTTTGATTTAATTGACGTAGTAGTTTATGAATTTTCCACCTCATCTATAATACGCATTTTTAGAAGGTGAAGATAAGTTGTCGGTAATTATTGCGAAAAATCTTTCCGATATCGAAAAAACCGCACTTATAAAAATCTTAAAAACTCACAAAGGGGCAATTGCGTGAAAAATTTCCGACATTAAAGGAATCGATCCTAAATTTTGTACTCAGAAAATTTTAATGGAGGAGGACTACAAACCCACAATTCAATGTCAAAGAATGGTAAACCCCAAAATTCACGATGTCATTAAAAAATAGGTCTTAAAACTTCTTGATGCGGGATTGATTTATCCTATCTCCGATAGCCCATGGGTGAGCCAATCCATTGTGTCCCTAAAAAGGGAGGAATGACTGTTGTACCCAATGAAAACAACGAGTTAATTCCAACTCGTGTTGTGACCGGATGGAGGCTGTGTATTGACTACCGAAAGTTAAATGACGCCACTCGTAAAGACAACTTTCCCTTGCCCTTCATGGATCAAATTTTGGAGTGAATCACGGGAAATGACTACTTTTGCTTTCAAGATGGTTTTTCCGGTTACTTTCAAATCCTTATCGACCCTCGTCATCAAGAGAAAACTACGTTTACGTGTCTATACTAAACGTTTTCTTATCGTAAAATGCCTTTCGGACTTTGTAATGCACCGGGAACTTTTCAACGGTGTATGATGGCTATTTTTCACGATATGATCGAGAAGTCGATGGAAGTGTTGATGGATGATTTCTCGGTATTTGGTGATTGGTTCACGTCATGTTTAAATTTCTTGGAAAAAATGTTAAAACGTTGTGAAGAAACCAATCTCGTACTTAATTGGGAAAAATGTTACTTTATGTGCAAACAAGGAATCGTCTTGGGGCATAAAATATCGAAAGCGGGGATTGAGTTCGACAAAGCCAAAATTGACATCATCGCTAAATTACCTCACCCCAAAACCGTCAAAGGAGTTCGGAGTTTCCTAGGCCAAACGGGCTTTTATCGTCGTTTCATCAAAGATTTTTCGAAAATATCTCGACCAATGACATATCTCCTCGAAAAAGATGCTCCTTTCATTTTTAACGAAGATTGTGTTCAAGCCTTCGAAACTCTCAAAAGGAAACTTACCGAAGCCCCTATTCTCGTAGCTCCAAATTGGAACCTCCCCTTCGAACTAATGTGTGATGCAAGTGATTACGCTATTGGGGCCGTTTTGGGGCAACGTCATGGAAAACACTTCTTGCCTATCCACTATGCTAGTAAGATGATGACCGAGGCTCAAATGAAATATACTACAACGAAAAAAGAATTACTTTCCGTCGTATATGCTTTTGAGAAATTCCGACCTTATCTCGTCTTAACAAAAATCATAGTGTATACGGATCATTCGGATATCAAGTACCTCTTCTCTAAGCTTGATGCTAAGCCGAGACTGCTTCGTTGGATTCTCCTCCTACAAGAATTTGATGTCACAATACTTGACAAAAAAGGAGTCGAGAATCTAGCGGCCGATCATCTCTCTCGTTTAGAAGAGCCTCACAAAGATATATTCGAGAAAAAGGAAATTACCGAATTATTTCCTCTCGAGACTCTTGGTGTGGTGAATTCTAAAGACGACGCCCCATGGTTTACCGACATTGCAAATTACCATGCGGGTAATTTCATAATCAAGGGTATGACGACACAACAAAAGCGAAAATTATTTCGTGACGTCAAGTTCTATTTTTGGGACGACCCGTTTCTCTTTCGGATTTGTGAGGATCAACTCGTTTGACGTTGTGTTTTTGGTACCGAAGCTACTAATATCCTTAGAGCTTGTCACGAGGGACCCACGGGTGGTCACCATGGTGCTAACTTCACGGCTAAGAAAGTGTTCGATCCCGGCTTCTTTTAGTCTATGATCTATCGTGATGCGCACGCACTTGTTAAGTCGTGTGATTCTTGCCAACATCAAGGAAAATCCTCTCAAAAAGATGAAATGCCGTAAAACATAATTCAAGTGTGTCAGATTTTTTACGTTTGGGGCATTGACTTCATGGGTTCGTTCCCATCGTCTCATGGTCACAAGTATATCCTCGTCCCCGTAGACTACCTATCTAAGTGGGTGGAAGCTAAGGCTTTGCCTACGAATGATGCTCGTGTGGTAGTGAAGTTTTTGAAGCAACCATTATTTCGGCTTGGAACCCCTCATGCTATTATAAGTGATCGTGGAAACCATTTTTGTAATGACCAATTCGAAAAGTTTCTAAAGAGATATAGAGTTACACATCGTCTTTCTACGGCTTATCACCCGCAAATGAGTGGGCAAGTCGAGTTTTCAAACCGAGCTTCGAAGAGAATTTTGGAAAGGTCAATTGGAGAAAAATGTGCTTCATGGTCCAACAAACTCGATGACGCTTTATGGGCCTTTCGTACCGCTTATAAGACACCTATCGATTGTACTCCTTATAAGTTGGTGTACGGAAAGAACTGCCACTTACCTATCGAATTAGAACACAAGGCATATTAGGCCCTAAAGCATGCAAACTTTGACTTAAAGACCGCGGGAGATCATCGAAAAATACAACTTAATGATTTGGATGGATTACGAGATAATGCTTATGAAAATTTATTAATTTTTAAGGGAAAGACTAAAAAGTTTCATGATTCAAAGATTAAAAACCGGGTTTTTAACGTTGGTGATCAAGTGTTACTTTTTAACTCTCGTTTGAAGATAATTTACGGAAAGTTGAAATCTCGTTGGTCGTGTCCTTTCACCATAACACAAGTTTTTCCTTATGGGACCATCGAGCTAGCTCAAAATGATGGACCTAATTTCAAGGTGAATGGACATAGGCTTAAGCACTACTTCGGTGGGGAAATCCCTTGTTTGGACAACCTCGACCAAGTCACCTTCCCCAATGATAATTAGCGTTGAGGGGATCGAGTCGAGCTCATGACTCGGTAATCAAAAACGAGGTGCTTCGTGGGAGAGTTCCCATGCTTATCCATGTACATATTATCGCTTTCTAATGTAGTTAATGTAAGGGGATTTGTGCCCTTCCAACTTGTTGTCTCGTGTTTGTTTGTGAATGTGTTATCTAGATCATCATCATCACCACGGTTGAAGACTCTCGTGTTCGTTTACGTGAGCCTCGATCATTTGCTTGAAGATGTTTTTCACGAATCCACGACATATCCTTTATTGTTCTAACAATAATCTATGAGCATAATTCATAAACGGCTTTTGATATATTATTGATCACCCTTTCCATGCTAGATCCTAAGCATTCGACTCTTCGTATCTAGTATGGGGTGCTCCACCTTTAGACTCGAAACATTGAGGACAATGTTTACTTTGAGTATGGGGGGTGAATAAATACTTGCCTTGCTACGCCCTCACGTATTCCAAGTTTCATCGTTTTGTTTTATTGCAAATAAGGCTAAAATGGCCAAATTTTAAAAACAAATCTTAGTTTTCATAAGTGTTTTTAAGTCACAAATGTATATTTTCTGTTGGGTAGAATAAGAGATAATTTTTGACTTGATGGGCATTTGGAGCCCTTTACATTCCTTAACCCGCTTAAATCAAGTTTTGCTAGACTTTTATATAGGGAACTTTAAAATACGAAAGTCTTAACTCATTCGTGTTAAGAACAAGAACTTTTCGTAATTTCCTATAATTGATCCTAGAAAGTTACTTATCAAGGGAATTTTAAAACGCACTTTCTAAACTTTCTAAGTCTAAGAATTTGCAAGCTCCTATAGGTGACTTGAAAACCTAAAACTTTGATTTAATATAGTCTTAATGAAGCTAATCCAAATTTGGCTTAATTTTGACTTGCATGGCTAAGTATTCACGAGTCTCTTTAATTAGAGGTCTTTATATAGTGAAGAACGAGAAGTGATAGAGTAAGACAAGTGATCATGCTAAACGTAGAACATGAAAATGTTCTTTCAGAAACTCATATATTTTAGTTGTGGCTTTTTCTCCCATAAGATCAATGCATTAGGTTAAATAAATTGCAATAAGTAAGGTCGTACGATTTAAAAGGTTACTTAGCTTCTAGCCCAAGATCATTTAAACGTTGCTCGTGTTCGAGTAGAGTTCATAGCCAAGGCATAACTTATTGAAGCGGGACGCGAAGATTGGCAAAGTCCAAAAAGGCGCTAACAAGGCATGAGGACTCTATTTTGTTGCTAAAGATCCAAGATGATGTGAAGAATCATTATTCCAAAATCAATATGAAGGATCAAGACACACGACGAAAAGCAATTTACTCCGATAAAGATCATGAAGAAATCTATCCAAAAAGACCCTAACGAGGTATGAGGATAAATATATCTAAGTCCTAAAAGGAGGGGCATCGTTGTATATCAAAATCCCAAATAAAGATTGTAGAAAAATGATGAAGTCGTGGTCTAAGTTTGAAGAATCTCTCAAAAATGTCAAGTGAAGAAATTCCATATATGAAGAGAAGTCCATTATTTCAAAAACGTCTCTCAAGATTTGAAGTATGAAGTACATGTCAAATATCGGTCTGAGAAAGGTCTCAAATCATGAATTGAGTTATGCCAAGATATGAACTTAAGGAGATTACAAGAAGCCGTTTTAAAAGATTTTGTCCTTTAGCTAACTATCGATTAAATCGTGCTAATTCTTTTCGGACTAATAAATACTCAAATAAGTCAATATGAATCACCTGTGATCCATGACAAATAGTTAAATAAATTCTAGATACATTTCCTTTTCTTAATAATTAGGATTACGGGGAGAAAAAGTATTACATAATTTGAATGTATGAGTAGTGTTAGCATTGTGACTTGTACCAACAATGATCTCGTTTTTGTACTTAGCATGGAATGAATGACAATCAAGGATGACGAACTTTACTCTATGAAACATTTACTTGTTTTTAGTCTTGGACCTTAAAAGTCACATTCATGTGATGAAAATCATACATAATGTCTTTTACACATCGTAGTAGAATAGCAAGTTTACTTTTCAATAAAGGTTCATAAAAATGAATTTCGGAGATGCTTAGATACTTTATTCTAGCATTGCGTGAGGGCATGGCAATATTTTAGTATGGGGGAGTGATGAGAATTTAATTATACATGGTCTCATCGTTCTTTTTGGGCTTTAAATGCTAAAATATGTCATAAAATACCATATATTATGCTTGTGTTTGTTACTTGTGTATTTTACGTATAGATGTCATGAAAAAGATAAAATATCACAAGAAACAAGGAAAAACGAACACGAGAAACGAAGTTGCACAAAGAACCGGGCCCTAATTGTGATTTTCCAAGATAAAGTCCTTGAAGATTTGAAGTTGTTCAAGAAAAATACTTTATCATTGAAGAAATGACACTTTGTCCCTTTTATATTCATAATTACAAGTTTTGTCCCTAAAGTTTGTCAAAATTACAAAAAGGTCCCTCAACTTTGAAGAATTGACAAGATTAGTCCCTCAAAAATATGGATTTGTCAATATTGGTCCTCCTCAAAGTCAAATATACAAAGAAGACCTACAAGATCCAAGAATGTTCAAGATTGGCCCTTCAAATATCAAGAAATGTCAAAACAAGCCCTTGAAAATACTTTGCAAAAGTTTTTGTGGCCAAAGTATGAAAAACAAAACTTCATAACAAAGGAAATGAGTTTATGGCTGTTTTAAACATGTTATACACCTTTTCCCAAAATACAAGGACCACTTTTGCCTTTCTGAAAGTTTGAAATCTCAAACACGCGCCAATTTTCTACTCCACAAAAAACGGATCAAACATGTTACTATTCACCCTGCACCCCCAGAATTTACTTTCACTATTCAAAGGGTTAATGTAAATTAACCTAACTTAAAAGTAATTCACCCTCACATGAATCAATCCCACACTTAACCTCAACCATCACATCACCCAATGGTCCCCACCAATAACCTCTTCCACCTATCAAATCACACCCTTCTCTCCAAGGCATCCCACGTGGCAAGATCAACAACCCACAATCACTACTTGGTCCCTAAGGAAAAATAAACGTCTTGGATCAATTTGGACAACTCATTCCATCTAGAAGCATCAAGGGCAATTCTGAGACTTCATAGCTAGGGTGTCTAGCATTTTTCATTGTAATCTCAGCCTTCTAAGGCCTATATAAGGACTCCTCAACATGTGAGAGAGCCTTTGTTCCATTTTCTAGGCATTCTAGTGTAACACCCCATTTTGACAATGGAATGTCACGCGCAATTATGGCGTGTCATCAAAGCATACAAGGATTAATGTCTAAACATTACATGACCATAAAAGGAAAATACCGGAATCAACATCGGTAGTCCAAAGTAAAGCTCATCACACACAAACATAAGTACTGTAAAGGAAAGGACTAAACAATGTCCATAGCAAGTGTATCAAAGTAAAGATAATGCATAAAGTAAAGAAAGGCTAGAAAGCTTCCAGTCCATATGCACGTACGCTTAAAGTCTACGAGCGTCCCTGAGTACCTGCCGTTTTGGGAACATAGAAAATGAAAACGGCTGAGCAATACGCTCAGTGCACGGATGTACAATAAAGCATGAATATGATAAGCATATAACATATAACAGCGGAAGAAACTAAGTCCCGAATAACCTGGTTAAGTCTTGGTAAAACTGGTTTTATAGTTTGAAAAGCCTTATGTTTATCTTATAAAAATTGTCTAACATAATCTACCATTAGCCAATATAGGTCATGAAAATCCATCGTGCATGAATACTTGGAGGGGTGACCTCATCATGCAAATTAGAGGGCATGCCTCTAATTTAATATACTGGTTTTGGGTAGGAGGGATCAGCTCCTTGTGAAGGATGCAAGGCACACACCACATTCACACTGAGTAATCTGTTGGAAAACATGTAACTAGGATGCACCCATACGCCCCACATGATAAATATAATAATATGTCCAAAAGCTGAAGGGACGCCACGAGCAATCACTCCGTCGTGGTGAAGTCATAACACCAGTGCCTCTAATGTTATGGTTATGGTACATCCATAACTAGGTGAAACTGGTCATGAATGCATATGGCTATAGGTATTCTAAATTAAACATAAGCAAATCAAACATATAAACTTATACTACGGGAAAACAGTCGACTGCATACGGGGAATCCTAATAAGGAAAGAATGTCCATATTGAAAGGACGGGAATCCGTACCTTATGTCCAGTGAACGAAGAAGACGAACTGAGGAGAATCCTACTTCGGTATCACTAATGCTACATAAATACATACGTGAATAAGTATCTGATTACTAAATACGTAACTGGTTTTATGTCATGTCTTAGCTTATTTTATACGTTCATATCATGTTTTACTGTTTTAAGCTTTAAACTGTGTTTATCTTATATTCTGTCTATTCTGATTAAGTATTACTTGTATTTCATGTATTATCATACTTACTATGTAATAATAAGTAACTTTCTAAAAATAGCAGGTTTCCTAAAATAGAAAGTTTCCAAAAATAGAAAGTTACTAAAAATAGAAAGTTTCCAAAAATAGAAAGTTTCCAAAAATAGAATTTTTCCAAAAAAAGAAAGTTTCCAAAAATAGAATTACTGCTTATTATAGATAAGTTTCTGAAAATAGAAAGTTTCCATAAATAGATTAGCTGCCTTAATTAAATAAGTTTCTAAAAATAGAAAGTTTCCATAAATAGATTAGCTGCCTTAATTAAATAAGTTTCTAAAAATAGAAAGTTTTCATAATTAGATATAAGCTGGTTAAATAAGCTAAGTATATAAGCTTAAGTGTTTTCTGATTATTTTTCTAAGTCATAATGATATAAGGTATAGTTTATTAATTATTACATGTAATTTAAATAAACTATAGGTTAAAAGTATTTAATTAAATATATCACGTTTTTAATTAAATAACGTTAAATACTTAGGTTAAAACATGTATTATTAATTATTATTAATATAACCTAAGTCATGTTAATTAATTAATTATAACCATGGTTTTTACTAATTAATAAATTATAAAGTTTAGAAAAATAAATACTTAGGTTAAAATTCATGAATCTAATAATTAAATTATAACCTAAGTCATGTTTATTAAATTAATCATGTCATATATATTAATTTAATTTATAACATATGATTATTAAAACATAACCTTGACATAAACCATGAACCGGATCGTGACTAGAAACCATGAACCGGACTCGAAATCAACACCAAACCCCGAACCACGTCGGTGTTCCCCCTTGTTTGTTGCTGCCGTGGGACCCACACCACCAAATCGAGACCCTGAGGTCTCGGTGGTGGTCCAAATGCCAAGCCGAGACCCCCTTGGGGTTCGGTTTAGGCGCCGGCCACACACATACACCCCTAAAACCTCCGTTTTGATTTACCCCATAACCAATTACATGTTTAGTTTATGTTTTTAATTAGGTTTTTAAAAACATCATGTTCTTATTTAATTTATTAAATCAAAACAAAAATAAAAAGGATTAAAAGGTATACCGAATGTGTGGATCAAACGAGGATGAACAAACACGAACACTTGCACCAAATTCAAGATCAAAATCAAAATAAACACCCCCTTTGTGTGTGTTATATGCGGCGGCCACAAGAGAGCAAGAAGGAGAAGGAGAAAACTTTTTAGGTTTTTGATTTAGTTTACTGTAAAGTGAAAATGACTAGCAAAATTTACCTTAACCCCTTCTTAGTAAAAATTTTAGATGGGCTTGGCCCATCTCCTTGATGTAGTCGCGGGTAGGGGGCCCCACATAGGGTACCCGTACCGTTTTCCGTGTCTCGTTATTTAAGTGTTCGTTCGTGTTTAGTCGTGTTCGTGTTTTATGTGTTCTCGTTAAATATTAACCGTGACTTAATATATTTATTCGTGTTCGTAATAAATATATATACGTAATTAATATTAGTTCGTGATTTAATTACGTTCATGATTTCATGATCGCATGTTCCTGATTAATTATTGTTTAAATAATTATTGTGCGTTCGTACGTAATAAATACTTATCGTGTTCTAACACGTACGTAATACGTAAAATTCTAACACGTGAACGTAATCATACTATAAAAGGAAAGTTTTAATCTAGTACGTATGATCTTAAGGGCACTATTCATGGTAAAAGCATGCGGGTTTTACAACTCTTCCCCCTAAAAGAATAATTCGTCCCCGAATTATAGATAAAGTAAACTGGAAAAGAAGAACATACCCGAATTCAAAATATGAAGTGAGGGTGAGAAGCCCGGATAGACTCCTCTGTTTCCCAAGTGGCTTCCCGCTCGGTATGATCCCTCCAAAGGATTTTGACGAATAGAATCGTCTTCATTCTCATGACTCGTTCTTATCTGTCAAGAACTCGTTCGGGTTCTTCAATGAAGGTGAGATCTTCACGTATTTGTTCCAGTGGATACTGAACCATGTGAAGGGGATGATACTGGTACCCTCTGAGTAAGGACACATGAAACACATTGTGTATATGCGAAAGCTGCGGAGGTAACGCTAACCGGTAAGATACTTCACCGACTCGTTCTGTAACACCCCATTTTGATAAATGGAATGTCACGCGTGATTATGGCGTGTCATCAAAGCATGCAAGGTGATATGCAGTAAAACATACATGACCATAGGGAAAACCGGAATCAAACATCGGTTCCCAAACATAAGCCCAAAACATAAATAAAGGAAATGAACTGAATAAAGACTAAACAAGCATAACTATATGAAGGCAAAAAGGAAAAGAAGTCTCTGGCAGCTTCCATCCTATGTGCGTCCTCCAAATGCTCGAGTCTTGGGTACCTGCCGTTTTGGGACATGGAAAGGAAAGTAACGGCTGAGCAAGACGCTCAGTGCACGGATGTACAATAAAGCATGATATAGGATAGACATGTAACATATAACAGCGGAAGACTAAGTGCTGAGTAAACTGGTTAAGTATCATGAAAACTGGTTTTATAGTTTGAAAAGCCTTATGTTTAACCTGTGAAAACTGTTTTAACATATAAATACCATAGCCCATATAGGTCATGAAAAGGTCACGTGCATGAATACTTGGAGGGGTGACCTCATCATGCTGATTAGAGGGGATGCCTCTAATCAATATACTGATTTGGGTAGGAGGGATCAGCTCCTTGTGAAGGGTGCAAGGCACACACCACATTCACCATGATAAACTGAATAAAACATGTAACTAGGATGCACCCATACGCCCCGACTGATATAATAATATGGCCAAACTGAAAAGAGACGCCACGAGCAATCACTCCGCCGTGGGGAAGTCATAACATCGGTGCCTCCAATGCTATGGTTATGGTACCTCCATAACTAGGTGAAACTGGTCATGCTTGTATATGGCTATAGTTTATGCTAAATTAACATAAGCAGTTCAAAACAATAAAACAAATGCTGGGGAAAACAGTTGGCTGCATACGGGAAATCCTAATAAGGAAGGAATGTCCATACTGAAAGGACGGGAATCCGTACCTCAAGTCCAGTGAAATGAACGGAAGAAAGACTCCTACTTCTGGATCACTAATGCTACATGAATACACACGTGTATAAGTATCGATTCACTGATTACGTACTGGGTTCTGTGTCTCGTTATAGCTGATTTGGTATGTTTTAGGTCATGGTTCACTGTTTAAAGCCTTAAACTGTGTTTATCTTGTATTCTGATTTATCTGATTAAGTATTACTGGTGATTCATGTATTAATATACTTACTGTATAATAATAAGTAACTTTCCAAAAATAGCCGGTTTCCAAAAATAGAAAGTTTCCAAAAATAGAAAGTTTCCAAAAATAGAAAGTTACCAAAAATAGAAAGTTTCCAAAAATAGAAAGTTTCCAAAAATAGAAAGTTTCCAAAAATAGAAAGTTTCCAAAAATAGAAAGTTTCCAAAAATAGAAAGTTTCCAAAATAGAATTTACTGCTTAAAATAGATTAGTTTCTAAAAATAGAAAGTTTCCAAAAATAGATCAGCTGCCTTAATTAAATAAGTTTCCATATATAGAAAGTTTCCATGATTAGATTAGCTGCCTGAAATAGATTGATTTCCATATATAGAAGGTTTCCATAATTAGATTAGTTGCCTTATTTAATTAAGTTTCTATAAATAGAAGTTTCCATAATTAGAATTAAGCTGATTACATAAGCTAACATATAAGTCTAAGTGTTTAAGCTTATTTCTTAAGTCATATGATATAGTGTATAGTTTAATTATTATTTCATGTATTTTAATTAAACTATAGGTTAAGCATTTTAATTAAAGTATAACATGTATAATTAAAATGAAATGAAAATACTTAGGTTAACATGTGTATTATTATTAATAATAATATAACCTAAGTCATGTCTAAATTAATTAATTATAGGCATGTTTTAATAATTAATTAATTATAACTTATAACATAAAATACTTAGGTTAAATTAATGTCATGATAAACTAATAATTAAAATAACCTAAGTCATGATTTAATTAATATTTCATGTTATTAATTAATTATATCCTAAGTTCATGATTCATAAAAATTACATGTAACATAGATCATGATTTTAACCAACGAACCGTGAACCGGGTATGAATTCGACACCGTACCCCGGGCCAAACCCGGGGCACACGTGTCCCCTTGCTGCCGTGGGTCCCACATGAGCCAACCAAGACCAATTGTGGTCTTGGTGGCGGCGGCAATAGCAAACCAAACCCCCCTCGGGTTTGTTTTGCTAGGCGGCTAGAAACAAACACCCCTTTAAATCATTCCTTGATTTTATTTAATACCAAAACATGTTAGATCAATGATTAATTATCTTGTTTTCATAAGAAAAATAATAACATGTTCATGAAAATAATCAAAGATCAAAAGAATTAAAAAGAATTAAAAAGAAGGGTTAGAAAGGTATACCACTATGTAGCTTGGAAAAAGGATGAACAAACACGTATTCTAACACTTGTTTTTAAGATCAAAATCAATCAAACACCCACTTATGGTGGTGTAAGGGTGGCGGCACAATAAGGAGAAAAAGGAGAGGAGAAAACTCTTTTTAGGGTTTTATGTTTATTTCTTGAAAAATGAAAATGAAAACATGTTTTTACTTTTACCCCCCTTAACTTGAAAAGTCCATGGGCTAAGCCCATTTCATGCATGTGTGCCGTGGGTATGGGGGCCCCACATGGGGTACCCGTACCTTTCTCGTGTCCCGATGTTTCATGTTCGTTCGTGGTTAAACGTGCTCGTGTTTAACGTGTTTCTGTTTCTTTTAACGTGTCGTTTATCGTAAACTTAACGCTCGTAAATATATTATAAGTATTTACGTAATTATTTTAGTTAGTATTTTAAATGGTGTTCATGATTTAATTATGTTCACGTGATATATTATTAACTGTTTATCATGGGGTCGTACGTAATCGATACTTGTCATGACATACACGTATGCACTTGCTTGATTATTAGCACATGAATGTGATCAATACTACATGAGGTAAGTTTTAATCTAGAACGTACGATCTTAAGGGCACTATTCATGGTAAAAGCATGCGGGTTTTACAATTCTTCCCCCCTAAAAAGAATAATTCGTCCCCGAATTATAGATAAAGTAAGCTGAAAAGAAGTAACATACCCGAATCAAACTGGAAAGGTATGCAAAATAACGGAAATGAAGGTGACATGGTAGAAGGGAACATGGAACGTGACATGTCCTGAAAAGACATGGAACGTGACGTGACTGAAAGGACATATCTAATCGATAAGAGAAAAAAATGGATAAGAAGTCCGGATGAACTTGTCCGTTTCCAAGTGGCCTCCCTCTTGGAACGGTTCCTTCAGAAGATCCTGACACTAATGATAAATCTTGGTCCTCCTGACCTTGACTTGGAATACGAAGAAATTCTTGGTTATCAACGGAAGGTAGATCCCCTAAATTCTATCGAGGAAATAAGAGTTAACGTGCAAGGGTACTGAAACGTTACGATGCAAGACCATCTGACTTAACTGATAATTAGAAACGATGAGCGAGACATAAAGAAACGTAGTACGTGAAAAATTTTGAACGTGATACGTGAAAAATTTTGAACGTGCTATGTGGAGGTATGGCGAGTGTAGTATAAGTAAACATATCGTGATCCCTGATACGTGTAACCTATTTTGATCATGATATGAGAAACATGGAATGAACATGACATGTGAGACATATCGTGATCATAGAATATAATGGCGGTAACGCCAAACGCTACAAGGTGAGACGTGGAATATGACGTGAAACGTCTATCTGATGATGGAGAGTTATACTAAACTTGGGTCTGGTCTCACAAGTTCTTGCAAACTTCCCAGAATGAGAAAAGAAATGAACGTAAAATCGTAAGCCAAAATACGATCATGAACGTGAATAGTGTCATGAACGTGAGCGCGAAAGCAAGTCGTGGAATAGAATGAAGACATGAAGTAAGTTAGGAGTACAATTACGAATCTTTGTCTGACCCGATAGCTGAGGAATTGCCAAGTGATCGGATGAGCCTTGGCTGGAACATGTTCGTTCAATCTGTTGGTTCTAGAATCCGTACGGATGTAAGGATTCTGCAGACTTGATCAAACTGTTGACAATAACCCAGATAGCATCATGCTTCTTCTGAGTTTGCTGAAATCTGTAACTAAAATCCATGGAGATCTTGTCCCTTTTCGATTCACAATTTCATATGATGAAAACATCCCAGTTTGTTGGTGTCCTATCTTAACCTGTTGGTATAACAGGTACCTAGATATGAACGTAACTGTATCTTGCTTCGTAGAAACTTGATACATAGAAGGTTGCGAAACTCTGAGTCTCTGAATTTAGACTTCTCCTAGCGTAGGATTTTATAGAACACCTAATGTAGTGTCGGGTTCTCTTCTTTACTCATAAGCTGAGTCATGGTAAGATTAACCGTAGAATGCCATGTGATTCAGCGTGTCACTGAAATCAAACAGAATTGATATCGGAAAGAATTCCAGGGTAAAATTTCCCCTTGTCATAGAATTTGCAACGTAGTGCAGATATGGTCTTCCTGTTCATCTCTAGGCTTAGAGGAAATCAGGGTATCCTCAATGAAAATGCTGATGAATTTGTTTAGGAGTTCATGGAAACTCAATTTATTAAGTTCATAATGCGGTTGGAGCATTGATGAGACTAATTCAAAATCATAAATCTGGCATGACCGAGTCGTGCACGAATAGCAGTCATGGACATGTCCTGCTTTTTCACTCGTCACTGTTGGCAGCATGATTGTGAGTTCGATCTTGGAAAAGTGATTAACACTATACGGTTGATTGGACATGTTGTCCATATGTGGAGGAGAATAACGGTCATGAATGGTGATTTGTTTAAGTCGACGGTAGTCGACACATAATCTCATGGTACCATCCTTCTCCTGAAGGTTCTTCTGGAGTGTAAGGAACAATTTTGGAATAATCCGTTGGTTATGCGTAAAAGGACCTTAGTAGTCGTGTGTTACTAACAGCTAGAAAATTTTAGCAATATGGCTAACAAAGCACGTACTTGAAAAGCATAGATAACTTGTACAGATTTTCCTGATGGAAAATCAAGCTGAAAGTATTCAGGAGCCTGAACATTACTGTACATAATTATGAATCATAGCATGGTGTGGTGTTCATAGTACATAATTAGGATAAAATTTATCTCGTGTCTGTCCGAGGAAAATGCGTTAGCAGCTTGGATCTCATCATTAAGCTGAAGGAAAACCGTCGTATACGTGGGAATACGAAAGGCGTCCTTCATGGTCATGAATATATGAACTATGGTGAAAGAAATGAAAGTGACGTCGGCAACGTGACAGTTCTCACTGATGCGCCGATAACGGTATTGAAATTCTTGTGGCCTGATTAATACATGGCACAACAACATAGATATACCCTTGGAGGGTACCCTGAATTTCTTAGAAATGTTCCATAATTAGACGTGAGTCATGTGTCTTGACTCGTGTCTTGAGAAATGTGAGCGTGACATATGCCTTGACTGGTATCTTGACATGTGTCCTAAGAAAGTATACGTGAGACATGTGTCTTGACTGATGTCTTGACATGTGTCTCGAGATGTGAAACAATTAGAACTACAAATATTAGGTTAATATGCCAGAATTGGCGGATCGGTTGGACTACTGATCATTTGTATGTCTGATCACGTCCGCGGCCAGAGCCTTGGTTGCGATTTCTAGGATATTTTCTGTCATGGTAGTGGTTACTATCGTCTTGTCTGTAGGTTCCATGACGGTCATTCTCATGACCGTGACTCATGTAACTATTTAGCTGAGTGGCTGGCTGGTACTGGTTTGCACTCATATGGCTGAAATGACAGCCGAACGACGTGTGACATGTAACTATGAATTTAGGACAATGATTTATGGGAATTGTCTGATGGTGAAGCATCTTCTCGTCCAATTGCTTTGCTCCGACGCCTTTGTCTTCGTCTTTTTGAATCTCCAGGTTGTGAACAGCATCAGCATCAGCATCTCGTAGCGTCTCCCAACGTCAGCAGCATCAACCTTCAGTGACATCTCCAAGCTATGAGCGGCATCGACAATCTTGTAGAATATCAGTAAGTGAACATACGCCTGAGATGATTTAGAATCGACTAGCGAATACTCGTGAAGTATTGCAAGTGGAATACACATGGATTAAGGTACATGTAATACACATGAAATACGGTACGTGGAGTACACATGGAATACACATGAAATGATCGGTATGGGCTCGATCATTTGTCCTGATTTAAGGAAAGTAAACCGGTTAAACGGTTAGGAAAACCATCCTGATAACCTGGCAGTATTAGCATAGACATCATTCTGGTTGCATAGAGAAACGCTAAAGTGTGGTTACACAAAATTCAACGATGATTTGCCTGACAGCATGATCAATGAAAACCAACCATGACTATCATGAAAGCATGATTAGAGAAATCTAACAATGTCTTGCAGGACAACGCGAATAACAAAAGAGGCATGAAACATAATCAACATGAAGACGGAATTATCATGAGGAAACATGAAACCATCTATTACGAAGAAGTGTATAACATAATCAGCATGAAACTGAAGCTAACCATGACAGTATGAAGGCATACTTGACATAAAAACATAATAACTTATGATGGGACATGAAAAAAAAATTTTATGCCAATTTAAATCATGAGAAAAATTTTATGCATGAAAAACAGTGCATGAATGCGTAATGTAGTTTATAAAACCTTTATATGTGCGAGGGAACGCCTATGGGTCGGTTCCCAAAACAAAAGACATGGCGAGGGGACGCCTATGGGTCGGTCCCAAAGTTAAAAGTTTCGATAAAAGCACATGCGACTAAATAGGGTCAGTCCTGTACCAACCATTACTTAGTCAAAATTCCTGCAACAGATGACATATGATATAAATGCATGAATGCATGGAACATAATAATTAAAAGTCATTGTCAAAACTTAACCAAAAAATTTTTATGTGAAAATTATGAACTACTGGGGTTCAGTTCACATAATCACAGTTCACTAGGAACATCATGCATAGACACTGACACATAACTAAGTATGGATGACGGTTGTTCATTCCATATTAGTAAGACGATACTGGTGAAAACATCATGGTGAAAACAACAAGGTGTTGAAAACGTCATGGCTAAAACAAAAAGGTGCTGAAAACGTAATGGTTGAAACAACAACGCGCTGAAATATCAATACGTGGAATAACAAACGTTGGCTTAGGAAGCTCCTGGTGACTACCCACTAGTCACAGGTCGAGTTTTAGAGCCTACAGGTCGAAGCCTTGGCTCTGATACCATAATTGTAACACCCCATTTTGATAAATGGAATGTCACGTGTGATTATGGCGTGTCATCAAAGCATGCAAGGTGATATGCAGTAAAACATACATGACCATAGGGAAAACCGGAATCAAACATCGGTTCCCAAACATAAGCCCAAAACATAAATAAAGGAAATGAACTGAATAAAGACTAAACAAGCATAACTATATGAAGGCAAAAAGGAAAAGAAGTCTCTGGCAGCTTCCATCCTATGTGCGTCCTCCAAATGCTCGAGTCTTGGGTACCTGCCGTTTTGGGACATGGAAAGGAAAGTAACGGCTGAGCAAGACGCTCAGTGCACGGATGTACAATAAAGCATGATATAGGATAGACATGTAACATATAACAGCGGAAGACTAAGTGCTGAGTAAACTGGTTAAGTATCATGAAAACTGGTTTTATAGTTTGAAAAGCCTTATGTTTAACCTGTGAAAACTGTTTTAACATATAAATACCATAGCCCATATAGGTCATGAAAAGGTCACGTGCATGAATACTTGGAGGGGTGACCTCATCATGCTGATTAGAGGGGATGCCTCTAATCAATATACTGATTTGGGTAGGAGGGATCAGCTCCTTGTGAAGGGTGCAAGGCACACACCACATTCACCATGATAAACTGAATAAAACATGTAACTAGGATGCACCCATACGCCCCGACTGATATAATAATATGGCCAAACTGAAAAGGGACGCCACGAGCAATCACTCCGCCGTGGGGAAGTCATAACATCGGTGCCTCCAATGCTATGGTTATGGTACCTCCATAACTAGGTGAAACTGGTCATGCTTGTATATGGCTATAGTTTATGCTAAATTAACATAAGCAGTTCAAAACAATAAAACAAATGCTGGGGAAAACAGTTGGCTGCATACGGGAAATCCTAATAAGGAAGGAATGTCCATACTGAAAGGACGGGAATCCGTACCTCAAGTCCAGTGAAATGAACGGAAGAAAGACTCCTACTTCTGGATCACTAATGCTACATGAATACACACGTGTATAAGTATCGATTCACTGATTACGTACTGGGTTCTGTGTCTCGTTATAGCTGATTTGGTATGTTTTAGGTCATGGTTCACTGTTTAAAGCCTTAAACTGTGTTTATCTTGTATTCTGATTTATCTGATTAAGTATTACTGGTGATTCATGTATTAATATACTTACTGTATAATAATAAGTAACTTTCCAAAAATAGCCGGTTTCCAAAAATAGAAAGTTTCCAAAAATAGAAAGTTTCCAAAAATAGAAAGTTACCAAAAATAGAAAGTTTCCAAAAATAGAAAGTTTCCAAAAATAGAAAGTTTCCAAAAATAGAAAGTTTCCAAAAATAGAAAGTTTCCAAAAATAGAAAGTTTCCAAAATAGAATTTACTGCTTAAAATAGATTAGTTTCTAAAAATAGAAAGTTTCCAAAAATAGATCAGCTGCCTTAATTAAATAAGTTTCCATATATAGAAAGTTTCCATGATTAGATTAGCTGCCTGAAATAGATTGATTTCCATATATAGAAGGTTTCCATAATTAGATTAGTTGCCTTATTTAATTAAGTTTCTATAAATAGAAGTTTCCATAATTAGAATTAAGCTGATTACATAAGCTAACATATAAGTCTAAGTGTTTAAGCTTATTTCTTAAGTCATATGATATAGTGTATAGTTTAATTATTATTTCATGTATTTTAATTAAACTATAGGTTAAGCATTTTAATTAAAGTATAACATGTATAATTAAAATGAAATGAAAATACTTAGGTTAACATGTGTATTATTATTAATAATAATATAACCTAAGTCATGTCTAAATTAATTAATTATAGGCATGTTTTAATAATTAATTAATTATAACTTATAACATAAAATACTTAGGTTAAATTAATGTCATGATAAACTAATAATTAAAATAACCTAAGTCATGATTTAATTAATATTTCATGTTATTAATTAATTATATCCTAAGTTCATGATTCATAAAAATTACATGTAACATAGATCATGATTTTAACCAACGAACCGTGAACCGGGTATGAATTCGACACCGTACCCCGGGCCAAACCCGGGGCACACGTGTCCCCTTGCTGCCGTGGGTCCCACATGAGCCAACCAAGACCAATTGTGGTCTTGGTGGCGGCGGCAATAGCAAACCAAACCCCCCTCGGGTTTGTTTTGCTAGGCGGCTAGAAACAAACACCCCTTTAAATCATTCCTTGATTTTATTTAATACCAAAACATGTTAGATCAATGATTAATTATCTTGTTTTCATAAGAAAAATAATAACATGTTCATGAAAATAATCAAAGATCAAAAGAATTAAAAAGAATTAAAAAGAAGGGTTAGAAAGGTATACCACTATGTAGCTTGGAAAAAGGATGAACAAACACGTATTCTAACACTTGTTTTTAAGATCAAAATCAATCAAACACCCACTTATGGTGGTGTAAGGGTGGCGGCACAATAAGGAGAAAAAGGAGAGGAGAAAACTCTTTTTAGGGTTTTATGTTTATTTCTTGAAAAATGAAAATGAAAACATGTTTTTACTTTTACCCCCCTTAACTTGAAAAGTCCATGGGCTAAGCCCATTTCATGCATGTGTGCCGTGGGTATGGGGGCCCCACATGGGGTACCCGTACCTTTCTCGTGTCCCGATGTTTCATGTTCGTTCGTGGTTAAACGTGCTCGTGTTTAACGTGTTTCTGTTTCTTTTAACGTGTCGTTTATCGTAAACTTAACGCTCGTAAATATATTATAAGTATTTACGTAATTATTTTAGTTAGTATTTTAAATGGTGTTCATGATTTAATTATGTTCACGTGATATATTATTAACTGTTTATCATGGGGTCGTACGTAATCGATACTTGTCATGACATACACGTATGCACTTGCTTGATTATTAGCACATGAATGTGATCAATACTACATGAGGTAAGTTTTAATCTAGAACGTACGATCTTAAGGGCACTATTCATGGTAAAAGCATGCGGGTTTTACACGTTCAATGATATCAAACGGTCCAATGAAACGAGGACTGAGCTTCCCTTTAATCCCGAAGCGTCTAACACAACGTGCCGACGAAACCTTAAGGAAGACGTGATCTCCAACGTTAAAATGTATGTCCCTACGATGCTTATCGGCGTAACTCTTCTGACGTGACCGTGCTTCCTGAAGTTTCTGCTTAGCTACTGCGATCTTTTCATTGGTCATCTCTATGATATATGGTCCTTCAAGTGTTCGCTCGCCAACCTGATCCCAGCAGATTGGGGCGCGACACTTTCTGCCATACAACATCTCAAAAGGAGCACACTTGATACTTGCGTGCCAACTATTGTTGTATGCAAACTCCACTAAACAAATGTAATCGTCCCAATAACCCCGTCCATTCCAACGCACATGACCTTAACATGTCCTCCAATGTCTGAATCGTTCGCTCCGACTGTCCGTCTGTTTGAGGATGAAAATCCATGCTAAGATTAAGTTGTGTACCCCAAGCTTTCTGCAGACTCTTCCAAAATCGCGAAGTGAAACGAGGATCTCTGTCTGAGACGATGCTGGATGGTGCACTGTGGAGTCTCATGATCTCTCTTCTATACGTATCGGCGAGTTTACTTACCGGATCTTCCTTGCGGATCGGTAAGAAATGAGCTGATTTGGTAAGTCGATCTACGATAACCCAAATTGCATCGTGCTTCCTCTTGGTAGGCGGAAGACCAGTAACAAAATCCATGGTGATTTTGTCCCACTTCCACTCTGGAATATCTAACGGTTGAAGGAGACCGCCAGATCGCTGATGCTAGATCTTAACCTGCTGGCAGTTAATACATTTGGAGACGTAAGTGGCCACATCCTGTTTCATACCACTCCACCAAAAGTACTGCTTGATGTCATGGTACATCTTAGTCGAACCAGGATGAGAATGGGGAGCTATGAGCTTCAGCTAACAAGGATTCTCAGAGTTCTTGGTCATCAGTAACACCAAGTCTCGTGCCCTGCCATACGATACCATCTGCATCTACTCTGAATTCCGTCTGTTTCTCCAAATTCTGAACTATCGCCCAGATTTCTCCATCATCTTTCTGAGCTTCCTTGATCTTAGAGAGTAACTCGGGTTCTACTCTAAGATTAGCCCAGTAACCGTGTTTTCCACGTACCATGATCTCGATGTCTAGTCGCTCCAAGTCTCTTATGATTTCCTCCTCAATTTTAATGCCGTTGATCATTCTGGACTTCCTGCTAAGAGCATCTGCTACTACATTTCCCTTTGCGGGATGATACTGTAGATTAATGTCATAATCCTTCAACAGCTCTAACCATCTTCTCTGCCTCATGTTCAATTCATGTTGAGTGAAGATATACTTCAAGCTCTTTTGGTCCGTGAAAATGTCACATGATTCTCCATATAAGTAGTGCCTCCATATCTTCAATGCAAACACGACTGCAACAAGTTCTAAGTCATGCGTAGGGTAATTTTCTTCATAAGGCTTAAGCTGCCGTGAAGCGTACGCGATCACTTTCCCATGTTGCATGAGAACACAACCAAGTCCCTTCCCCGATGCATCACTGTAGATTTGAAATCCACCCGTACCAGATGGGAGAGTAAGAATAGGTGCAGATACTAGCTTCTGCTTCAGGTCTTCAAAGCTCTTCTCTCGTTCTTCAGTCCAGACGAATTTCTCCCCTTTCCGTATCAGTTTGGTCAATGGTAGTGCTAAGCGGGAAAAGTTCTACACGAACCTACGGTAATAGCCAGCTAAGCCTAAGAAACTGCGGACTTCCGTCGCTGATGTCGGCCTCGGCCACTTAGTAATGGCCTCAACCTTTGCTGGATCCATAGTGATTCCTTCTGCTGATACAATGTGACCTAGGAATGCCACCTTGTCTAACCAGAACTCACATTTGGAGAATTTAGCATACAGCTACTTCTGGCGAAGAATCTGTAGTACTGTACGAAGATGGTCTTCGTGTTCCTCCTTGGACTTTGAGAAAATCAGGATGTCATCGATGAAGACAATGACGAACTTGTCCAGAAATTCATGGAAGATTCTGTTCATCAAGTCCATGAAAACTACTGGAGCATTTGTCAGGCCGAATGGCATAACTACAAACTCGTAGTGTCCATAGCGGGTACGAAAAGTGTTGGGTCAAAAAGTTGATGTGGCAGAAACTCAAAAACGAAGAAAACATGAAGACATTTGTCTAAATGTTGTCAAGAGCAAATCAAGTGTTGACAAGAGCAAATTGGAGGTTGATGGCTCAAGCGTTGTCATGTACAATCCAAGCATTGTCATGTACAAACTAAGCATTGACAGAAACGTAGACAAGAAGCCTTTAGAAGCTTCTATTTGGATATATATGCAGGATATATTCTGTATATAGTTACTTAAATAGAAGATTTACATGTTTATTTGATATTATCTCTTGTAAACCCTAATCCTTACACTATAAAAAGAACCAAGGGTATTAGGTTTATTCATAACTTTTGTATATAATGTAAACCTAAAAGCATGTGTTGCACTAGACGTGGGATTAATGTATACACGTCTAGTGGTTGTTTGTTATTAATATAATGAACAATCGTTGAGTAATTCATGTGTCTTGTGTCCTAAACACCTTGTTAATGTGTCGTGTTCTAATTCCGCTTTGATTATCTAATCATATGAACATGATGCATTCCTAGTAGCTTAAAAGATCCGGAATCTTAGGATTCCTCATTTGGTATCAGAGCCTCGTAGCTCGTGATGCTAGGACCAACAAGGTGTTCGTGTATGGTGAAAAGAAGAAAAATCCGTCTAGGGTTTTTCTGGACGTTTTTGTGTGCGCAGCAGTATTCAGAAGGTCATAACTTTTGATTGGACCGTTGGATCGTCATGAAATTTTTTATGTGGGTTCTGCATACATATATCTAGACATCCACCGGAGGGATTGTCAAGTTTTATCCCTAGGAAAAAGTTATTAAGCGTCAAAGTCAGCAGCAGGATACATGCAGTTTTCTGTGAACAGCCGTAGTAAAAAGACGATTTCTCATTCGTTAACCGTTGGATCATCGTGAAATTTTTGTTGTAGATTCTTGGCACTTGTGTCTAGGATCTCACCGAAGCGATCTTCGACTGTATCTTTTATTATCAATATATTAGGAGTCGAAGTTCACTGCATAATGAGGTATGAAGTTTTTGTTTTGACATAAAATTATAAATTAGGTTTTTTCTCCAAACCCTAGATCGAGTTTAAGACAGAAAAGATGTGTCGCTGTGATATATACGATTGCTTGTTACTTAGATCATGATGTAAGAAAAAGTGAATTAGGGTTTATCACAAAACCCTAAATCAGTGAAGAAACAAGCAGATCGTATTACGTGTTGTTGATTCAAAAATTATAGTATTCACGTGAGCAGCTATGAACAAGTTTGAGCCTCGTCATTTAAAGTAAAGGTATGTGATGAGTGATTGTCTGTGTTCACACGACAAAGAAAAAAGGGATATGATTGATGCTTGTGTATTCACACAAAGTACAAAAGAAGAATAGTCAAAATGTGTTCACACGACCAACAGGGTAAAAGATGCATTGTGGTCCTTGTCTTCACGTGGAGATTCATTGAAGAAAAGTAAAGCCATTCACGTTGGCTTATTCAAGGAATAATGTTGGTCGATTATTATTGTTCACATGGGCTATTCACTAAGGACGATTGCGTCTTATTAAGAAGAGAATTGTTTTGGTGATGTTGCATAAGGAGAAAGTCAGACTTGACGACTTGACGCTGACAGAATTCGACGCTGACAGAATTCGACGCTGACAAGAATAAGTTAAGCACTATTGAGAAGTGCTGACACTTTTTGTCCGATATATGGTTTTTCAAACGTTGTTAAGTGTTGTCTGATATTGGACATCACACAGTGTTGATATCTTGGACAGTGAAGGATATTGGACAACAAAAAGAATAGCTGCTGTTTGAGAAAATTGGTACGTTTTTAGCACACAAAAAGGGAGTATTTACACGCAAAGGTACATGGAATCTCCGTTTTTATTCAGAATATCATGTTGATATTTATGGCTCAGATATTTTTAAAAGGGATTAATGATTTTAATACGAGTTAGCAACTATTCATGGGAATTTGATGGATATTTTATTATGTAATCGGGATAGCCTTGTGAAAGAGTTATCCATATTTCTGTCTTTTACATATGGTATGAAGATGTTATTCTATTAAAATCGTCATGAAGAGGTGTTGGCTTAAGGGGAAGAATTCTTATGGTAAGTTTTATGTTTGAAGAAGATTTTCGCGAGTTTGTGTTCTATCATATCTTAAAGTCGTGGATCCATACACTGACTTTAAAGATAACTTGTTTGTGCTATAAATATTTGGTGACGAAGACTTGTCATAACACTTGAAGGAGTTACATTATCGTGCTCAGTGTCTCAAAAAGGATGAGAATATTGACAAGGGAACGAGTTCTACTTATATTTAATCATTCGTATAAGTTCTTCATCACATGGATAGTGCAAGACATGGAACACAAGGTTGGGTTATTCTACTTCTACATCAAGATTACTTTATTTATTTTTCTTCAAGATCATTACATAGACCTACATTTGGAGAATCTTCAAAGATTGCATACATTGTTTACTTTCCTGTTGATGTGACAAAAAGGGGAAGACATACATGCTACATTTGAGGGGAAGTAGTTTGAAGATCATGACAACTTACAAGAGATACACATAGAGTTTTGCCAACATCAACTAGGGGAAGATTGTTGGGTCAAAAAGTTGATGTGGCAGAAACTCAAAAACGAAGAAAACATGAAGACATTTGTCTAAGCGTTGTCAAGAGCAAATCAAGCGTTGAAAAGAGCAAATCAGAGGTTGATGGCTCAAGCGTTGTCATGTACAATCCAAGCATTGCCATGTACAAACTAAGCATTGACAGAAACATAGACAAGAAGCCTTTGGAAGCTTCTATTTAGATATATATGCAGGATATATTCTGTATATAGTTATTTAAATAGAAGATTTACATGTTTATTTGATATTATCTCTTGTAGACCCTAATCCTTACACTATAAAAGGAACCAAGGGTATTAGGTTTATTCATAACTTTCATATAGAATGTAAACCTAAAAGCGTGTGTTGAACTAGACGTGGGATTAATGTATACACGTCTAGTGGTTGTTTGTTATTAATATAATGAACAATCGTTGAGTAATTCATGTGTCTTGTGTCCTAAACACCTTGTTAATGTGTCGTGTTCTAATTCCGCTTTGATTATCTAATCATATGAACATGATGCATTCCTAGTAGCTTAGAAGATCCGGAATCTTAGGATTCCTCAAAAAGCAGTCTTGGCGATATCCTGCTCCTTGACCCGTAGCTGATGATAGACTGACCTAAGATCAATCTTGGAGAAGTGTTTGGCCCCTTGGAGTTGGTCAAACAGATCGTCTATACGCGGCAGTGGATACCTATTCCAGATAGTAATCTTATTGAGCTCGCGATAGTCTATGCAAAGACGCATACTGCCGTCCTTCTTCTTAAGAAATAAGACCGGTGCGCCCCATGGAGATGCGCTCGGTCGAATGAAACCTCGTTCAAGAAGTTCTTGTAGTTGACCCTTCAACTCCTTCAGCTCTATGGGAGCCATGCGATAAGGAGCCTTGGAGATTGGTTCAGCTCCTTGAATAAGCTTGATATTGAATTCCACTTCTCGTGCAGGTGGTATGCCCGAAAGTTCTTCTGGATATACATCTTGGAATTCTGACACTATTGGTTGATCCTGAATTGATGGAGATTCAGCATCCATGTCGTGAACCGTTGCTAGATAACCCTCGCATCCATCTGACAGTAGTGCACGCGCTTGCAGGGTAGATATGATTTGTACAGACCGTCCGGGTACGAACCCGCTATGAATGTACTTTGGTGCATTAACATCATCGAAGATAACTCGATATGAATGGCAGTCTATGGTAGCATGATGCTTGGATAGCCAATCCATGCCCAAAATCATGTCGAAGTCATTCATGTCCAGCGGAAGTGCGTCAACAAGACGAACCTTATCGTCAAATTCTAGGGGAAGACTCTTACATACATGGGTGATTAATACAGAGTCCCTCAAGGGCGTGGAAATAGTAAGCCTATTCTCTAGTGGCATGGGGAGCATACTAATGTTCTTAGCATAAGCAGTAGAAATGACCGAGTGAGTAGCACCCGTATCGAAAAGAACACACGCAGCTTGACCATACATATACAATATTCAAGTGATGGTACCTGTAGACTTGTTGGCCTAGTCTCGAGATGTCGTGTAGACACGCCCAGTGGTAGGAGGCGGCTTGGTATCAGCATGTCCCGATGTGCCCTCCATCTCGCCCTTACGGCAATCCTTCATGATATGGCCAGGGAGACCACACTTGAAGCATGCGTCAGTGTTACGACGACATGGACCTGGGTGCCTACGGTGGCAAGTAGAGCAAAGAGGATGAGTATATACTCCAACATGTGCTTTGGCTGGCTGAGGACCTGATAAAAAATTTTACATAAGACATGATAATAGGGTACAAAGGACAATGCGGATAATCGTAAGATTGAATACCAGTGATAGCTGGACGGCTAGGCTGTGAACCTCTCTGGTTCTGGTCCCTACCGTTTCCATGGTTCCTGGTAGAAGATTTGCTAAAGTGTCAGAATATGAGTTATAACATGAAATCATAAGAAAATGCGTAAGTATTAGAACCTGCTGTCGTTGGAGTGTCCAGCGTTGTTACGGTAATTATCATTACCGCCACGCCTATCCGTAACAGAACGGTCGTTAGTCTGACCGTTTCCCTTGGGCTGATGAGGCTGCTGCTGAGTAGCCGGCTGAGACCGGTCCCTAGTTTTCTGCCTGGAAGATACAGTTTAAAGAGATGAATAATTGACATATATGGAAAGAATACGGATTGGTCACTGCTTGAATACGAAGGTTTACCTCTTGTCGGGTCTCTCAACTTCCCCGGACTCATCTCTCTCATGCAACATCTCCAGCTTACGTGCCACATCGGCCACTTGTGCTACAGTGGTGAACGTAGCACAAACCAGATTGTTTGCGACCGATGTGCGAAGAGCCCACCTAAAGTGGTGTGCCTGCTCTTCAGGAGTACCTGCTGCTGCACCAAGGAAACCAGCTAAGCGAAGAAAGCGCTGCATAAACTCATTGCTATTCTCCCCACCTCTCTGTCGGATCCCATGGTACTCCCTCTTGAGCTTGTCTTGCTCAGCCTTGGGAAAGAACTACTCCATCACCCTATCCTTGAACTGAGTGCATGTCAAACCAGCAACCCAATCGTCACCTCCCTCAGACTGCATCAACGCTAACCACCAATTTAGCACATCTCCTTCGAACCGATAGCATGCCAACCTCGCCTTGTACGCGGGGTCACAACCCATAGCATTGAAAATCTTCTCGATGTGAGCCAACCATCTTTCAGCATCATTGGGGCTATCTGTTTTCTCAAAAGCTCGCGGACGGAGCTTGTTGAATCTCTCCAGCCATACTGCCAATGTCACTTGAGGAGGAGGAGGAGGTGCTTGGTTATGCTGCTGATTGTTGACAGCTTGAACCTCAGCCCTGATGTCATTCCTCAGTTGAAAAAGCAAAGCTTGCATTGCAGCTTGGATAGCAGCATTGAGTTGTTCATGTTCACGTGTGAGAACCATCTGACAGTATAACATAAAACATATAATTAAACAGATCAAAACATAAAATATATATACATGAAAAAAATTTATACCAAAAATTCAAGAGAAAAATTTTATGCAAGAAAATTTGTGTATGAATGCATGATGCAGTTTCATGAAAACTTTTGTATGCTCGAGAATGAACGCCTATGGTCAGTTCACCCAAAATAAAAGACATGGCGAGGGGACGCCTATTGGTCGGTCCCAAATTTAAAAGTTTTGATAAAATACATGCGACTAAATAGGGCCAGTCCTGTACCAACCATTACTTAGTCATAAACCTGCGACAATGACATATATACGTATGCATAAAAATGATGAATGCATGAAAACGACTATCAGTTCTAGGAAGACCATAGTGACTACCCACTAATCACAGGTCATATTTTGAGAGCCTATAGGTCGAAGCCTTGGCTCTTATACCATAATTGTAACACCCCATTTTGACAATGAAATGTCACGCGTAATTATGGCGTGTCATCAAAGCATACAAGGATTAATGTCTAAACATTACATGACCATAAAAGGAAAATACCGGAATCAACATCGGTAGTCCAAAGTAAAGCTCATCACACACAAACATAAGTACTGTAAAAGAAAGGACTAAACAATGTCCATAGCAAGTGTATCAAAGTAAAGATAATGCATAAAGTAAAGAAAGGCTAGAAAGCTTTCAGTCCATATGCACGTACACTTAAAGTCTACGAGCGTCCCTGAGTACCTGCCGTTTTGGGAACATAGAAAAGGAAAACGGTTGAGCAATACGCTCACTGCATGGATGTACTATAAAGCATGAATAGGATAAGCATATAACATATAACAGCGGAAGAAACTAAGTCCCGAATAACCTGGTTAAGTCTTGGTAAAACTGGTTTTATAGTTTGAAAAATCTTATAAAAACGGTTTAACATAATCTACCATTAGCCAATATAGGTCATGAAAATCCACCGTGCATGAATACTTGGAGGGGTGACCTCATCATGTAAATTAGAGGGGCTGCCTCTAGTTTAATATACTGGTTTTGGGTAGGAGGGATCAACTCTTTGTGAAGGATGCAAGGCACACACCACATTCACACTGAGTAATCTGCTGGAAAACATGTAACTAGGATGCACCCATACGCCCCACATGATAAATATAATAATATGGCCAAAAGCTGAAGGGACACCACGAGCAATCACTCCGCCGTGGTGAAGTCATAACACCAGTGCCTCTAATGTTATGGTTATGGTACCTCCATAACTAGGTGAAACTGGTCATGCATGTATATGGCTATAGGTATTCTAAATTAAACATAAGCAAATCAAACATATAAACTTATACTACGGGAAAACAGTTGGTTGCATACGGGGAATCCTAATAAGGAAAGAATGTCCATACTGAAAGGACGGGAATCCGTACCTTATGTCCAGTGAACGAAGAATACGAACTGAGGAAAATCCTACTTCGGTATCACTAATGCTACATAAATACATACGTGAATAAGTATCTGATTACTAAATACGTAACTGGTTTTATGTCATGTCTTAGCTTATTTTATACGTTCATATCATGTTTTACTGTTTTAAGCTTTAAACTGTGTTTATCTTATATTCTGTCTATTCTGATTAAGTATTACTTGTATTTCATGTATTATTATACTTACTGCGTAATAATAAGTAACTTTCTGAAAATAGCAGGTTTCCTAAAATAGAAAGTTTCCAAAAATAGAAAGTTACCAAAAATAGAAAGTTTCTAAAAATAGGTAGTTTCCAAAAATAGAAAGTTTCCAAAAATAGAAAGTTTCCAAAAATTAAATTACTGCTTAAAATAGATAAGTTTCTAAAAATAGAAAGTTTCCATAAATAGATTAGATGCCTTAATTAAATAAGTTTTTAAAAATAGAAAGTTTCCATAATTAGATATAAGCTGGTTAAATAAGCTAAGTATATAAGCTTAAGTGTTTTTTGATTATTTTTCTAAGTCATAATGATATAAGGTATAGTTTATTAATTATTACCTGTAATTTAAATAAACTATAGGTTAAAAGTATTTAATTAAATATATCATGTTTTTAATTAAATAACGTTAAATACTTAGGTTAAAACATGTATTATTAATTATTATTAATTATTATTAATATAACCTAAGTCATGTTAATTAATTAATTATAACCATGGTTTTTACTAATTAATTAATTATAAAGTTTAGAAAAATAAATACTTAGGTTAAAATTCATGAATCTAATAATTAAATTATAACCTAAGTCGTGTTTATTAAATTAATCATGTCATATATATTAATTTAATTTATAACATATGATTATTAAAGCATAAACTTAACATAAACCATGAACCGGATCATGACTAGAAACCATGAACCGGACTCGAAATCAACACCAAACCCCGAACCACGTCGGGGTTCCCCCTTGTTTGCTGCTGCCGTGGGACCCACACCACCAAACCGAGACCCTGAGGTCTCGGAGGTGGTCCAAATGCCAAGCCGAGACCCCCTTGGGGTTCGGTTTAGGCGCCGACCACACACAAACACCCCTAAAACCTCTGTTTTGATTTACCCCATAACCAATTACATGTTTAGATTATGTTTTTAATTAGGTTTTTAAAAACAACATGTTCTTATTTAATTTATTAAATCAAAACAAAAAGAAAAAGGATTAAAATGTGTACCGAATGCGTGGATCAAACGAGGATGAACACACACGAACACTTGCACCAAATTCAAGATCAAAATAAAAATAAACACCCCCTTTGTGTGTGTTATATGAGGCAGCCACAAGAGAGCAAGAAGGAGAAGGAGAAAACTTTTTAGGTTTTTGATTTAGTTTACTGTAAAGTGAAAATGACTAGCAAAATTTACCTTAACCCCTTCTTAGTAAAAAATTTAGATGGGCTTGGCCCATCTCCTTGATGTAGCCGCGGGTAGGGGGCCCCACATGGGGTACCCGTACCGTTTTCCGTGTCTCGTTATTTAAGTGTTCGTTCGTGTTTAGTCGTGTTCGTGTCTTATGTGTTCTCGTTAAATATTAACCGTGACTTAATATATTTATTCGTGTTAGTAATAAATATATATACGTAATTAATATTAGTTTGTGATTTAATTACGTTCATGATTTCATGATCGCATGTTCGTGATTAATTATTGTTTAAATAATTATAGTGCGTTCGTACGTAATAAATACTTATCGTGTTCTAACACGTACGTAATATGTAAAATTCTAACACGTGAACGTAATCATACTATAAAAGGAAAGTTTTAATCTAGTACGTATGATCTTAAGGGCACTATTCATGGTAAAAGCATGCGGGTTTTACACTAGTGTAATCCCTTTCATATCAATATAAAGTTTGTGTATTTTGAAAATTTTCAGTTGTAATTCCTTTTATATTGAATGAAGTTGGTGTTAGATGCTTGAATCTATGTTCCACAATCATAATACAAGTGTTTTGGTGGTTTGTGTTGGCCACGTTTGAGTTTTGTTTAAGTTTTCAAGTTTTTCAAGTTTTTGAAAAATTGTTTTTTAAACAGTTTTGATCTAGTGAATCAAGGCTTTACCAGTTAAGGCCCTTGGATTCTAGGTGTTTAGATCTGTTATTTGGCCTCTCAAATCCTTAGTGTTTGAGTGGTTAAGCTAGATCTTCATTGTAAAAGTTTTTACAAGCTTTGGAAAAGTGGAATTTATTCATAGTTTTCTGATATACTATCTAATTATCATCATACTTGTTACTAACCCCTTCCAAGTCTAAAAGCTTGTTGAAAGCTTGTTATCAGTAAGCTTTTGAGAATATTTGAGTCTTTGGCAAGGCTGTTTGTTGCCTTGTGTTAAAAATCACATAACAAGGGCCTTGGTTCAGCTGTTGAACCATCAACAAGGCCTCTTGTTGATTCAAGGACCTTGGATACTCTCTAGTTGTTGAGAATAGTCTAAGGAGCATTTTTGAATCCTCCTAGGAAGTTGTGGAGGATAGGTTCACTCTCTACTCTTTTTTACTCTTTTGAAATTTTGCTAAAAACCTGTCATAGTTGTGATGCTATATGATTTTGTGTGTTAGTGTTTGTGTGCTTTAGATTTTGATTTACATCTGCTTAGTGTCATCTAGTAGACCTCTAGGATCAATAAAATCAGTAGGTTGTGTGATTGAAAAAGGATTTGGAACATTAAGTCCAAAAAGGGGGCATAAGGGTGCATTTTGGGTGCACAAGGCCTTAAGGCCGTTGGCCTTGGGATTTTTGGGTTGTAATCAGTCATACAAGTCATTTGGAAGTTATTTTGGTCACTGGTCAAGTTGCTATAACTTTGGAATTGGTTTTGCAAAGTTTTGGAAAATCTGCATAAAAGTGTTTTGAAATTGGTCAATTACATCAGAAGGCATAACTTCTTCATAAGTTGGAATTAAGGCCTGAAATTTGGTTTGGGAATAGTCCTAGTTGGTGTGCATCTCTGCAATATTTGGTTGTGTGATTTGGTAGCTTATTTAGGGATTTATAGCTTATCAAAAGTCCCTACAAGTGTCAACTGCATCAGCAAAAGTGACACTTGCATTTTGACCAACACTTGCATGAACCATGTATGTCTGTGGTATTTTCTTATCAATATCTCATATTTGGTTGCTAGTGTTTGTGTTTTGAGCTTTGTGTGCTTATTTGTCAGTCTCATAAGCCAACTAGCTTATTGAGACTAATCTGCCAAAAACAAGGTTTAGTTAACCAACTGGTTAGCTCAATTCACTGGTCTTAACCTTAAGACCTCATCCAAAATAGTTCAAAACAAGCTTATAACCATCTCATAATCATTTGTTGAAAGTTTGGTAAAATTTGGTACGCATTGACTTTTGTTGACTAAGCCCAAAAGTGCTTATTGGTTTGAACTAGCTTATTGATACATGCAATAACTTGGTTTTTGTAATAGGTGTCACTTTTCTCAGCTTATTATCACTTCTGGAAGGTTTCAGCTTATTTGGTTAGGGTTTTGCTAGAAAACTAACTTATTTGGCTTTTTCAGTTTGCTTATTGCCTTCTACAGCTTATTTCACTTGGCTTTTGGGATTTTTCTTGTTGATTATTCTTAGTTAAGCTATTTGTGAGCTTTTGCAAAAAGAATCAGCTTTTGAAACCCCCTAAAACTTAAACCCGACTATTTTGTCTTTCAATGAAAAAGTTAATTTCAAGTTTCTGGCTTATTACTTGGTCTATTTCAGAATTTCTTATTGCAAAAAGGTTTAAAATCTCATAAGAAGGTTGTGTGTTTAAGCAGAGCTTATGGCATTAGCTTATTGCTTAATGGGCTTATTGGCCCAATAAGTATAAGCTTATTGACTTTTAAGCTGTGATAAGCACATTTTCAGCTTTTGGGCTAGACTTTTGTGTTTAAAATCAAATTTTGAGTTGGACTGGGCTTTTTCAGAGCTTTTTGGACACTTTGGTTTTTGGGCTGAAAAGCCCATTGGATATGGACTGTTTTTGGTTTTAGCCTATTTGGGGGTCCAATAGGGGTATGTTGGTAACTTCATTTTTGGATTATGTAGGTTAAAATAAACTAGTTTGCAAGTTTTTAGAATTTTTATAAATTTTTTATTTTTAATATTATTTTAATATTTAATTTTAGTTCTTAATTATTTTTAATAGATTTAATAGGTTTAAAATTTTGGAAAAATACTTTTTAGTTTTATTTTGTTATTTTTGAGGTTTTCAAGTAGAAAAATCTTTATTTGGGCTTTTTGTTAATTTATTTGATTTTTAGGGCTTTAATTAGCATTAAAAATTTAAATATTAATTAATTAAAAGGTTTGAAAAAGTTTTGAACATTTGTAAACCTTAGTTTGATTTTAAGAAATTTTTGTTAATTTTTTAGGAATTCTTAGAGCATATTTTTATTTTCTCACTTTTTACGATTTTACGTTTTTTACGTATTAGCTTAATTTTAACGTATCCGTCATTTTATTTTCTTCCCCTTTTCTTTCTATCAATATTAATTCAAAACCAAAAAAAATTTCACAACACAATCAACCTCCTTGGGAAACGAACTTTTTACTCTAAGGGTCATTAGTGTACAATTTTTGTGCATTTAATACTTACCGCTTTTACGCTTTGTTTTCCTAAACAAGTGTAATAATACCACAACCAACGCTCTAAAAAAACAACATCAACATAATCAACAAAGCATGGTCCGTAAAATACAAGGCCTCTCAAAACTAATAAAATACAGCCCGTAAAGTACATGGCCAACCAAATCAAACTTAATCAAAGCGTATCCCGGCCCGTAAAGTACACGGCCAACCAAATCAAACTCGAACCAAATCTATACAAACCATAAGCTCTTTGCCAAACATGATAAATCGATTCGCCAAGATCACAATAAAACAAGAGGTTAGAATAATAAGCAACTATTAATATTTAATAAAAAGATTTAAATAAAACTAATAGATCTAGAATATTTTTTTAGTTTTATAAAAATATATTAATTTTTAACCTTAAAACTTATAGATCTAAACTAATTTGTATAAAAATACTAATATATCTAACTATTTTTTTTGGTTTTATGAAAGTATTTTTAATTTTTGAAACTTAAAACTAATAGATCTAAAAAAACTAAAAGTACTTAATTTAAAAGCTAGCTTATAAATAAGTTGTAAGCCTAAGCTTCGAACTTATGAGATTTAAAAAGCTAAAAAGCTAATTAAATAAATCCTCCAACAATAAGCTAGATCTAGGAATATAAGGCAACAATAAGCTTGAAATAAAATGAATTATTTCAAACTTATATATAAATCTTAACTTATTTGGAAAAAGTTATGAAAAGCTTATCCCAAAATAATAAGCTAGATTATTAAAAGTAAAAAGATAAAGAAAGGTAGAATGAGAATAAGCTAAGAGAATAAGCTAAAACTTGAATTTTATTAATATGAAAAAGCTTATAGAAAAGATTGTTACAAAACTTGAAAGGAAATATAAAAGTTGAGAGAAAAATTAAAACTATAAAGTTATACTACTATTGAAAAACTTGCTAATACAATAAAATGGAATGGCTTTATATAGGCAGCCAACAATGAGGGTAAAATTGTAATTTTCTACTGCCTTTTTCTTGTTAATATCGAAGTTGGTGGACAACTGTGTAGCATTCTTTGGATCCATCGCCCATGATGGGCTGACACACTCATAAATATGCCTGCCACACGCCTCTGTCAACTTTGTTTTCATCGCCAGCCACGTGGCGCCTTTCTATTGGTCAGCCGCCACTGCACATTCTGACTCGTTTGTCACCTCGGACTGACGTGACGGCGCCACCGCCACGTGTCACTCCCTAATTGGTCTGCCGCCACTGCACCTGCCACCTCTGAGATCGCACTGACATGGCAGCTGACATGTCAGCGTCACCTCAGACTGACACCTCGTACTGCCACGTGTCACGATCCTATTGGCCGCCGCCACTGACGTGTCTGAACCTCGTACTGAGTCACAGCCGTCTGCCACCTGCACACAATAATGAAGTTGTCAGTGCCACGTGGCGCGTTGGCATTGGCCAGTCGCCGCCACGTGTCAGTTGACATCAGCATGACGTCAGCCGGTCTGAACCGGGTCCAGTCGGGTTCTTGTTCGGGTCGGGTCAGGGTCTGGTTCGAGTCGGTTGCCACGTGGACCATTGAGGTGGTGCCACATGGCACTAGGTTAATAATCCCAGACTTTGGCCAGCCAAGGATCGAACTTGCGCCTTTTGGCTCAGTTCTTAACAACCCAAGGGATGCCATTGGAGCTGGCATACCTATAAGTTTATATACCCCAAATTTTTTATTTAACCCTATTCTGTTTTGGACCCCTGGCAATTTTGGACTCCTATTTATTTAAACTATCAAATAATAATAATAATAATAATAATAATAATAATAATAATAATAATACAGTTATTGGAGATACTTTAGTTGTGGGGGAGGTTTTAAAGTTAATTATGGAGGATGGCCCCGGGTTTGGCTTGCATCTCAATGTCGACAAAACTGAAGTTTTTTTGCCAAAGGAAGACCCTCGAAGTAGGCTCCCATGTGTGTTCCCGCCTAATATTGCTCGACCCGTACATGGTGTTAAATTACTAGGTGGGCCCGCTAGTGTGGATTTTGATTTTTGTAATAAGCTTGTGATGAAGAGAGTGGCTAAAACCATTGTGCTTATGGATGCTGTTGCTAAAATCAATGATCCTCAGTGTGAGTTGTTGCTTCTTCGTTCTTGTATGAGTATTTCCAGGCTATACTTCACTATGCGCACATGCCCTCCTCGTTTCTTTGAGTCTGCCCAACGTTCTTTTGACATGGCTCTTCGTTCTTCTTTAGAGTGTATTGTCACTGCTTCTGGACCAGGTTTCGGTGACTGGCAATGGAGGCTTTCCACGTTACCTTTTGCATTTGGAGGGCTTGGTGTTTATTCTGCTGTGGATGTTTTGTATTATGCATTTCTTGCATCGCGATTACAGTCTGCTGCTTTGCAGACTAAGCTTCTTCAGCATACTGGTATTGTAGATCCCGGACCTAACTTTGATGGTGCTTTATGTGTGTTTAATAAATCAATGGAGATTGACTTTTTGAGTAATCCAAGTGAGATCGCTGCCCCCAAACTCATGAAGAAAATGGCAAATATATATTTCACAAAGGTTACCAAAACTACAGAATCTACATTTTCCTTATCTTCTCGACAGATGGCCTTATGGAAATCTCAAAGGGAGGATTACACTTCTAACTAGCTTAGGGTGGTTTCGATTTCTGGCTTGGGCCACTCTATGAATGGTAAGACTTACCGTTGTATTTTATGCTATCGGTTAGGTGTTCCCTTATTTTCTGTTCAGAAGCCGTGCTCAGCTTGTTCAAGGGTGTTTACGTGGGATATTTATGGAGACCATGCTGTATCATGTTCTGGTATCATTGGCATTAAACATCGGCATAATCTCGTACGTGATACCCTTGTTGATATCTGTTTTAGGTCGGGGATTTCTGCCGGTAAGGAAGTTGATATTGGGCTTGGTGGAGGACATGACAAACCCTTACGTCCAGCGGATATTTTACTTTACTCATGGGACAGAGGGCTTGATGTGTGTGTGGATTTGACAGGGTCCTCTCCTTTGACGCAAACTGGGATGGTTGATTTCGTAGCAGGTCGTGCGGTGGCTGATGCAGCACATCGTAAACGAGTTAAGTATGAGACTAAATGGTCGGACATTGGATATGGTTTTCTACCCTTTTCATTTTCCTCGTTTGGGGAATTAGAGAAGGATGTGGCTGCCTTATTGAAGCGGATCCGAAAGTTCTCTATGACTCAAGACATTGGAGCACGTGTTGCTTTACATATCTTTAATAGGATTGGTTTTGTTATAGCTAAAGGAGTAGGGGCCCAGTTAGTATCTCGGCTTCCCACTAACTTTTTGTAAATCTTTTTATTATCATATAATAAATAAATAAACTATAATAAAAATAATAATAATAATAATAATAATATTACAAAATTAATAACAATTTTTATAAAAACATTATTTATTTATTTTTATTATTAATTATGAAAAAATATTTTTTATTTATATTATTTATATTATTTAATTATTGAAAACTATTTATTTAATTTAAAAACTTAATAAACCTCAAAAATTCATAGAAAGAAAACCGTGAGGAGTTACGACGCAAATTCGGGATCGTTGGCTTTGTAATTATGTGCTCTTCCATGTGGTTTATAAGAGGATGACTTTGGAGAATGGAAAAAATGGTCCTTGTTGTTAAAACTTCATTAAATCTTCATCCTTAGCTCTCCAAACTCCATTCTTTTGGCACTTTTGGTCCTTTTACTTTATCTTTGACTTTTCTTCGATAAATGCCCGTGAAATCCCATGTTTTCTTCATATATGATCTTTTGTACCTATTTCACACAAAAACACAAAACCACGCGTAATTCTGACTTTTACGATATTAAATACACGTTTTGGTTTGGTTTTTCCTTGTTTTAAGTGGTAAAAGGATAAGTGTTTACACACTTATTAAATCCCATACACTTGACCATTGCAATGTCCGCATGCAATGCACAATTTTAAAGCACAAATTTACATTTTTCATCATAATTAACCTATCTTGGCCTTTATTACGATATACTACTACTACTACTACTACAATAAAAGAAACTAAAGTACGATGAAAAGATAAAAACTTTATTCAATGAAGCAAAAGATATACTAATTTCCATTCAATTTATTAACTTTGAAATTGTTTGATGGAAGAAACTTGTAAAGAAATCTAAGACTTAAATTAGGGCTTTGGTGTGATGAATATTAATCACCCTCAAGTTTCACGTTCCCCATACCAAGCATAAAAACGAGATCATTGTAAATACAAGTTAGTAAATCTAACACTTACTCATGTGGTTTAATTATTCACTTAGACCCTCTTATTCCTACAGTGTACCTCTTGTAATTTAATTTTGTCTTGAATGATCACGAGGATGCATTTTTGACTAATTTCGATAATTTATTAAGGCCGAAAATAAAGTAGGACGATTTAATCAATAGTTAGCTAAACGATAAAATCTTTTAAAACGGCTTCTCGAAATCTCGTAAAGTTTATATCTTGGCATAACTCGTTTCACGATTTGAGACCTTTCTTGGATTGATATTTGGCATTGACTTCAAACTTCAAATCTTGAGAGACGATCTTGAAATTATGGTCTTCTCTTTATTTTGGTATACATCTTCATTTGGAGTGAGAGATGCTTCAAACGTTGACCACGACTTCTTCATTTATCCTCTTCTTTATTTAGGATTTTGATATACAACGATCCGCCTTGTAACACCCCATTTTGATAAATGGAATGTCACACGTGATTATGGCGTGTCATCAAAGCATACAAGGATAAATGTCTAAATATCACATGACCATAAAGGAAATACCGGAATCAAACATCGGTAGTCCAAAAGTAGAACTCATTACACGCAAACATAAGTACTATAAATGAAAGGACTAAACAATGTCCATAGAAATGAGTATCAAAGTATATATAAATGCATAAAGTAAAGAAGGCTAGAAAGCTTCCAGTCCATATGCACGTACGCTTAAAGTCTACGAGAATCCCTGAGTACCTGCCGTTTTGGGAACATGAAAAGGAAAACGGCTGGGCAATACGCTCAGTGCACGGATGTACAAGTAAAGCATGAATAATATAAGCACATAAGCATGAAACAGAGGAAGAAACTATGTCCTGGATAACCCGGTTATATCTTGGTAAAACTGGTTTTATAATTTGAAAAGCCTTATGTTTATCTTGTAAAAACTGTTTAACATATTTTACCATTAGCCAATATAGGTCATGAAATATCAACGTGCATGAATACTTGGAGGGGTGACCTTGTCATGTAAATTAGAGGGGCTGCCTCTAATTTAATATACTGGTTTTTGGGTAGGAGGGATCAGCTCCTTGTGAAGGATGCAAGGCACACACCACATTCACACTAAGTAATCTGCTAAAAACATGTAACTAGGATGCACCCATACGCCCCACCTGATAATATAATAAATGGCCAAAAGCTGAAAGGGACGCCAAGAGCTATCACTCCACCGTGGTGAAGTCATAACAATGGTGCCTCTAGTGTTATGGTTATGGTACCTCCATAACTAGGTGAAACTGGTCATGCATGTATATGGCTTTAGGTATTCTAACTAAACATAAGCAATCAAAACATATAAAACATATATTGGGGAAAATAGTTGGCTGCATACGGGAAATCCTAATAAGGAAAGTGTTAGTGCAAACATTACGATGCTTTGTCGATATAATCTCTTTATGTTTTGTTGATGACAAACGTATAATTCGCAATACATTATATAAAATGTTAAGGTACTCGTAATCACTCAAGAATACATTTGTATACTTCTCTTGACACCTCCAAGACCGCATTCGGCATGAATCACTCAAGGTTTGTACAAACATGTCATTAACCTAACTAAGTGATCAAGGATTAATATTTTCTTAAAACTCACATTTTAATCAAATGTGACAAAAGATTTTAATTAACTTTATTTTTAAGAAAATGTTTTATTAAAAAGAAAATGGAAATTTGAATTTGGCATATTCCATATGCCAAAAGAATATCCTTTGAGGGTATAAACTACCCCAGATGGCATATCCCCACTAAAGGACAAATTTGCACGGACTTCGACGCGGAGGTTCCTTAAAGGAACCCGCGGTTCCTTATTGATAAGGTACCACGGGTAGAGATAAGGAACTGCGGGTGTTTTTGACCGTTGCAATGTTGTCCTATAAATAGTGGATCATTTCCAGGTTTTCTTTCAACCCTTTTTGCATAGTTTCTTTCAAAAACCATCTTAGATCCTTGATTAGTTAGTTTTGATTAATCTTGTTTAAGATGTGATTCAATCTTCAATCTCCTCATCCCCTCAAGTGAAAAGAGAAGAACACTATCATTACCATGATGTGTTGGGTTCACTACATGATGAAGATCTTTCCTTCTATAGATCTAAGTTATGTTTTTAGTCTTCCTACTATGTATATGTAGAAGATCCAAGTGTTGGGTACACTTGGATGTGTTTGTAAGGGTAGAATATCCAAGTGATGGGTATCCTTGGATTAGGTGTTAGTTGTGTAGATCCAAGTCTTGTTAGTACTTGGATATAGTGTTAGAGTTATAGATCTAAGTGATGTGTGCTTAGATCTATATGGTTTATGTGTTTAGACCATAAAACACAAGGTTTGTTATGTTGGGCCATAAAACATAACTAGTGGGTAGATTAGGTTGCGTCTTGGTAGTTCTCACTAAACTCTAAAGTGATGTGGTTGTGTCTTGTGAGTTCTCACTTAGCTTTAAAGTGATTAGTAGTTGTGTTGTGTGAAGTTCTCACTTAGCTTCAAAGTGAAGAGTCGTGAAGATTGGTTCTAGCTTTCGATTAGAACTCGACATCTAGCCTTGTGTCGTTAAATGGTGAAGTGGGCGACGTTGTGTAGATTTTTCCTACCTAAGATTAGGACTCGACTTTTAGCTTAGACTCGGAAATTGGATAAGCGACGTTGTGTATGGTTTCTCCACCTTAAGGAGTTTGTTGACTAGTGAAGTAACTCTCGAGTAAGGTGTACTCGAGGAGTGGAGTCGGGCGAAGAGGAGCTTCGTGACCGAACCACTATAAATCATCGTGTCGGTACTTTCATTTACATTTATGTCTTTACCTTTGTAGATGTATTTATAATTGCATACTTGTGTTATGTGTCGTTGTGTGCATCACATAATCTAAACATCTAAGTTGCGGAAAAGCTATGGCTAAGTACGTGTGTGCTTCATGTTTAGATTATGGTCAAGTGTACATCACTTAGTCTAAACATCCTAGTTGCGGAAAAGCTTGTGCTTAGTACGTGTGTGCTTAGTGTTTAGACTATTGTTTGATGTACTCTTGATTTGATGTGCTTGTGTGTTTTCTTACTTGTACTATTTATCTCTCAATCAAACACATCTCACATCTAGTCAAGATTGATAAAGAATTTGATACAAAGGATTGTTAAGGTTTCAAATTAACAATGTTGCTACGTCCACTGTCGGCGGTTCGTTATTGGACCGGCGGTTCCTTATCAATAAGGAACCGCGGGCAGAGATATGGAACCGCAAGCAGTAGATTGAGCCGAAAAGTTTTGAAAATGAACTAGAAACTATTCAACCCCCCTTCTAGTTTCTACAATTGGTATCAGAGCGAGGTTACTCAAGATCTTTGAAGTATATTGTACTTTAAAGCTTTTATCGATCTTTGCTCTCTTTTTCAAAACAAATGGTTTTTGAAAATGAAAACGGTTTTTAAAAATAGAGATGATATTTGTATCAAATTGTTCATGAAGAGTGATTACTTATGACATGTGTTTCGTTGTTTCATTCGTACAATTTTTGGTGTTAAATAAACTTTGTATAATAACTTGAATTAAATCTTTTCATGTTTGGAAGTATAAAAATCTTTTGTGTCATAATTAACTCTAAAATACGAGTTCTATGTGTCTAAAATGATTTTTTAGAGTCCTAAGTCCTTCCAAAAAGTTACCAAATGATTTTGGCCAAAAACTCATTTTTTGTCCTCTGACCGCGGTTCTTTATTGTTCCCCGCGGATCCTTATCAATAAGGAACCGCAGTCAGTCTGACTCAGATTTTTGAAAACTTTGAAAAATCATATAAAATCAACCGTAAGTCCGTAGAAGTCGTGCCACCCGTCATTTCAAATGTAATTGAATTTTCTTTCAATTAAAAATGCTTCCAAACCTTTATTCAAACTTTAAAATTTAGATGGTTTCTAAGTTCCATACTTTGTCCAAAGTATTGAGCGTCGGTTTGTCGTAAAACTTGTGTTTTACTCTTTTCTATTAAGTTGGACATCTCTTGGTGATATATTTTTGAAAATTGATATATTTACAAAGTGTTAAACTTAATTAAATTTTAAATGCGTCAAAGACTATTTTCAAATAAAATCAAGCTATGAAAACTTTGTTGTATCTAACACTCAAAACATGGACGAATGGTTTTATGTGTTAAACTAATTGTTTGTGTATGTTTCCTTGTGTGTTATTATTATATGTAGACATTATTATGTGTTCCTTGCTTTTTGTAGTAGTATTGCTTATATGTCTAGTCTCTTGTGCCTTGCTTGGTATTTGTTAGTATCTAGTTTTTCCTTATTAGGATGTATGCTAGATTTTTTGCATTTTGGTTGCAACATTATTTGTGCATTGCATATAGGATCAACATCTCTAGGTTTATATATGTTATATAAACATCATGTACACCTCGTTATGTTTATTAACACTCTTATGTTTGAAAGCTTTGGGAGCTTATCAAATCTATAGATTTGGGTCGTCTTACTCGATCATTGTGTTATTAGTTCAAGTAGATAAATGTCTCACTATAAAACATGAAACACCCTTTGAAAATCTTAGCTATTTTCTCTTAAAAGAGTGTTTGTGGGAATCAAGAAAGATTTTGATTAAATATCAATGCATTATTCAAACTATGATTGGTATCATTATCGAATCTAATTGACATGTTTTTTAGTGTAGACATGAATGTGGTTTATTAATAATATACATCGGATCATAACTCACACTTGTGTTGATGGTGTTATATTGAATCTACTTGTTCTAATTGTTAGACATATTTTGTTTAATAATTACTTATAATGCACAATAGAGTCGGTTTGATAACTTGGATGTTTCATCCGAAATACTCAAGTAATTTACATTGCTATGCAATTTATAAATGTGTCATTTCCGAAGGACCAATCAAGAGTGTTCTAACAAATTGTGTAAACTTGGTTTGTACAATTCAATGTTATTGGCCTCAAGATCTATTAAGGTAATTAACCTTAACTAGACTCTTTTGTCAAGATATGCAATGGTGCATTCTTAACCCTCATTAGGTCATGCATTGTGTCGCCATGCAAGTTTCATGCTTGCTAAACTTCATTAGGCAAATGTTGGAATTATATTTTGTCTAACTTGAGAATGACTACTAGAGAATTTATGCATTAGGATCTTAATTTGACCTAACGGTTGAATTACTTCCACGTGGGAAGTTGAGTTGGTGTATAACTCATAAAAATGGTCGTGTTTAGCCTTAATTGAGCACCTCTAGTGTCTCATACTCATTCTCTAAATTGGCTAAATGGCTCTTCCTATATATGACTAATGATAGTTTACTTTGATGAACTTTGTATGTCATTAGGAGTCTTTTTCTTTTGTAGCCATTAGGTTTTTCTTAGCTTTCTTCTCACATGCTAATTGAACCTATGTGTCTTTCCTTTGTGTGTGTTCTAGTTTTTATTGCTCTTAAGCATGACTTTATGATAAGTTAGACTAGAACATTAGGATTTGCTTAATTTGAAAATCCTCCTTCGCCACCTTATCCAAGCCTCTGTAGGCGGTTCTTTAAATAGACCGCGGCTCCATATCAATATGGAACCGCCGGTGGAGATAAAGAACCGCGGGCAGAAGCTCTCAAATTCGGGTTTTCTGAAACTTCCCAATTGTTCCAACACCCTTTGGAATCTTTGTTTCAAACCTTTGATCACTCCAAAAATATCTTGGGCTTTCCCTTTTTAACCCTTTACTAGTTTGGATCATCCCCTCACCCTTTTAAACCCTCCTTGTTAGCCTTGTTCTTCACACCTCAATCCATTCATCCTTACCCCTTAAACCACCCATTACTACCATGGTTTCTACAAGAACCTTCAATTCATCTAAAACCTCCTCTTCAAAGAGGCACCTCAAAATTAATATTAAGTTACCCAAACTTAACTTTTCACCCTTTCACACACCTAAGAATGAGATTGTGCCCATTCTCATCTCTTCATCACCCTCACCACCTCTTGCACCATGCAAGACTACCTCAACCCATTGTACCAACCATTTACATGGTTCTACCTCCTCTTCATTCTAATCTAGATTGAATGAGCTAACCCAACCCTTCACTCCTAGTACTCTCTTGGATGTGACTACCCAACCTCAACCTATCCAAAGCGTTCCCATTGAGAATGGCTTTGTTGAACCCTTGGTGACTTCACCTTTCACCCCACCAAATTCCGCCACCACCCTTGTCTTTCATTTAAGCATGTGGATTGCTTATTGCTAAGACATCTAATTTAAGCAAATCTTAGGATTCTAGTGTAACTAAGATTATAATTATGCTTAAGTTTTAGGCTTGTTTTTTATTCTCTTGTATTTCCTTTCATGTTTTTCAACATGATTTTTCTTTGAGTCTTGAATGTTGTTGTTATTATGTTTCTTTCTTTTCTCTTATTTTGAGTCCTTTTCTTAAACTAATAAGAATTAGGAATCTTCTTGGAGATTTATATTACATGTAGCTTGATTTGTGATATCTAGATAGATGACTTGCTTGTATGCTACTTGCTTATATATCTTCTTGCTTATCCGTTTGCTATATGCTTAATTGATTAGTTAATGAATGCATGCTTATTATAAAGGTTTTGTCTTTGTCAAGCAATTTCGATATAATATCTCTTAGATGTGTCTAACTCATGCATGTCCTTAAATGCTACGTGCTAACATGTTTTACTTAGTCTTCTCTTTTTAAGTAATCATGTTTCTTGCATGCCATATGTGTTAATTGCGCACCTTCTCTACATTGGTTTATTGTAGACTTCATTAGGCATTGCATGAATTATCGTATGTGCTTACTTGATTATGTGTTAGATTTTGTACTAACTCTTTCATGTCTTCTTGAGCTTCTTTTGAGTTTCTTCTCTCGTTTCGTAAAGTTATCCTTAACTTCTTTGTTGAGTCTCTCTCAATTCATTTTAATCATGCTCTTTTATGTCGAGTCTCTTTCTTCTAGTCTTTCTAAACTAAGTTGAGTCGAACCTTACCCTTTCCTCATCATGTAATTGTTCTTTGAACATCCTTAATGATTGAGAAGAGCTACAAAACTTTGAGCATGTAGTTTATCGTATGCTAAACACCATTTGGTGTCGACATTCATACGCATTGTTGCCTATAATGTCCTATATCCCGTATTTTTCTTAAAGCGTCGATTTATCCGCTTTTGGTTTTCCTTTATTTTTTTTGGGTCAAAAATGTCTCTAGGTTGAGATATTTTTGTTCCTCTTTTTGAGAGTTGATTGCGGTTAAAATTTACAATTGGTATGGGTGATTCCATCAATTCTAAGTTTTTAACACCTTGAGATGATATCTTCAAATTCTTGGATGTTTTCTACCTCTACTCCAACAATTTTGAATTGATTTCCTCAAAATCCTCTCCTTGTTTTTTTTGAGAGTTGATGGTTAAATCTTGAATTTTCTTGGGTGATTCCAAAAATTCTAAGCTTTTTACCCTTTGACATATTATCATTACAATTGGTATGGATGTTTCTTTTCTATCTCTATTCCAACAATTGTGAATTGATCTTGTCAAGATCCTCTCCTTTGATTTGTTTTTGGATTGATAGCATCGCATGCACACTTCTTTGCTTGTCATTGTTTGTGCAAACAACTTGTTTATCATCCCCGTTTGGGTGACATCTCTTTTTATATATGCTCTTGTCTACTAACCTTGTTTTGTAGGACAATTCTAACCCATTTTTGTAGCTCGTCACTATTCCTTCTTTGTTGGTACCTCAAGCAAGGGGGAGCTCATATCAAGGGGGAGCATTTGCAAGAGTTCAAGTCATTACCTTTGCGATCGTTGACTCACTCAAATTGCATTCATCGAACATCTTGCAAGTAATGCATTTTGGACACTCGTAGATAAGCATATTATTATGCTTGGAGTTGGTTAACCTATGGTGATTGAAGACTTCACTAGGATGACGCGAGCTCAATATTTTTGTATGATGGGTTTATGGTTTGGATTCTCGCCTCTCAAACGACAACCACTATGGATGATTAGATTTTTGGATGCATGTTCTCTCAAAGTCGATCCTCCTCTTCTACAAATGAAGACTACCTTTTTTATTCGACAAAAGGGGGAGAAGTAAGTGTAAACGAGTAACTTATGCATTTTAATATGTGTTGCAGTTTACTTGTTTGTCATCATCAAAAAGGGGGAGATTGTTAGTGCAAACATTACGATGCTTTGTCGATATAATCTCTTTATGTTTTGTTGATGACAAACGTATAATTCACAATATATTATATAAATGTTAAGGTACTCGTAATCACTCAAGAATACATTTGTATACTTCTCTTGACACCTCCAAGACCGCATTCGACATGAATCACTCAAGGTATGTACAAACATGTCATTAACCTAACTAAGTGATCAAGGATTAATATTTTCTTAAAACTCACATTTTAATCAAATGTGACAAAAGATTTTAATTAACTTTATTTTTAAGAAAATGTTTTATTAAAAAGAAAATGGAAATTTGAATTTGGCATATTCCATATGCCAAAGGAATATCCTTTGAGGGTATAAACTACCCCAGATGGCATATCCCCACTAAAGGACAACTTTGCACGGACTCCGACGCGGAGGTTCCTTAAAGGAACCCGCGGTTCCTTATTGATAAGGTTCCGCGGGTAGAGATAAGGAACCGCGGGTGTTTTTGACCGTTGCAATGTTGTCCTATAAATAGTGGATCATTTCCAGGTTTTCTTTCAACCCTTTTTGCACGGTTTCTTTCAAAAACCATCTTAGATCCTTGATTAGTTAGTTTTGATTAATCTTGTTTAAGATGTGATTCAATCTTCAATCTCCTCATCCCCTCAAGTGCAAAGAGAAGAACACTATCATTACCATGATGTGTTGGGTTCACTACATGATGAAGATCTTTCCTTCTATAGATCTAAGTTATGTTTTTAGTCTTCCTACTATGTATATGTAGAAGATCCAAGTGTTGGGTACACTTGGATGTGTTTGTAAGGGTAGAATATCCAAGTGATGGGTTTCCTTGGATTAGGTGTTAGTTGTGTAGATCCAAGTCTTGTTAGTACTTGGATATAGTGTTAGAGTTATAGATCTAAGTGATGTGTGCTTAGATCTATATGGTTTATGTGTTTAGACCATAAAACACAAGGTTTTTTATGTTGGGCCATCAAACATAACTAGTGGGTAGATTAGGTTGTGTCTTGGTAGTTCTCACTAAACTCTAAAGTGATGTGGTTGTGTCTTGTGAGTTCTCACTTAGCTTTAAAGTGATTAGTAGTTGTGTTGTGTGAAGTTCTCACTTAGCTTCAAAGTGAAGAGTCATGAAGATTGGTTCTAGCTTTCGATTAGAACTCGACATCTAGTCTTGTGTCGTTAAATGGTGAAGTGGGCGACGTTGTGTAGATTGGTCCTACCTAATATTAGGAATCGACTTTTAGCTTAGAGTCAGAAATTGGATAAGCGACGTTGTGTATGGTTTCTCCACCTTAAGGAGTTTGTTGACTAGTGAAGTAACTCTCGAGTAAGGTGTACTCGAGGAGTGGAGTAGGGCGAAGAGGAGCTTCGTGACCGAACCACTATAAATCATCGTGTCGGTACTTTCATTTACATTTATGTCTTTACCTTTGTAGATGTATTTATAATTGCATACTTGTGTTATGTGTCTTTGTGTGCATCATATAATCTAAACATCTAAGTTGCGGAAAAGCTATGGCTAAGTACGTGTGTGCTTCATGTTTAGATTATGGTCAAGTGTACATCACTTAGTCTAAACATCCTAGTTGCGGAAAAGCTTGTGCTTAGTACGTGTGTGCTTAGTGTTTAGACTATTGCTTGATGTACTCTTGATTTGATGTGCGTGTGTGTTTTCTTACTTGTAGTATTTATCTCTCAATTAAACACATCTCACATCTAGTCAAGATTGATAAAGAATTTGATACAAAGGATTGTTAAGGTTTCAAATTAACAATGTTGCTACGTCCACTGTCGGCGGTTCGTTATTGGACCGGCGGTTCCTGTTCAATAAGGAACCGCGGGCAGAGATAAGGAACCGCAAGCAGTAGATTGAGCCGAAAAGTTTTGAAAGTGAACTAGAAATTATTCAACCCCCCCTTCTAGTTTCTACAGAAAGAATGTCCATACTGAAAGGACGGAGAATCCGTACCTTATGTCCAGTGAACGAAGAAGACGAACGGAAGAGAGTCCTACTTCTTATATCATGTCTTAGCTTGTTTTATATGTTCATGTCATGTTTTACTGATTTAAGCTTATACTGTGTTTATCATATATTCTGTCTATTCTGATTAAGTATTACTTGTATTTCATCTATTATTATACTTGTTGTGTAATAATAAGTAACTTTCTAAAAAATAGCAGGTTTCCTAAAATAGAAAGTTTCCAAAAATAGAAAGTTACCAAAAATAGAAAGTTTCCAAAAATAGAAAGTTTCCAAAATTAGAAAGTTTAAAAAAATAGAAAGTTTCCAAAAATAGAATTACTGCTTAAAATAGATAAGTTTCTAAAAATAGAAAGTTTCCATAAATAGATTAGTTGCCTTAAATAATAGGTTTCTAAAAATAGAAAGTTTCCATAAATAGATATAAGTTGGATAATTAAGCTAATTATATAAGCTTAAGTTTTTTTTGATTATTATTCTAAGTCATGTGATTATATAGTATAGTTTATTAATTATTTCATGTGAATTACATAAACTATAGGTTAAAGTATTTAATTAAATATAACATGATTATAATTAAATAAAGGTAAAATACTTAGGTTAAAACATGTATTATTATCTATTAATAATATATCCTAAGTCATGTAAATTAATTAATTATAAGTCATGATTTTAATAATTAATTAATTATATAGTCTAATTAAAGATAAATGCTTAGGTTAAAATTTATGAATTAATAATTAAATTAATAACCTAAGTTATGTAAATTAAATTAATCATGTCCATGCTTTTAATTAATTTAATTTAAGTCTTGAAAAAAATAACATAACTTGTAAATATCATAAACCTTAAAAAAAATGATTCATGAACCGGACCCGTGATTAATACCCATGAACTGGACCCGTAACCATCACCATACCCCGACCGAGGACGGGGTTTCCCCTTGCCTTGCTGCTGCCGTGAGACCACCACCACCATACCGAGACCATATGGTCTCGGTGGTGCGAAATAAGCCAAGCCGAGACCCCCTTGGGGCTCGGTTAGGCGTCGGCCACAAACAAAACACCCGTAAACCCATGATTTGATTTAAACCCCACGATTAGAACATATTTATATTACTTGTTTTTAATTTGTTTATTAAAAACATCATGATTTTATGTGATTAAATGAATCAAAACATAAAAAGAAAAAAGGCTAAAGGTTAGACCAATTATGTGGAATCAAGAAGATGAACACACTACGATCCTTGCACTAAATCCAAGATCAAAATCAAACCAAATCACCCTTTGTGGTGATATAAACCCGGCGGCCAAGGAGCACCAAAAGAAAACTAGGGTTTTAATTCTTTTCTAAATTTTGTGATAAATGAAACATGTTTTACCCCTTTTCCCTAGTTAGTAAATTTTTACGTGGGCTAAGCCCATGTTTCTTGTGTAGCCGCGGGTAGGGGGCCCTACATGGGATAACCCGAACATTTTCCGTGTCTTAAATAATAGTGTGTTCTCGTGTTCTTAATTTACGTGATTTAATTAGTAATCATTCGTGACTTAATATATTTATTCGTGTTCGTAATAAATATATATACATACATAATATTAGTTCGTGATTAATTTACGTTCATGATTTCATGTTCGTATGTTCGTGAATATAATTATTATTGGAATAATTCTCGTGTGTTCATACGTAATAAAAACTTATCGTGTTATAACACGTACGTAATACTTGTAATTCTTGTTCATGAAACATAAACGTGCTATAAAAGGAAAGTTCTAATCATGTACGTACGATCTTAAGGGTACTATTCATGGTAAAAGCATGCGGGTCTTACAACTCTTCCCCCCTAAAAAGAATAATTCGTCCCCGAATTATAGATAAAGTAAACTGGAAAAGAAGAACATACCCGAATTCAAAATATGAAATGAGGGTAAGAAGCCCGGATAGACTCCTCTGTTTCCCAAGTGGCTTCCCTCTCGGTATGATCCCTCCAAAGGATTTTGATGAATGGAACCGTCTTCCTTCTCATGACTCGTTCTTGTCTGTCAAGAACTCGTTCGGGTTCTTCTATAAAAGTGAGATCTTCACGAATCTGTTCCAGTGGATACTGAACCATGTGAAGGGGATGATACTGGTACCCTCTGAGTAAGGACACATGAAACACATTGTGTACATGAGAAAGCTGCGGAGGTAACGCTAAACGGTAAGATACTTCACCGACTCGTTCAATGATATCAAATTGTCCGATAAATCGAGGACTAAGCTTCCCTTTAATTCCAAAACGTCTAACACCATGTGCCGGTGAAACCTTAAGGAAAACGTGATCTCCTACGTTAAAATGTATGTCCCTACGATGCTTGTCTGCGTAGCTCTTCTGACGTGACCGTGCTTCTTGAAGTTTCTGCTTAGCTACTCCGACCCTCTCATTAGTCAACTCTATGATCTCTGGTCCTTCAAGTGTTCGCTCGCCAATCTGATCCCAGCAGATTGGGGCGCGACACTTTCTGCCATACAACATCTCGAAAGGAGCACACTTGATACTTGCGTGCCAACTGTTGTTGTATGCAAACTCCACCAAACAGATATAATCGTCCCAATCACCCGTCCATTCCAACGCACATGACCTCAACATGTCTTCCAATGTCTGAATCGTTCGCTTCGACTGCCCGTCTGTTTGAGGATGAAAAGCCGTGCTAAGCTTAAGTTGTGTTCCCCAAGCTTTCTGTAGACTTTTCCAAATCGCGAAGTGAATCGAGGATCTCTGTCTGAGACGATGCTGGATGGAGCACCGTGTAGTCTCATGATCTCCCTTTTATAAGTATCGACGAGTTTACTAACCGAATCTTCATTGCGGATCGGTAAGAAATGAGCTGATTTGGTAAGTCGGTCTAGGATAACCCAAATTGCATCGTGCTTCCTCTTGGTTGGCGGAAGACCAGTAACAAAATCCATGGTGATTTTGTCCCACTTCCACTCTGGAATATCTAACGGTTGAAGGAGACCGCCAGATCGCTGATGCTCGATCTTAACCTGCTGGCAGGTAAGACACTTGGAGACGTAAGTGGCAACATCCTGTTTCATACCATTCCACCAAAAGTACTGCTTGATGTCATGGTACATCTTAGTCGAACCAGGATGTATAGAAAATGGGGAGCTATGAGCCTCAGCTAACAAGGCTTCCCGGAGTTCTTAATCATCAGGAACACAAAGTCTCGTGCCCTGCCATAAGATACCATCTGCATCTACTCTGAATTCTGTCTGCTTCTCCAAATTCTGAATTATCGCCCAGATTTCTCCATCATCTTTCTGAGCTTCCTTGATCTTAGAGAGTAACTCGGGTTCTACTCTAAGATTAGCCTAGTAACCGTGTTGTCCACGTACCATGATCTCTATGTCTAGTCGCTCCAAGTCTCTTATGATTTCTTCCTCAATTTCAATGTCGTTGATCATTCCAGACTTTCTGCTAAGTGCATCTGCTACTACATTCGCCTTGCCGGGATGATACTGCATATTAATGTCATAATCCTTCAACAGCTCTAACCATCTCCTTTGTCTCATGTTAAATTCACGCTGGGTGAAGATATACTTCAAGCTCTTGTGCTTCGTGAAAATGTCACATAATTCTCCATATAAGTAGTGCCTCCATATCTTCAATGCAAACACGACTACAACAAGTTCCAAGTCATGCGTAGGGTAATTTTCCTCATAAGGCTTAAGCTGCCGTGAAGCGTACGCGATCACTTTCCCATGTTGCATGAGAACACAGCCAAGTCCCTTCCCCGATGCATCACTGTAGATTTGAAATCCACCCGTACTAGATGGGAGAGTAAGAATAGGTGAAGATACTAACTTCTGCTTCAGTTCTTCAAAGCTCTTCTCTCGTTCTTCAGTCTAGACGAATTTCTCCCCTTTCCGCATCAGTTTGGTCAATGGTAGTGCTAGGCGGGAAAAGTTCTCCACCAACCTACGGTAATAGCCAGCTAAGCCTAAGAAACTGCGGACTTCAGTCGCTGATGTCGGCCTTGGCCACCTAGTAATAGCCTCAACCTTTGCTGGATCCATAGTGATTCCTTCTGCTGATACAATGTGGCCTAAGAATGCCACCTTGTCTAACCAGAACTCACACTTGGAGAATTTAGCATACAACTGCTTCTGGCAAAGAATCTGTAGTACTGTACGAAGATGGTCTTCGTGTTCCTCCTTGGACTTTGAGAAATCAGGATGTCATCGATGAAGACAATGACGAACTTTTTCAGAAATTCATGGAAGATTCTGTTCATCAAATCCATGAACACTGCTGGAGCATTGATCAGGCCGAATGGCATGACTACAAATTCGTAGTGGCCATAGCGTGTACGGAAAGTAGTCTTGGCGATGTCCTGCTCCTTAACCCGTAGTTGATGGTAGCCTGACCTTAGATCAATCTTGGAGAAATGTTTGGTCCCTTGGAGTTGGTCAAATAGATCGTCTATACATCTGGAAATTCTGACACTATCGGCTGATCCTGAATTGATGGGGATACAGCATCCATGTCATGAAAAGTAGCTAGATAACCCTCGTACCCATGTGACAGTAGTGCATGTGCTTGCAGGGTTGATATGATTTGTACAGATCTGCCGGGTACGAACCCGTTATGAATGTACTCTGGTGCATTAACAACACCGAAGATCACTCGATATGAATGGCAGTCTATGGTAGCATGATGCTTGGATAGCCAATCCATGCCCAAAATCATGTCAAAGTCACGCATGTCCAGCGGAAGTGCGTCAACAGGACGAACCTTATCGTCAAACTCTAGGGGAAGGCTCTTGTACACATGGGTTATTAGTACAGAGTCTCTCAAAGGCGTGGAAATAGTGAGTCTATTCTCTAGTGGCATGGGGAGTATCCTAACATTCTTGGCATAAGTATTAGAAATGACCGAGTGAGTAGCACCCGTATCAAACAGAACACATGCAGCTTGACCATACATATACAAGATTCCAGTGATGGTACTTGTAGACTTGTTGGCCTGATCGCGAGACGTCGTGTAAACGCGTCCAGTAGTAGGAGGCGGCTTAGTATCAGCATGTCCCGATATGCCCTCCATCTTGCCCTTGCGGCAGTCCTTCATGTGATGGCTAGGAAGACAACACTTGAAGCATGCGTCACTGTCGCGACAACATGGCCCTAGGTACCTATGGTGGCAAGTAGAGCAAAGAGGATGAGTAAATCCTCTAGCAGGTGTCCTGACCGGCTGAGAACCTGATAAGACATTATACATGATAAGAGGGTACAAAGTATAATACAAATAATTGTAAGATTAGATACCAGGGATAGCTGGACGGCTAGCCTGTGAACCTCTCTGGTTCTGGTCCCTACCGTTTCCATGGTTCCTGGTAGAAGATTTGCTAATGTGTCAAAATTATGACTTATAACATGAAATCATAAGAAATTATGTAAGTATAAGGACCTGCTGATGTTGGAGTGTCCAGCGTTGTTACGGTAATTATCATTACCGCCACGCTTATCCGTAGCAGAACGGTCGTTAGTCTGACCGTTTCCCTTGGGCTGATTAGGCTGCTGCTGAGTAGCCGGCTGAGACCGGTCCCCGGTCTTCTTCCTGGAAGATACAATTTAAAGAGATGAAATATTGACATATACTGAAAGAATACGGATTAGTCACCACTTGAATACGAATGTTTACCTCTTATCGGGTCTCTCTGCTTCCCCGAACTCATCTCTCTCCTACAGCATCTCCAGCTTACGTGCTACATCGGCCACTTGTGCTACCGTGTTGAACGTAGCACACACCAAGTTGTTTGCGACCGATGTGCGAAGAGCCCACCTTAAGTGGTGTGCCTGCTCTTCAGGAGTACCTGCCGCTGCACCAAGGAAACCAGCTAAGCGAAGAAAGCGCTGTATGAACTCGTTGCTATTCTCCCCAGCTCTCTGTCGGATCCTATGGTACTCCCTCATCAGCTTGTCTTGCTCAGCCTTGGGAAAGAACTGCTCCATCACCCTATCTCTGAACTGAGCCCATGTCAAACCAGCCACCCAATTATGACCTCCCTCAGACTGCTTCATTGTTAACCACCAATTTAACACATCACCTTCGAATCGGTAGCATGCCAACCTCGACTTGAAGACGGGGTCACAACCCATAGCATCGAAGATCTTCTTAATGTGAGCCAACCAACTTTCAGCTTTACTGGGGCTATCTGTTCTCTCGAAAGCTCGAGGACGGAGCTTGTTGAATCTCTCCAGCCATGTTGCCAATGTCACTGGAGGAGGAGGATGAGGTGCTGGGTGATGCTGCTGATTGTTAGCAGCCTGAACCTCAGCCCTGATTTCATTCCTCAGGTGAGGAAGCAAAGCTTACATTGCAGCTTGGATCGTTGCATTGAGTTGTTCCTGCTCGCGTGTGAGAACCATCTGACAGTATAACATAAAATACATGATTAAACTGATCAAAACATAAACCATATACATGAAAAAAATTAATAGCAATAAATCATGAGAAAAAATTTATGCAGGAAAACTAGTACATGAATGCATGATGCAGTTTTATGAAAACTTTTGTATGCTCGAGAGTGAACGCCTATGGCCAGTTCACCCAAAATAAAAGACATGGCGAGGGGACGCCTATGGATCGGTCCCAAATTTAAAAGTATCAATAAAACAGATGCGACTAAATAGGGCCAGTCCTGTACCAACCATTACTTAGTCATAAACCTGCGACAATGACATATATATGTATGCATGAAAATGGTGAATGTATGAAAACCGACTGTCAGTTCTAGGAAGACCATAGTGACTACCCAATAATCACAGGTCATGTTTTGAGAGCCTACAGGTCGAAGCCTTGGGCTCTGATACCATAATTGTAACACCCATTTTGATAAATGGAATGTCACGTGTGATTATGGCGTGTCACCAAAGCATACAAGGATAAATGTCTAAACATTACATGACCATAAAGGAAATACCAATCAAACATCGGTAGTCCAAAAGTAGAACTCATCACACACAAACATAAGTACTGTAAATGAAAGGACTAAACAATGTCCATAGAAATGAGTATCAAAGTATAGATAAATGCATAAAGTAAAGAAGGCTAGAAAGCTTCCAGTCCATATGCACGTACGCTTAAAGTCTGCGAGCGTCCCTGAGTACCTGCCGTTTTGGGAACATGAAAAGGAAAACGGCTGAGCAATACGCTTAGTGCACGGATGTAGAAGTAAAGCATGAATAATATAAGCACATAAGCATGAAACAACAGAAGAAACTATGTCCTGGATAACCCGGTTATATCTTAGTAAAATTGGTTTTATAGTTTGAAAAGCCTTATGTTTATCTTGTAAAAACTGTTTAACATATTTTACCATTAGCCAATATAGGTCATGAAATATCAACGTGCATGAATACTTGGAGGGGTGACCTCGTCATGCAAATTAGAGGGGATGCCTCTAATTTAAAATACTGGTTTTTGGGTAGGAGGGATCAGCTCCTTGTGAAGGATGCAAGGCACACACCACATTCACACTAAGTAATCTGCTGAAAACATGTAACTAGAATGCACCCATACGCCCCACCTGATAATATAATAAATGGCCAAAAGCTGAAAAGGACGCAACGAGCTATCACTCCGCCGTGGTGAAGTCATAACACTGGTGCCTCCAGTGTTATGGTTATGGTACCTCCATAACTAGGTGGAATTGGTCATGCATGTATATGGCTTTAGGTATTCTAATTAAACATAAGCAATCAAAACATATAAAACACATATTGGGGAAAATAGTTGGCTGCATACGGAAAATCCTAATAAGGAAAGAATGTCTATACTGAAAGGACGGAGAATCCGTACCTTATGTCTAGTGAACGAAGAAGACGAACGGAAGAGAGTCCTACTTCGGTATCACTAATGCTACATAAATACATACGTGTATAAGTATCTGATTACTGAGTACGTAACTGATTTTATATCATGTCTTAGCTTGTTTTATATGTTCATGTCATGTTTTACTGATTTAAGCTTTATACTGTGTTTATCATATATTCTGTCAATTCTGATTAAGTATTACTTGTATTTCATGTATTATTATACTTGTTGTGTAATAATAAGTAACTTTCGAAAAATAGCAGGTTTCCTGAAATAGAAAGTTTCCAAAAATAGAAAGTTACCAAAAGTAGAAAGTTTCCAAAAATAGAAAGCTTCCAAAAATAGAATTGTTGGTTAAAATACATAAGTTTCTAAAAATAGAAAGTTTCCATAAATAGATTAGCTGCCTTAAATAAATAGGTTTCTAAAAATAGTAAATTTCCATAAATAGATATAAGCTGGATAATTAAGCTAATTATATAAGCTTAAGTGTTTTCTGATTATTATTCTAAGTCATGTGATTATATAGTATAGTTTATTAATTATTTCATGTGAATTACATAAACTATAGGTTAAAGTATTTGATTAAATATAACATGATTTTAATTAAATAAAGGTAAAATACTTAGGTTAAAACATGTATTATTATCTATTAATAATATAACCTAAGTCATTTAAATTAATTAATAATAAGTCATGGTTTTAATAATTAATTAATTATTCTAATTAAAGATAAATAATTAGGTTAAAATTTATGAATTAATAATTAAATTAATAATGTAAGTCATGTAAATTAAATTAATCATGTCCATGCTTTTAATTAATTTAATTTAAGTCTTGAAAAAAAAATAACATAACTTGTAAAAATCATTAACCTTAAAAAAATGATTCATGAACCGGACCCGTGATTAAAACCCATGAACCGGACCGGTAACCATCACCATACCCCGACCGAGGTCGGGGTTTCCCTTTGCCTTGCTGCTGCCGTGAGACCACCACCACCATACCGAGACCATATGGTCTCGGTGGTGCGAAATAAGCCAAGCCGAGACCCCCTTGAGGCTCGGTTAGGCGTCGGCCACAAACAAAACACCCCTAAACCCATGATTTGATTTAAACCCCATGATTAGAACATGTTTATATTACTTGTTTTTAATTTCTTTATTAAAAACATCATGATTTTATGTGATTAAATTAATCAAAACATAAAAAGAAAAAAGGTTAAAGGTTATACCAATTATGTGGAATCAAGAAGATGAACACACTACGATCCTTGCACTAAATCCAAGATTAAAATCAAACCGAATCACCCTTTGTGGTGATATAAACCCAGCGGCCAAGGAGCACCAAAAGAAAACTAGGGTTTTATATCTTTTCTAAATTTTGTGATAAATGAAACATGTTTTACCCCTTTTCCCTAGTTAGTGAATTTTTACATGGGCTAAGCCCATGTTTCTTGTGTAGCCGTGGGTAGGGGGCCCCACATGGGGTAACCGAACATTTTCCGTGTCTAAAATAATAGTGTGTTCTCGTGTTCTTAATTTACGTGATTTAATTAGTAATCATTCGTGACTTAATATATTTATTCGTGTTCGTAATAAATATATATACATACGTAATATTAGTTCGTGATTAATATACGTTCATGATTTCATGTTCGTATGTTCGTGAATATAATTATTATTGGAATAATTATCGTGTGTTCATACGTAATAAATACTTATCCTGTTATAACACGTACGTAATACTTGTAATTCTTGTTCATGAAACATAAACGTGCTATAAAAGGAAAGTTCTAATCATGTACGTACGATCTTAAGGGTACTATTCATGGTAAAAGCATGCGGTTTTTACACGCCTCCTTTTCGGGCTTGGATCTATTTATCCTCATACCTTGTTAGGGTCTTTTTGGATAGACTTCTCCATGATCTTTATGAATGTAATTGCTTCTCGTCGTGTGTCTTGATCCTGCATATTGATTTGGATTAATGATCTTCACATCATCTTTGGATCATTAGTAAAAAAAAGTGAATCCTCATGCCTTGTGAGAGCCTTTTTGGACTCGGATATCCTCATGCCATGTGAGGGCCTTTTTGGATACGCCAATCTTCGCGTCCTGCTTCACTAAGTTATGCCTTGGCTATGAACTCTAATTAATCCCGAGCAACTTTTAAACGATTTTTTTCTAGAAGTTAAGTAAATTTTCAAATCGTTCGACCTTATTTATTGCATTTATTTATTGACAAGTGTTGGGAGAAAAAGCTTATAATTAACTCACATAAGTTCATGAAAGAATACAAAACTTATAATTGACTCTATCATCTCTTGTTCTCTATAATTTAAAATATCAAGGAATGAGACTCGTGGATGCTTAGCCTAATAAACTAATTGGGGTCCATATGGTTAAGGATACTAGCTATAGTAAACTCATAATAAGTAAACTCGGGTCGAGTCAAAATATTCACGACGGGCCTAATATATCAAAAACGTCTAAACTTGTTAAAACCATTTTTATTTTCTTTTTTTCTTTTGACTTTATTCATGAAATGGAATATATACATATGATGGTGATTACAAAAGGAAAGGAGATATAAGAAAATAAATGAAAAATACTACTAGGCCAAAATAAATCAAAAATTTTGAAAAACGTCAAAAAAATTATTTTTTGGTTAAAATGGTGACAAATTCATGGAAAAGCCCACTTAACTTTGATAGAAGTCTCCCTTACACTTAATATAAACATTTTCCTCAATGTTTAAGCATGTGGAAGTAAAATCCCCTACACTTACGACATTGTGTACGTTGTTTAAATCAAGCTAAGGAAGAGACAACTAAAGTTATTACATTTATTCAACTTATTTATATACAAGTATGAATCACAATAATTTTGATATAACCGGTATCACGGGTACACGCGATCACGGGTTGCGTCAAAAGCACCAAAAGTAGATCATTAAGGCTACACACAACGGTGTCTAGGTCGCGACCTTGACATGTCAGCTTTCTCTCTCCTACGACCTAGTGCGACCTAGTTCAAAAAAATATATTATATTTTTAACACAATAAATTTCATAAAAAACATTACATTTATTTTAAAAAAAAATTACATTTATTTAAAAAAAACATTACATTTATTTAAAAAAACATTACATTTATTTAAAAAACAGTACAATAATCATAATAATTTAAATTATAGCGTTCCTTGATCTTGTTCTTCATTTCTTGCAAGGCTTGTTGTTTGGCTTCCGGCAAGTTGGGGTTGATTTCGGCGTTGTAAAACAACAAGTCTTTATCACGTTTCTTTGATTCAGAAAGATCGATTTCCCGACGCTGTAATTCGAGCTTTTCTTTTTTCAAATTCAGCTCCATTTTTTGATGAGAAAGTACTCATCTTGTTGTTGCTTCTTTTTTCCCCACCCGATGTCTTTCATTTTTTCCTATCTGGTGGTCACAGCATCAACAAATGAAGACTTCCCTGTTGACGAAGATGTTGATGACTACTTTTTAGCTTTATCACGACCTATTTGCCGGTATTCTTGAGTCTCTTCTACCTCATCTTCAGAATCATCGATCACATCCATGTAACTAGCGTGTCCAGAACCAGAGGTGGTTTCAGAAGTCTTGGATTTCTTATTACTTTTTTCTGTGAAAACTTTGGCATCTCAATCTATATCCAACTCGGGTGATATTTGAGCACATTCCACGCCTCCTGGTATTGAAACTCTTTTTTGTAAGTTACCTTGTACTCAGCACAAGCTTTTTGGTAATTAGTCAGATCATTGGCATCACAATCATGAGTACGCTTAATGTTATCCATTATACCACAAAAAACACCAACGCTGGGACGCAACCTGTTTTTCCATTTGCTCACAAGCGCGTCATACCCTCTAGTAGAACCCGTCTTTGCTACATAGTATTTCATTACTTTTAGCCAAAATCCCTTTGTTTTTTGACTGTTTCCTACAACGATATTCTCGGAAACATGACACCAACCTTTGCACAACGCAGCCTCTTCATCACTTGTCCATTCTTATGGTGCCTCATTCGACACAACCTGATTGGCTTTCGTAGCACGTCTAGAGGGCTTCTTAGGTTTGATTGGTGAAATCTCTTCCTCGTCTTCAAAGTTATATACACCGTGAAATGACCATTGTCCCGAACCGTGGCCCATAGATTGATCATGGCTCGGACCCTCATCCGCACGTTCAACGATATAGTTGTCTTGGCTATACATCATCTCATCAAATTCGGCATCAACCTAACAAAGATTAATCGTAGAATATTGTTGGTTAGGATCAGAAGAAGTGGTAGAATCCATAGCAGGACGATACACACCCGTCGGTGATTCATAAAAAGGTTGTTGTTGATAATCACGTTGTGGGGGATAGAATGGACGGTTCGAATAGTTTTGGTGCGATGGTTGTGGTGAATGGTATTCAAATCCGGCGGGTCTAAACCGGAATTGAGGAGACACGCCGGATAATCAAAAAGCTGAATCCGGTGTAACAAGTGGAACATTTTCTTCACGAACTCGGGTTCTTGGGGTTTTTGTTTTTGGGGTTCTCTTGCTAGACATTTTGGTTATGTTAGTGTAGATATTTGAGTGTGAGATGTATGATAAAATGGAAGAAGGGTAGTATATATATAGGTTTTAATTTTAATTAAAAAAAATATTTTTTTATAACGTTAACTAGCACAATGGCTAGTTTTTTTCTTTCCCAAAAATTTCAAACGGTCGTGGGTAAGACCCATTTGTGCACGATCGAACATGGCGACCAACTAGCCACAACGGTGCGACCGAGTCGACCGACTACAATCGACCAAGACGGGGAACCGTTGTGGGTAGCCTAAAGCACATGTCCCTCCACAACATCACAAAACACAACCTACTTGGCTCCTTCCTACACTTATTGGTGGATATGGGTAAAGGTAAAAAAAAGGTGGAAAGGGTGGAAAAGGTAAAAATCTATCCTAGTTAAACTATGATTGATTTTTTCTTCACGAGTCTCTAGCTCGACTCGATTCCCGAAAACTATGGTGAAAAGCTCGTAATAAACCTTGAAGAAAATCCGTCGGGGTCAAATACATGGTTCTCATCCAACAAGTAGCATAACCCTAAGGTGAAAATCACAAGCAAAAGTAGAGTAGGCGAGGTTCCCTTAAATAAATGGTGAGCACGGTGATAGTAGAAGGTGTGGTAAGGTGAAAGCGTAGCTCCGAATATTCCAAAGATCTTTCCTTTTATTTCATCAGATGGATATTGAGATAGCTCAAAAACTTTGATACCACGATCGAACACCTTTTCCTTTAGGGGAAAATGAGAAAGACACTCGGTGGAACTTGAAGAAGATCCGCTCATATACCTCACAATATCATCCGAAGAAGGTGGAAAGAGAGGTGTCAAAACATAAGTACTCCGAATGTTGGTGTCGTCCGGTTTCTTTTCCTTTGAAATGGGTTTCTTAAAGTCCGAAGGAGGGTAAAGGCCATAATCAAAATACAAAGTAGTAGAATCATTCTCATTAGAAAATTAAGTATTGAGAAAGGTGTCGAAATCTTCCTTAAAAGAGTAATCCTCCAAAGTAGTATCAAACGTTGTCGGTGGAGGATCTTCATCAAATGTCCTAACTTCCAATAGAGGAACATAAGAGTCAAAGGGAGACTCAAGAGTGGTAGGATCACTCGTATAAATAATAGCATCATTAGGCTCACTAGGTGTCTCTTCAAATCCCAAAGAAATGAGATCACTTAAAGAAGTGTCGTCATCATAGTCATCGTGGATTGGGGTATCAAAGATTTGAGGCTCTAAAGGTGTCTCCCCAAGATCTAAAGGAAAATGAGCACTTGAAAAAGTATCATCACTATCGGTATCATAAATGGGATTATCTAAAAGTGGAGGCTCAAAAGGTGGTTCCTCTAAATCCAAAATAGTGTGGTCACTTGAAGAAGTGGCATCACTATAGGTGTCATAGATTGGGGAATCCTTAAAATCCGAAGTGGAATGATCACTTAAAGAAGTGACATCACTAAAATCATTATTAGCTTCCTTATTTTCTTCAAAAAAGTGGATTATCATTTGAAGTTTCAAAAAGTGGATTTGAATGTACCACAAAATCATTAAGGTTAAACTTTTTAGTTTCAAAAGGATTGATAAAACTTTCTTCATTATCAAAATTAAGCACATCAATCATATTGGCCGATTCTTTTCCATTTGATTTACTTGTGATCTTTCCCATTTTAAACACTTGTTGATCATCCCCAACCGTAAGAATTAATTCCCCTTCGGCTACATCAACTAATGCTTTTCCGGTTCTTAAGAATGGTCTACCAAGTATTAACAGAATTCGAGGATCCATCTCATAGTCGACGACAACAAAGTCTGCGGGAAAAGTGAAGGTACCAAATCGAACAAAAACGTCTTCGGCAATACCAACGGGGTATGCGAGAGTTCTATTAGCTAACTCGAGAGTCATGCGAGTCGATACAAGGTCGGGTAATGATAATTGTTTCCATACCGAGAGGGCATAAGATTGATGCTAGCACCGAGATCCGCTAAAGCCATAGAATCATTAATTTGAGGAAACGAGCAAGGTAACCCGAATCGTCCGGGATCTCCTAGCTTTTCGGGAAGCTCTTTGAGAAGAATCGCGGAACAGTTCTCATTTAAACGAGTGTTAACAAGCTCTACCATTTTTTCTTTCTTATTGAGAAAATCTTAAAACATTTTCACAAATTTAGGCATTTGGGAAAGTGCTTAAATAAGGCTACTGTTAACATTCACTTGGGAAATCATTTTCAAAAAGTTGGAAACGTGAACGTCATGTTTGGTAAGCAACTTAGCCTTGTCCAACCTAGAGGGATAAGGGATATTGGGCTTATAAGTTGAAGGTTGAGAAGAAGAAGTACTCGCTTCTTGTACAACCTTAGGGTTAGGCTTATTAGGCAATGGAGAACAAGTACTAGGAGTGGTAGTGGGAGGGATCACCGAAGGGGGAGTAGGATTAGTCATTGTTACCTCCGGGCCTTGTCTCTCCATTATGGGCAAAGAGATGAAAGGTCCCACTAAAGTGGCTCGACTTTGAGTATTAATAGCACTCACATTAGCACGAGGGTTAGTCTCGGTATTATAAGGTAAGGCTCCTTTGGGTCTAAGGGCTTGCAACATTTGCAAGAATGTCCTATCGGTGGACTCTTGCATTTTTTTTCATGGTTTTCTCATGTTCGTTCAATTTTTGAAGATCTAAGTCCATTTAAAGATTAGGCATATTGTACCCTTGATTGTTAAACCCTTGATTAGGAAACCTTGGTTTTGATATTGATTATAATTTTGAAAACCTTGATTTTGAAAACCTTGGTTTTGAATACCTTGGTTATTAAAGCTTTGATTTTGATTATTAAACCCTTTGTTTTGCCCTTGAAAATTCCCTTGATGTTGGTTAAAATCCCTTGAATTTGAATTCCCTTGAAAATTACCCCTTTGAGGACCTTGGTTCCTATTTTGGTATTGGGTATTTTGGGCGGGTAGGGGTGGTCTTTGAGGAGCTACAAAACCCGGGGGAGCCAAATAGTTATTAGACTTATAAGACAAATGGTTAACATCAGCATTTGGTTTGAAATGAACCCACTCATTTTCATTATTGTTATAAGCATAGACTTCTTGTTGTTGATTGTAAACCTTTTCACAATTATAGTACGAATGTGGTCCACCACAAGTCTCACATTTCACAAGTCCCTTTTAAAGCATGTACATGTGTAGTGGGAGGGTTATCTCTTAAAGCAAGTTGTGTCACAATTGAAGTAAGCGCCTTAATTTGATTATTCACCTCATTATCACTAGCACTAGCCATTGTAGCCCTTACACTATTTGTTTGAACTTTTGCCTTGTTTTCAATTATTTCCCAAGCCTCGTTCATAGATTTCACAAGAATATTACCCCTCGCGGTACTATTGAGTGAGTCTTGGTCATTTAGAGTTAAACCATTGTAAAACGTGTTAATTTGATGTACTTTTGTAAAACCACGTTGTGGACATTTTCTTAAAAGCTCCTTAAAACGGTCCCAAGACACACTAAACATTTCCCCATATTTTTGTTCAAAGGTAATGATGTCATTCCTTAAAGCGGTGGTCTGTGATGGTGGAAAGAAGTAGTTGATAAATTTCGTCTCTAAATCCAACCACGTAGTAATACTTTGGGGTGGTTCCTTATCAAGCCAAATCCGGGTTTGTCCCTCGAGGGAAAAAGGAAAGAGGATTAAACGAATGGCCTCTTGAGTCACCCCATTGTATGTGACGGTATTTGCTAATTGTACGAATCGTTTGATATGAGCGTGATTGTCTTCATTAGTACATCCCAAAAATGGTGTAGCAGAAACCATTTGAATAAAACCCGATTTAAGTTCGAAAGTATTTGCTCCAATAACCGGTACAACAATCGCGTCATCATTTCCCTCAATGTGAGATTGCAAGATCTCAATCATTGGTCTGTTATCCGTTGCCATCGTATTGTTCAAAGCTCGATTCTCGGGATCGGCTTGATTGACGGTGTTTTTGTTGTTCTTATTCTTTTTGGAAGAATTAGAAGTATTTGGTACACCACTCGGTATGTGTGCATGCTCGCGAGTGCGCATACAACTAAACACGAGGAATGAGGTAGGAGACCTCGGTCGACTTTGAGAGGAAAGGGATTATCCCTCTCGAGTTCAATATCAAAAAATATATACGTAATAGTACATGGGTGGCAAAACCCTCGATTAACGTTCTTTCTCAAAATACTCACAAGTGAACGGGGGGAATGAGGTGGCGGGAAGCACTTAAGTACCTAGCTTCCCTTAGACGGCCTTTTATAGCACGTCGTCTTTCTATTCACCTTAAAGTTCGTATTTTTTCGAATTATTGCTGAACGAAAGTATTTATCTATTTTTGCCTTTATTTTTGTTTGTTCCATACACGTATAAGGAACCAGAACGCCTCCAAATATGGGGTATTGCAAGCAATGCTTATGGAAATATTTTATATTGGGGTTCTAATAAGTGTGAAAACACTTATCCTTTTACCACTTATTTCCATTAATAACAAGACCAAAACGTGTATTTTATGTCGTAAAAGTCGGAATTATGCGTGGTTTGTGTTTTTATTGTGTTTCGGGATAAAAATATGAAAAAAGAAGAAAACACGGGCTTTCACGGGCTTTTATCGAAGAAAAAGACAAAGTCAAAAGGTCAAAAGTGAAAGAAGAACGGAAGTCAAAGGCCTATTCTGAAGATTTATCGAAGAAAAAGTCTAAATACGGAAGTTTAACAAAGTCGAAGAAACAAGTCTACTAAAAGAAGAAAATTAGAAGACAAGTTCAAGTTATTATTCGACTAATCCCGAGACAAAGTCGAGAAAGCAAGTTATTTAAAAGACGAGAAAGACAAGAAGAAAGGAGGAAGAAACAAGCACCTACTCCTTCCCCTATATATAGTTAGAAAATAGTCATTAAAGCTAGTCTTCATTTTTAGTCTTTAATTTTAGTAGGTAATTAAGTGTGTTTTATTTTTCCTCTCTCTAGTTTTCTTTCAAGCTTATTAAACTTTCATCTTGTAATCTTTGATCTTAATATTTAATATAATTAAGCTTTTTAATAAATTCTCATTCTACCTTTCTTAATCATAATCTATTGATTTGCTTCATTAAGCATGTAGTTGGTTTAATTTTGTTGGTGATGTGATTGATTTGCTTATTAGATTGTGCTTATTGGTTTGGTGTGTTTGAGGTCTTTAGATTAAGGTGCTTATTTGCTTAATCTTTATGTTTATTAGTTTTTAAATAAGTTGATTTTGGTAGTTTAATATTTTCATAAAAAGTTGATTTTAAATTTTTGCGTATTGAGTGTTTTTAAAAGTTTTTGAATTGTGTCTTATTAGCTTCTTATAAAATTTGATTTGGTAAAAGTTTTGGTAAGTGGTTATCGTGATTTTGCTTATTTGTGTTAATCCGGATTGTAGAAACCTTCTTTTCCCGAACTACCACCAAAACCCCAGTATTCCGAATTATCTTCAGTACAGTTTATCCCGACTTACATTCAATTTCCCTCCAAAAGCAAACCTTCATTTCCCGAATTACATACAAGACAATTTATCCCGAGTTACTTGTAAATCAGCATTCCGAATTACATCAGATTCCGAATTAGGTATCGGATTTGTTTTCCGAATTGTGTACAAGACTCGTGATTTCGAATTGCATTGATGACGAGTATTCCGAATTGATTGTGTAACAAGGATTCCGAGTTACACCTTGGATTGGTTTTCCGAATTAGGTCAAGACAAGGGTATTCTGGATTAGGTTCGTGAGTGGGTTTTCCGAACTAAGTGAAGAACATAAGATCTCGAATTAGGTCCAAGTCACGGATTCCGAATTGTGTGTGTTTTCCCCATTCCGAATTAGATCAAGTGCTTGTTATCCGAACTAGGTCTGTGATGGAGATTCCGAATTAGTTAAGGAATCCAAGATTCCGAACTACGTCAGAACCAACTTATTCCGAATTAAATCAGAAGTGTGGATTCCGAATTAGGTCAGAGATTCATTATCCGAACTAGGTTCTTGATTGGTATTCCGAATTATATCCAAATTTTCATTTCCAGACTTATTTTTAAACTTAACTTTTCCCGCCGATTTTAATTAGTTTATTTTTAAAAGTGTTTTGTCCTAATTATTTTTAAGTTTGCATTTGGATTAAGTTTTCATTTTTACAAAGTTTTAAGTTTCAAATTTACTTTTAAAGATTTAATTTTTCGTCATTTATTTTTAAGTTTTAAATTTTAGTTTAACTTCTAAAGTTTTCATTTTTACTCAACAACATTTACATTTTCAACTTTATTTTAAACGAGACAATTACCTTTAGCTATTTTCACCAAGTTCTACTGTGCAGCATTCACTCTGGAAAAGCAATCGAGGTTAGACATTTTCCTTTAATTTTAATAGCTTTTACATTTATGTTACTTGTGGACTTAGAAAAGCAAGCTCCCCCTTTTAGTGACCAACACCAATAATTACACCATTAACCGTGATCAATTCGATTAGATACCGAGAACGATGTCGAGTACACATTGCTAAAACCATTAAATCAAATGGCGCCGCTGCCGGCTCTTTTCGTAAAGATTAACGGTTTTCAGTGAGAAAAATTGGATTTTGGGATCCGGTCTTTTGGGAACGTTATTTTCAAGCACAAAAATTTTCAAAAATCCTAAAAAATATACAAATTTTAAAAATCCAAAAATAAAAAATAAAAAAGATAAAAAACCAAAAATATTTTATTTCATTTTAGTGTATTCGTACTCGATCTACGTCTTATTCTGAGCCCGAGACTCTTAGAGACATATATATGGCCGGTGTGTATTAGAATAATAATAACCCACCTCAAAACAACATGAACAATAATAACAACAATGGCCCAAAACCCAACCTACGCACAATGGAGGAGCTATGTCAACCAACAATGAACGGACGCGGAGGACCTATTGTGCCGATGCAAATCACGGATCCTGAATTTTCGTTGAAGCATCACATGATCCAGAAAGTTCAAAACGCTTGTCCATTTCGTGGATTACCGGATGATGATGCCAACAAACATCTCGATAAATTCATAACCGTCACTCAAAGCATGAAATTGCCCGGTGTTTCCATAGATTTTCTTCGCCTTTACCTCTTTCCACACACTTTATCCCACCACGCCGAAAAATGGTTTGATCGTCTTCCCAAAAACTCAATTCATACATGGAATGACATGACTCAAAAAATTTTGTCGCGCTACTTTCCACCATCCATGGTCACTAGTCTTCGCAATCAAATCAGTGGTTTCACTTAAGAACCTGATGAGTCGCTTTTCGATGCTTGGGAACATTACAATATCTTGATCGACCGTTGTCTGAACCATAACATGCTCCCCGTTACTTTGATTGATACTTTCTACAATGGTTTAACTTTTCGTGATCGTGATACGATTAATGCTGCCGCCGGTGGTACATTCATGAAGAGAAGACCTAAGGAGTGTAGGGAGCTTATAGAGAACATGACCACTCACCACAAAAATTGGGATTCATCCGCATCTTTTCAAGGAATAACCCGAGGGCCAATGTTTCTTCTACTTCATCAAACCCAGAGATGACCGAATTCACCAGCATGATGGCCGAAATGAACAAAAATATACTACTCATAGCTACGAATCAACAACAACAAGCTAAAGATGTAGCAATTTCTTGTGAGATTTATGGGGGTTCTCATTCATACACCGATTGTTCTTCTACTCATGACAATCCAGAAAATGTGTATGCCGCTAACGGTAACTTTTCCACGGGAGGCTATCAAGCTCGTCCTCAAGGTGACCGAAATTTGCTTAGTTATCGTTCAAACAACTTCCTTTTACCACCCGGTTTTTCTCCTCAAAACCAAAACAACTTTAATCCCAACAATCAAAACCAAACTCGAGCTCCTAATCAATATCAAACCCAAAGAAACCCATATCCACCTCAAGGAAATAACCAAGTTTACCAACAACCCGCTTATCAACCACCTGCCTACCATGCTCCTCCTTCCAACCAACCCACCACATTTAATCACGAGGTTGAAACTTACATGAGGACTAATGACGCGCTGGTGAAGAATCTTCAAAGTCAAATCATCAACTTGAAAGGAGATATGGCGAAACAAGGGAGTGATCTTCGGGCCGATATGCGAAACTCTTTGAGCAGTCAAACGAATGACTTAAGGGATATGATGGCTAGTTTATTCCCAAGTAATAAAGCCTTTGGTTCGGGTTCTCTTCCGAGTAACATCGTTGCTAATCCAAAATGGGAGATGAAAGCAATCACCACCCGAAGTGGCAAAGGTATAAAGGAACCTAAGATTCCTACACCTACACTGGTGATTGTGACAAAGGAGAGTGAGCCCCCTTCATCGATTCCTCCACCTTCTACTTCTACCCCTCCACCACCCAAGGATGTGAGTGAGAATTCCATTCCAAAGCCTTCATATCAACCCGATATACCTTATCCTTCAAGGTTGAGGAAAGAGAAGTTGAAGAACAAGGATGCTATTCAAGTTTCTAACTTTCTTAAAATATTTAAACAATTGAATTTCAACATCTCATTTGCTGAGGCTCTCGCTCACATGCCGAAATATGCTAAAATGTTTAAGATCTTCTCAGTGACAAGGAAAAGCTTCTTGATATCGCTCAGACCCAACTTAATGAGAATTGCTCTGCGGTTCTCTTAAGGAAATTACCCACCAAACTTGGTGATCTGGGTCGCTTTCTCATCCCTTGCAACTTCCCCGGGGTAGAGAATTGTATGGCCCTAGCCGATCTAGGTGCTAGTATCAACTTAATGCCTTTAAGCGTTTGGAAACAATTATCTCTACCCGAGCTAGTCCACACACGAATGACATTGGAATTAGCTAACCGTACGGTTGCTTATCCGATGGGGATAGCCGAAGATGTCTTCGTCGGTGTCGACAAATTCACCTTTCTGGCGGATTTTGTTGTCGTTGACTACTAGATGGATCCCCGTGTTCCATTAATTATTAGACGTTAATAAGTGTGTAAACACTTATCCTTTTGCCACTAAAATCAAGTAAAAACAAGACCTAATCATGTGTTTAATGTCGTAAAAGTCGTAATTACGCGTGGTTTTGTGTTTTGTGTGTTAAAATAGGTACAAATGATCAAAAGAAGAGAAAACACAGGATTTCACGGTCAAATGTTGAAGAAAAGTCCAAAAAGAGACGAAGACAAAGTCAAAAGACCAAAAGTGTGCCAAGATCACGAAAACCGTCAAAATCAACATGGAATTGAAGAAAAGATCGAGAAAGCCAAAAATCGAGCTCGTTTTAGTAAACTTAATCATTTATGAAGATTTTGGGCCTTGTGGGTCCCACTTATGCTTAATGGGCCCACAAGCCCATTTAAGGAATGATTTACCAAAACTAAACGGATATAAAGCCCATTTTATTGCAACCATTTTGGGACGGATTGGGAAGCAAATGGGCCACAAGCCCATTACACAACAATTTGGAACGAATGGATTAAGTGCAATGTATTTACTTGGTCAAGGAATGGGTCAACTCACAAATTAACTCTCAACCGGTCAATATACTCTCCTCACACGTGTTATTTACCACTCACCCCCACCACACAAATAAATAAAAAGATATTTACCAACATCCCCACTTCATACGTTACAAACGAAGTTTATTTCTGTAACACCCCACTTGGATAAATGGACCGTTACGTGTATTTATGGCGTGTCATCAAAGCATGCAAGGCAATGTATTAAACATTAACTGACCAAACGGAAATACCGGAATCAAACATCGGTAGTCCAACATAAGCTCAAAAATATAAAGATTAAGTACTGAAAGGAAAATGACGAAACAGTGTCCAAACAACCAAAGTAAAGTAACAAAATGTATGCATAAAAATAAAGGAGTCTGGATAGCTCCCATCCAAATGCACGTACTCTCTTAGAAGTCCTAAGATCGTCCCTGTGTACCTGTCGTTTGGAAACATGAAAGGAAACTACGGCTGAGCATAACGCTCAGTGGACGGATATAGCATGATAAGGATATACTGAAACAAATGAAATAGCAGACAACAATTAAGCTATAAGACTGATATGTAACATGTGGTAGAACTCTGCATAAAATATGAAAACCTGGTTCATATATACTGATACTAAATATAACTATTAATTCTGAAAACATGCATTTACTTTATTTTTTTTGCCAGAGCTTATATAGGTCACGTGCTGTAACAACCGTGCATGAATAACTGGAGGGGTGACCTTGTCATGCTGTAGAGGGGTGACCTCTAAATAACTGTGCTGGGTGGAGGGATCAGCTCCAATGTGAAGGATGTAGAGCACACACCACATTCACCCTGATAACTTGTAACACATATAAGCCTAGGATGCATCCATACGCCCCACTAATAATACTGATAAAATGGCCAAGTTGAGCTGAGTGGGACGATGCAGGATATCACTCTCCTGCATGTGAGTCACGACACCGGTGCCTCTAGTGCCGTGGTTACGGTACCTCCGTAACTAGTACATAAACTGGTCGTGCTTGTATATAATGCTCAGGCAATTTATTTAGTTATTAATATGATTACTGATAAACTTAAACATATACTGGGGAAAAACATTTGGCTGAAGACGGGGAATCCTAATCATGCATAGAAAGGAAGTCCTTACTGAAAGGACGGAAATCCGTACCTCGTGTCCAGTAACTGACCCAAAAGTCTACTCTGATTTCACGCAAGCTACATGAATAAGAACGCGAATAAGTTAACTGATATTCGTTTATTTAATTTTACTGATCTTATTGGCTTCTTATTTATTTATTTCTGAAATTCCATACGTATAATTGACCGCCAAATCTGACTCGTATAATAATTTATTTTAATGTATTATCGTTCTACCATTAGTTACGTACAAATGTATTTCTGACGATCTAGTATTACTATATTAAGAATCCCGCTAAAATAGAAAGTTTCTTAGATTAGAACATTCCCCAAAGTAATTTAATTCATTTAATAAAATTATACCCTTTTAATTATTAAAGAACTATTTTAATATAATACATTTAAAAAAATATATTTTGAACATTTATTAAACAATTTGCTTAAAAGGTATAATATAAAAATATTCATTTTATTTATATTAATAATGTCCCGAGCCTACCGAGATATCCCATCTCGGTCGCACTAAACAAATCACATATAATGATTTTATCTACCTATATAAATATGTCTACAAGAATTTGCGACAGAATTCTGTGTCACTAAAAACTGTCGCTAAAACTGTCCTTTTTAAAACTGTATATTCATAACAGTTCTGCGATAGAAAAACTGTCGCTAATGTTATTTACTATAATGTTTTCCTGTCCCATTTCTTCCCACTGATTACCCACTTTGTTCCCGCTGTTATGTTATGATTTCCCACTGTTTAATATAACCCAAACGCACCCTTATGTTTCTGTAAACCCAAACGCACCCTTATTTCTTGAAAATAACAACCGACTGTTTTGGGCAGCCCCCTTTGGGTCGAACCTGGCCCTAGCCGCCCCTGTGTGGGTCACGGCTGGCCAAACAGAAACACCATCGAGACCCTTGGTGGTCTCGGCTGAATTGAACAAGAACCCACCGAGAGTTATAAACTCTCGGTTTGAATAAAACTCGAACTAAAACCCCCGACCAACATGATCATTATCTGTTATTGGACTACTAACATTGTATGATCTTGGATTCGTTTTCTTATAACATAAATAAAAGAAATAAAATCGAAAAGGGAATAAAAGGTTACCGAAACTTGAATCGTTTAAGGTTATAAGAACACCACCACTACTTGTACACGAAATTAAATCAAACCAAGCACTTTTCTTGTTTTCTTGTGAAATAGCTGGCGGCCAGAATAAAGGGAGTATTAGGGTTTGTGTTGTTTTAGCTAAAATGAAATATGATACAGTAGATAAATCCCTGGTGGTGTTCTAGTGCTATTTGGGCCGGCCTATGGGCCTTTGTTTCTTGCTCCAACCGTCCCAACACAAGTCCTATATATTACTATCCGAATTTCGTGATTTTACAATGTCGTGCTTGTTCGTGTATTAATTTAAAGATCTTTTTAATTAAATGTGTACTTTAATGTATTTCATGGATTTTTTTTAAATCGGGTTTTACAACTCTTCCCCTCTAAAAAAAATAATTCGTCCCAGAATTAAAGAGACGACTATCCCGGTTTTACAATTCTTCCCCTCTAAAAGAAGAATTCGTCCCCGAAATGTAAGGTATTTAAGCTGACTGGAGTAAAAGCCAAAAATGCTAATAAGCTGGAAGACATAAAAGCTGAAAGGACATACCGAATCAAAACTGAAAGTGAGGATAAGAAGTCCGTATAGACTCCTCTGTTTCCCAAATGGCCTCCCGCTCGGTATGGTCCCTCCACAGGATTTTGACGAAAGGAATGGTCTTTCTTCTCATAACTCGATCCTGGCGATCTAAAACTGCTTCGGGTTCCTCAATATAAGATAGATCCTCCCGAATCTGATCGAGTGGATAATTCACTTTGTGAAGCTCATGATAGTTGTACCCTCTGAGTAATGATACATGAAACACGTTGTGGACGTGTGAAAGCTGAGGTGGTAACGCCAGCCGATATTACACTTCACCGATACATTCAAGGATTTCGAACGGTCCGATGTAACGAGGGCTGAGCTTTCCTTTGAGGCCAAAACGTCTGACACCGCGTGCGGGTGATACTTTAAGGAACACACGATCCCCAGTCTGAAAAGATAGATCTCTGCGATGCTTGTCGGCGTAACTCTTCTGGCGAGTACGCGCTTCTTGCAGTTTTGCCCTAGCGATGGCCACCTTTTCATTGGTCATTTCTATCAATTCTGGTCCTTCAATCAAACGTTCTCCCACCTGATTCCAACAAATACGAGCACGGCATTTCCTGCCGTATAACATCTCGAATGGAGCACGCTTGATACTAGCATGCCAACTGTTGTTGTAGGCAAACTCGACCAAGCAAATATAGTCATCCTAGTGTCCTGTCCATTCTAATGCACAGGCGCGTAGCATGTCCTCCAAGGTCTGGATGGTACGCTCTGACTGACCGTCTGTCTGTGGATGGAAAGTTGTGCTGAGCTTGAGCCTAGTTCCCCAAGCTTTATGCAAACCTTCCCAGAAGTGAGAAGTGAAACGGGGATCCCTATCTGATATAATTTCAGAAGGTGTACCATGTAATCGTACGATTTCCTCGGTAAATAGTTTCGCTAATTTACTGACTACGAAATCTTTGCGAATAGGAATGAAATGAGCCGACTTGGTCAAACGATCGACAACAACCTAGATTGCATCATGTCTCCGCTGAGTCTGTGGTAGTCCGGTGACAAAATCCATAGAGATCTTGTCCCATTTCCACATTGGAATATCTAATGGCTGGAGAAGACCACTGGAACGCTAGTGCTCTATCTTAACCTGCTGACAGGTTAAGCATTTAGACACAAATGTTGCGACATCCTGTTTCATGCCGCTCCACCAGAAATGTTGCTTAAGATCGTGGTACATTTTTGTGGAACCCGGATGGATAGAGAACGGAGAGCTGTGAGCCTCAGTCATTAAGGCTTCTCTGAGAGCAGGGTCTTTTGGAACGCAGAGTGTGGTACCCTGCCATACGATACCATCGTCATCGATGCGAAATTCGGTCTGCTGGTCAATGTTCTGGATAATCGCCCAGATTTCACCATCATCCTTTTGTGCGGCTTTAATCCTAGAGAGTAAATCTGGTTCTACCCTCAAACTAGCCCAGTATCCCCTCTGTCCGCGTACTAAGAGCTCAATATCATACCGTTCTAAGTCCCGAATAATTTCTTCCTGAACTTTGATGCCATTTATCATACCTGACTTTCTGCTAAGGGCATTTGCTACTGCATTTGCTTTACCTGGGTGATACTGGATATTAGTGTCATAGTCTTTTAACAGTTCTAACAATTGCCGCTGTCTCATGTTCAGCTCTCGTTGGGTGAATATGTACTTGAGACTTTTGTGATCGGTGAAGATATCACACGACTCACCGTATAAATAATGCCTCCAGATTTTAAGGGCGAAAATGACTGCTGCGAGCTCTAGATCATGAGTAGGATATTTTTTCTCATACGGCTTCAGTTGACGCGAAGCATAAGCAATGACTTTCCCATGCTGCATAAGAACACAACCTAAGCCCTTTCCTGATGCGTCACTGTAAATCTGATAACCACCTGTACCGGATGGAAGAGTAAGTATCGGTGCTGAGATCAATCTATGCTTGAGTTCCTCAAAACTCTTTTCTCTCTCCTTGGTCCATATAAACTTCTCACCTTTTCGCATAAGTTGGGTCAATGGTAATGTCAAACGTGAGAAGTTTTCCACAAACCTGCGGTAATAACCCGCCAACCCCAGAAAACTACGTATCTCTGTGACAGATGTCGGTCTTGGCCATTTGGTGATAGCCTCCACCTTTGCAGGATCCATAGTGATTCCTTCTGCAGAAACAATATGGCCTAGAAACGCCACTGTATTCAGCCAAAACTCGCACTTAGAAAATTTAGCATATAACTTTTCTCGTCTGAGAATCTGCAACACTGTACGGAGATGATTCTCATGTTCCTCTTTGGATTTGGAGAAAATAAGTATATCATCGATGAATACGATCACAAACTTGTCTAAAAATTCGTGGAAGACTCTGTTCATCAAGTCTATAAATACTACAGGCGCATTCGTGAGACCGAATGGCATAACAATAAACTCGTAATGACCGTACCTCGTGCGAAAAGCAGTTTTGGTTATATCCTGCTCTTTTACACGCAGCTGATGGTAACCTGATCGTAGATCGATTTTTGAGAAGTGCTTGGCACCCTGAAGCTGATCGAATAAATCTTCAATACGAGGAAGTAGATAAAGGTTACGAATAGTAAGCTTATTCAACTCACGGTAGTCAATACACAAACGCATACTACCATCCTTCTTCTTGACAAACAAAACTGGAGCGCCTCAAGGTGACACGCTAGGACGAATGAAACCCCTTTCTAGAAGTTCTTGAAGTTGATCTTTCAGTTCCTTAAGATCTACATGAGCCATACGGTAAGGAGCTTTAGATACTGGTTCTGCACCTGGAATGAGATCGATACCAAATTCTACCTCTCGCATGGGAGGTAAACCTGGAAGTTCCTCTGGAAAGACATCTGGAAAATCTGACACCACTGGCTGATCATGAATTGAAGGTGCCTCAGAAGTCGTGTCATGGACTGTAGCTAGGAAACCCTCACAACCATGGTATAATAAGGTACGAGCCTGTAAAGCCGAAATGATCTGAGCATGTTTTCCTGGTAGGAAACCGTGGTGAATAAACTCTGGTGTCTGGACATCACCAAAAATAACCCGGTGAGCATGACGATCTATGGTGGCACGATGAACCGACAACCAATCCATACCCAAAATAACATCGAATTCACACATATCTAAAGGAAGGGCACTGACTGGACGGATTTTATCATCAAACTCAAGAGGGAGATCCTTATACACCTGGGTAATGAGTATAGAATCTCACATGGGGGTAGATATACTAAGTGCACTGTCTAGTGGCGTAGGGGTCATGTTTATTCTAACAGCATATGAAGTAGATATAACTAAGTGCGTGGCGCCTGTATCGAAAAGCACGCATGCAGACTGTCCGTGTATAAACAAAATGCCAGTAATGGTACCTGTGGTCTTATTTGCTTGTTCACGGGTAGTAGTGTAGACACGACGAGTGGTTGGTGGTATTGGTGGTGGTGGAGGTAGAATCTGAGCCCGAGGTACCGGTAGCATCCCCGCTCTTGTAATCCCTCTTCAAATGGCCCGGCTGACCACACTTGTAACAATTACCCGAACCACGACGACAAGGTCCCGAGTGTTTCTTCCCACATGTGATGCAAGTGGGATAAGTATACCCGGTGGAATTAGCTCTGGTTTGCTGAGAACCTGATTTACGATGATAAATACTTGTCACGATTCTGATAACTTAACTAAAATAAGGCTGATTGACTGAATTTTAAAATTTACCAGAATTTTCCGGTCGGGCAACCTGCTGACCTCTGTTGTTTTGGTCACGCCCCTGTCCAACATCTCTGTTGAAATTTAAAAAAATTTAAGATCTGTTTACACGATAGTTTAGTATTTCTAGAGCTTAAAGACTCACCTATAGCTGCCAGATGAGTTGGAGCTGCCGCGGTAATTATCACCGCCCCTCCTCTTATCTGACCGAATTCGGTCATATGACTGACTGTGGTTCCTGTAGTTCTGATGCGGAGTAGCCGATTGGGATCAGTCTCCTCCTCTGTGTCTGTAAGATTATAATTAGATAAGTCATAACATATAAGTTGACAAGCAATAATGGGACTAAATTGTTTAAGTCTGTTGAGTGAGATGTACCTCTTCTCCGGACGCTCTACATTCTCGAGCCCATCCCTCTCGAAAAGCATCTCGACATCCCGAGCTGCATTAGCTACTTGTGACACATTAGTGAATGTGGCACTCATCAGTCTATCTGCAGTCCTAGAGTGAAGAGCCCAGCGAAATTGCTTTGCTTGCTCCTCTGCGGTACCCGCATCCTCCCCTAAGAATCCAGCCATCCTGAGGTATCGGTGCATGAACTCTATACTGTTCTCGCCATGATTCTGACGAATAACGTGGAAGTCCCTCTTCATTTTAGCTTGCTCCGCATGCGGGAAAAACTGGTCATAGAACATCGTCTTGAAACGTGCCCAGGTGAATGTAAGCTCCCAAGCATCTCCCCCATTGGACAGCTTCTGAGACCTCCACCAATGCAGAGCAGGACCCTCCAGCTTGTAAACTGCAAGCCTAACCTTGAAAACATCACCATAACCCATAGCTCCAAAAATTTTCTCCACATGGTAGATCCAGTCTTCCGCTTCAGATGGAGCTACTGTCTGTTCAAACAGTCGGGGTTTCTGCTTGTTAAACAAATCCAGCCAAGCGGGTAAAGTGGCAGGTGGTGGAGCAGGAGGGTTGTTATTCTGCTGAGGTCCATTTTGATATTCAGCTCAGATCTCATCACGAATTTGGGGTAACATGGCCTGTATAGAAGCCTGAACAGTAGCAGCAATGGCAGCTGCGTTAGGATCATTCTCGGTTTCGCATCTGGGTGGCATCTGAAATAAAAGAGGATAAGTTGATAAAACTGCCAAAATCTGGGTAATAAATCTGAATATGCATAGTGTAATTCATGAAGGTATAGTCAATAAAATATGACATGATACAGGTGAACGCATAGGGTCAGTTCACAAAATGACAATTACTGAAACATAAATCCGACATGAGTAAGGATGAACGCCTATCGTCAGTTCATCCATACAAAATTTAAACGGGCGAGGGTGAACGCCTATGGTCAGTTCACCAAAACGAAATGTTCGCTGAAAAGCACATGCGATTAAGTATGGCCAGTCCTGTACCAACCGTTTACTTAATCCAAATTGTGCAAATCCGACAGATAAAATTCATGAGTAGCATGGAAGATAACGACGCCAAAATACAGGAAGTTCTTGGTGACTACCCACTAGTCACAGGTCATGTTCTAGAGCCTACAGGTCGAACCTTGCGCTCTGATGCCATAATTGTAACACCCCACTTGGATAAATGGACCGTTACGTGTATTTATGGCGTGTCATCAAAGCATGCAAGGCAATGTATTAAACATTAACTGACCAAACGGAAATACCGGAATCAAACATCGGTAGTCCAACATAAGCTCAAAAATATAAAGATTAAGTACTGAAAGGAAAAGGACGAAACAGTGTCCAAACAACCAAAGTAAAGTAACGAAATGTATGCATAAAAATAAAGGAGTCTGGATAGCTCCCATCCAAATGCACGTACTCTCTTAGAAGTCCTAAGATCGTCCCTGTGTACCTGCCGTTGGAAACATGAAAGGAAACTACGGCTGAGCATAACGCTCAGTGGACGGATATAGCATGATAAGGATATACTGAAAGAAATGAAATAGCAGACAACAATTAAGCTATAAGACTGATATGTAACATGTGGTAGAACTCTGCATAAAATCTGAAAACCTGGTTCATATATACTAATACTGAAATATAACTATTAATTCTGAAAACATGCATTTACTGTATTTTATTTGCCAGAGCTTATATAGGTCACGTGCTGTAACAACCGTGCATGAATAACTGGAGGGGTGACCTCGTCATGCTGTAGAGGGGTGACCTCTAAATAACTATGCTGGGTGGAGGGATCAGCTCCAATGTGAAGGATGTAGAGCACACACCACATTCACCCTGATAACTTGTAACACATATAAGCCTAGGATGCATCCATACGCCCCACTAATAATACTGATAAAATGGCCAAGCTGAGCTGAGTGGGACGATGCAGGATATCACTCTCCTGCATTTGAGTCACGACACCGGTGCCTCTAGTGCCGTGGTTACGGTACCTCCGAAACTAGTACATAAACTGGTCGTGCTTGTATATAATGCTCAGGCAATTTATTTAGTTATTAATATGATTACTGATAAACTTAAACATATACTGGGGAAAAACATTTGGCTGAAGACGGGGAATCCTAATCATGCATAGAAAGGAAGTCCTTACTGAAAGGACGGAAATCCGTACCTCGTGTCCAGTAACTGACCGAGATCAACTGACCGAAAGTCTACTCTGATTTCACGCGAGCTACATGAATAAGGGCGCGAATAAGTTAACTGATATTCGTTTATTTAATTTTACTGATCTTATTGGCTTCTTATTTATTTATTTCTGAAATTCCATACGTATAATTGACCGCCAAATCTGACTCTTATAATAATTTATTTTAATGTATTATCGTTCTACCATTAGTTACGTACAAATGTATTTCTGACGATCTAGTATTACTATATTAAGAATCCCGCTAAAATAGAAAGTTTCTTAGATTAGAACATTCCCCAAAGTAATTTAATTCATTTAATAAAATTATACCCTTTTAATTATTAAAGAACTATTTTAATATAATATATTTAAAAAAATATATTTTGAACATTTATTAAACAATTTGCTTAAAAAGGTATAATATAAAAATATTCATTTTATTTATATTAATAATGTCCCGAGCCTACCGAGATATCCCATCTCGGTCGCACTAAACAAATCACATATAATGATTTTATCTACCTATATAAATCTGTCTACAAGAATTTGCGACAGAATTCTGTGTCACTAAAAACTGTCGCTAAAATTGTCCTTTTTAAAATTGTATATTCATAACAGTTCTGCGACAGAAAAACTGTCGCTAAAACTGTCGCTAATGTTATTTACTATAATGTTTTCCTGTCCCATTTCTTCCCACTGATTACCCACTTTGTTCCCACTGTTATGTTATGATTTCCCACTGTTTAATATAACCCAAACGCACCCTTATGTTTCTGTAAACCCAAACGCACCCTTATTTCTTGAAAATAACAACCGACTGTTTTGGGCAGCCCCCTTTGGGTCGAACCTGGCCCTAGCCGCCCCTGTGTGGGTCACGGCTGGCCAAACAGAAACACCATCGAGACCCTTGGTGGTCTCGGCTGATTTGAACAAGAACCCACCGAGAGTTATAAACTCTCGGTTTCAATAAAACTCGAACTAAAACCCCCGACCAACATGATCATTATCTGTTATTGGACTATTAACATTGTATGATCTTGGATTCGTTTTCTTATAACATAAATAAAAGAAATAAAATTTAAAAGGGAATAAAAGGTTACCGAAACTTGAATGGTTTAAGGTTATAAGAACACAACCACTACTTGTACACGAATTTAAATCAAACCAAGCACTTTTCTTGTTTTCTTGTGAAATAGCCGGCGGCCAGAATAAAGGGAGTATTAGGGTTTGTGTTGTTTTAGCTAAAATGAAATATGATACAGTAGATAAATCCCTAGTGGTGGTCTACTGCTATTTGGGCCGGCCTATGGGCCTTTGTTTCTTGCTCCAACCGTCCCAACACAAGTCCTATATATTACTATCCGAATTTCGTGATTTTACAATGTCGTGCTTGTTCGTGTATTAATTTAAAGATCGTTTTAATTAAATGTGTACTTTACTGTATCTCATGGATTTTTTTTAAATCGGGTTTTACAATTTCACCCACCCACTTCTTCTCCACAAAAAACGCAACTCTCCCCCAAACCCTAATTTTTACTGTCAAAAATTACACACCCAAAATTGTGGGTTTTACCCAATTCGTGTGATTCACACGAATTAGGATTAAATCCCCATGAAAAACGGAGCAATACACCAAGGGTGATGATCCTCTCTCTCCATACGTGGCCAAATCCTTTGATTTGATTAGCTATGCCACCTCTCCACCACCAAGCTCTCCAATCAGAGAAGTCCACATCACCAATCAACTAGCACAACAAACACATCTCTTGCCAGTATGGCAATCCATGTCCTATAATTCATTCTCCACCGCAAGATTGAAGAAAAAGAAGAGAGAGAAGAAGAATGGTGGATTTAACGGCTCAGATTCAATGCTTACAATTGAAGCTATCAAGAGGGTTTCTTTGGGTTTCTCCTATAAAAACCCCTTCACATCTGTAATTTGAGTGTACTTTTTATTTTATTTTAATTTTAATTTTTGAAAAATAGAATTAGGGTTAATTGTATTTTCTATTTTAAAAGTATTGTAATCGAAGTTTTATATTAATTGAATTTTAGTTTTATTAAAATTTGTGTCTTGTTTTAATTTACTGCAAGTTACTTTGATTTTATTTTTGATGAAATAATTATTAAGGTAATATGAAAAGTTAATACTCTTTCCCCACTGGAAAGATAAAATAAATAATATATATATATATATATATATATATATATATATATATATATATATATATATATATATATATATATATATATATATATATATATATATATATATATATATATATATATATATGTTACTGTTACTGTTGAAGATGATGGAGATGATGATATTGGGTTAAAATCGATGGTGTTGGTTGATTCGTTTCGGTTCACAAGGTGGCTCAGCACCAACCTTCTACTCAAAGGTTATCGTAATAGGTTTGTGTTTCTTTAATTTTGTTGTTAAGTTTTAATATAATATAAATTTGCTTGTATTTTTATATGCTGTTGGATCTGCTTATATCTGCTCGGTTGAAGGTTTATTTGTTGTTTTTTTAGTTAGTTTGGATAATATAATCTGTTTATGATTGTTTAAGTTTCATTTGGTTCGGATAGTTTTGTTTATCTGCTCAATGTTTTTAATCTGTTTGGTTTTGGAAGGTTATTTGAGCTCACTGCTTTGATTAGATTTTAGTTTCTTGTGGGATTGATAGTTTTATTTATGTTTGGGTAGTACTGATTGTTCGGATTTGCTTTTCTTTATATCTGTTAAGTTTTTTTTTAGTAGTTAAAATTTGCTTTTAGATTTAAGTTGATTAGAATTGCTGTTTAGTTTGTTTGCTTAATCATTTTCGATATCAGCTTATCTGAATGTTTTTCTCTGCTTATTTGATAGTTTGTTTAGCTTATTATGTTATTTCATTTTTAGCTTATTAGCTCATTTGATACTGCTTATTTGGATTCGAGCCTGCGTATTGCTTTTATTCTGTCTTAGCTTATTTTGGTTATATTGCTGATATATAGTATAAATCTCAGACATAATTTGTCTGAGGTTTCTTCATTCCAAAAAATAAAAAAATAAAAAAAAAATATTATTTAGCATAATCTGTCCCTCCAGGGACTCGAACCCTGGACCTCTTGTCCAGTTACCATACGACTTAACCACTCTGCTAGGACCTTTTCTTGTGTTTATTTATGTCCTGTTTTATTAATATAGGAATCTTTCGTTTGACAGTTTAATTAAATTAGTCTAAATTCAAGTTTTTAAGTTTAATTAAATTTATATAAAAGTTTTATTGCATTTTTTTAATCCAGTTTATTTTGAAAAATATAAAAAGTTTAAAAATATTTTATTTACTTTTATAATTTTAATTTAGTTTTCAATAGATTTTTGAATTAGTTTACTTCAATGAATTAGTTTTAAAATTAGATTTCATTTAAAGTTTTTAAAAAAAGTCTTTAGTTTAAAACTAATTAGATTTCAATTTAGATTTAAGTTTTATTTTAAAATTAGTTTTATTAATATTAAATATATTTTAGTTTAAAAAACCAAAAAAATATATTTTACCAAAAACAATCAAGTTCTACGTTTAATTGGAAATCAAATTCGAGTCGATCCGTGGAACGAAAATTAATTGAACAAATACCTAGTATTAAAATGGCGCCGCTGCTGGTTCGCTCGTACGATTGACGATTTTTCGTGAAGACGTTTGGATTTTGGGATCCGTTCTTTTTGAACGTTACGTTTCTTGCAACAAAAATAAAAAATATAAAAAAATTAAAAACTTAAAAATACAAAAAAATTAAAAAATCACAAAAGCAATTTCTTTCCTAAGAATTGCACCAAAAAAATAAAAAAATACAAAAGTAATACTTTTTCCTAAAAGTATTACACCAAAAATATTACGTATTAGTGTTAAATTTTTAGTTCGATTTCTTTCGTTTTTATTGTGAATATATATTTTTCTAAAAAAATACAAAAAGATTTTTTTTTTACTATAATATATTACGTAGCACAATAATTTATCTACTTTTCAAATAAGCCTTAGTTGGGATTTCATCACCTAACTATTGTAGTCGCATCCATAACGAGAAAAAAAGGGCAAAATAGATAAATACTAGTAAGACGTTTGAACTCGACATATACAAACTATAAGGTGGGTATAAGGCGACGCGCTATAAAAGGCCGTCTAAGGAAAAAGGTTTTTAAGTGCTTTGTGCCACCTCGTTTCCCCGCTTGCTTGTGTGTATATTGAGAGGGACAACCGATTATTGGTTTGCCAACTCAATTAGTAATTATGTATATATTTTTGTAGATTTTTCATATTGCTCCTCGAGAGGGAAAATCCTTTTCCTCTCAAAGTCGACCGAGGTCACCTACCTCATTCCAAAGTTTTAATTGTATGCGCACTCGCGCGCATACATACATACCGATTGGTGTACCAAACTCTTCCAATTCTTCCAAAAAGAAGAAGAAGAAGAAAAACAAAAAGATCGTCATTCAAGCCGATCCCGAGAATCGAGCTTTCGACAATACGATGGCAACGGATAATCGACCAATGATTGAGATTCTACAATCTCACATTGAAGGAAACGATGACGCGATTGTGGTGCTAAATATTGGATCAAATCATTTTGAACTTAAATCGGGTTTTATTCAAATGGTTGCCGCTACACCATTTTTAGGTCGTACTAATGATGACCCACACGCTCATATCAAACGTTTCATCCAATTAGCTAATAACGTCAAATACAATGGGGTGCCACAAGAGGCCGTTCGCCTACAAGTTTTTCCTTTTTCCCTCGAGGGACAAGTGCGGATTTGGCTTGATAAGGAACCACCCCAAAGTATTACCACATGGATCGACTTAGAGACCAAGTTCATAAACTACTTTTTCCCACCATCACGGACCACTTCTTTAAGAAATGAGATCATCACCTTTGAACAACAATATTGGGAAATATTTAGTGAGTCTTGGGATCGATTTAAAGAACTTTTGAGAAAATGTCCACAACACGGTTTCACTAAAGTGCATCAAATTAATACGTTTTACAATGGTTTAACTCTAAATGACCAAGACTCACTTAATAGTGCCGTGGGGGGCAATATTCTTGTGAAATCAATGAACGAGCCTTGGGCGATAAGTGAAAACAAAGCTAAGGTGCAAACCAGAAGTGTTAGGGCCACTATGGCAAGTGCTAGTTCTAGTGAGAGTGACAAGAGAAACGATAAACTCACTTCACTTGTTGAAACACTTGCTCTAAAAACCGACGCCCTCACTACACATGTGAATGCCGTGAAAGAAAATTGTGAAACGTGTGAGACTTGTGGTGGACCGCATTCATATTTTAATTGTGACAAGGTTTACAATAATCAACAAGAAGTTTATGCTTATAATAACAATGAAAATGAGCGGATTCATTTCAAACCAAATGTTGATGTTAACCATTTTTCTTACAAGTCTAATAACTATTTGGCTCCCCTGGGTTTTGTACCACCACAAAGACCACCCCCACCCGCCCAAAATAGGAACCAAGGTCCTCAACGGGGTAATTTTCAAGGAAATTCTAATCAACGGGGTTTTAATCAAAATCAAGGGAATTTTCAAGGGCAAAACCAAGGGTTCAATAACCAAAACCAAGGGTTCAATAACCAAAATCAAGGATTTAATAACCAAGGTTTTCAAAATCAAGGATTTAATCAAGGTTATAATCAATATCAAAACCAAGGTTTTCCTAATCAAGGTTTTCCTAATCAAGGTTTTAACAATCAAGGGTACAATCAAATGAACATGCATAATCCTCAAATGGACTTGGTTCTACAAAAATTAACCGACCATGAACGAATGATGGGAGAGATGCAAGAATCGACCGATAAGAAATTTTTGACAATGATTCAAACCTTTCGTCCCCAAGGTGCCCTCCCTTCGAACACCGTGACCAATCCTAGGGCTAATGTTAATGCTATCACTACTAGGGGCGGTAAGACCACCGTAGAACCTTCCTATCCCCCACCTAACCAAGGACCCGAGATACCTTCTTCTTCGACACAACCTCCTTCTTCTTCCACTTGTGACATACCACCCGTTATGCATTCGTCTACTCCTTATGTTCCACAGATACCCAAATTTTCTACCACACCTTCGGTTCCCAAACCGGTTCCTTCACCTTCCATTTCTATTCCTCCTCCTCCACCAAAGGATGTGAGTGAGCAATCCACTCCAAAGCCTTCATCTCAACCCAATATACCTTATCCCTCAAGGTTGCGGAAAGATAAATTGAAGAATAAGGATGATATTCAAGTTTCGAACTTCCTAAAAATGTTCAAACATATGAATTTTAATATCACCTTTGCCGAGGCGCTCGCTCGCATGCCTAAGTACGCTAAGATGTTTAAGGATCTTTTAAGTGATAAGGAAAAGTTGCTTGATATTGCCAATACCCAATTGAATGAGAATTGTTCCGCGGTTCTTTTAAGAAAATTACCGGTTAAGTTAGGAGATCCCGGTCGATTCCTTATTCCTTGTAATTTTCCGGGTGTTGAGAATTGTATGGCCTTGGCGGATCTCGGAGCGAGTATCAATCTTATGCCATTGTCCGTGTGGAAACAATTATCTTTACCCGAGCTAGTCCCCACTCGTATGACATTGGAATTAGCTAACCGTACGGTTGCTTATCCGGTGGGGATAGCCGAGGATGTTTTTGTAGGAGTCGACAAATTCACTTTTCCCGCCGATTTCGTCGTAGTCGACTATGAAATGGATCCCCGTGTTCCCTTAATTGTGGGACGACCCTTCTTGAGAACCGGGCGTACATTACTTGATGTAGCCGCGGGTGAACTTATCATGAGGGTCGGGGATGACAAAATCGTTTTTAACATGGGTAAACTTTCCAAACTTCCCGATGAGCCCGAATCCGTGAATTACATCGATGTGCTCGACGAAGCATGCGAAATTCATTTTCACGAGGCTTGTACGAGCGGGATTTCTCCTTTACCTCATGTTAAGACCGTAGCTTCTATTGCTCCTTCATTGACTCCATTTGGAGAAAGTGACTTTCTTTTACAAGAATTTGAAGCGAGTTTAGGGGATGTGGATCTAAAATATGACGATTCTCCCACCGATTGGGAAGAAGACATTCGTACCATTGAGAGACTTCTCAATGAGGACCATATTTCTCCACCTACTCTTAAGTAAGTTACAAAAGATGATCCTACTTTGACTAAACCTTCCATTGACAATCCGCCGGATTTAGAGCTTAAGGATTTACCGTCTCATTTAGAGTACATTTTCTTAGAGGAGGATAATAAGTTGCCCGTCATTATTTCTAAGGACTTAAAAGAAGATGAAAAATCCTGACTTATCGATGTGCTTAAGAATCATAAGAAAGCAATTGCTTGGAAAATCTCCGACATTCGCGGAATTGATCCTAATTTTTGTACTCATAAAGTTCTCATGGAAAATGACTTTAAACCCGCAATCCAAAATCAAAGAAGGGTTAATCCAAAAATTCATGAAGTCATTAAGAAAGAAGTTATCAAACTTCTCGATGCCGGAATGATTTACCCTATCTCGGATTCGCCATGGGTTAGTCCCGTCCATTGTGTGCCTAAGAAAGGCGGAATCACCGTTGTTCCCAATGAAAACAACGAGTTGATTCCTACTCGACTCGTAACGGGTTGGCGAGTTTGCATCGATTATTGTAAGCTCAATGATGCCACTCGTAAGGATCATTTCCCTCTTCCTTTCATGGATCAAATGCTCGAGCGTTTAGCGGGTAATGATTTCTATTGTTTCTTAGATGGTTTTTTTGGATATTTTCAAATCCCTATCGATCCAAAGACCAATAGAAAACCATATTCACTTGTCCCTATGGAACATTTGCTTACAAAAGAATGCCTTTTGGCTTGTGCAATGCTCCTGGGACTTTCCAAAGCTGTATGATGGCGATATTTCATGACATGGTTGAAGAAACCATGGAAGTCTTTATGGACGATTTCTCGGTCTATGGTGATTCTTTCTCTTCTTGCCTTGCTAATTTAGAACGTATGCTCCAATGGTGTGAAGACACTCGTCTCGTTCTTAATTGGGAAAAATGCCATTTCATGGTAAAAGAAGGCATCGTCCTCGGTCATAAAATTTCCAAAGCCGGTATCGAAGTCGACCGTGCTAAAGTTGACGTCATTGCTAAGTTACCTCCACCTACCACCATCAAAGGAGTTAGAATTCTTTTTAGGCCATGCGGGATTTTATCGACGTTTCATCCAAGATTTCTCGAAAATAGCTCGTCCAATGACTCATCTCTTAGAAAAGGATGCTCCTTTCATCTTTTCTCAAGAATGTCTCGACTCTTTCGAACTTCTTAAAGGTAAATTAACTAAGGCACCGGTCTTAGTCTCTCCAAATTGGGAGTTACCTTTCGAGCTCATGTGCGATGATAGTGATTTCGCGGTTGGAGCGGTTTTAGGTCAACGAGTTAACAAACATTTCAGACCCATTCATTATGTTGTTAAAACAATGACGGGGGCTCAATTGCATTATACCACTACCGAAAAAGAGCTTTTAGCCGTAGTGTATGCTTTTGAGAAATTCCGCCCCTATCTTGTGCTTTCCACCACCATCGTTTACACCGACCATTCCGCCTTGAAATACTTGTTGACCAAGCAAGATGCTAAACCGAGACTCCTTCGTTGGGTTTTGCTCCTACAAGAATTTAAAATCAAAATTCGTGATAAAAAGGGAGCGGAAAACCTAGCCGCGGATCATCTTAGTAGACTTGAGGATCCTTATCAAGGGGAATCTCCAAATCAAGAGATTAATGAATCCTTTCCCCTTGAGACCTTAATGTCTATTAATTCCAATCTTGATGATACCCATGGTTTGCGGACATTGCAAACTATTTGGCGGGTGGTGTTCTTATCAAAGGGTTATCGTCCCAACAAAAGAAAAAATTCTTCAAGGACGTTAAAACGTACTATTGGGACGACCCTTATCTTTTCAAGCAATGTGCGGATTTGATCATTCGTAGATGTGTTGATGGGCCGGCAGCTTTACAAATCCTTGAAGCTTGCCATAAAGGACCCACAGGTGGTCACTTTGGTCCTAATTACACCGCTAAAAAGGTTTTTGACTCTGGATTCTATTGGCCCTCCATTTATCATGATGCACATGAAATGGTTAAACATCGTGATGCTTGCCAAAGACAAGGCAAGATCACACATAAAGATGAGATGCCTCATTCATCCAAGAGTGTGAAATCTTTGACGTATGGGGCATCGACTTTATGGGGCCATTTCCATCATCCAAAGGAAACAAGTACATCCTCGTAGCCGTTGACTACGTATCAAAATGTATTGAAGCAAAGGCTTTACCTACTAACGATGCGAGGGTGGTTGTTAACTTCTTGAAACAATTGTTTGCTCGATTCGGTGTGCCTCGTGTTATTATTAGTGATCACGGGACTCATTTTTGCAATGATCAATTTGCACGAGTCATGGCTAAGTATGGTGTCAACCACCAACTTTCCACCTCATATCATCCTCAAACTAATGGACAAGCCGAGGTTTCTAACCGTGGTCTTAAGAGAATCTTAGAGCGAACCGTGGGAGAGCATCGTGCCTCATGGGCCGATAAATTAGATGATGCTTTGTGGGCTTTCCGTACCGCTTATAAGACACCTATAGGTTGTACCCCTTATCGCCTTGTGTACGGAAAGGCGTTCCACCTCCCCATTGAGTTGGAGAATAAGGCTTATTGGGCCTTGAAATGGGCTAATTTTGACATAAACAAAGCCGATGATCATAGGAAAATCCAACTCAATGAACTCAATGAACTTAGGAATGAGGCTTATGAAAATTCATTAATCTACAAGGAGAAAACTAAGCTCATTCATGATTCCAAGATTAAAAACCAAGAGTTCCATGTTGGTGATCAAGTTTTACTCTTTAACTCTCGGTTGAAAATCTTTTCGGGTAAACTTGTCCGGTCCATTCACCGTGGCCCAAGTCTTCCCTTATGGCACCATTGAGTTATCCCAACCAAATGGGCCCAACTTTAAAGTGAATGGCCAACGGGTTAAGTTGTACTATGGAGAGGACATCTCTCATGAGATGATTCCATCCCTCTCCACATTTCGCTTGAATTAATTCGGGAAATCGAGTCGAGCTCGAGACTCGTGATAAATAAATCAAGCATCGTATAACTAGGTTAGATTTCTACCTTTACCATCCTTTCCACCCTTTTTTTCGCCTTCACCCATTTCCACCAATAAGTGTAGGGGGAGCCAAGTAGGTTGTTTGTATGTTGTGATGTTGTGCAGGGACATGTGCTTTGATGATCCACTTTTGGTACTTTTGACGCGACCCGTGATCCCGTGTTCCCGTGTTCCCGTGTACCCGGTTCTATCAAAACTATTGTGATTCATACTTGTATATAAATAAAACGAATAAATGTAATCACTTTAGTTGTCCCTTCCTTACCTCGATTTTAAACAACGTACTCAATGTCCTAAGTGTAGGGGAGTTTATTCTCCCACATGCTTAAACATTGAGGACAATGTTTACATTAAGTGTAGGGGGGACTTCTATCGAATTTTAGTGGGCTTTTCCATGAATTTGACCCTATTTAACCGGAAAATTTAAAAAAATTTCAACGTTTTTCAAATTTTTGATCTATTTTGGGCTAGTAGTATTTTTCATTTATGTCTTTCCTTTTATCATCGCATCTTATTTATATTTTCCATTTCAAGAATAAAGTCAAAAAAATAAAAATAAATAAATGAATAAAATGGTTTTAACAAGTTTAGATATCTTTGATATATTAGGCCCGTTGTGAATATTTTGACTCAACCCGAGTTTACTTATCCAAGTTTACTCTAGCTAGTATCCTTAACCATATGGACCTTAATTGGTTTATTAGGCTAAGCATCCACGAGTCTCATTCCTTGAGATTTTAAATTGTGGAGAACGAGAAATGATAGAGTTGATAATAAGTTTAAAGGTTAATTTTTGCTTATATGGTTTTTGTGGCTCTTTCTTCTCGCTTGTATTTTTAATTGCTTAATAAATGAGGATTCTTGCGGTGTAGATTCGATATCTTAACTCTTAGCCAAATCTTTATTCTCCTTGTAATTAAAGCATGAACACATTGAGGGTGCCAGCGTTGTGGACTTCCGACTAAGATGGCTCATAACCACTAAGTAGGAGGTATTCAGACCATGGAACCACGGAATTTGGCCTACTATATATATCATAAATAAAGAAAGAATAAGATTAAAACATGACCTCAAGGATCCTTAGGGTGTGGGGCATGTAGCACGAACCTTGTCATTAGAGTCTTAGGGTGTATGACATGGTAAGTGTTGAATAAAAATTGATCAAATAATCAATTCCCTCGTTTATCGTTCAAGGAGCCTTAGGGTGTGGACAATAGACGGGGAGCATTTTTACATCTTAAAGAGCCTAAGGGTATATGATGTGAACTTGCTAAACTCCACATAAAGTCTACATGACTTTGGAGGAAATAATTAATAAGTAGTACTATTTGGCCAAATTTTGGGTCCGGGAATTTATTCCCCAAATCGTGTTAAATCATCCTTGATGTGGGCTTACTTTAGTGACAATGTTTTTGAGGACGAGGTTAGGTTTTGAGTGTCGGGTTTGCACCGTTTGGCTTTCATTTTTGGAATAATTATTATCAAATCAGTCAAATGAGCCTACGGGTGAATGGCAATCAATAAAATCTAGAGATAAAAAGTAGGAATTGGAGAAAGAGTATTACACAGTTATCTTATATAAGTGGTTTTAACCTAAGGACTTATGGTAAACAATGATCTCGTTTTTAAGCTTGGTATGGGGAACGTGAAACTTGAGGGTGATTTATATTCATGACACCAAAGCCCTAATTCAAGTCTTAGATTTCTTTACAAGTTTCTTCCATCTAATTATTTCCAAGTTAATAAATGATTATAACTTTTGTCTCCTTTTTAAGTTTTTATCTTTTCGTAGTAGTAGTAGTAATAGTAATAAAGGCCGAGGTGGATTAATTATGAGAAAAATGTAACTTAATGCTTTAAAACTATGCATTGCATGGGGTCATTGCAATGGTCAAGTGTACGGGATTTAATAAGTGTGTAAACACTTATCCTTTTGCCACTAAAATCAAGTAAAAACCAGACCTAATCATGTGTTTAATGTCGTAAAAGTCGGAATTACGCGTGGTTTTGTGTTTTGTGTGTTAAAATAGGTACAAATGATCAAAAGAAGAGAAAACACGGGATTTCACGGTCAAATGTTGAAGAAAAGTCCAAAAAGAGACGAAGACAAAGTCAAAAGACCAAAAGTGTGCCAAGATCACGAAAACCGTCAAAATCAACATGGAATTGAAGAAAAGATCGAGAAAGCCAAAAATCGAGCTCGTTTTAGTAAACTTAATCATTTACGAAGATTTTGGGGCTTGTGGGTCCCACTTATGCTTAATGGGCCCACAAGCCCATTTAAGGAATGATTTACCAAAACTAAACGGATATAAAGCCCATTTTATTGCAACCATTTTGGGACGGATTGGGAAGCAAATGGGCCACAAGCCCATTACACAACAATTTGGAACGAATGGATTAAGTGCAATGTATTTACTTGGTCAAGGAATGGGTCAACTCACAAATTAACTCTCAACCGGTCAATATACTCTCCTCACACGTGTTATTTACCACTCACCCCACCACACAAATAAATAAAAAGATATTTACCCACATCCCCACTTCATACGTTACAAACGAAGTTTATTTCACCCACCCACTTCTTCTTCTCCACAAAAAACATAACTCTCCCCCAAACCCTAATTTTTACTGTCAAAAATTACACACCTAAAATTGGGGGTTTTACCCAATTCGTGTGATTCACACGAATTGGGATTAAATCCCCATGAAAAACGGAGCAATACACCAAGGGTGATGATCCTCTCTCTCCATACGTGGCCAAATCCTTTGATTTGATTGGCTATGCCACCTCTCCACCACCAAACTCTCCAATCAGAGAAGTCCACATCACCAATCAACTAGCACAACAAATACATCTCTTGCCAGCATGGCAATCCATATCCTATAATTCATTCTCCACCGCAAGATTGAAGAAAAAGAAGAGAGAGAAGAAGAATGGTGGATTTAATGGATCAGATTCAACGCTTATAATTGAAGCTATCAAGAGGGTTTCTTGGGGTTTCTCCTATAAAAACCCCTTCACATCTGTAATTTGAGTGTGCTTTTTATTTTATTTTAATTTTTATTTCTGAAAAATAGAATTAGGGTTAATTGTATTTTCTTTTTTAAAAGTATTGTAATCGAAGTTTTAATATTAATGGGAATTTCAGTTTTATTAAAATTTGTGTCTCGTTTTAATTTACTGCAAGTTACTTTGATTTTATTTTTGATGAAATGATTATTAAGGTAATATGAAAAGTTAATACTCTTTCCCTACTGGAAAGATAAAATAAAATAAAATTATATATATATATATATATATATATATATATATATATATATATATATATATATATATATATATATATATATATATATATATATATATATATATATATATATATATATATATATATATATATATATATATATATATATATATATATATATATATATATATATATATATATATATATATATATATATATATATATATATATATATATATATATATATATATATATATATATATATATATATATATATATATATATATATATATATATATATATATATATATATATATATATATATATATATATATATATATATAATATATATATATATATATATATATATATATATATATATATATATATATATATATATATATATATATATATATATATATATATATATATATATATATATATGTTACTGTTACTGTTGAAGATGATGGAGATGATGATATTGGGTTAAAATCCGTGGTGTTGGTTGATTCGTTTCGGTTCACAAGGTGGCTTAGCGCCAACCTTCTACTCAAAGTTTATCGTAATAGGTTTGTGTTTCTTTAATTTTGTTGTTAAGTTTTAATATAATATAAATCTGCTTGTATTTTTATATGCTGTTGGATCTGCTTATATCTGCTCGGTTGAAGGTTTATTTGTTGTTTTTTTAGTTAGTTTGGATAATATAATCTGTTTATGATTGTTTAAGTTTCATTTGGTTCGGATAATATAATCTGTTTATGGAAGGTTATTTGAGTTCACTGCTTTGATTAGATTTTAGTTTCTTGTGGGATTGATAGTTTTATTTCTGTTTGGGTAGTACTGATTGTTCGGATCTGCTTTTCTTTATATCTGTTAAGTTTTTTTTAGTAGTTAAAATTTTCTTTTAGATTTAAGTTGATTAGAATTGCTGTTTAGTTTGTTTGCTTAATCATTTTCGATATCAGCTTATCTGAATGTTTTTATCTGCTTATTTGATAGTTTGTTTAGCTTATTATGTTATTTCATTTTTAGCTTATTAGCTCATTTGATATTGCTTATTTGGATTCGAGCCTGCGTATTGCTTTTATTCTGTCTTAGCTTATTTTGGTTATATTGCTGATATATAGTATAAATCTTAGACACAATTTGTCTGAGGTTTCTTCATTCCAAAATAAAAAAATAAAAAAAAATATTATTTAGCATAATCTGTCCCTCTAGTGACTCGAACCCTGGACCTCCTGTCCAGTTACGATACGACTTAACCACTCTGCTAGGCCTTTTCTTGTGTTTATTTCTGTCCTGTTTTATTAATATAGGAATCTTTCGTTTGACATTTAAATTAAATTAGTCTAAATTCAAGTTTTTAAGTTTAATTAAATTTATATAAAAGTTTTATTGCATTTTTTTAATCCAGTTTATTTTGAAAAATATAAAAAGTTTAAAAATATTTTATTTACTTTTATAATTTTAATTTAGTTTTCAATAGATTTTTGAATTAGTTTACTTCAATTAATTAGTTTTAAAATTAGATTTCATTTGAAGTTTTTAAAAAAAGTCTTTAGTTTAAAACTAATTAGATTTCAATTTAGATTTAAGTTTTATTTTAAATTTAGTTTTATTAATATTAAATAGATTTTAGTTTAAAAAACCAAAAAAATATATTTTACCAAAAAAAATCAAGTTCTACGTTTAATTGGAAATCAAATTCGAGGCGATCTGTGGAACCAAAATTAATTGAACAAATACCTAGTATTAGACGTCCATTCTTGAGGACCGGTCGCACTCTCATCGATGTAGCCGCGGGAGAATTAATCATGAGAGTTGTTGATGACAAAATCGTCTTCAACATGGGTAAACTTTCTAAGCAACCTTCTAAATACGAGAATGTTAATTTCATTGACGCTCTTGATGAGGCTTGTGAAGAGCATTTCAAAGACGCTTGTAAAAGTGGTTCTTCTTCTCTACCCATTGTTGAGACCGTTGCCTCTATTGCTCCCTCACTAACTCCATTTGGAGAAAGTGATTACCTTTTAAAGAATTTGAAGCAAATTTAGGGGATGTGGAATTACAATATGATGATTCTCCCACTAATTGGGAAGAAGACATTCGTACCATTGAGAAACTTCTCAATGAGGACCATATTTCTCCACATTCTCCTAAGGAAGTTACAATCGATGATCCAAATTTGACTAAGCCTTCCATCGAAAATCCTCCGGATTTAGAGCTTAAGGATTTACCGTCTCATATCGAATACATTTTCCTCCAAGACAAAAAGAAGTTACCCGTCATCATTGCTAAGGACTTGAAAGAGGATGAAAAGTCTCGACTTATCGACGTGCTGAAGAATCATAAGAAGCAGTTGCTTGGAAAATTTCTGATATCCGCGGAATTGATCCGAACTTTTGTACTCATAAAATTCTCATGGAAGACGACTTTAAACCCGCAATCCAAAGCCAAAGAAGGGTTAATCCAAAAATTCATGACGTCATCAAGAAAGAAGTTATCAAACTTCTAGATGCCGGAATGATTTACCCTATTTCGGATTCGCCATGGGTTAGTCCCGTCCATTGTGTGGCTAAGAAAGGCAGAATAACCATTGTTCCGAATGAAGACAACGAGTTGATTCCTACTCGACTTGTCACGGGTTGGCGAGTTTTCATCGACTATCGCAAGCTCAATGATGCCACTCGTAAGGATCATTTTCCTCTTCCTTTCATGGATCAAATGCTCGAGCGTTTAGCGGGTAATGATTATATTGCTTCTTAGACGGTTTCTCCAGGTATTTTAAAATTCCTATCGATCCAAAAGACCAAGAGAAAACCACATTCACTTGTCCTTATGGAACATTTGCTTACAAAAGAATGCCTTTCGGCTTATGCAATGCTCCTGGGACTTTCCAAAGGTGTATGATGGCTATCTTCCATGACATGGTTGAAGAAACTATGGAAGTCTTTATGGATGATTTCTCGGTCTATGGTGATTCTTTCTCTACTTGCCTTGCCAATTTAGAACGTATGCTTAAACGGTGTGAAGACACTCGTCTCGTTCTTAATTGGGAAAAATGTCATTTCATGGTAAAAGAAGGCATTGTTCTTGGTCATAAAATTTCCAAAGCCGGTCTTGAAGTCGACCGTGCTAAAGTTGATGTGATTGCTAAATTGCCTCCACCTTCAACCGTGAAGGGTGTGAGAAGTTTTCTTGGTCATGCGGGCTTCTAACGTCGATTCATTCAAGATTTTTCTAAGATCGCTCACTCGATGACCCACCTCTTGGAAAAAGATACTCCTTTTATCTTTTCGAAAGAGTGTATTGACTCTTTCAATCTTCTTAAGGATAAATTAACTAAGGCACCGGTCTTGGTTACCCCTAATTGGGAGTTACCTTTTGAATTGATGTGTGATGCTAGCGACTTTGCTATTGGAGCGGTTTTGAGACAAAGAGTGAAAAAACATTTCCAACCAATCCATTATGCTAGCAAGACAATGACGGGGGCTCAATTACATTATGCCACTACCAAAAAAGAGCTTTTAGCTGTAGTGTATGCTTTTGAGAAGTTCCGCCCCTATATTGTTCTTTCCACTACCATTGTCTATACCGACCATTCCGCGTTGAAGTACTTGTTACCTAAACAAGATTCCAAGCCAAGACTTCTTCGTTGGGTTTTACTCCTACAAGAATTTAAAATCGAAATTTGTGATAAAAAGGGAGCAGAAAACCTAGTTGCCGATCATCTTATTATACTCGAGGATCCTTATCAAGAGGAGCTCCCAAATCAAGAGATTAATGACTCTTTTCCCCTTGAAGCCTTGATGTCTATTAACTCCAATCTTGATGAAACCCCATGGTTTGCGGACATTGCAAACTATTTGGCGGGTGGAATTCTCATGGAAGGGTTAACGTCCCAACAAAAGAAAAAGTTCTTTAAAGACATTAAGCACTATTTTTTGGACGACCCTTACCTTTTCAAACAAGGTGCAGATCTTGTCATTCGTCGGTGTGTTGATGGGTCGATAGCTTTATTAATCCTTGAAGCTTGCCATAAAGGACCCACCGGTGTTCACTTTGGTCCCAATTACACCGCGAAGAAAGTTTTCGACTCTAGATTTTATTGGCCCACCATTTATCATGATGCACACGAAATGGTTAAGCATTGTGATGCTTGCCAATGACAAGGCAAGATCACACATAAAGATGAGATGCCTCAAAATTTCATCCAAGAATGTGAAATCTTTGACGTATGGGGTATCGACTTTATGGGGCCATTTCCATCATCCAAAGGGAACAAGTACATCCTCGTAGCCGTTGACTACGTATCTAAATGGGTTGAAGCAAAGGCTTTACCTACGAACGATGCGAGGATGGTTGTGAACTTTCTGAAGCAACTTTTTGCTCGCTTCGGTGTTCCTCGTGCTATCATCAGTGACCGCGGGACTCATTTTTGCAATGATCAATTTGCTAGAGTCATGGCTAAGTACGGTGTCTATCACCGTCTTTCCACCGCTTATCATCCACAAACAAATGGTCAAGTCGACATTTCTAACCGTGGTCTTAAGAGAATCTTAGAGCGAACTGTGGGAGAGCATCGTGCCTCATGGGCCGATAAGTTAGATGATGCTTTGTGGGATTTCTGTACCGCATATAAGACACCTATTGGTTACACTCCATATCATCTTGTGTACGAGAAGGCGTGCCACCTCCCTATTGAGTTGGAGCACAAGGCTTATTGGGCCTTGAAATGGGCTAATTTTGATATCAACAAAGCCGGTGATCTTAGGAACATCCAACTCAATGAACTTAATGAACTAAGGATGAAGCTTATGAGAATTCCATGATCTACATGGAGAAAACCAAGCTCATTAAAGATTCTAGGATTAAGAACCGAGAGTTTCACATAGGTGATCAAGTTTTACTCTCTATCTCGGTTGAAAATATTTTCGGGCAAGCTGAAGAGCCGTTGGTCTGGTCCATTCACCGTCGCCAAAGTCTTCCCCTATGGAACCATTGAGCTTTCGCAACCAAATGGGCCTAATTTTAAAGTGAATGGCTAGCGTGTGAAGTTGTACTTTGGTGAGGACGTCTCTCATGAGATGATTCCATCCCTCAACACGTTTCCCTTGAATTAGTTCTGGGTCGAGTCAGGCTCGTGACTCGGTTAACAAAAACAAGCGCTTCTCAGGAGGCAACCCGATGATCTATCCTTTACCCGTTCTCATAATATGTGTATGGGGAGCTACATAGGGTTTGTTGTCTTGTTTCTTATGATGTGTAGGGATTAAAGCTTCAAAGAGCACTTTTGATGACATTTGACGACCCGTGATCCCGTGTACCCGTCTTCTCGGATCTATCCTAAACTGTCGTGATTCAATATTTCATATCTTATATGTTCACGTTGAAATCACTATAGTTTTCCTTTCCTTAGCAAGATTTAAAAAAGTGCACAATTTCCTAAGTGTAGGGGAGTTTACTCCCACATGCTTAAACATTGAGGACAATGTTTATATCAAGTGTAGTGGGAACTTCTATCGAAGTAAGTGGGCTTTTCCATGAATTTGTCCTCGTTTTAACCGGAAAATTTGATTTTTCGACATTTTTCAAAATTTTTAATCTATTTTGGCCTAGTAGTTTTTCCTTTGTTATCGTTATTTACTTTCTTTGCTAGAATAAATTTTGAATAAAGTGGTTTTAATTTTTCAACGTTATGAATCTTTTGACTCAACTCGAGTTTACTTATCTAAGTTTACTCTAGCTAGTATCCTTAATGTGTTTAATTCAAGTTTTGTTAGGCTTTTATATAGGGAACTTTAAAACGCGAAAGTCTTAATTCTCACGGGTTAAGAACAAGAACTTTTCGCAAGTTCCTATAAATGATCCTAGAAAGTCGTTTATCAAGGGAACTTTAAAATGCGAATTCTAAACTTGAAAAAGTCTAAGAAGTTGAAAGATCCTATAGATGACTTGAAAACCCAAAACTTTGATTTAATTGGCTAAGCATTCACGAGTCTCATTCCTTGAGATTTTAAATTGTGGAGAACGAGAGATGATAGAGTCAATTATAAGTTTGGTATTCTTTCATGAATTTATGTGAGTTGATTATGAGCTTTTTTCCCATCGCTTGTTAATATATTTAATTGCAATAAATAAGGTCGTACGATTTGAAAAGTTACTTAGCTTCTAGCACAAGATCGTTTAAAAGTTGCTCGGTATTAATTAGAGTTCATAGCCAAGGCATAACTTATTGAAGCGAGATGCAAAGATTGGCGAGTCCGAAAAGGCCCTAACAAGGCATGAGGGCTACATTTTGTTGCTAAAGATCCCAAGTGATGTGAATAATCATTTATCAAAAATCAATATGAAGGATCGAGACACACAACGAAAAGCAAATACTCCCCTAAAGATCATGGAGAAGTCTATCCAAAAAGGCCATAACAAGGTATGAGGATAAATATATCCAAGTCCTAAAAGGAGGCGGATCGTTGTATATCAAAATCCAAAATAAAGATTGGAGAAAAATGAAGAAGTCGTGGTCCAAGTATGAAGAATCTCTCAAAAACTTCAAGTGAAGAAATGCCTATTATGAAGAGAAGACCATTATTTCAAGAACGTCTCTCAAGATTCGAAGTATGAAGTCGCTGCCAAATATCGGTCCGAGAAAGGTCTCAAATCGTGAAGCGAGTTATGCCAAGATATGAACTTTATGAGGTCCCGAGAAGCAGTTTTAAAAGATTTTGTCCTTTAGCTAACTATTGATTAAATCGTCCCATTTTATTTTCGGCCTAAATAAACTATCGAAATAAGTCAAACAATGCATCCTCGTGATCATTCAAGACAATCATAAAATATAAGAGATGCACCTAGGAATAAAAGAGTCTAAGTGAATAATTGGGCCAAATGAGTTCGTGTTAGTTTACTAACTTATAATAACAATGATCTCGTTTATAAGCTTGGTGTGGGGAACGTGAAACTTGAGGGTGATAAACATTCATGACAATTCAAAGCCCGAATGTAAGTTTTTGATTTCTTTACTTGTTTTGTATATATTTCTATTTTTTTAGTTACCTTAGTGTTCAGTATTTAATAAAGGCCAAGGTGGGTTGACTATGATGGAAAATGTAAAACTTGTTTTGTAATTAATGCATTGCATGAGGACATTGAAATGGTCAAGTGTAGGGGATTTAATAAGTGTGAAAACACTTATCCTTTTACCACTTATTTCCAATAATAACAAGACCAAAACATGTATTTTATGTCGTAAAAGTCGGAGTTATGCGTGGTTTATGTTTTTATTGTGTTTCAGGATAAAAATATGAAAAAGGAAGAAAACACGAGCTTTCACGGGCTTTTATCGAAGAAAAAGACAAAGTAAAAAGGTCAAAAGTGCAAGAAGAACGGAAGTCAAAGGCCTATTCTGAAGATTTATCGAAGAAAAAGTCTAAAGACGGAAGTTTAACAAAGTCGAAGAAACAAGTCTACTAAAAGAAGAAAATTAGAAGACAAGTTCAAGTTATTATTCGACTAATCCCGAGACAAAGTCGAGAAAGCAAGTTATTTAAAAGACGAGAAAGACGAGAAGAAATGAGGAAGAAACAAGCACCTACTCCTTCCCCTATATATAGTTAGAAAATAGTCATTAAGGCTAGTCTTCATTTTTAGCCTTTAATTTTAGTAGGTAATTAAGTGTGTTTTATTTTTCCTCTCTCTAGTTTTCTTTCAAGCTTATTAAACCTTCATCTTGTAATCTTTGATCTTAATCTTTAATATAATCAAGCTTTTTAATAAATTCTCATTCTACCATAATCTATTGATTTGCTTAATTAATCATGTAGTTGGTTTAATTTTGTTGGTGATGTGATTGATTTGCTTATTGGATTGTGCTTATTGGTTTGGTGTGTTTGAGTTTTTTAGATTAAGGTGCTTATTTGATTAATCTTTATGTTTATTAGTTTTTAAATAAGTTGATTTTGGTAGTTTAATATTTTCATAAAAAGTTGATTTAAAATTTTTGCGTATTGATTGTTTTTAAAAGTTTTTGAATTGTGTCTTATTAGCTTCTTATAAAAATTTATTTGGTAAAAGTTGTGGTAAGTGCTTATTGTGATTTTGCTTATTTGTGTTAATCCGGGTTGTAGAAACCCTCTTTTCTCGAACTACCACCAAAACCCCAGTATTCCGAATTATCTTCAGTACAATTTATCCCGACTTACATTCAATTTCCCTCCAAAAGCAAACCTTCATTTCCCGAATTACATACAAGACAATTTATCCCGAATTACTTGTAAATCAGCATTCCGAATTACATTAGATTCTGAATTAGGTATCGGATTTGTTTTCCGAATTGTGTACAAGACTCGTGATTCCGAATTGCATTGATGACGAGTATTCCGAATTGATTGTGTAACAAGGATTCCGAGTTACACCTTGGATTGGTTTTCAGAATGAGGTCAAGACAAGGGTATTCTGGATTAGGTTCGTGATTGGGTTTTCCGAATTAAGTGAAGAACACAAGATCCTGAATTAGGTCCAAGTCACGGATTCCAAATTGTGTGTGTTTTCCCCATTCCGAATTAGATCAAGTGCTTGTTATCCGAACTAGGTCTGTGATGGAGATTCCGAATTAGGTAAGGAATCCAAGATTCCGAACTACGTCAGAACCAACTTATTCCGAATTAAATCAGAAGTGTGGATTCCGAATTAGGTCAGAGATTCATTATCCGAACTAGGTTTTTGATTGGTATTCCGAATTATATCCAAATTTTCATTTCCAGACTTATTTTTAAACTTAATTTTCCCGCAGATTTTAATTAGTTTATTTTTAAAAGTGTTTTGTCCTAATTATTTTTAAGTTTGCATTTTGATTAAGTTTTCATTTTTACAAAATTTTAAGTTTCAAATTTACTTTTAAAGATTTAATTTTTCGTCATTTATTTTTAAGTTTTAAATTTTAGTTTAACTTCTAAAGTTTTCATTTTTACTCAACAACATTTACATTTTCAACTTTATTTTAAACGAGACAATTACCTTTAGCTATTTTCACCAAGTTCTACTGTGCAGCATTCACTCTGGAAAAAACAATCGAGGTTAGACATTTTCCTTTAATTTTAATAGCTTTTACATTTATGTTACTTGTGGACTTAGAAAAGCAAGCTCCCCCTTTTAGTGACCAACACCAATAATTCCACCATTAACCGTGATCAATTCGATTAGATACCGAGAACGATATCGAGTACACATTGCTAAAACCATTAAATCAGGTTCTTATACGTAATATCTATAGTAAAAGAAAAATCTTTTTGTATTTTTATTTAAGAAAAATATATTCAAAATAAAAAACAAGAGAAATCGAAATAAGAAAAATAACAATAGTACTTAATTTTTTGGGTGTAATACTTTAGGAAAAGTATTACTTTTGGATTTTTTATTTTTTTTGGTGCAAATATTAGGAAAGAATTTGCTTTTAATGATTTTTTATTTTTTTGTATTTTTATATTTTTTATTTTCTTATGTTTTTTATTTTTTAACAAGAAAAATAACGTTCAAAAGTGAACGGATTCCAAAATCCAAAGCTTCTCACGGAAAATCGTCAATCGTAACGAGATCAATGCGACAGCGGAGTCAATTTAATATTCGTTTTTCCTCGAATCGACTCAAATTGATTTTCAACTTTAACAATGAGATTTATCATTTTTGGTTAATCAAGCTTTCTTGGTATCTATTGTCTAATTAAACTCAAAATGGAGAAAATTATTTAGGCTAGGGAATATATAAATATAAAAGCGCAATTAATTCACAGAAAATTACTCTAAAATGAAATATAAATAAACTACAATTTAAAATCTAGATGCAACAAATCTAAGCTATAATTAAAAATGTTAATAATTCTAAATGCAAAAATTAATCTAAATGCAAGCACGTAATAACAAGTAAAAGTGACAAAAAATGAAATCACAAAGATAAACTTAAAAATAAAGCGTAAAGCTTTAACCTTTTTAGCTTATTAATCTCTTAGATGATAAATATTGAAGCTTTATATACTTAAGCTTAATAATCACAAAAAGGTGTAAACTTTATACTAATAATACGCTTATCTAAATGAAAACTAATTTTTAAACCTTTTAATCTATTTTTTAAGACAATAATATATTTAAAACTAATTAAACCGATTTTTATGAAAAATATATTTTTTAAAAACAATTTAAACTATATTAATCTAATTAATTAAACTAAAACGATTAAGCTAGAAAAATAAAAAGCAGAGAACTTTGGTACCCGTAGTCCGAAGATAAAGCTCTAAAAACAACATCAACATAATCAACAAAGCATGGCCTGTAAAGTACACGGCCTCCCAAAAGTAACAAAATACGGCCCGTAAAGTACACGGCCAACCAAATCAAACTTAATCTAAGCGTATCCCGGCTCATAAAGTACACGGCCAACCAAATCAAACTCGAACCAAATCTATACAAACCATAAGCTCTTTACCAAACATGATAAAACGATTCGCCAAGATCACAATAAAACAAGATGTTAATAATAAGCAATTATTAATATTTAATAAAAAGATTTAAATAAAACTAATAGATCTAGAATATTTTTTAGTTTTATAAAAATATATTAATTTTTAAGCTTAAACTTATAGATCAAAACTAATTTGTATAAAGAAAACTAATAGATCTAACTATTCTTTTTTGGTTTTATGAAAGTATTTTTAATTTTTAAAACTTAAAACTAATAGATCTAAAAAAAACTAAAAGATATAAACTAAAAGTACTTAATTAAAAGGCTAGCTTATAAATAAGTTGTAAGCCTAAGCTTAGAACATATGAGATTTAAAAAGCTAAAAAGTTAATTAAATAAATCCTCCAACAATAAGCTAGATCTAGGAATATAAGGCAACAATAAGCTTTATAAAATGAATTATTTCAAACTTATATATAAATCTTAACTTATTTGGAAAAAGTTATGAAAAAATTATCCCAAAATAATAATCTAGATTATTAAAAGTAAAAAGATAAAGAAAGGTAGAATGAGAATAAGCTAAGAGAATAAGCTAAAACTTGAATTTTATTAATATGAAAAAGATTATAGAAGAGCTTGGTACAAAACTTAAAAGGAAATACAAAAGTTGAGAGAAAATTTAAAACTACAATTATACTACTAATTAAAAACTTGCTAATACAATAAAATGGAAAGGTTTTATATAGGCAGCCAACAATGAGGGTACAATTGTAATTTCCTACTGCCTTTTTCTTGTTAATATCGAAGTTGGTGGACAGCTGTGTAGCATTCTTTGGATCCATCGCCCATGATGGGCTGACACACTCATAAATATGCCTGCCACACGCCTCTGTCAACCTTGTATTCATCGCCAGCCACGTGGCGCATTTCTATTGGTCAGCCGCCACTGCACACTCTGACTCGTCTGCCACCTCGGACTGACGTGGCGGCGGCACCGCCACGTGTCACTCCCTAATTGGTCCGCCGCCACTGCACCTGCCACCTCTGACATGGTACTGACATGTCAGCGCCACCTCGGACTGACACCTCGTACTACCACGTGTCACGATCCTATTGGTCGCCGCCACTGACGTGTCTGAACCTCGTACTGAGTCACAACCGTCTGCCACCTGCACAATAATGAAGTTGTTATTGCGACGTGGCGCGCTGGCATTGGCCAGCCGCCGCCACGTGTCAGCTAACGTCAGCATGACATCAGCCGGTCTGAACCGGGTCCGGTCTGGTTCTGGTTCGGGTCGGTTTCGGGTCGGGTTCGGGTCGGGTTCGGGTCGGGTTGCCACGTGGACCGCTGAGGTGGTGCCACGTTGCACTGGGTTAATAATCCCAGTCTTTCGCCAGCCAAGGATCGAACTTGCGCCTTTTGGCTCAGTTCTTAACAGCCCAAGGGATGCCAGTGGAGCTGGCATACCTTTAAGTTTTTATACCCCAAATTTTTTATTTAACCCTATTCCGTTTTGGACCCCTGGCAATTTTGGACTCCTATTTATTTAAAATATCAAATAATAATAATAATAATAATAATGAGTTGTGCTGGTTTGTGTTTGTGTGGGGGTTCGGTTGTGAGTGGTTTGTTGTATGGTTAGGTGGTGTTTCGGTAATTCGTCGGCAAGTGCTCTTTTGTTTGTGGTGGTATTGTTTTGTTTGCGGTAATTGGCTTGTTTGTTTTGGGCAGGTTGTTTGTGACATCTGGTGGTGTTCGTTATAGATTAGGGTAGGGTGGTTGTTTTGTTCGCGGCTAGGAGTTGCTTGGTTGATTGGTGGTTGGCGTGTGGTAACTAGTTGTGTTCGTTTTAGATTTGGTTTGGTGGTGTCATGGCGGTTGTTCGGTTCCATTGCCCGTTTGTTGGTCTTAACGGGTGTCGAGATGGTAGTGGGAATGGGCTTACTAAGTCGTCTTTGATTATTCATCTTCGTGATAAACATTTTAGAGGCGATGCGCTAGCTTGTACCAAACATTCCATTCTATCCGATTTGGTTGTTTATGAGAGGGTCGAGTTAACTTTTAAGAGTATGGGGATTTGGTTATGTGGTGTTTGTTTCACTACGCACACGTTTCGGTCTAAGTGTCGGCATGGTAAGGGTTTGGATTTCGTACCACCTCCTGATTGTGGTGATGGTATTGTTCACTTTGTTCTTTATGACCTCCCTAGGCCTCCTGTTCCATCATGTACTTTGCATCTTGTTAGTGGTGGTGATGAAGTTCGTGACTTGCATTGTGGTTTTGATTTGGGGACTCTTGATAGCTTATTTTCAAAAGGGTTGCGTACTGTTAAATCTATCCCTCCAAAGTGTCGTTTGGGTTTTTCTCGCGCTTTGAAAGGGGCCATTGACAGGGTGGTTAACAAGCCTGATGACATATCTTCTTGGGTTCGTTTGCTTGTTTTGCCTCTTTGTCTGCTTAAAACCTTTCGTCCGAGAAGTAATCTGGAGTGTAGGTCCGTTATCAAGAGACAAAAGCAAGAGGAGTATATTATTAATGCTATTCGTTCTTGGGAGACGTTTGATGGTAGTTTACAGCTTCTTAGAGAGTGTTTGGCTGAACCTTCCCCCGCTTTGTCTGATGTTCTTAGTGAGGATAGTTGGTTGGTTGAGCAGAATATTAAGCAGTGTAAACGGAAGATTTCTGATGGGCATTATTCTGCTGCTGTTAGAGTTCTTTCCTCATCTAGTGTGGCTCCTTATAATGATATTACTCTTGAAGACCTAAAAAATAAACATCCTTTTTTTCATGCTCCTTCTTTGCCAGATATTTCTCTTAACCATCATCTCCTGGTTGCTTCTCGATCTAGGGTTCTTGACATGATCAAGTGTTTTCCCTGACGTACGTCTTGTGGGCGGGATGGTTTGCGGGCCCAACACCTTTTAGATTGTTTGAGTGGTTCCGCGGTTGTTATTTCTGATGATTTAGTTTCTTCTATCACCCAAGTAGTGAACCTTTTTCTTGATGGGCGGTGTCCCAAGGTGTTGGGTGAGTTTATCGCCAGTGCTCCCCTCACTCCGTTGGTTAAGCCGGGTGGTGGGATTCGTCCCATTGCTGTTGGTACTGTTTGGAGACGGCTTGTCTCCAAGGTATGTGCTTATGAGGTTGGTCCTTCTTTGGATGGGTACTTTAGCGATTTGCAGTTTGGGGTGGGAGTGTCGGGAGGGAGTGAGGCTATTCTTCATGCTGTGAATCGTTTTCTTGAGAGATATGGTGATGATGTCGATTTATCGATGTTACTTGTGGATTTTAAAAATGCTTTCAATTTGGTTGATCGTGAGGTTATGTTGCGAGAGGTTCGTCTTCGTTGTCCCTCTATCTCGTCTTGGGTGGAGTTTTGTTATTCTAGTCCGGCAAGGTTGTATTACGGGGAACATGTATTAAGGTCATGTCAGGGGGTACAGCAGGGTGACCCTCTTGGTCCGTTACTCTTTGCTCTTGTACTTCAACCATTGATATGTAAGATTCGGGACTCCTTCTCTCTTTCTCTACAGGCCTGGTATTTGGATGATGGTACTATTATTGGGGATACTTTGGTTGTGGGGAAAGTTTTGGAGTGCATCATGGAGGATGGTCCAGTGTATGGACTGCATTTGAATATTGATAAGATTGAAGTTTTTTGGCCGACCGAGGATCCTCATAGCAAGTTTATTAGTGTGTTCCCAGATAATATTGCTCGACCTACGAGCAGTGTTAAGTTACTTGGGGGGCCTGCGAGTGTAGATCTTGATTTTTGTAGTAAGCTTGTGTTGAAGCGTGCGGTTAAGATTATTGAGCTTATGGATGCTGTGGCCAAAATTAATGACCCCCAATGTGAGTTGCTGCTTCTTCGTTCATGTGCCGATATTTCCAAGTTATATTTTGCTATGCGTACTTGTTCACCTTGTGCTTTCAAGACTGTCCAAAGTTCTTTTGATTTGGCACTCCGTTCTTCTTTGGAGCGTATCGTTGTTGCTTCTGGACCGGGATTTGGTGATTGGCAGTGGAGACTTGCTACGTTGCCCTTTTCCTTTGGAGGGTTGGGTGTTTATTCTGCGGGTGACGTATTGCATTATGCTTTTCTTGCTTCTCGGTTACAGTCAGCTGATTTACAGTCTAAGCTACTTCAACACACTGATATTAGATCTTATGGACTCCAGTTTGATGATGCCTTACGTGTGTTTAACTCGGTTATGGAGATTGATTTTCTAAGTAATCCGAGTGAGGTCGCTGCCCCCAAACTCATGAAGAAAATGGCAGATATATATTTTGCTCGGGTTATTAAGAATGCTGAATCCACTTTCGCTTTATCTGCTCGTCAGTTGGATTTATGGGCATCTCAGAGGGAGGATCATACGTCTGACTGGCTTAGGACGGTTCCTATCCCCAGATTAGGTCAGACTATGAATGGGAGGTCTTATCGATGTGTTTTGTGCTATCGCTTAGGTATTCCCTTGTTCTCTGTTTCGAAGCCCTGTTCAGCTTGTTCAAGGGTTTTTGATGGGGATATATTTGGGGATCATGCCGTATCGTGTGCTGGCATCGTTGGGACTTGGGATTAAGCATCGTCACAATTTGGTTCGTGATACTCTTGCTGATATATGTTACCGTTCAGGGATATCTGTCGGAAAGGAAGTTAATGTCGGAAAGGAAGTTAATACCTGATAGTGTCTTACGTCCGGCAGATATTTTGTTTTATTCTTGGGAGGGAGGTAAAGATGTGTGCGTTGATCTGACTGTTTCTTCTCCCTTGACTCGTACGGGGATGAATGACTTTGTTCCCGGCCGAGCTGTGATTGATGCTGCACAACGTAAACGATGCAAGTATTTGGCTAAGTGTGCAGCTCTCGGATATGGGTTTCTTCCTTTCTCCTTTTCTTCTTTAGGGGAGTTACAGGAAGATGCAGTTGCGTTGCTGAAGCGGATCCAGAGATTTTCTAAGGCTCAAGACATTGGAGCGCGCGCTGCTGTACATATTTTTCATAGAATAGGTTTTACCATTGCTAAAGGGGTGGGAGCGCAGATAGTATCTCGACTCCTATCCAATTTGTTGTAAATCCCTTTTTGTTTCTAATAAAAGTGAAGGTTTATAAATAATAATAATAATAATAATAATAATAATAATAATAATAATAATAGGTTTTGCTATTGCTATTGCTAAAGGGGTGGGAGCGCAGATAGTATCTCGACTCCTATCCAATTTGTTGTAAATCTTTTTTTGTTTCTAATAAAGTGATGGTTATATTAAAAAAGATAAAAAATAACAATAATAATAATAATAATAATAAAAAAAATAAAAAAATAAAAAAAAAAAAAATAATAATAATAATAATAATAATAATAATATACTTTTGGGGAGCTTGAGGAAGCCTTGGTTACTCTTTCGCGTCTCAAGCGCTTATCTGTGTGTCATTCTAATGATGCTAGGAGTGGCTTTTTTCTATTTTCTAGACTTGGTTTTTGTATCCAAAAGGGGGTGGGAGCGCAGCTTGTTTGGCGTCTCCCTTCCAATTTTGTGTGATTAATAAATAAAAGATTTTTCAAAAAAATAAATAATAATAATAATAATACGAAAATAATAATAATTTTTATAAAAAACTTTATTTATTTATTTTTTTATTATTAATTTACGAAAATATATTTTTTATTTATATTATTTAATTATTAAGAACTATTTATTTAATTTAAAAACTTAATAAACTTCAAAAATTCATAGAAAGCAAACCGTGAGTAGTTACGACGCGAGGTCGGGACCGTTGGTTTTGTAATTTTGTGCTCTTCCATGTGGTTTATAAGTGGATGACTTTGGAGAATGGAAAAAATGGTCCTTGTTGTTAAAACTTCATTAAATCTTCATCCTTAGCCCTCCAAACTCCATTCTTTTGGCACTTTTGGTCTTTTGACTTCATCTTTGACTTTTTCTTCGCTAAATGCCTGTGAAATCCCGTGTTTTCTTCATTTATGATCTTTTGTACTTGTTTCATATAAAAATACAAAAACACGCGTAATTCTTACTTTTATGATATTAAATACACGTTTTGGTTTGGTTTTTCCTTGTTTTAAGTGGTAAAAGGACACACTTATTAGTGTATTGCTTCTAATGATTTTAAAAATCATAATCAGTTGTTGAAGATTATGCAATTTTTTATGGGTCTTGGTGATTCTTACATGAGTATTAGGAGTTCTGTTTTATCTATGGAGAATCTCCCTGATGTGAAGGGAGATTATGCTATTATTTCTAGTGAGGAGTCTCACATAATGGCATCTGGTACTAGTTATGGGTCCTCCCAAAGAGCCCAAACCTTTGCCTTCTTGTCTAATGGCCCCACTAGGCACAATTTTCAAAGAAACCAGAATCCAAATGCTAATATTTTAAGACCTATCATCAATGATTTGAAACCTACCAATAGAAATACTGGATTTAGACCCAACAATCAGAATGCTATTAGACCTAATTTTACCTCTAATGTTGAGTTGGTTTATGGGAACTGTGGGTACAATGGTCACACCATTGACAGGTGTTTTAAGATCATTGGGTACCCTAGTGAATTTGGGAAGAAAAAACCTAGTCAAAATTTTAAATGGAAAACTGTGTTTAATAACTTTGTTAGTTTTACTTGTGCTACTAATTTTTCTGATGAACAAATGGCCAATTTACCCTCTCCTATTAAGGATAACAATGGAACTGGAAATAATGTTACAAGCCAATATGGTAGGTACATATTTTAACTCTAGTAAAGTTTTTAATGACAATTTCAACAAGTTTTATTGTTCCAACACTAGCTGTAAAGTTGGTATGACTTATAATGGGAAGGTAATTGACTCTGGGGCAAACCAACACATGACCTATAGTGATAAAGATCTTGATAATGTTTTTGACATCTCTCATCTTAAAATTAAAGTTGCACACCCTAATGGAACTAAGGCTATAATATCTAAAATTGGTAATCTTAGACTTCCTAATGGGTTGAATTTAGTTGATGTTCTGGTTATACCTGAGTATTGTGTTACCCTAATTTCAGTTCATAAATTGGCTAAGGATAATAAAATATTTGTTGTTTTTTTATGAGAGTAAGTGTTTCTTTGTAAATCAGTATTTGAATCTGAAAAATGTGTTGGGGATTGGTAAACAGTGTGGTGGTTTATACTACTTAGATACAGAAGGTATTAAGTGTAGAAATCAAAACAGTCTTGCTACTTTCTCCTTGTCTCATTATGATTGGCATTATAGACTTGGTCACCCTGTTGACCCTGCCCTTAATGTTCTTAAACAATCATTAAACATTGACAAGGATATAAAAACCTTTTTCTATGAAATCTGTCAAAGAGATAAGCAAACTAGGAAACATTTTCCTTTAAATGATCATAAAACAAAGAAACTTGGTAATGTTGTGCATTTAGATTTGTGGGGTCCTTATAAGGTGGCCAACTACTCTGGCTACAAGTATTTTTTAACTGTTGTGGATGACTATACAAGGGCAGTTTGGTTATATCTTATAAAAACTAAAGATGAAGTAATGTCTTACATTCAAACCTTTTACAAATTGATTAAAAATCAATTTAAAAGTACTGTTAAGATTTTTAGAAGTGACAATGGCACAGAGTTTGTAAATCAAAATTTCAAAAATTTTTGTAATGAGAAGGGTAATATACACCAAACTTCCTGTGCATATACCCCATAACAAAATGGTATTGCAGAAAGGAAACATAGACATCTGCTAAATGTTGTTAGATGCCTTATGTTCAGGGGGAATTCCTCTTAGATATTGGACTGAATGTGTGCTGACTGCTACTTATCTTATTAACAGATTGTCCTTTTCTGTGCTTAATGGAAAAACACCATTTGAAATGATTTACAATACTTGTCCTAGTCTCTCTCATATCAGAATGTTTGGTTGTCTTTGTTTTGCTACTATTCTTAATAGTCATGATAAGCTTGCTAATAGATCTTAAAAATGTGTTATGATGGGTTATTCTAGTTCTCAGAACGGTTATAGGGTTCATAGTATTGATAGATATTAGTTTCTTGTGTCTAGAGATGTTAGATTTTTTGAGACGATATTTCCTTTTAAAGATTCTGCTGCAAATGTCAATAAAGATAAGAACTCAAATGTTTTTCAAGACTTAAATCTATTAAACTTATTTGATTATGATAACCCTAAGCTTCCTAATGATGATGATAGAGTAACACCTTATCTGAATAGTGACCATGGGTCACACATTGAAGGTGGCCACTCTCCCATCCTTAGGGATAGTGTACACACTGATGATTCCCCAATTATTGGGGATGATGCTCATATCAGTGAGAACACTAATGCTAGGATAGAAGAGGAGGCTACTAAACTTGATGAAAGCAATGAGTCTGAAGGAACCTTGGATCAAAATCCAAACACCTCAGATCAGGGAACTCAAAATCTTAGAAGGTCTACTAGACCTTCCGTTTTTTCAAAAAACTATAATGATTTTGTAGTTAATTCTAAAGTTAAGTATAGTCTAGAAAAATTTGTTGGCTATTCTAAGCTTAATCATGAAAAATTTTGCTTTGTCACTCAACTTAACAAAAACAGTGAACCAAAAAGTTTTTTTGAAGCATCTCATAACCCTCTTTGGGTTGATGCTATGAACTCTGAGCTTGCTGCTCTTCTTGAAAATAATACTTGAGATATTGTTGAGCTCCCTAAAGGTAGAAAAGCCTTAGGTGTAAAACGGATTTGGAAATTAAAATTCAAGTCTAGTGGTAAAATTGAAAGGTATAAAGCTAGGGTTGTTGCCCAAGGCTTTGGTCAAAAGGAAGGAATAGATTATGATGAAACTTTTTCCCCTGTTGTTAAGATGGTCACTAATATGTGCTTACTCAATCTTGTTATAGTGCAATCTTGGCCTGTTTTTCAGCTTGACATTAATAATGCATTCTTGTATGGTGACCTTGATGAGACTGTGTACATGAAACCACCCCAAGGATATCTTCCAGGGGGTGATAACATGGTCTGTAGACTTAAAAAATCCCTGTATGGCCTCAAACATGCTCCCAGAAAATGGAATGCTAAGCTTACTTGTGTGTTAAATGAAAATGACTTTGTTCAAGGTAAATTTGATTACTCTCTATACACTAAGCCCCATGTTGATGTATTTCTTTCTTTACTAGTGTATGTGGATGACATAATTATAACTTGTAATAACATCACTGAGATTGAGAAGTTTAAAGTTTTTCTAAGAACTAAGTTTATGATTAAAGATCTGGGCAAGTTAAGATATTTTTTGGGAATTGAAGTTGGTGACACTGACAATGGTGTTTGCTTAAATCAAAGAAAGTATGTGCTTGATTTATTATCTGAGTATGGCATGCTTGCATGTAAACCTGCCAAGACTCCCTTTCCATCTAAGCTTGTCATATCTAATGAGCCTACTAATGATGACCCCTTTCTTGCATATATTGTTGACTATCAAAAGCTCATGGGAAAGTTTATTTACTTGACTAACACTAGGCCTGATATTTCATATGTTGTGCATTGTTTGAGTCAGTTTATGCAGTCCCCCTTGAACTCTCATCTTAAAATAGTTTTCAATATATTGAGATATCTTAAGAACTCTCTAGGTTTGGGCACTCACTTCAAAAGAAAATCTAGTATGACTCTTAATGCTTATTCTGATGCTGATTAGGCCAAGTGTGTTGTTACTAGAAAATCTGTGACAGGGTATTGTGTTTTTGTAAATGAAAACTTGGTTTCTTGGAAAAACAAAAAACAAAACACTCTCTCTAAGTCATCCACTGAGGCAGAGTATAGGGCTCTTTCCTTAGTAACCAGTGAAGTGATTTGGGTCCTCAAAGTCTTAAAAGACTTGCAGTGTGAAAAGCTGCTCCCAGTCACACTTCACTGTGATAACAACTCTGCTATTAAGATAACAGCCAAACCTGTTTTTCATGAAAGAACAAAACATCTTGAAATTGACTTACGTTTTCTTAGAGAAAAGATTTTGAATGGGGTTATTAAAACCATGAAAGTGGATTTTACAAATCAAATTACAGACATCCTTACAAAAGGGTTGGGTACAGACCAGCATGAAAACCTAGTTGAAAAATTGGACATGATAAACTTATATGGGTTGTTAGATTAAAAGGCGAATGTTAAAATATATGACCTAATATGCTAACCCTTATTAACCTCAGGGACTTATTGTGTTCACTTTTAATCTTTTAATTACTCACTTGGACTTGATGCGGATATTGCTATATGAAGGAGGGACTTAAGCTGTCACTTGGACATTCTTCTCTTGGACTCAGCCCAAGACTTGCCAAGCCTATAAGCCTAACGGCTACATAAGCCCATCAAGCCTCTATTATTATAGTTAGAGTTTTATACTTTGTTTGTATCGCTCATTCATCTACATGTTTTTACACACAGTTACTCTCTTCATTATTATGATCTTAAAACTCTAGTTTGATCTCTTCTTTTTATATTTTAATCTGTAAAACTATTATCATGTAAATAATAAGATTACACGTGATTAACATTGGTAGTCTTCAGTTTTATTTATTTCGTCTTTAATCTTTAAATCTTGTTTAATATAATCAAAAAAATTTTGAGATCTCTTAAATCATGTTTTTTACACAATCTCTATGTAATAGAACTTTTTCTAGTGTCAGGTTGCCGACTCGAATTGATGAGGAAAAACAAATTAGTGAGAAATACAAAAGTGCTGGATTTATGTTTTATAACACAATAAGAGCCGTGTAAGTAATCATAACATTACCTCTTTTTACCAACAATTAGTGGAGAGATGCTAATAAGCACATATGATTACTTTTATTCATGATAAGGTTTTATAACATTATTATGTCAAAAAAAAACAATACATCGTATTAGTTGTATGTCATCATGATCTTCTACTTTTGAATTGTTCTAGTTAGCTTATGTCGAGACACTGGACCACATAAAGAACTTCGTTACGATATGTAATTTTATTTCGTCACTATCATGTTAGGGATGACACCTGTGGGTAATAGATACGGGTATCTCAAACCCGTCACCCACCCACGTAAATATTTTCATACCCACCACTCACCCGTTACTCATTACTGGGTATAATTTGATACCCATACCCATACCCATGGGTATTTGTAACCGTGGGTAAACCCATGAGTTAATGCAATAAAACAAAATCACACAATCTTATATGAAAAACAATTATATAAGTGCGTTTCAAGAAACTGAATTAAAAACAATATCAATAAAACAACGAAACTAGAATAAATGAATAATGATTTAGATGTGTTTGAGGACAAGAGGTGTGTCGTGTACCTTGTAGAGTGAACAAAATATGTTAGAAGTGTAAAACAGTAGTATCATATATGTATTAGTATGGACGAATTGATGTTTGGTAACACAAGAAGAGACGAACTAGATTATCTATGTATATATATTTGATGATCTGATATTTGATCTTCACTTTTTAGTCTAGCAAATCGAATAGTGAATGTGTTTTCTTAACAACGGTAGCAATTATAGTTTATAATAGTCTCACAAGTCACAACTATCTAAGTACAACTATTTAAGAGGTATAATGAATTTTATCTTATTTTAAATGGGATTATAAGAACACCCATAATTATATTGATGGATACACATGTGATTATATGAAATGGGTTTCATAGGTTTGCCCGTGATGGGTATCATGGGTTTACCCATGACGGATATAGTATACCCGTTACCCACCCGCCACCCATTAATGGGTTTTGATTTATACTCACGACTTACTCGTGAGTGTAAAATGACAAAAATACCCACCCATTTACGTGTGGATACCCGTAGGTTATAAATTTTTCTTACTCGTTGTCATCCCTAGTTAGTAGTTACTTAGTACTTCAATTTCTTTAGAAAATGGAAAGTTTTTCTTGATGTTGAAATCCCACCAAAGTTAATACGACATGACCTGATTACTATGTTGCTTGTTATTTAATATTTCATCTTTTGTCAAAGATTGAATTATTTTGTTTGACCATTTATTTTATCTTATTTTATCTTTTTATATTATAAATTATTTAAATTTTTGTAACAAACTTTTAAAATGCTGAATTTTTAGATTTTTTAAATTTTATATAAAAAACAAGTTGTTATATATATTTTCCTTATATTGTATACCAGTAACTTTTATAATTTAAATTCAAAATATTTTCTAAAATTTTATTCGATTTAATTCAATATCAATTTCAATAAAAAATTTAAACTTTTACTCTTTTTTCATATATTAGCGGATTTATTTGATTTAACATTTGTTTATTTTAAAAATCGCTACTAAGTATTCGTCGTTGTTTTGTGCGAACAACATGTTAGTAAAGTCTATCGAAGTGTTTGATTTGTCAAAGAGACCATTCTTGTTTCCGGAGTGGGTATGGGCTTAAACACACCCGTTTAGATTGTGTTTTATGATTTCATGTTAGTTAAGATAGACAATTCTATAATTACATAAACATGTATTGTAATTTACTTTTTTTTCTAATAATATTTGATAAAAATGCTCCATATTAAGACGAAGATACACATGAAAATAAAGATTGAAAAGGAATCAAGCTGATTTAACCGAATTACTAAGAGGCAAGAATGTTACGACGGAAGGACCCTCGTCGTGCTTTATTGACAGACTCGCCGGCTTTCATCGGATCTTGTTGTCACACCGACACTCTCCTCAATCGCCGTGACCTCGTTGGTTGACCAACGAGCCTTCGACGAGAGAAGTGGAGGATAGATCCATTGTATTTTGAGAAAACTATCCGTTTGATTTGAAAAAAATTAGTTGTTGGTTTTTGAAAAACGTTTTTTTACCCTTAACCTTTATATATATATATATATATATCTATATATCCTACATTTAACAAATTTAACAAACAATTTAAAACAAAAAAAATGTCTAACATCTCAAATGACCAATTCCCACAACTCAATTTCACTGGGCTTCTCAACACAAGCAACACCTCGATACCAACGTCAAACCCCAAGACGCCATCGTCGCAAAACTCAATATCATCTTCTTCCCAGGTTCCATCTTCTTCCCAATTTTCATCCGGCTCACAAATTCCATTCCCTCCTTGTACCCAAACCTATTTCTTCCAATTGACACCGGAACAAATTTACCAACAACAAAAAATCTTATTTCAAAACGCCCAATTTAACAGCCAATTTAACATCTAATTTAACAACTAATTTTATCCCAGTGAACAACAACAAGTGCCAGAAATCAAATTCAAATTTCTAAAGTCACGATCACCAGCCGGAAAAGGCAACCGTAAAAAACAAAGCCAGTAAATCAAAAGCCGTTTATTTGGATACAGATGATGATGACATTTAATTTGTGGAAGCTCTGTCTCAGGCACCTGCTCGTTGGACGTAGGCTGATGAGGTGCTATTAGCGAAATGTTGGTGTGGTGTTTCGGAAAACGCCGACATTGGAAACGATCAAAACCTTGATTATTTTTTGGGGCAGATTATTCGAGATTTCAACGAGTAAGCAACCGGGATGCAACGCACAAAGAACATGATTACTGGAAAACGGGGTCGGATGCATCTCGATGCTCAAAAGTTTCAAGCAATTTACGAAAGAGTAAATGATAAGAGTGGGTGAAACGATGAAAATATTATGGAAGCTGCGAAGGAAGAATTTTGTGTGGCACATAAAAGAAGAAAATTTACTTACACTCACGCGTGGAGGATCCTCAGACTCCACCCTAAATAGGTCAATGCAAAACCGGTTTCTGTGGATGATCACACGAAAGTATTCGGTGATGATGAACGTCCTCGACCCGCGGAAAAAGCTCGACCCGCCAAGAAGTCAAGATCTGAGACAATTGAGAGCACTGGAGGAACATCGTCTGGGTCGTCATCGAATGAAGTACTGGAAAATGCAATGCATCAAAAAATGATATCGGCTAAATCCGCGTATAAAGCCTAAATGAAGTTGACCGATATGCAGATTCTCGCGATTGATAACGAGACAATGAAGGAATCAAAGAGGTCATTCGTCCGTCGATAAAAAGAGGAAATCATGGCCCGATATGCCCCCCAAAATTAACAGTTTATTTTTATTGTTGTGTTTTTAAATTTTCGTAATTTTTTTTGGTACCGTATTTTTAATCTTCGTATTTGTAATTTTTATTTAAGTGTTTGTAGTTTTTATTTTGAATGAAATTAATTTAAATTTGTATGAAAATAAAAAAAAGAAAAATAAAAGATAGTGATGGGCCAAATTGAAGAGAAGTTAGTATGTCATGAGTGAAGGGGTATTTTTTGTTTGTGCTGATATAGCATTAATATGACAGCTGTAAAGTCAAAGTAAAGAGAGGTTTGTGTGTTGTAACATCCTTGACTTTAGACATATGTTTAGCAATACTAACTACTATTTAAATTTTTTGTTCGTCAAACAAAATTTATTCGGATGTCCTATTACTAAAATCGTATGGGCAAGGCTAGTAAGACTTTTTCAAAAATCTCATATGTACTTTTGAATTTCTTATTTTTTTTTATTAATTTCTTTATAATTTTGATTTTTTATAAAACTGTGAATTAAAGAATACGAAACTAAAAAAATAAAGTTTAAAAAGTAAAAACTTTTAAAAGATTAAAATACATAATAAAAAGTGATATAAAAAACATGTTTAAAAAGAACAATATAATAAAAAATAATAACACGGATTGTATATTTTATGTATTTTTAGTAAAGTAGGGTACCAATAAAGTACCCAAATTGTATTAATGGAGTTACATTTTGATGTATTCTAAGAGTTTCACTTTTGACGAGACTTTCCTACTAGAATGATAACGAAGTCGGAAAGATAGGTATCTATCACTCAAAAAGCGAAGAGTTTGTAGACAGAATTTGTTAGGTGCGGTTGTTGAGCAATAATGCTAGACCCTTAACTAAACCCCACTACATTATCACAACATTTTCAATGCAATTACTTTCTAAACTTCCCCTGTAAATTAAATGGGTTATTTTAACCAACATATGATCTCAAACATGAAAGTGCGTATTCCTGGTACTAGTACAACTATATGATCTCGAGATAGCGACTAAACAAACATTTCTAAAACGGTTGTTCCACAACCTACTAGTACAAGATACGGGACTTTTTTATACATGAAATAAAAACATAACTTATGATCAAATTTTTGAACACTAAAATGTGGTTTTTGTTTTTAGAATAAATATAATTTACAATTGATCAGAGTAGTTAGATAATTTCTTTTTATAGTTACACATAATTCTACTTTTAAAAGCTTCAAAACATCATACAAAAGTAATACTGTATTTCTTAATTGAAAAAAACCCTCAATTCTATATTTTGAAACCCTTATAAAACGAGAAGTCTCCCACTTCCATTAGCATCAAACAATCATCTCTCACTTCTAAAATTCTCTCTTACTAAAAACAAACACAATGAGAATTTGTAGTGTTGGAGTTGTGTTGTTGATGGTATTGTTGGCATGTAGTATGCCATCTTTAGCTAAAGTTTACACTGTTGGAGACTCTTCGGGTTGGTCCCTTAGTGTTGATTATTCAACTTGGACTTCTGGCAAAACATTCAAAGTTGGAGATAGCCTTGGTAACATAATATCTTCTACTCCTACTTTTTTACATCTTAACATTCATAGTTGATATAATTGACATCAATACATTTAGTTGTATAATCATTCATAGCAACACCTAAAATGATGTTTAGAACTAATTATATATGTATCAAAATGCAATGTACAAGTACCACTATACGAAATTAGTAACTAGCTAGTGGATGTTAATGTTGGATATGCCTATATATAGTTAATGGTTTTTTTTCTTTTTTGCTTATGTATTTGGCTAGTCTTCAATTATGGAAGTAGTCACTCGGTAGCTGAAGTTAGCTCAGACGACTACGGCACATGCTCAGTTGCAAACTCGATTGCATCCTACAATACTGGCCCTACCACCGTTGCACTCAATACCAGTGGTACACATTACTTTGTTTGCGGTGTGGTCGGACACTGTGGCAGCGGGATGAAGGTGTCAGTCCCAGTTACAGTCGATGGTGCCAGCCCAACTCCATCTGGGACTGGCAGTTCATCTCCTACTACACCTTCTACTACACCAACAAAAGGAACCAGTAGCGGCAGTGTCCCGGCGTCTTCACGAAGCAATTCTCCATTTGTAGCAGCTGTTTTCGGTTTGGGTTTGTTGGTATTTTTATTGGTTCTTTCTTGAGTCATCTAGCCAGGATAGAGGCAGTGCCATGTTTCTTTACGGATTTGCATTGGTTGGTATATAAATTGTACTGTATTGATGATTTGTTAATTGTTATGGTTTAAAACTCTTATCAATCTTGATTTATATGTTCACTCCAATATCATGTTGCATACACATGCAGATGAATTTGTTGTCAAACGGACTAAAAAAAACACTACTTTCCCACATATATGTTTAGTGGTGAGAAATTTTGTCTATTTTATTAAATTTAGGCGCTTTTTCTCACACTTTTAAAAAAAGTTATGTTATTTTTTTTCTTATTTATTATTTTTTATGGGTTAAATAAACACATATGTAATACACTAAATAAGTTCAATTGATGCATGCAAAATAATAAATAAGATACTTGACGAATCTTTTATATTTAATTTTTTTATCTCGCAAATATTATTATTTTTTATTTCTACGTTTTACATGTTTTTACCCGTTTTAACCCGCCCCTCTTCAGCCAGCCCATTTAACCAGCCACCGGTTTTATCCGATACTTGTGCCCGTCCAACACGCTCGTTTTGACACCTTTACTTAAAATCATGACCATAATAATTAGGAACCTTTCTTGCATCGAAAACAATATTGTAGAACATATGTTCATAACGACTACGGTTATTTTCCTTTTAGCAAGTTAGCGAGAATTTATTCTACAACAACTTTATTTTTTTGTTATAAGCGGTTAGGAGCTTTCCCGCTGCTATATAAACTCATGTAATCTTTATCATTTTCAATTGGTGTCGTGATTTATAATGATTGAAATCACATTGTTCTCTCATTTTAATCTGCATCATAAATATTATATGTTATCAGACCTAACTAAATCCTCTTCGCCCTAGTATTATTAGATGAGCTCTCACGAGGGATTCTTGGAGAGAGGCACTAGAAGACAATGGCCTCAGGTTAAGCAGAGAGAAGACTGAATACCTAAGATGTGATTTCGGTAAGTACGAGGTCTACCACCAAGAGGCGGATGTTCGTATCGGAGACCAAATCCTCCGGCCAAAGGAGTCTTTTAGATATTTTGGTTCGATCATCCATAGATCATGAAGAATTGATGATGACGTGACCCACCGTATTAGAGTAGGTTGGTTGAAATGAAGAGCGGCATCAGGAGTTCTTTGTGATAGGAGACCACCTTTAAAGCTAAAGGGTAAATTTTATCGAGCCGCAATTAGACCCACTATGCTGTATGATTCAGAGTGTTGGCCAATTACAAAAGCACTAGCGAACAGGGTGGATGTGACAGAATTGAGAATGCTGAGGTGGACTTGTGGTAAGACCATGTGTGACATGATACCAAACGGAGTTTTTAGAACAGAACTCGAAGTCGGTATGATTATCGACAAGATGAGGGAAGGAAGGTTGAGATGGTTTGGTCATGTCAAGAGGAGACCACAATCAGCTCCGGTAAGGAGGGTCGAAGCCCTTCTAGTCGACGGTGCGAGGAGAAGAGGTAGACATAAACTTAGATGGGATGATAGACATAAGCAGGACATGAAGGAGCTTCTCTTGACTGAGGACATGACCTCTGATATGCGTTTTTGGAGAGATAGAATTAGGACTAGCGAGTAGTGTACTTAGGCCTCCGTGTTGTCTCTTTCAGCTTGGTCTTTGTGGTGCCTTTTAGTTTCTTTGTCTCTTACCGTTTTTTTTCTTGTTGCCTTTCCCCTAGGCTAGAACTCCCCCTCCTTTGTAGGTGTGTGCTCCCTTAAGTCTTGAGGTTTGCATTTCGGGCCCTCTAGCGGTTCCTTGGATGGTTTTTCGTGTACTCCTTTTGTTTTTGCGTTCGTGCGTTTCTGTTTGTGCTTTCAATTGTCTTTATGTGGTCTTTGGTAGCTTTACATTTTTGGGAGGTTTGTACACTTTCTATTGTGTTTAGGTTACTTGTTTGCTTGTTTGGTGCTCGTTTTCGTATTTGCTTTTGTCTGCTTGCATATGTGTCTTTTATCGTATTTAACTGTTTTCTCTCGTTGTCTTTCCTGCTACGTCTTGCAAGTTCGTCTGCCCTTGATTATTTGTGTGTACTATTTGGATTGTATGCGTGTTTATATGGCTTTCATTTGTGTTCTTTCCTTGCCCCTATTTTCTTTGATCATCTCTCATTTTTGCACACGTACACTGACCGGAGGTCCTCCGGAAGCAGTCTCTCTACTTTTGGGTTAACCTAGAAGTTGGGGTAGGATCTGTCTACACTTTACCTCCCCCTTACCCTACTTTGACGGGATTGGATATGTTGTTGTTTTTGACCTAACTAAATCCTAATTATGAAATACCTTAGTTTGTTACAACTAACTTTAAACCTATGTTTTCTCATTTATCATCGTTTGCTGATCTTAAAAACAGGCTTAATTCTATTATAATTTTGTTATTATTTTTTAATCCACAACAATAGTGATTCTAATCACTATACCTGTTGATCAAAACACCACAACTTACAACAACTTAATCAAAGATTACCTTCAACATGTTAATTCAAATCATATAGGAATGGTTTTAACAAAAACACCTTTTAATGAGGGTACTTTCGTAGGATGTAGTAGAAACCCAAATTGCATTATTGAAATACTGAAAGCAATGTGGTTGTCAGAGGTTTTGATCAAAATAAAGACAAAGATTACAAGCACACGTTTTTATTTTAGTAGCAAGAGTTAACCACTGTAAAAGTGTTATTAGCTTTGACAGCTGCAAAGATTTGAAATCTTCATCAGCTTGACATTAATAATGTTTTTCTACATTGATACATTGATGAAGAAGTTTATATGTTATCACCAAGATATTCTAAATTTGATCCTAATCAAGTCTACAAGCTTCAAATATCCTTTTATGGTCCCAAGTAATCTTCTAGGAAATGGAGCCAAGAGCTAACAATTTTTTTTGATTTAAATGGTTATGTTTAGTCTAAACATTATTATTCTTTATTTGTGAAGACCACTCAAGGAAAGTCTACAACAACATTGGTCTATGTTTATTACTCCCTCTTTCCTATAATAAGTGTCCACTATTTAATATTCAAAGCCTTCATTACTAAACTTTTACCATAAATATTTGAATTTGTGTTATATAATACTCGATGAATATTATACCAACGAAAGTATATTTAAAACCAAATCTATTCATATAACTTTCATCAAGTATTCTATAATACGAATACAAATATTTATGGTCAAAATTTAGTAACAAATACTTTGAATATTCCATAGTGGACACTTAATATGGGACGGAGGTAGTATGTTCTAAGACTAGGGGGAGTGGCACCCAAAAAAATCCACCTCCACCTCAGCGTCTCCTCAGCTTTCTCACTTCTCTCAGTAACTTACCAAAAAATCACTTTTCAAGGGTACTAAGGAAAAAAAACTCACCTCCACCTCACCTTTACACTATCACTTTTATTTAAGTTATTCATACATTTAATTAAAAACGATACACGCGGGTAAATGAAACGATACACGGATGAATTAAAAACAAAAACTTTTATTAAAAACTTAAACAATACACGGGTAAATAAAAACATTCCAATGATATTAAAAACAACATATGGCTAAATAAAAACGATACACGAATAAATTTATAAAGGAAAAAATCACGGATAAGTTTTTAAAACCTCCTAACAATGAAGATACTTAAACCGACACATATGTTGAGCTTGATAGTAACGAAGGGCGTTATTCATTACATCCTCGTCAGTTGCTCCAGTTACCCGTGTACAATTTGCGTTGCGGTAACATTCAACAAACTTATGCACAGTGATCATTAGGGACTTCCATTTCCCATTTATGTTATCGTATGTTTATTTCCTCGGATCATCTAAACGGCCCTCCATCATGTGCAAAACCTCGGCCTCAAAATTACGAGAATTGTTTGTGTTAGACACGGAGTTTTCAGCAACAAAGTTCCAAGCGCGACACAACGTTATTTCTTCCTCGGGTGTCCATAGTATCGGCGCCATTTTGTAAGGATATGTTATTGTGTTTGAGGAAGAAGATATGTTTTGGTATTTGATGAAGAAGATGTGAAAAAATGGGAAGTAAAACGGGGATTTTATAAGAAAGAGGGGGATAAAAATTATGTTTTCAGATGAATAAAACATATGGGGCCCGAGTTTTGTAAGGATCGAACGGGGAGTTTGTCACCGTTTGTGGCTTTTTTCTTGGAAAACATAACCCACGCGTGGGTTTTAAGTGGGTTTTTGGTGAGGTTATTGGTAACCCGCGTGTTGGTTTTTCACACATCACCCCCACCCGTGGGTTTTTGGTCCCATTCCCTCCAGCCTAATAACTAGTGATTAAACAACACTTGCATAAAAAAATCACCATCCAAGACCTAGGATTGGCTAAGTATTTGTTTGGCATTGAGTTGTGCATAACGCGATTTGGCACTTAATTGAATCAAAGAAAATATATCTTAGATTTGTTGACTGAAATAGGTTTGACTACAGCTAAACGGAAGGAATTTCCCTACCAACACACCATGTGATGGCGGGACTGTTGTAAGTGAAATAAACCACACAAGAACAATGAAAAAGGAATTCAATAAACCCTTAAAGGGGTGTCCAACCGGGATTTCAAATGAAACCCTCCTGTTTTCTATAAAATTATCATAATCTGCCTTTCAAACCTAAACTTGTTACATATACTTATAGAAGAAAAGTGTCTTGGATAGAAAGACAATATTTCTTCTAATAAGGAAACAAATAACTCAAATAATTTAAAGAAATCTGTATATATATAAAGAAAATAATAACTAAAAGATATATGATAACAATTAGAATTGTCATCTTTACCCTTACATCTTCTCGAACAAATTGAAACACGACTTCACATGTTGACCGAAGAACCGGCGGCTAAGCCAAAGGAGATGTGCCTCGAACACGCCCTGCCTCATTCTCCTCCCCTTGGAAAAGACTCGTCCTCGAGTCTTGTCTTTCCAATGTAGACTATAAAAAGCAAACTGAATCTGTTGATTCCAAAGAATACCATAAACAATTCATCCCACAATTGTTGATTCGAAAGAATACCGATTATTAGGGTAAATTATTGGCAAACGATGGCCAATAATTAACTTTCTATAAATCTGACAAATTTTTAACAAGGATTTTCTATTGACAACCACATTCCATCATGTCAACCAATCGATAAGATCATCCGAGTGAAGTGACATCATCCTCACGCACGTGGTTGTTTCCTCAGTCGGCGAGTCTACGGTTAACTTAATTTTGGAATATGTCTTGAAGTTCCTTCACTTGTTTAACGAGGTCTTCATTCTCTACAACACGTGCTCCTAGTTGGTTAGTTGTATCGTTTCCTCTTCCAACGAATCTATGAACTACATAACCAAATCGTTGCTCACATCCACAAAATTGTAGGATCAATAGGCCACTGTATCAAAAACCAGCAAGAAAAAAACAGAAAATTTGAACAGGTATATCTCCCAGTAAAGAACTCCAATCGTAAATCTGAATGGTGAGATCGCAGATCTATGTGTGTTGGACATTCTGCCAAAAAATCATAGAGATTCAATGGTAACAAATGTGTGACATCAGTTTTTTCACAGCTGCACAAAAAATCAAGAACGGAAACAAAACCATTTGTTTCTTGTGATATGGCTTCAATAAGTTCGGTGTGATTTCTTCTCCAAACCTAGGCTCTTGATACCAAATTATGTCGGGACCATTGCAAATGCAAGAAACCGCACAAGAATAATGAACAAGGAATTCAATAAACCCTCAAAGAAGTGCTCAACCGGGACTTCAAGAGAAACACTCTTCTTTTTCTACAAACTCATCATAATCTGTATTTCAAACCTAAACCTATTACATATACTTATAGAAGAAAAGTGTCTTGGAAGAAAAGACAATATTTATTCTAATAAGGAAACAATAACTCTAATAATTTAAAAAAATCTTTATACATAAAAATAAAGTAATAACTAAAAGATAGATGATAACAATTAGAATTGTCATCTTTACCCTTCCATCTTCTCGAACAAATTGGAACACAACTTCACATGTTGACCAAAGAACCGGTGGCTAAGCCAAAGGAGATGGGCCTCGAACACGCCCTGCATCGCCATGATTTGTCCTTAATCAAAGGAACTCCGATGAAGGACCCTAACTCTTACACAAGAAGATTGGTGGGTCGGCTTTTTACCTTACTATTAACAGGCATGACCTTTCTTATGCAAGTACAATATTTAAGTCAGTTTATCTCCGCTCTAAAGGATGTACATATGCAAGCTGCTATCCACTTATTTAAGTACATGAAAGGCACATTTTCAAAAGGCTTTTTTTTTATCATTTTAAGCTGATTTGAAGCTTACTGGTTTCTTAGGTGCTGATAGGGCATCGTGCTTAATGACAAAAGGTCTCTTACTGAAGGTTTATGAAGTTCATAATAATTATAATACCATAAGCAAAGATCAAAGCACGTATAGCGGAAGCGATTTAACAAGATCAATATAATAACACATTCATAATTAATCGAATTAGGGTTACATACCTTGTTAGCCTCAAAATATTGAGTCAAACAAGAATGTTCGGTCATAAGTTTATTATGTATCGTATTTTAGAACGTTGTAATAGGTAGTAGGTTAGTCGTGTTTTACGGGCTTAACTTTAAGCTAAAGTTCATTCATAAGTAACTAAAGCCTAAAAGGAAAGCCCGAACCATTAATATATAGCCCAAACAAGCCCGCATGTGGGTGGACTATATATACCCTCCTCCTAGCATGTTAGGAGGAGGTTGGCTCATTTTGTATTCTCTTTTTTCTATGGGACAACAATTGGTATCAATCGCCACGGGGTAGATTTGTGATTGGTTGTTGTTATTTCATTTGATTCGTATGATCTAATCCATAAATCATCTCGGATTCAATTTTTTTGTTTTATGTGCTGTAAATCTTGATATAAATCTCATATATAGTTGTGGTAGGGATTTGGGTGCTTTCGATTGGTTAAAATCACGGATTTCTAAGCAAAAATCTCATTTTTACTCATTTTTCACGAAACAGTACCCATATTGCGACACTTTAGCTTGAAAATCCATCGCAATGTCCTAGGGTTTCTATATTGAGATAGGTATTGCGATATATAGGTATTGCGACAGATAGGTATTGCGACATGGTTGATATTGCGACAAGTTTGGTATTGCGACAGGGTTGATATTGCGACAGGTTTGGTATTGCGACAGGTTTGGTATTTCGACAGGGTTGGTATTGCGACAGGGGTGGTATTGTGACAGTTTTGGCATTGCGAAAAGTTGCATTTTCAAACATTGCGAAGCATCATCCTTTTGAACATTGCGACGAATCATTTTTTTAACATTGCGAAATCACCAATTTTTGATCGAAGCATTTTTCCATACTAGTTTTAGGTAGGCTATTTCTAGCTCGATTTCAAAATTTGGAGATTACAAAATTTTTCGTTCTACCGTTATATCGACTGTGGAATTTATTGTCGGACTGAAGAAAAATCACAATTTTCGGAATTTCAACCACATCACAATCACACTATATCTACTTAAGATCCGAAGTCACTTCATCAACTGAGACACCATCAGCATGGAAAAGAGCAATGTGTGTTCAGACGTAACTGACGTAAAGATAGAACGACTACAACAACGGCTATGTATCTTGAGAAAAAACTCCATGGACGGTTTTAGAGTACTTCATGAGTCTTTTAAGGACCTTTCAAGAGTCTTGATCGAATTAGGTGAATTCACTGGCACATTCAGAAAAACATTCAGAAATGCCATGGATAAACTTGAAGCAGAACTTGTCAACGAAAGAACCATTGCTAGTGAATGCAAGACCACTTTCACTGATCTCATGACGACACTTGAAAAGACATTTACTTCTGAATTCATCAAGTCTTTGCGTACAAAGGACTGCTTCAAGGGAAATAATGGATGGATGCTTTATCATATAAAGATATGATAACCCGCGACATAGACTTCATTGTAACATATGTGAACCTCACCATACAGTCGCAACAAAAGACTGATGAAAGGCTCAATGCAAGTTGTGGAATAGCATTAGATATTGGGAACACAAGCTGCAGATTTGAGACTCTAACGCATAGTTCAGAGAATGATAACAACAGCTCTGCCAAAGAAAGCATCAGCACTCACAAACAAGGCACAGACTCTGAGAATGTCATCAGCAATACACCTTCTTACGACAATGGTCCTATTTTTGATTCTAATCCATTGGACGAGGTATACAATGATGAATACCATGTGTTTGGCAATGCCAATACGCATGAGCATAGTGATCAAACAACAACCCTTATTGATACATGTATGACGGAAAAGGTTGATAGCAATACCACACCCGATTCCTCAGACATGTGCAATAATGAGTTTGAGGATGATCAACATGCAAATGAGTATGATGATGAGGTACGTGTCGCGCTTGCTAATTTAATTGCTAGTTAACAAAAAGATGTCAATGAAACTAGAAAGAGTCAAAAGCAATTAAAGAAGGCAAACGCCACGCTCACTCAAAACTTTGAAGAATGCAAAACTGCTCTAATTAAATCTAGGGAGACCATTGATAGTTATAGAGCTGAGCTTCTTCAAAAGACCAAAGAGCTTGAGGGGTACACAAGTCGTTTAATTAACGTTAAAAAGGATGATTATGAAAATAAATACAACGAAGCTCTTGCTTTATTAACTAAAGAAAAACGTCAATTTATTGTTTTATTAAGTGATGAACATCAAAAAACGTACCTTGCCACAACTAAAGTTAACGAACTTGAACAAGGCTTTCCATGAATACCACCGATTCTGCTAAAATTCTTGACGAAAAGAAGCAAGAGGTTGAAAAATTAAAACGAGATTTCAAAAATAGACAAGGCAAAGATACTGAAAAAGTAACGGAACTCGAAGAACAAGTTGATTTTTTGAAATAACTTGTTTATAAAACGCATGACTCTATTCAAACCGTAAGAATGATAGCACCTCGGTCGTTTTTCAAGGTTCAAGCTAGTTTTGAAAGTCCCAAGTACCTCGAACAAGCTCAAGCTATGAACCCTCACTTATATCTTGATGAGTCCGAAAGGATCGATCATGATTGCCCAATAGTTAGGCTCGATAGTGAAGAGACGTCCCTTTGGATGAGGAGAGTAGATCACCGGTCCCTAAAGGATTTGTGAAACCATATAATTATGCTTATGAAAACAGTCTTTATGGTCTTTTCACTCCACAAAAACAGAAGTCTCGTGAGGAATTGTTTCTTGAAAGCAAACAACGAAGAATTCAATGTAAGAAAATTTTTGCCACTAAGAAATCAAATGATTCTAAATATATTAACTATTTGCCTCTTGATGCTTCTAAAAGCAAAAGTAGAAAAACACTTGGTGTTCTTAAACATCACACTGATAATGTTAAATCAATTGTTGAAAGCAATTGGCAAAAACGTGAAAATGATAAGTGGAGAAAAGAGATTCCTCATGATGTAACTGTGCTTGTGAAAGAACTTTTAATACCAAATACGAAGATAATCAAAGAAATTGTTCTTTAGTTTGAAAAATTAATTCGGTCTGAAATGTTTGATGATTTGAAATATGTTGAGTCTCTTGAAAAAGAAATTGATGAACTTCAAAATGACAAATCAGAGTTTTCAAACGAATATGATCTACTCTTAGAAGAATGTTTCTCCAAAGATATTTTGTGTGTTACTCTTCTTGTGCTGATATCGATGAATATTCTGATGTTGCATGCAAATATCTTGATAAGATCAAAGAGTGTGAATGAATTGAAACTGAGCTTTCGAAACGTAAAGAAAATGTTGATAAAAAGGCTTTTGAGTTACTTCAACACAAAACTGATTTCCTTCAAAAACATTTTCATTCTCTTGAACTTGATTTGCAAAAAGACATCGGAAGTTTTCCACATGATAATAAATTGCAAGAAAAACTTTCCCAAATGTGTCGAGAAATGAATGAAAAGAGTTTGGAAATTAAAGATTTGAAAGCTCAGTTGCAAGAAAAGGACATAGCGATAGAAGAGTTGAAGAAACTCGTTGCCAAAATGGGTGGGGAAATTGTGGAACCTAAAGTTGTGAAACCTGTTGTTCGACAACCCAATGCCTACAAAAATCCAAAGCTATCTATCTTAGGAAAACTGACTCCTTTCTCCAATTCTTCTCATGTAAAATCTAGGTTACCCCCTAAGACTGATGTGCAACAAAGTGTTCCAAAACCATCCATATCACCATATGTTCCTCCATTTAGAAAGCACACTGTTACTAAACCCAACCATTAGCACTTCTAGGACTCCTCCAAAACGTGTGACATTCACGTCCACAAAGGAATCTATAGGTTCAAATGACTTCGTTCATACCAACAACCTAGAGGATGCTAAACAAAAAGGGAAGATTCAGAAAGAAAAACCCGTGTATTCAAAACCTAGTTCACCAAATCTCGCCAGAGTTCAACACAATCCTAATGGTAGTCAACCAAAACCTAGGATCACTCACCAGCAATCTAGGAATTGGAAACCATCCATGAATAGTCGTGTTTCGAACACTACGCCTGAACAATTTAGAAAACCAAGGAATACAAGTACTTTCGTGAATCCCAAATTCCCCGTATGCCCCACTTACAAGAAGGGCATTCAAAACGGAAATCATGATCATTGCATTCTACAATACCTCTATGAGGTTATAACTCGTGCATTTGCACAAAGAAAGAATACAGAATGCTATAAGACAACAAGGAGATACAAACCCGTCACAAAGAAAAGTAATAACAACAAATATGAAACGTGGATAAAAAAAGGACATAGTTTCTCTCCAAAGAAGTCTTCCGCTGTGCAAGAGAAAACTACTCCTCGATCTAGCCTTCAATGGAAACCAACGGGTCAGATCTTCACGGAAGTTGGTCTTAAGTGGATTCCAATAGAGAAGAGTGACGAAACCTGCGCTAGCACGAATGCGAATGTTTTGCATGTAGAAAAGGAATTTCTTACTCCTAACACTAGTATTTGTGAAAACTCTTCTTCTATCATTGCAGGTACAACAGCAGATTCTGAACCCACTTCTTCTTCTACAAAGGGTTCCAATTCTGTACATTCGATATCACCTTCTTCTGTTGTACAAAAGTCTATTTTGGATTGTTTTCGAAAAACTTGAGTTAACACAAAATAAAATAAAACGTACATATCATAGAAAAACAAAATAAAAAATGAAAGTAAAAAACTTTGAAAATACCAAAAATATTCTTCTCGACATGTCTTTTAGTATCGATAATATGGACATACATAGAAATGTCGCTCAATAACGACACGGGTGTGTACATAAAGCTCCAATGAAAGTTGTAAATATTTTTCAAAACATGTCATTTCAATGATTTACAATTATCTCAGATTACGACTCGTGCTTCAAAGAAAAAAAGTTTATCATGGTTGATAACTTATCCTCAACAACGGGAAAATTAAATTTCTCGATCATGAGCTTTCATTAAAAACATTCAAAGTTTTTAAGCTCACGAACACAACTTACAGTTAAATGTCAGACTGTAACTCGAACTTCAAATAAAGGAAAGTGTATCTTTAAAGATAACATATCCTAACAACGGGTAGAGCAAACTATCTCGGGTTGAGCTTGTCACAAAATATTCAACGTTTTGAGCTCAACACAATGGCTTGTAATCAATTTTAGATTGCAACCCGGATCGATATTCACGGGGGAGTGTACGATTTAGTGCGCTTAACCTTAGAAAAATAAGAGAAATCTTCTTACACTTGAGTGGATTCGTCAAGACATTCAAAGTCTATGAACTGAAGTTTATGCTTTAGAAAACCATTTCGCCAAAATGAAATGGATTTCTCAAAAAGCGTTGAACACAATTCTTTCAAGAATTTCTCAATGATTATTCAAAATCTTTCAAAAATTGTGTGTTCAACAACTCCCATCCTCAAAAAGCGAAATGTGGATCACATCCACAATGACAATTCAATTGGATCAATTTTGAGGGGGAGCTTTCTAAATTCATGCTAAGTTTGACACATCTTTCTCTTGAAGATTTTCAAGACTATTTTTTAAAATATATTTCAATCAAATTTGGTATCTCTAATATCAAAGATTTTATATATTAGAGATAGAGGAGAAAATGTGATTAAAATGTGATCTATTTTGCAAGACTCAAGCACTTTAACTCTTACCCACATGTGTGAAACACTTTCGATTATCGATGCACATGTGAAGGGGGAACATTTCTGAAACGACAAAACTATCAAGGTGTTAAATGTTTTTCAAACACTTTGTTAGACTTTCTAGTGGTTTTATGGTTATGATCTCATACCCACAACATCTTTAATTCACGATGTTATTAGTGTCAAAAGGGTGGCTAGGTTTAAGTCCTATGATCCAACCAGAACCGGAGGGATCTTCCCAGGGACAATCCAATAGATTATTAGAAGTCCTTAGGAAAGATGGAGTAGAATGTGAACGTAGCTGAATGCCGACTAAGTACTGATGCTAGAACTGGAACAATCACAACAAGGTTCTAGTAATGATGTCTTGGTAAGCATTGAAGGGGTTGAAGAATGAAAAAGAAATGTAAGGATAAAGGGTGTAAAGAAATTAGCACTCCATACAACTTAGGCAGAAACTGAGTCAACACATCATGAAGACAACTCATCATGGACCAAGTGGTGTAATGCACAACCCTTACCTAACTACTCAGGCTTCTCTCAAAAGAAGTTTGTTTTACTGTCACGGAGAACAACATGAATTCTATTAGCTTTTGCACTCCGAGATAGTTTATATTGAATAGGTGGCATCTGCTCAAGACTCCGACCACTAAAAGTGCACAAATCGAGTCTAGAGCCTAGATATCAAACAAATCTCGTTAGGACACACGGATGACGAACAAGAGAGTCCTACCCTATATCCTTGCGATGTTGCTAGAACACTCAGAGTGATACTACTTAGTATTCATAATGATGAGCAGAAATCCTTCCAGTGTTAACATCAAACAGCAATGCGTTAGGTCATATGTAAGATTCTTTATGAATTAAACATATGTAAAACTGAAATGCTACAGTGGTTTGATTCTAAATTGATTCAAGCTTGTTTCAGGTTTCTACGCAACATCTTTATGGTTTTGCCAGAACATTCAGAATGATATTCATTAATATTCATAGTGACGAATGGAAATCCTTCCAGCGTCAACCTCAAACAGCGCTACGGTGGGTGACTTGCGAGATTCTTATGAATCAAGCTTGTGTCAACTGGAAAGCAAAAATGGTAAGATTCTTCAAGAATCAAACTTGTTCCATGAATTTGAATTGACGACTTTAATCAAACGGATATTTATCCAATTGATTCACTCTTTATGTTGGCAGTCTTGCTTTGAGACGATCGAGTAAAGGGAACGGATAGTATAGTCACGTAACCCTGTCAAGGAGATTCTTATTTGAATCTACCTAATCACATGTACGGTATTTAATATCGTATAACGGTCTTCACCGACCGGAGGTAAAACGCTACCGATTTAGGACGAATGTCAAAGCCATTCAGTCCGTGTCTATGTTTTGTCTCGAGAAGGTGGCGTTACGGTGTACTCAGCAAAGTCAAAGATTCAAAACCACATACTCATACCTAAAGACATATTTAACAATTAATAGTGTGACCATGTGGATGAAGACACAAGATCGTAAGATGGCAAAGACAAGTCAAGGATGATTTGAAGATCTCAAGATCAAAAGACAAAGTCGAAAGACAACGACAGAGGCTGAAAGATCACAACATGAAGGAACAAGACTACTATTACACGTTCAAGACTCATTTATGGCGAGATTAGTAATCTCTACAAATCCAAATGACAAAGGGTCATGACCTCTCATTGGGGGAGATTGTTAGCCTCAAAATATTGAGTCAAACAAGAATGTTCGATCGTAAGTTTATTATGATCGTATTTTATAACGTTGTAATAGGTAGTAGGTTAGTCGTGTTTTACGGGCTTAACTTTAAGCTAAAGTTCATTCATAAGTAACTAAAGCCTAAAAGGAAAGCCCGACCCATTAATATATATCCCAAACAAGCCCGCATGTGGGTGGACTATATATACCCTCCTCCTAGCATGTTAGGAGGAGGTTGGCTCATTTTGTATTCTCTCTCTAATCTAATATTCCCAAGTTTCCAACCATTCTCTCTCTTTTCTCTCTCTACTTTCGCTCTCTAAAATTCATCTATCTTCTATCTATTTTTCTTGTTTAATCATCACATATCTATGGGACAACATACCTTTTAGCTATCGTAGATCCACAAGATAAGAACGAACCACAGAATTAGGGTTTATGACGAATCAATGATTAACCCCTTACCGTTTTGTTAATCGATCCAAGATTCAATCTATAATGAGATTGTATCATGTTCTTGTACAAAGGTAATGCAACGAGCTAACCGTGAGTCTAGCATGTATAAACCGAGATTCTACACCTTGTGTAAAATCTACCCAACAAACCTAGAGAGGGGCTAGGACTAAATCATTGCTAAACCAAAACCAAAAGATAAAAGGAACTCTAAAAAAGGTGTTTTTCCTTTGGTGTTGATCGCAATAGAAACCAAACAAACCAAACGAAACCCCTAAGGGTGTGCTTTTGATCAATCGGCCAAGGGAAGAAAAAAGTGTGGTTTTTGGTACAAGAATTATGGAGGCCTCTATGTGTTTATATAGTGTCTCGAAACTTGTAGCCCAAGACAAAACTAAATAAGGCAAGAAATATTTTCTTCCCTTTTTTCTTGTGCTCCACCACCGGCCCACCCACAATGGTTTTCCGGAACCTTCTTTAACTCCCATTAATTATTCCACATTAACCGTTAAGTCTTTAACTCTTAAACTTAATGACGGTTAAATGTTAAAGCTCGATTTAATTTAATAAATATAATAAATACATTTATTAAATAAATTAACTCTTTACGTATTATGTGCAATCTCGTAATCCTGAGTTCGATCCAAACACAAGACTATTAAAAATAAAGTGCATAAACTTTCAGCTCCCACTTGGACATATTTTAATAGTGTGATCACATCGGTTAGCGTCTAGTTACACGTCGATACCTCTAGTACAATCTAGAGTAAGGTCTCTTGGAAAAACCTTTTCATGATTCATCATTACTATTATCCTTTCATTTCTAATACAACGTTAATAAGGATATGGATCTTAGTCATTCCTGTCATTAACGATTCTGTTTCTCGTTCATCAGATTCAAGCAAGATAACCAAAACTTCTAAACATAGTTTAGAAAGACTTTGGGTATGGCCATACAAACATCTTACTAGTCCCACGAGGGGCCCAACTATATTAAACTTCAAAATAAATTTGAAGGAAACAAATTCCATATTGACTACAGGCAAAACTTATTTAATTTTGCAACACTTCTGAAAATAACCCTTATAGCTACCAGTTACGTTTAGCGTTAGATTATTTCACAAAAATTCACTAGATCCACGACAGTTTCCTCGTATCTCAGATTTGAGGATAACTATTTATGATTTACTTAATGACAAAGATCCATAAAGTATAATCATATAGTTGGGATAAGTCCAATACTCGAATCATCGAATATCATCCAAAATTGATCAATATACTTTCAAGTATACTCTATCACTATTTTGGTTTGTCTTAATTTAATAATACTCCCACATAATTAATCGACAACGGACATTTAGAATACAACAATAATATTCATGGATTAAACATGTAAATATAGGATACAATATATTATAAATGAACTTACCAAGTAATTTTTTTCAATATAATAATTGTCTAACATCCCTTATCCAAATACTAAATAGATCAATGCACAAAACTGGTATATGCATTATACCTCTAGTAATGACATTCATACTTGTTTGGCAAAGCATAAATCAACCAATCTTTACCTTTGGAATTTTGAGAATACTTACTTCAAGAATTCAATCATTGAAGTTCTTGTACATGTGCATTCAAATAGTTTGATATTGCCACATATTATCAAAATTGTGAAACATCCTTGATCATCAATTTATTATACTAAACTTCTAAAACAACATTTGAAGTTCAAAGTATTCTAATTCTTTAATGTATAATGCAAATTTAATTAACATGTCATCTCCAAGGATACCATGATTAATATTGAGTGTTACCTCAATTATATCTTTTCAAGTTTGATAACTTGTCATTCAAAGATATAAATACGTTACCTATAATCTATTGTGTAATGTTTGATTTCAACCAAACATCCAAGTTTGTTGGCTATGATAATTTGCACAACTATTGACAAATTACTCATCTATAGAATATGGAAGCTGATCCAAGACAAGGATGTTATTTTATATCCAAACATATTCCTTTAGAATATTCATTACCACAAGTTATTTAATAACTTTAAAATAGATTAATATATTCAAATCATCTTGCAGTTTAAGCATGATATAAATACAACATAATACACATGAAAATTTCTCAAACCAGATTTAGATTTCTTCATGTTCTAAATATCCATATAAACTTACTACATGGCATATTATGTTGTATTTCCACCGCATAAATAAATAATTTTTTTTTCAAGGTTATGTATATCTTATTTTCTAAATCTTCAAAGTAAAATTTCACTTCAAATCTAAACCAAATCAACATTTAATTTGAATGAAAACTTACTTTCTTACATGTCTATTCGACACATATAATTTAAGAAAATAATCATAATACTCCCACTAGCTTTTAGGAATTCTCAGAAATTATCATATTTCAATTTCAAATCCAATCTTGAATTTTCAATTTAAACATAAGAATAATCTCCTAGATGCCTGCATATCCATTCATTGATAATTGCACTTTGTACTTTCCAAAGATTTTTTTTGAATTAATAAACTCCTTTCGATTAATTAAGTCCTTGCCTAAGCAACAATTTCAAGAAAGAGTCCATATATATTCAATTTGTCAATTAAAATATGACCACCAAAATCTTTATACATTTAATGCGTTATAGAAAAGAATAGTCAATCACAATTAATTACTTAAGTGTGATTAATAATGTATTCATAATACATACATTAAATATGTGTAAAATCTTGTCCATATAATTCGACACAAGGATTTCAACCACCACTATGGGCGTTATTTTTTTCCTTTCTTTGACGAATTTCATCTTCAATTTCTAGTCAAACTATTTAAAATAAACCAAATCTGAAATTGATTATCTTGTTTGGACAACATGTATAACATTCATATTATGAGTAGTTTACCCAATACAATATTTTGGTAACAAATCATAACGATTATTTGTAACTCATTATTCTCAGCATATTACTCGCATATCCGAGATATCCTTGCGGACCTATGACTTAAATTCCTTTATCTTGAGGGTTAGCATTTACACGCCTACCTCATGATAATTACTAGTGTATTTTAGAAGATTATGTATCTTGTAATTTTATCTTTCAAGATCAAAACTCCCACTTGCTTTTAGTAACTTAAAGTTTATACATAGCAAATAGATCAACACTCCAACGTTATCTATTGGGACAATGAAAGTTCCTAACTCTTTATTTTCTAAGTAACACACTTCATAAGTAGTTTAGCAAAATCCAAACTTCATTTAAGATATAACGTGATTCATCACATTCCATATATAATGGTATCTTATTAATCTTCTTAGCTCAAGTCCTACTCCTTTCTAACGTTGATATCTTTTGGAAGAAAAGAAGATATAGTTATCCTGAATCGATCATCATTTCGATTCTCCTAATGAACATACCATAAGAATGTTGTATTTCATTTAGGGAAATATTGTAAGTCAATCTAACAATACTCAAGATAAATATATATATCTTTCGGCTTACCTATATACCAACTAAATCATCTTAATGGTATAATAGATTTCCTAACCATTTTGCATGCTTTATAACTCAAGTACTTCTAACACAAAGTCACTTAATTTTCATGTCTTTAATATATAAAAGTTATAATTCCATTATACGTTTTAAGTCATTAACCATGAGTTCATATATATGTCTTTAGTGAAATAGAGCCAATACATTAACGTCTTACTTTATATTATACGTCTTTCACGACTTTATGTTTGTGACTTTATAAAATAAATCATAAACATGTATAACTAAAGTAATCATGTACACCACTAGGTTTCAACAATCTTTTCAAGTTATTCACTACTATGTCTATTTATGTAATTCCAATAATACATAAATATTTTACTTTAGTAGTATAAGATTACTCTATGTATTTTTGTCATTCCAGGAATAATCCATCTTAAGAAACTACAAAATAATACACGCCCGATCTCACGACATATGGATATTTTACCCTTGTATTTACAATTTAGTCCAAGCTCTCACATGACTAAATCAAAACAAGTGTTTCTTAATGTGAATGATATATATACTTTAAGTAGTCTTTTAATCATATTGACACATGATCTAACTTTCATCTAATATTAATTAGACTGTTAGTCTCTTATCTTGCAGTTAAGAGAATCATACCTTTATGAGTTTTTTCTTGCACACAACATTCATTTCTCCCACTTGTGCACAGAACAACCTCATACATTAGATAAACATCACGTCTAACGTTCGTCTATACAAAATATGATTGTGTCATATATATTAGCTTTTACAAGTAGATGTTGAACCACTTAATCAACAAGAATAAATACATGACTATCCTTTGAAGATAATAGTGTCAACAATTTGAAAGTAATAATCTTAGGACATACTAAAGATAACATGGGTTATTACCAAGACAACAAAGCTTGTAACTCCCACTGAATTAGAGAATGTTTTAATAGACACAAAATCAATAATACAACATTGTAAATGTTTCATAATCGGTGAAACATATTAGTGTGTTGTTTACTTTCTTACTCCTTTGAAAAACAAATTCGTAACAATTACTTGTGGTGTTTAAGAGTGTACTCTACTTTGTAAATGATGACTTATCCATCAATTGCTTTTTAACTTGAAAGATTTGGCATGCAATTTCTTCCTTAATAGGTCTACCAACCCCATAATGGTATGTAGTGCCTATAAATGGTCAAAGCACACCTACTAGAAAAATTATGCTAGTTTCCCTTTTAACCAATTAGCGGTAACCATTCTTAAAATTTAATAACTCAAAATAAGCACTTTTCTTAACTATGCTATGAGTTATCTATTTAGAATTAGACATTTCTAAAATCCTTATTACTCATTCTTCACTCTTGGAAAAGAGTTTAGGCTTATCTTTTCATTGTAAATTGACTCTATCCTCAACCATACGGTTTGTAGATCAATAAATGAATAAACCTTGTTTACGGTGTAACGTTGCATTAACACATTGTAAAAGAATTTACAAAATTCAATTTTAGTATTTTCGATAATACCATTCAAGAAAATAAAATTACCCTGGTAATAATAACCATAGTATTTTCTTTGAAAACTAGAATCCAAATTGACATAATTTCATCACATCAGTTGATCTGCTACCAATGAAAGTATTCAAGATGATAACTTGTCGAACAATAATTGACAAACAATTTGCAATTTCTAGATTCTTTAGGGACTTACATTGCCAAAACATTTGCATTGTAAACATGTTTCATCCCTTCTTATGCCTTAAGTTTCTAGATCTCACTAAGTAACTTAATTAAGTCGACTAATCTAAAGAACGTAAAACCTTCATGTGCAATCTCATTCAGTCATGAAGTTTTCTCTCCATTATAACATCGTCCAATATCTCACATGACGACATTGTAACTTCAAGTGTTCGTTAACTGGATGGCATATGACTTAAATTTAGGGTATAAATTTCAATGTCAAAATCATGTATGGAGAAGCATGCATACATCTCCATAGAATTAGTTTAATAAAACTTTAGTAAACTATTTGGTGAGACTAAAATTTCGCCATACATTAGGTTCAGGCATTGGTTAAACCAATTAAAGATTTTTCCCACAACTAAATTCACACCGTACTTATTCTAGAACACGGCTAAGCACAAAGCAATAACCTTTGTGATTCAGGTAGGAATTTTTGCGGTTAAATCAACCTTAAGGAATAATGCAAATAATAATCATAGGTAATTCCAATTTGACGCCTGGCGAGCCAGGAATTTGGTCAGCGACAATTGCATAACCTCCTTCCTTAGTCGGGTACATGACCAGCAACTCTTTATACCCACTTTATAATTTGTCAAATTGAGTATGCCGTTAAATTATTATTGCAATTCCAATCAACGCAATACTATGTAATTTAGATCTCAAAACAATTTATTAATCTCAATATGATTTAGTCCATATTATTTTTCTTAGAAAAAAATTTACCTTTGTTTACAACGTACAATAAAAAAACGCCTGTTGTGGTACAAAAAAAACTAAATAATAAACACATAATAACAATTTATATGTGCAATAAATAAATCAAATAGCCACATACGATTTATTAAATAAACATCAAATATAGGTTGTTATATTCATATAAAAGTCTTCCCTAATTTTAGATTTATTGAATCAAATAAAACAAGTAGCACATACGTAACAATTACCACATAAAATCATATGATCCATAAAAAAACATGCATGTTCATCATGGATCCACCCAAATCACTTAACAATTAAATCTCTACGGATCGAAACATTAATTTACATAACATAACAATTAATCATGCAATTCATCAAAGTTCCATCCAAATCACTTAACAATTTAATTAAATCACTATGGATCGTAACCTTAAATACATGACATAACAATTAATCATGTAATTATCTAAAGATCAAAACATGCAATTTTATGGTTTCATAAAAAAAAATACTTTTTCATATAATCGACTAAAGAAAACAAAACAAACCAAAAAAAATTAATCTTTTTTTTATAATCGGATTTAAAAAAACGTTAAAAAAAACCCTAAATATTTTTCATAAAAAACATGTAGTTTTAACTCAAAACATTATTAGTTAAAAAAAACCTTTAGATCTCGATAATTATATCATGTTAAAACGGCTCTCGATGTCACTGAAGGTTTATGAAGTTCATAATAATTATAATAACATAAGAAAAGATCAAAGCACGTATAGCGGAAGCGATTAAACAAGATCATAATAATAACACATTCATAATTAATCGAATTAGGGTTACATACCTTTTAGCTAGCGTAGATCAACAAGATAAGAACGAACCACCGAATTAGGGTTTATTGTGGATCAATGATTAACCTCTTACCGTTTTGTTAATCGATCCAAGATTCAATCTATAATGAGATTGTATCACATTCTTGTACACACGTAATGCAATGGGTTAACCGTGAGTCTAGCACGTATAAACCGAGCTTCTACACCTTGTGGAAAATCTACCCAACAACCCTAGAGAGGGGTTAGGACTAGATTATTGCTAAACCAAAACCAAAAGATAAAAGGAACCCTAAAAAAGGTGTTTTTCCTTTGGTGTTGATCGCAATAGAAACCAAACAAACCAAACGAAACCCCTAAGGGTGTGCGTTTGATCAATCGGCCAAGGGAAGAAAAAAGTGTGGTTTTTGGTACAAGAATTATGGAGGCCTCTATATGTTTATATAGTGTCTCGAAACTTGTAGCCCAAGTCAAAACTAAATAAGGCAAGAAATCTTTTCTTCCCTTTTTTCTTGTGCTCCACCACCGGCCCACCCACAAGGGTTTTCTGGAACCTTCTTAAACTCCCATTAATTATTCCACGTTAACCGTTAAGTCCTTAATTCTTAAACTTAATGACGGTTAAATGTTAAAGCTCGATTTAATTTAATAAATATAATAAATACATTTGTAGAAACTAGAAGGGGGGGGGGGTGAATATTTTCTTAAATTTACTTATTAAAGATTGGGTTTTAAAAATCCTTGAGTATTTATGTGAAACCTTCTTATACATAATATGAACAAGGTATAGTGCAACTACACTAATAATCACAAGTATAAAGAATAATGAATGTAAAGAGATAAAGGATGGAAAGATCAAACCAAACACCAAGGATTTATAGTGGTTCGGCAACGAAGCTCACTCCTCGTTCCTACTCCACTCCTCGAGTACTCCTTACTCGAGAGTTCACCAATAAACAAGCTCCTTAAGGTGGAGAAACCATGCACAATGTCGCTTAACCAATTTCCGACTCTAAGCTAATAGTCGAGCCCCAATCTTAGCTAGGACCAATCTACACCAATATACCCTAAGGACTAAGTATTAAGCTTAATACATACACAACTTACAAATAGACACTACTACTTGGATCTTCACAACAATGAATAAATAAGTTTGGATCTTCAATGGATCTTTGAGGTAGACACAACACTTCAAGGATGATAATGTTCTTCTCTTTGCACTTTGAGAAGAAAATATGAGAGGAGAAAGATTCACTTCTAAACAAGTAGTAGTCAAACAAATGATCAAGGATTTGAGTGATTTAAGAAGTATGAAAGAATATGGAAATGTATGTGCAAAAGAGGTGAATTAAAAGTCTGAGAATGGTCAACTATTTATAAAACAAACATCCAACGGCTATATCTGCCCGCGGTTCTTATCGATAAGGAACCGCTATAGGTGCTAAAGAACCGCCTGCATAGAATCTGCTCCCTTTTGTCTTTTAGTGGATTGGTTCGAATTTGGGGATTAAAAAAACCTGAAAGGATATTCCAAACCAAGATAGAATATGCCATTTTCAAATTTCAAATTTTCAAATAATTAATTTAATAAAATATTTTCTTAAAAAGAAAGTTTAATAAATAAACTTGTCACACTTAATAAAAAGTGAGTTTTAAGAAAAGATTAAATCATTGATCACTTAATTAGGATGCGTACTTGTTTATTCATACCTTAAGTGCTAATGGTTGAAATGAAAAATACTTGAACTCAAGAATTCGTTTTTAGTTGTTTTCGTAAATGCTTGTTTTTACATATTGTCGTAATCAAAACAAAGCGAGACCGAAAAATGCAAGTAACATTTTTAGGCATCATTGCATTAACAATCTCCCCCTTTTCGATTCCGACAATACATAAACTCAATCACCTAATAAAATAAGATTTTAGAAGACGAGTTTATATCATTTCTCCCCCTTTGTCAAAGCAAAAAGGTTGTAAAAGTCTTTGAAGAAGAAAAGAACCGGACTTTGAAAATGCTCCCCCTTGGTGCTTACTCCCCCTTGGTTAGGGCACCAGGGAATCGATATATGTAGAAAAGCTACACAGAAGGGTTAGTAGTAGAGAGGAAATACCCAACAAGATATAGCAAAGGTCACAAAAAAATAAGAGAAGAAACAAAGATCCAAGATAAGTCATGTTAAAAGGAAACATGATAAAAGATACAAGGAAATAAATCATACAAAGATGTATGAGAAATACAACAAGCCAAAAGAAAATCATAAATCTAATCCTAGTTAAACTAGAACTCTAAGATTTGCTTGAACTAGATGTCTTGAAGATAAGCAACCAATGCTTAGATAAAAGACAAGGTAGTGGCAGTGGCTTGGTAGAGATCTCATAGTCATAGTGAAGAGGAGGTTTTGACTGAGAGACTCTTGATGTAATTCAACTCTTCATAGATATAAGCCATAGCAAGATGTTGATATTAATAACAATGACAATATGTTCCATCATGCATGACATTATCATGTGAAGGAGGAAGAACACTAAAGGCTAGTGGTGGATGATAAGAAGTTCCACAATCAACATTCTTAGAAGAGGAAGAGATGTGATTTTGAGTGTTCTTGGGTGAATTGGGATTGAAAACAATTAAAGAAAATGGTGGAGAATCACAGATGTCATTTAGGGAATAAGACATTTTGATTTGAGAAAGGATGCAAAATTCTTAAGGTTAAATAGAAAAATCCCAACATATTTTGGAGGTGGTCAAAGGGTTGAAACTAAGATTCCAAAAAGTATTGGAACAATTTTGGAGTTTCAGGAATACTCGAAAGTGAAGGTACTGGGCGCAGTTCTTTATCTCTACAAGCGGTTCCTTATCACTAGGGAACCGCGGTCTTAATAGAGAACCGCCCACAGTGGGTTGAATTTGGTGATGAGGGAGGATTTTCTAATTCAACAAATCCTAAGTTTCTAGTCTAACTAATCATGGAGATATGCTTAGAAGCAAAGATAGACAAAGAAAACACACAAGAACTCACCAAACAAGGTTTTGACCAAAATACATGGATTCTAAAGAAAATCGATGTAGGAGGTGTGTAGAACTAGACACAAAGTCATGACACAATGATCCTCCATAGTTCTCTTTTGTTCTTGCTATATTTGAAAGACCCATACATATGAATTATGTAAGCTCATTATGAATAGAAAGAAGCTATGAAAAACGTTTTTAGATTGAATTAACAATGCAAAAACATTTCTCGACCATTTTCGAAAGAACTTTTATAATTATGAAAACGAGAAGAGAATATTTTCAAAAAGAGTTTGCGATACCCAAAAGCTCAAAGAAAGAAAAGACTCAAAAGAGAAAAAGACTCGATTAATAAAAATGCACAATTAAGGAATATGTTCCATTAAACCTAGACCTAGGCGCAAGTAATTAAAAGTTTCCTCTTAACTGGCTAAGTGAAGATGTCGGCTAAGTTTTCTACCGAGGGCACCTTCTCAATCGAAATGTTCCCCTTTTGAACATAATCCCTAGAGAAATGATGGCGAATCTCGATGTGCTTAGTTCGCGAATGTTGCACGGGATTCTTGCTAAGGTCTATTGCACCCTTATTGTCGCACATGATAGGAACATCATCAAGAAAAATCTCGTAATCAACAAGCGCTTGCTTCATCCATAGAGCTTGTTGACAAGCTTTACCGGCACTCACATACTCGGCTTCCGTGGTGGATATAGCAAGATCGGTTTGTTTCTTGGAGAACCAAGAAGCTAAACAACAACCCATGAAGGTACAAACTCCACTAGTGATTTTCCTGTCCACATAGTCTCCCGTATGATCCGAGTCCGCGTAGACAATGGTTTCTACGCTGGTCCCTTTAGGATACCATAATCCTAAATGTATAGTGCCCTTAATGTATCAGAAGATATGCTTAACCGCTTCAAGGTGAGAGGTTTTAGGAGCCTCTTGGAAGTGAGCACAAAGGCAAACACTAAACATGATATCCGGTCGACTTGTCGTTAGGTACAACAAACTACCAATCATACCTCTATATTTGGTGTTGTCTACCGACTCACAATCATCATCTACGTTGAGTTTAGTATCCGAGGCCATAGGAGTCTTCATCGGTCTAGAGTCTTCTAATCTAAATTTCTTTAACATTTCTTTAACATACTTGGATTGATTAAATAAAATACCATCGTCCATTTGTTTAATTTGGAGTCCTAAAAAGAAGTTAAGTTCTCCCATCATACTCATTTCAAACTCGTCATGCATGATTTTGGCAAAGTCATCACACAATGATTGACAAGTTGAACCAAATATAATGTCATCAACATATATTTGTACGATAATGAGGTGAGAAAATTTCTTCTTTGTAAAGAGCGTATTGTCTACCATCCCCATGGTATACTCATGTTTTACAAGAAACGCTTTAAGTCTATCATACCAAGCATTGGGTGTTTGTTTAAGACCACAAAGAGCTTTCTTAAGCTTGTAAACATGATCCGGTTTTTCAAAATCAATGAAGACGGGAGGTTGAGCCACATATACCTCCTTATTGATCAAACCGTTAAGAAATGCACTCTTTACATCCATTTGTTGAAGCTTAAAGTCTAAGATACAAGCGTAAGCTAAAAGGATTCTAATGGATTCTAATCTTGCTACGAGTGCGTATGTCTCGTCATAATCAATACCTTCTTGTTGATTATAGCCTTGAGCTACAAGTCTAGCCTTGTTATGAGACACAACACCATTCTCGTCTAACTTGTTCCTATATACCCATTTGGTTCCTATGATGATCGAACTTCTAGGTGGAGGAACAAGTTCCCAAACGTCATTATCAACGAATTGATTCAATTCTTCTTGCATAGCGATGACCCAACTCTCATCCATAAAAGCTTCTTTAACATTCTTTGGTTCAATCAAGGAGACGAAACAAAAGAAGTTACTTTGATTTTGGACTTGAGATCTTAGGGTCCTTTGATTTAATTCGCCTATGACGTTATTCAGAGCATGATATTTTGACTCCTTAATGATTACTCCCTTTTCAACACTAAGGTCTTCAAATCCTATGTTTCTAACATCTTTGGCATTAACTATGTCTATTTCATCCAAGTTATCATCTACCAAAGGTGGTGTGTTAGATGAAGGAGGGGTTTCATCAAATGTCACGTTAAGTGATTCTTCAATTACACCCGAGGTTCTATTGAGGACTATGTAGGCTTTGCTAGTTTGAGAATAACCTAAAAAGATACCTTCGTAAGACTTTGGGTCAAACTTAGTAAGGTAATCTTTGGTGTTGAGAATGAAGCACTTACTTCCAAAAAACCTAAACTATTCCAATGAGGGCTTCTTACCTTTAAGAATCTCATAGGGGGTCATTCCTAGAAAAGGTCAAATAAGAATTCGGTTGAGAATGTAGGTCGATGAGTCCACGACATTGCACCAAATTTTTTGAGGCAAAGATTGCTCATTTAACATCGTCCTACTCATCTCTTGGATGGTCCTATTCTTCCTTTCAACTAACCATTTGATTGTGGAGTGCGAGGAGCCGATAAGTTATGGGTAATACCATGAGCTTCACAAAAGGCACCGAATTGCACTTCATTATCAAATTCCCTACCATGATCTGTCCTAATAGAAACAATTGAACATTCTAGTTGATTTTGAATTCTTCGACTAAAGGTTTCGAAGTTATTGAAGGCTTCATTCTTAGACGCCAAAAATCTGGTCCAAGTGAATCTAGAATAGTCATCAACTATAACTAGGGTATAAAGGTTACCTCCATAACTCCGTATGGCGGAAGGTCCAAAGAGATCCATATGTAGGAGCTCTAAGCACCGAGAGGTCGAAACTAAATTCTTGGCTTTGTGACTTGAGTGAACTTGATTCCTAATTTTGCAAGCATCACAAAAGTGACTATCAAACTTCATCTTGGGGAGATGTCTTACCAACTCCTTAGACACTAAAGATTGAATTAAACGCATATTAGCGTGCCTAATCTCCTATGCCAAAGATTAGAACTATCATCTAAAGTCGCTAGACATAAGTTGTTCTTTGACTTCCTATTGACCTTCATGACATAAAACCCATGCCCTCTAACACCTTTTCCAATGACCTTTCCATCTTTAACGATTTCACTGTCATATTCCGAAAAGATGCCCTTACACTTATTGTCACAAATTTGACCTATACTTAGAAGGTTGAAACCTAAGTTATCTACATGCTCTACGTTTTCTATAGTCATAGAGTCAAGAGAGACCGTACCTTTGCCAATGATATTACTACGTCGATTACCTGCGAATGTAACGTTACCTCAATCATATGCTTTGTAGTGAGAGAATAAACTTCGATTACGCGTCAGGTGTTTAGAACAACCATTATCCTTAATCCACTCATCGGGTTCTAAATTGATTCCCAAGCATATCTAGGTAACAACACACAAGATCAAACATTTGGTCCCCAATATCTCATGGGTCCAAAGTTGTTAGTTCCAAACATCCCTTGCATTTGGTTGGGATGCATGAATGAAGGAGACATTCCCCATGGGGAAAAGTATTGTTGTTGAAAATTATTCTAATTCTTGTGGCCATTTTGTTGTCCATAGTTTCTCCTAGGTGTCTTTGATCTTGATCTAGAATTATTGTTATTCCTTCTAGGTGTTGGAATTTTACTTCTAGGTCGTGATTTAGCTTGATCATCTCTTTTTGGTGTAGGTGTTCTACTTCTAGGTTTAGACTAATTTCTACTCTTGGAGGAGTATATGTTTGTCTAGATAAGTTTCTAGTTCCCATTAGAGGTTTACTAAAGGGCTTGTAGAACTTATCTAGAGTAGGCTTTTCAATTATAGGTACTTTGACCCTGTTAATAAGAATATGTTTTGGTCCTTTACCTAAAATAGACTTTTCAGAAAGTTCAAGATTTTCACAAAAGCCTTCTTATGTCCGCAGTTCTTTAACTCCACCCGCGGTTCCATATTAATAAGGAACCGCACCATATGATGGAGAACCGCGTACAGGGGTGCGTTTTTATGAAAACCTAACTTGTTTTGGTTCACTAGTTGATGCTTCATTTGTGTTATATCCTAACCCAAGTCTTTCCTTAGAATGAATTTGTTTGTTTAACATATCATCAAGAGCATTAGTACCTCTCATGAACTTTTTAAGTCTAATGGAGGTGCTCTTGAGATTTTCATTCTCTTGTCTAAGATTTTTACATTTTAAACAACCTAGATCAACTTCTTTGTTTTTCTCAAGCTTATCTAAGTTCTCTCTTAGGTCACTAATCTCATTCTCAATCTTAGTTCTAGTTGATTTTAGCACTTTGTTCTTTTAAATGAATTTAAGACTAAGCTTATGTAAGTTATTGTATTGGCCTTCTAATTCACTATCATCTTGAGAAGAACTATTGTTGCTATAATAATCGGTTTCGGAATGTACCTCTTTAGAAGTGTGAGCCATAAGACATTTCTCATATTTGGGGTTGTCATCAACATCTTCACCGCTATCGCTCCATGAACCTCCAACAAACGCCGTGTGGTTCTTGTCGCGTGAAGGCTTAGGAAAATCACCGATGAAATGATTTGGATCACCACATCTAAAGCATTTCCTATCACCTTTATCATCTTTTGCAAATCGGTTTTTGGAGAAGGGGTTCATGTCATTGTTTGGTTGCCTCACGTATTGACCTCGTCTTTTGAATAACTTCTTAAAGTCTCTAACCACCATGGCATATTCCTCATCATCACTATCCGAGGAGCTTTCATGTTCACTTTGCTCCTTCTTGGCCTTGAGTGCAAGAGACTTTCTTTCACTCTTAGTTTTCACCATTTCCGAGTCCTTCAAAATTATCATCTCATGAACCTTCATGTTACCAATGATTTCATCGAGTGATAATTTGGAGAGATCCTTTGATTCTTCAATCGCCGTGACTTTAGCTCTCCATTTTGGATGCAACGCCCTAAGAAACTTCCTAACATTGTTCTTGCTAGAAAAACCTTCATCAAGTGCTTTTATACTAGTAATAATAGTGTTAAATCTAGCAAATGCACTATCAATAGTTTCATCTTCTAAGATGACAAATTGTTCATATTGTTGAACAAGAAGATCGATTTTACTTTCTTTGACTTGGCTATTACCTTGGTGGGTTACTAAAAGAGTGTTCCAAATATCTTTAGCGGTTTCACACATAAAAATCCTTTCGTACTCTTTCTTTGGTAAAGCATTATAAATCACCATTTTAGCCTCATTATTTTTAGCAAGTTTCCTTTTAGTATCATCATTAGCTTTGTCAAAAGTGACTATCTCTTTGATTTTAGAAACTTCATTATATTGATATGGCAAAAAATCACCATTGGTAATAACATGCCAAAGATCTAAATCTTTTTATTTCACATAATTCTCAAATCTATTTTTCCAATAAATAAAACTATCAGTTTCAAAAAGAGGTTGTCTTTGCTTGGATTGCCCTTCTAGATACTTGTTGGAATCCATAGATCGATTCAAGTTTAAAAATACAATATATTTTAAAAAGGATTGAGCAACCACGCTCTGATACCAATTTTAGAAACTAGAGGGGGGGGGGGGGGGTTGAATAGTTTCTTAAATTTACTTGTTAAAGATTGGTTTTTAAAAATCCTTTTCAAAAACTTAGGCTTGAGTATTTATGTGAAACCTTATTATACAAAATATGAACAAGGTATAGTGCAACTAAACTAATAATCACAAGTATAAAGAATAATGAATGTAAAGAGATAATGGAAGGAAAAATCAAACCAAACACCAAGGATTTATAGTGGTTCGGAAACGAAGCTCACTCCTCGTTCCTACTCCACTCCTCGAGTACTCCTTACTTGAGAGTTCACTAATCAACAAGCTCCTTAAGGTGGACAAACCGTACACAATGTCCATTAACCAATTTCTGACTCTAAGCTAAAAGTCGAGCCCTAATCTTAGCTAGGACCAATCTACCCCAATATACTTTAAGGACTAAGTATTAACCTTAATACATACACAACTTCTAAATAGATACTAGTACTTGGATCTTCACAACAATGAATAAATAAGTTTGGATCTTCAATGGATATTTGAGGTAGACACAACACTGCAAGGATGATAGTGTTCTTCTCTTTGCACTTTGAGAGGAAAAGATGAGAGGAGAAAGATTCACTTCTAAACAAGTAGTAATCAAACAAATGATCAAGGATTTGAGTGATTTAAGAAGTATGAAAGAATCTGCAAATGTATGTGCAAAAAAGGTGAACTGAATGTCTGAGAATGGTCCACTATTTATAAGACAAACATCCAACGGCTATACTACCGGCGGTTCCTTATTGGAGCCCACTGTTCCTTATCAATAAGGAACCGCTATAGGTGTTAAAGAACCGCCTGCATAGACTCCGCTCCCTTTTGTCTTTTAGTGGATTGGTTCAAATCTGGGGATTAAAATATCCTAAAAGGATATTCCAAACCAAGATATAATATGCCATTTTCAAACTTCAAATTTTCAAATAATTAATTTAATAAAATATTTTCTTAAAAAGAAAGTTTAATAAAAAAACTTGTCACACTTAATAAAAAGTGAGTTTTAAGAAAAGATTAAATCTTTGATCACTTAATTAGGATGAGTACTTGTTTGTTCATACCTTAAGTGATAATTGTTGAAATGAAAAAATACTTGAACTAAAAAATTCGTTTTTCGTTGTTTTCGTAAATGCTTGTTTTTACATATTGTCGTAATCAAAACAAAGCGAGACCGAAAAATGCAAGTAACGTTTTTAGGCATCAATGCATTAACAACATTTATTAAATAATTTAACTCTTTAGTTTTTGTGTGCAATCTCGTAATCTCGAGTTCGATCCTAACACAAGACTATTAAAATTAAAGTCCATAAACTTTCACTTACTTAGATATTGTATTTTCAAGATTTATTCTTTGGCTTCTTAGAAGACTAAAAAGCAACCAATAATGTCTAGGAGTTCCACTAAAGCTAAATACAAAAGTATGGCAGCGACAACTTGTGAGCTTCTTTGGTTAAGTTACTTTTTATTGGATTTGAAGATTGTTGCTCAAGTTCCTGTTGCCCTCTTTGTGGTAACAAATCAGCTTAGCATATTGCTACAAATCCTTGATTTTATGACGAAACAAAGCTTTTGGATATAGACTACGAATTTAATAGAGATAAATGCAAGATGGATTTCTTCAAACAACTTATATTCTAACACAATCTCAAATTACAGATACTATGATAACGACATTAGGCAAACTACAACATTCTTATCTTTCTTCAAAGTTGGGCATTGATGAGCCTCCAACTTAAGGAGGAGTATGTAGAAGTATATGTTCATAACTAGTTATTTTTCCTTTTAGCAATTTGGCAATAGTTGAAGGTTCATTCTGTAACATTTTTAGCTTTATGTTATAATCGGTTAGAGGCTTTCCCACCGCTATATAAGTTCATGTAATCCTCATCATTTTTTACTTGATGAAATCACATTTCTCTCTTATTTTAATCTGCATCACAAATTTATAAATATATAGTAGTCTTGATACACCGTATGACAAGAGAGTAACTTTAACATATTATATTAATGACCAACCTTTTATGAAAAGAAAATATATATCAATGTTGTTTATGAGAGTGCGCAAGATAAATGTCGTGGACAAAAAAATGAAGATCCTAATATTTGCCTCATTAACAATTGTATGCATATTTGTCATGAAGTAGAAATACTTGGATGATAAAAAAAAATTGGATGAGAAATATTTGAACGTTTAGATAAAAAAAAGTAACTCTCAATACTGTATTTCATAGGGTTGTAAGTCATAATACCGTCTTTCACATTGTATGAGAGAGTTTGAGATGTAGAAAACCTTAACCATACCTGGTACAAAGGTTCGTCTCGTTTCTAATAAACTATCTTATGAACGTTGATAGTTTCGAAATAACATTTTTTCTCCAAATGCCTCATGACGTAATCACGACCAAAAGCCTAAAAAATTTCAAAAACAGAAAAACAACCTTCGGTATCATTAATATCATATACACTAGTCTATGAGATTAGTCGCATTCATCATTTACAAATCAATCGACTCTACATTATACACAAACCTCGTCCAGACTTACTAGTTAAACCTCGATCTATAGCCCTGAGTTGCCATTTACCTATATGATGACGTATAGTCCCTAGTCGGGTTGGATAGTCCGACTCATGGGTACTCCTCGTATCCATCAGGAATGGATTAATACTTAGGCGATGTGCGCACAGCCCAGGAGGCCCGGTAAGTCGATGTCGCACATACGGTTTGTTGTCCTATATTTTGTGATGATCAAACAAGAAATAAAAAAGAAAGATAAAAAATAGATGAATTCTAGAGAGAGAAAGTAGAGAGAGAAAAGAGAGAGATGTGGTGAAACTTAGGGAGGATTAGATTTAGAAAAATGAACAACCAACTTACCTCTCCTAACATTCTAGGAGAGGTATTTATAGCCTTGCCTATATGTGGCATAATGGGCTATATGTTTGATTGGGTCGGGCTTGAATAAATGCTTAGTACCTTGAAAGAGGCCTTTTAAGCTAGCCATCAAGCCCGTATTGTCATGACTATTATACTACCTATTACAACGTTCTAATAAATGTTACAATAATAAACTATGACCGAGCATTCTTGTTTGACTCAATATTTTGAGGCTAACAATCTCCCCCAATGTGAGGTCATTCCTCTTCAATATTTGGAGATAAATGGAGATTACGAATCTCGTCATAAATGAGTCTTGAACGTGTAATAGTAGTCTTGTTCCTTCATGTTGTGATCTTTAAGCCTTTGTAATTGTCTTTCGACTTTGTCTTTTAATCGTGAGATCTTTAAATCATCCTTGACTTGTCTTTGACATCTTGCGATCTTGTGTCTTTATCCACATGCTCATACTTTGCACCATCTTGAAAGCTTGCTAACAATCTCCTTTGAAGAGAGGTCATTCCTCTACATTAAATGTTAAGGAAGATTTTGATCATCAGAGTTGCGAAAGTCTTTAGCTTTCTTGATTGTTAAACATGTCTTTGGGAATGAGTATGTGGTTTTGAATCTTTGACTTTGCTGAGTACACCTTAACGCCACCTTCTTGAGACAAAACATTGACACAGACTGAATGGCTTTGACATTCGTCCTAAATCGGTAGCGTTTTACCTCCGGTCGGTATAGACCGTTAGACGATATTAAATATCGTACCTGTGATTAGGTAGATTCAATTAAGAATCTCCTTGACAGGGTTTCGCGGCTGTACTAGCCGTTCTATTTACTCGACCGTCTCAAAGCAAGACTGCGTACATAAAGAGTGAATCAATTGGATAAATATCCGCTTGATTAAAGTCGTCAATTCAAATTCCTGGAACAAGTTTGATTCTTAAAGAGTCATATCATTGTTGTTTTCCAGTTGACACAAGCTTGATTCATAAAGAATCTCGCAAGTTACCTATCGTAGCGCTGTTTGATGTTGACGCTAGAGGGATTTGCATTCGTCATTGTGAATATTAAGGAATATCACTCTGAATGTTCTGGCAAGATCATAAAGATAGTAGAAACCTGAAACGAGTTTGAATCAATTCAGAATCAAACTACTGTTCTTTTCAGTTTTACACATGTTCAATTCATAAAGAATGTTACACATGACCTACCGCAGTGCTGTTTGATGTTAACACTGGAAGGATTTCCACTCATCATTGTGAATACTAATTAGTATCACTCTGAGTGTTCTAGCAATATCGCAAGGATATAGCATAGGACTCTCTTTATCGTCATTCCGTGTGTCCTAACGAGATTTGATTGATCTCTTGGCTCTAGAATCGATTAGTGCACTTTTAGTGGTCGGAGGCTGGAGCAGATGCCACCTATTCAATATCAACTATCTCAGAGTGAGAAAGTCAATAGAAGTCGTTTTGATCTCCGTGACAATAAAACAAACTTCTTTTGAGAGAAGCCCGAGTCAGCTGGGGAGGGGTTGTGCATTACATCATTGGGTCCATGATGCATTGTCTTCATGATGTGTTGACCCGGTTTCTGCCTAAGTTGTATGGAGGGATAATGTGACAACCACGGTTCCGAGGTTCGTCACTTAGTTTTATTTTGTGCAAGTTACGTGTCTTTACGTGTTTATGTGATAATTGGTGTGTATAGATTGTGGTTTGGATATCATTTCGGGTACGGGGTACCTTGTGAGTGAAACGATGTGTGATGATTTCATGTTCATGAGCTCACAATGTAGTGACTATGAAATGAGATGGTGTTGTTTAGTGGTTTTACGTATAAGTATATGTATTATAGAAAATCGTATTTTTATGGTTTAAGGTTTTGCATTTAGGGGTCTCGGAAGAGGTATTTAGTCACGGGAATAATTTACGAGATGGTTTTAAGTCATTTAGGACTTAGTTATATAGTTTATTTTATATTCTAAGAGTTTTTATAAAACTGTATATTTTTACGTCTTTTACGGTATACGCGTAAATTTAACTAGTTTTGCGGTTTTGAGGTTTCGGAGGCTTTAGGAGCTGAAAAAAATTAAGGAAATTTAAGATAATAATAATTAATAGTTAATTTACAGTAGGTGGAGTATAAAAGTCGGCCAAATAGGGGTTTTGGGCTTTGGGTTGGGCGGCTAAAAGAAAGAAAGAAGGAAAAGCCCAAAAACAAGCCCAATGGACTTGTAATGGGATTAGGGGGCCTTTAGGACTTAACCAAACCCAATCCATAACCAAAATAATCATATTTTTAAGCTCCATAACAGCTCCTAGCCGAAATTCAACAATGGTGGCCAATTAGGGTTTCAAAAATAAAGATCTTCTATTGATTTCTAAGGTAAAACCTTCAAAACCCTTGTTCTATTAATGATTTTAATCAATCTAATCATGTAACTGATCTGATGATGGATTAGGGTTTGTGAGTTTTCTGATATTAGTGAGTTTAGGGTTCATATTAATTGATTACTTTGGTTATTATGAAGATTAGTGATGGTAATTAGGGTTTAATCATGTTTAAATTCGTTTTTAAAAACTGGACAGAATTTTTGGTCCATTGCTTTGATCATATCTATAGTTCTACAAACTTTTAATTTTCGAATCTTATGTCCGTGGAAAGGTAATTGAGTTAGCTTTCAAATTCAAGAAATGAGAACTAAATTGGAAGTCGGGAATTGGGTCAAAAACAGGTTACATCAGTCGGGTGTCAAAACAATTTTTAGATCAGCTTGTTTTCATTTTATGTTTTGAATTGTTTGGGGTACTTAGGGTTATAATTGGAGCTTAAAATGAACATGAGACTTAGATCATATATGAAATAAAAGATCTGCAGAAGGGCTAAGCAAATGGGATAGGGTAAGACCCTCTGATCATAACAAACATTTCATATGTTCAAAATCGGTAGAATCTGAATAGGCGAAAGTATAAGTTGTATATCGGGGACTAAAGATTAGCTTTGATGTTGGAGAAAGGGCTGAGATTTTAGCTAACACATATAAGTTTATGGGGTCTTCATTAAAAGTAATTTGGTTTAGGTTTGGTGGGCGTTTGGATCATAATACGGAGTGTGAAAAACGGGACTGTTTTGGGTTAAATGTTAACGAGACGAGTTATGAACTAAGTTAAGGGCTTTATAGAGGGGTGTAATGAGATGATTATAGCATATAAATGGGGTTAAGTTGTAGGATAAGGTTAGATATCCATCATAGATTGATGAGCCATTTTGGTATGTGTTTTATGTCTTGATTGTATACGTTTGTGTGTTTAGATTTGTGCTAGAGCGCGGGGTACTTGGAGAAGCTTGTTCAGGTGAGTTTCATAGTCCCATGTCTTTTTATGATTTGATTTCCAGATGGGATGGAAGAGATACTGTATGGTTTTGTAAAGAATGTTGTGAATGTTTTTATGGTTTGTGATGGACTTGTGTGTATACTTATGTGATTAATTGCTATGTGATTCTTGATTGTGTTTATGATTTGGATCGGGGGACACGTACTGTCTCAGTTATTGTGGTTTGACTTGGTACCAAGGGGATGTTGATAAGGCGGGGCCTTGGGATTGGTTCATAGGTGTATGGACGCCTATGGGACCATGGTTATTGGTAAGGATTGGAGCCTTGGAATTGTGGTTATTGGTAAGGCTTGGAGCCTTGGATTTGTGGTGATTGGTTAATCTTGAGTGCTAGTTGTTAATACATAAATGCAGCACATTGTCCATATGTTCTTTTGTTAATGGTTGTTATTCATAGCTTATAACTGATTTGGCGTTGGATTCTAAACCTATGACTCTCACCAACTTTATGTTGACGTGTTTTAGTGTCTCTTTCAGGTGAGAATGTGGTTAAGCGTGAGAATAGGAGTGGCTAGCTGGAAGGCTTAGGATTACATTTGGAGGAACCCCCTTTCCTCTTTGTCTTTATTTATGTTTGAATAAGTGATACTTTGTAGACACCTATATGTTTGTTATTTGTTAATTGTATGTCTTTGGTAAGAGGTAGACCTATTACCTACTTACCTAGACGCTTGCATTGTTTGAGATATCTTCATGACACTGTGTCACCATTTATGATATTTCCATTTCATTTAGTTATCTCTATAGACACGATATTGTTGTGATGATATCCATACGTCGCGCCCCATATTCCGCCATGGTGGGGTGTGACAGAATGGTATCAGAGCCAATGGTTATAGAGAATTAGGTCGCCTAGCCTAGTCTATAGCTTAAGGATCCCTGCATATAGGCGTCATAGGATTACGTGTGGTCTTGATTATATTTTCCTAAATTTTATTTTTTTTGTGAATTTTGACTAGTATGAGTTGAACTATAGTTTCCAATACTTAGTCACCTGTTAATTGCTTTTTTGCTTTTGATATATAAATTACTTTCATCATAGTAAGTTATTTGGTGTACCTAATGTATAGTATTTTCTTTTGATGTTTAAGTCATGTTCCCTAAGAATCATGTGGTGATTCGAGTCACTAGGAGTAGGTGGATAGGAAGGATTTCAAGTTGTTTCCACTCTTATGGGTGACATGACATGACTTATAACTGATTTATGTATTCCAAGAGTTTGACTATATTATTTTAATAGATGGAGTTCTGGACCTTATTGTTTATGTGGTTATGAGCTTATGTGAGTAGATGGATTTATGTGTTATATGTTGTACTGATTCTTATAAGTGTCATCATAGGAGGGAGTGCATTGAGGAAAGGGTAATTGTATAAGTATGGTGGCCAACATAGTTATAGAAGTACCACAACTTCAATGGGTTCCTAAGTATGATTGCATGAAAGAGGGTTAGTACATGCTTGTATATGATGAGATGTGGATTTTGGGAATATGTATAATATGTGGGTTTATGTAACGGTTGCCTACGTATGGATATTTTTTAATGTTTTATATGTTTTGGGTTATAGTCATGTTGTGTGATTATGGGGTCACACGATATTGACTGGTTTTAGTGTTGGGTTTTATGCCTTGTTGTAAGATGGCGATTACTCGTATGGAAAAAAACGAGTGTATGACGCGATTGATTGATCTAACATGTATGGTAACGAGTATATTTTGGGTGATTTAATAGGTATATATATGCGGATGTATATATACTAGTATGTGTTAAGTTATGATATATGGTCGTTCAGTAGTTATTATAACTTGAACGTACCTTGTGTTTGCTCGTGTTTTATGGTGCTGGAGTTTGATGGAGTTCCAATGCCGTTTTGAGTCTTTTGATGTGTGTCTACATTCGGGTATGTATTTTAATTGATGAGAACTACTAGATTTTCTTGCAAATAAGTCTGGCTAATTATAGGAAAACGACTTTGAAAATAATTTGTAAGTGTATGGTATGATATCGTGACTTACATATCTTTTTTTATGTTTGTAGTAGTTTAGTTATAACCAGCCTAAATGGATTTTATAAAATAATAATAATATAGAATAAAATGAAAAAACACTGTATTTGATAAACATGTATTGGTTTCATTATAACAAGTGAAATAAGTTTAATATGGGTAAACAAGATAATGGTTAGAATAAGATTGTAGTATACTAACTAGTTGATATACTTGATAAAATAATGAAGATAAAAGATGAGTTTATTGTTCAAAACGAGTATGATTGATTTTAATAATATTGAAGTTTGGTTCTTATGAGAAGTAACTAAATGGGGCGAAAGTTTAAAATTTTCTGAGGTATCGAAATTTGGTAATAGTAACCGTGACGAGTTTAATTTTTCGTTGTTGGCACACTCCATTGAATCTTTTGGATTACATTGTTTCATTTTAAGTTGTTTTGGCTAGGGTTCATTATGGTTGATCTTTCGGTTTACCTTATATTTATTTGGACGCGATCGTTTGGAATTATTTTGGTACACGTCATGGTTGATTTAGTTATGCGGTTGTGGAAATGTTAGGATCAGTGTTGTAAAAAACGGGCTAGGCGGCCGCCTAGGCGGCGCCTAGGCGCTAGGCGGTCATACTCCGCCTCGATTTATGGCTAGGCGGTCAAGCTAGGCGGAAAAGTCAAAAGGCGGTCAAACATCCGCCTAGGCGGCGCCTAGGCGGAGCTAGGCGGCCTAGGCGGTCAAAAAGTCAAAGAAAGTCAACAAAAAGTCAATATTTTTTTACAAAAAATTAAGAATTTTCTTTCTAATATATAATTTTCATATTTATTTTAACATAACATCTTAAAATTAAAGATAAACCTATGATTGTTAACATAAAGTAATGGATTTTTCGTGAGAATTGGAACCAACTGAACTGTATGTCATGTTTGAAGTTTTAAGTCCTTAAATTGTTATGTTTATTTGTCTATTTTGTAACTTCAAGCTATGTGAACTTTGAATTATTAGAAATTAGAAGTATTTTGTCATGTTATACGTATTATTTATTATTATTTATGCATAAAATTCCAATCCGCCTAGACGAATTCCGCCTCGAAGGTGGCCAACCGCCTCACTAACGCCTAGCGATTTCTGCAACCTTGGTTAGGATGAGAGGATAGAGTTGGGTAGTATTACTTATGGTTAGATATTAGAATGCAGAGATGTGTTTTGGTTTAAAGGTTGTGTTGAAGGAATGATTAAGATTTGTGGAGTTTTGAAACTTAGATTGGTTACGGGAATAAGGGAGTAAGTAAAGTTAGTTGACTGGTCGTGGGAACGAGATGTCATGCTATGAGAAGTTGGTTGAAGTACCATTAGGAGATTGATGAAAGTACCAGCGGATGTGAGGATAGTGTAGAAATTTTCTACTAATGGAAAGATTTCAAAAATAACACGCAAGGGAATTGGTATAGTTATGGAGGCGATGTAGTAGTAGACACGTGAAGGAAAACCTGGATATGAAAGAATGATTGGTAGGAGGCTGATTAATGGTGATTACAACAAGTAAGGAAGAGTGAGCCATTGAGGGGTTGAAGTACCTTTAGAAATATTGTGGTAGATGACTTGAAGTTAGAGGCTACTGGGTAGTGTGAAGTTCCTAGGTAACATCATAAAGACGAGAAGGAGTACGTGAAGAGCTACATCGTGAATCAAGGAGCTTAAAGGACTACGTGCCGGCTGCTAGAAGGAAGCAAGAGATTTCAAAGGATTCACATAAATTGCAAGGACTGGAAAGGTGACAAGCACTATGATGGGAATCTCTGTATGGTTCGTGACGAAGAAGGACAGATCGAGTACCGGAGTGGAGTTACAAAGAGCTGAACTAGTGGATCGTGATGAATTGAATACATAACATGAGAGATTAAGAACTCGTGGAGGTAACAAGGGGAGTCTAGTGACTACGCGGATAGAATTTTTGTGGCAATCAATATCGAGGGATGAGTAGTGAAGCTGAGCTGAATAAGTTCATGGAGAAGTGATTAGCGAGTCAGTTTTGTGAAGGTGTTATGAAAGATATTTGGAAGAGACAGTTATGCATTATCTAATGCACTAGCAATTTCCATAGATTTGATGAATGAAGTATGGAATTTCTGTTGGACGGGATAGTGTAGGAATTAAGGAGAACCATGGAAGGAGATAACCAAGTACCTAGAAGATGATGATTGAAAGTACCTCATGTTGGGTGCAAGATCAAAATAGAAGTATGAGATTCGAATAAGAATTTAAAATATGGCTTAGTTTAGACAAATGGAAGCTAATATGGGTATAATTTGAGAGTGTGATCCGCATGGGATCACATAAAACTCTAGTCTGTCCCTATTAGGAGGGAGTAGGAGAACTGATCGTGAGGAAAAACAAGTGAAGCTACTTGGAAAAATTTTGAGGTATAGATGACTTGAAAGACGGGAAGCATAACATCGTGATGTATGTCATGAGCTGAGGAAGGAGAAGGAAGTGTGGATAGATGCGAATCATGAATGAAATAGGTCGAGATAGGAACCGAAGGTAAAACTTTGGTATAGCCTAATGAGTAGACTAAGGCACTAAGCATGCTAATATTGTTGTTGTGTGGAAAGGAAATGGTATTGACCTATAATGTTTGATTGGAAGGCTTAGTATCGATCATCAAATGGTTAAGGAGTTATAGATGTGATGTGTCATGAGAGACGAAGGGCTTGGTCTAACTGAGATAAGATGAGAAGCGCTATGACCTTGAAGGTAAGACATTGTGTAGGTATAAAGGAAGTGTTGAGTATCAAGGAAAAAAAATCCTTCATTGAGAAAAGTGAGAAAAGAAGTGTATAGGTGCTACTAATGAGCCATCCAAATTTAATGGAAGTAGTTGTAGCATGGGTTTGGATGGCAGTTGATAGACTAACTGAGATAACCGTCCTTTTGGTGATGTCTATAGATGGTAAGTTGATTTGGATTGGAAGAGCCTTGTTGTGATGAACTAATGGATATGTGAAAGACCGTCATAGGTCAGTTTTTAAAGGAAATTTGAATTTTTAAGTAGTTTGGGGTACGGACTAAAGGGAGTTTTTGAACAAGATTGGATATGAGTATATCCAGCTAATTGGAAAAGGATGAGCAAGTGAGATATTGATACAAGTATAGGAGTCGTGTTGAGAGCTTGGGTGACTGATTTAGAAGGATGTGGGAAACTCGTTCGCGATGTCTGAGTTTTCATATAATGATAGTTATCATACTAGAAGTCGATGAATGCCATTTGAGGCACTATATGGAAGGATAGGGTGAGTTGTCCTAATGGTGGACTAAAATTCGTGGAAGATACTACTAATGTGGAAATGGTGTTTGTGGAAAGGATGAGAGTAACAAGAGATGATATGTTGAAAAAGAGGAAATCACTAGAGTTTAGTGACAAAGTTATGTAGGAAGTTTCACCTATAGTAATGGGTGGCATGTTTTGGTAAAAGGGAAAGTTGATGTCAAGTTTTGTAGGTCCATTTATGATCTTTGAAAGATTGGACCAGTAGTTTATGAGAATAGAATTACCTGTGGTAATTGAGTGGTATACATGATATATTTCATGTATTAAGAGTGGTAAATGTTGTTTGAGAATGCATATTTTCATGTACGGTTATTCGGGATTTGTGTTAATAAGAGTCTTTATTTTATCAAAGAGTCATTTGTGAGATTTATTGGCTGTGAGGTCAAAAGTTTGGGAATGAATTTAAATATTGTTGGTTAGTATATGTGGTAATTTGAGACTTGAACTAATGTTCACACGGAAATGAGAGGAGTTCATTTAGAACAAGTATCCTTATATGATTTGTTGTTTGTGTGTTTGATCCTAAGGAGTAAATCTCGGGACTAGATTTCTATTAGGAGGGAGTGACGTGACAACTGCGGTTCCGAGGTTCGTCACTTAGTTTTATTTTGTGCAAGTTACGTGTCTTTACGTGTTTATGTGATAATTGGTGTGTATAGATTGTGGTTTGGATATCGTTTTGGGTACGGGGTACCTTGTGAGTGAAACAATGTGTGATGATTTCATGTTCATGAGCTCACAATGTAGTGACTATGAAATGAGATGGTGTTGTTTAGTGGTTTTACGTATAAGTATATGTATTATAGAAAATCATATTTTTACGGTTTAAGGTTTTGCATTTAGGGGTCTCGGAAGAGGTATTTAGTCACGGGAATAATTTACGGGATGGTTTTAAGTCATTTAGGACTTAGTTATATAGTTTATTTTATATTCTAAGAGTTTTTATAAAACTGTATATTTTTACGTCTTTTACGGTATACGCGTAAATTTAACTAGTTTTGCGGTTTTGAGGTTTCGGAGGCTTTAGGAGCTGAAATAAATTAAGGGAATTTAAGATAATAATAATTAATAGTTAATTTACAGTAGGTGGAGTATAAAAGTCGGCCAAATAGGGGTTTTGGGCTTTGGGTTGGGCGGCTAAAAGAAAGAAAGAAGGAAAAGCCCAAAAACAGGCCCAATGGACTTGTAATGGGATTAGGGGGCCTTTAGGACTTAACCAAACCCAATCCATAACCAAAATAATCAAATTTTTAAGCTCCATAAAAACTCCTAGCCGAAATTCAACAATGGTGGCCAATTAGGGTTTTAAAAATAAAGATCTTCCATTGATTTCTAAGGTAAAACCTTCAAAACCCTTGTTCTATTAATGATTTTAATCAATCTAATCATGTAATTGATCTTATGATGGATTAGGGTTTGTGAGTTTTCTGAGATTAGTGAGTTTAGGGTTCATATGAATTGATTACTTTGGTTATTATGAAGATTAGTGATGGTAATTAGGGTTTAATCATGTTTAAATTCATTTTTAAAAACTGGACATAATTTTTTGTCCATTTTTTTGATCATATCTAGAGTTCTACAAGCTTTTAATTTTCGAATGTTATGTACCTGGAAAGATAATTGAGTTAGCTTTCAAATTCAAGTAATGAGAACTAAATTGGAGGCAGGGAAGTGGGTGAAAAACAGGTTACATCAGTCGGGTGTCAAAACAGTTTTTGGATCAGCTTGTTTTCAATTTATGTTTTGAATTGTTTGGGGTACTTAGGGTTATAATTGGAGGTTAAAATGAACATGAGACTTAGATCATATATTAAATAAAAGATCTGGAGAAGGACTAAGCAAATGGGATAGGGTAAGACCCTCTGATCATAACAAACATTTCATATGTTTAAAATCGGTAGAATCTGAATAGGCGAAAGTATAAGTTGTATATCGGGGACTTAAGATTAGCTTTGATGTTGGGGAAAGGGCCGAGATTTTAGCTAACACATATAAGTTTATGGGGTCTTCATTAAAATGAATTTGGTTTAGGTTTGGAGGGCGTTTGGATCATAATACGGAGTGTGAAAAAGGGGACTGTTTTGGGTTAAATGTTAACGGGATGAGTTATGAACTAAACTAAGTTAAGGGCTCTATAGAGGGGTGTAATGAGATGATTATGGCATATAAATGGGGTTAAGTTGTAGGATAAGGTTAGATATCCATCATAGATTGATGAGCCATTTTGGTATGTGTTTTATGTCTTGATTGTATACGTTTGTGTGTTTAGATTTGTGCTAGAGCGCGGGGTACTTGGAGAAGCTTGTTTAGGTGAGTTTCATAGTCCCATGTCTTTTTATTATTTGATTTCCAGATGGGATGGAAGAGATACTGTCTGGTTTTGTAAAGAATGCTGTGAATGTTTTTATGGTTTGTGATGGACTTGTTTGTACACTTATGTGATTAACTGCTATGTGATTCTTGATTGTGTTTATAATTTGGATCGGGGGACACGTACCGTCTCAGTTATTGTGGTTTGACTTGGTACCAAGGGGATGTTGACAAGGCGGGGCCTTGGGATTGGTTCATAGGTGTATGGGCGCCTATGGGACCATGGTTATTGGTAAGGATTGGAGCCTTGGAATTGTGGTTATTGGTAAGGCTTGGAGCCTTGGATTTGTGGTGATTGGTTAATCTTGAGTGCTAGTTGTTAATACATAATTGTAGCACATTGTCCATATGTTATTTTGTTAATGGTTGTTATTCACAGCTTACTGATTTGGCGTTGGAGTCTAAACCTATGACTCTCACCAACTTCATGTTGACGTGTTTTAGTGTCTCTTTCAGGTGAGAATGTGGTTAAGCGTGAGAATAGGAGTGGCTAGCTGGAAGGCTTAGGATTACATTTGGAGGAACCCCCTTTCCTCTTAGTCTTTATTTATGTTTGAATAAGTGATACTTTGTAGACACCTATATGTGTGTTATTTGTTAATTGTATGTCTTTGGTAAGAGATAGACCTGTTACCTACTTACCTAGACGCCTGCATTGTTTGAGATATCTTCATGACATTGTGTCACCATTTATGATATTTCCATTTCATTTAGTTATCTCTATAGACACGCTATTGTTGTGATGATATCCATACGTCGCGCCCCATATTCCGCCATGGTGGGGTGTGACAGATAATTTCTTTTCATCCTTTATCCTTACATTTCTTTTACATTCTTCAACCCCTTGAATGCTTAACAAGACATCATCACTAATACCTTGTTGTGATTGTTCCAGTGCTAGCATCAGTACTTAGTCGACATTCAGCTAAGTTCACATTCTACTCCATCTTTCCGAAGGACTTCTAATAATCTATTGGATTGTCCCTGGGAAGATCCCTCCGGTTCTCGTTGGATCATAGGACCTAAACCTAACCACCCTTTTGACACCAATAATGTCGTGGATTAAATATGTTGTGGGTATATTGATCGTAACCATAAGTGATTTAGTCTTTAGATCACATCTTAATCACATTTTCTCCCCTATTTCTAATATATAAAATTGATTGGTATTAGAGATACCAAATTTGATTAAAATATATTGTGAAAAATAGTCTTGAAAACTTTCGGGAGAAAAATGTGTCAAACTTAGCATGAATTAATTGTAACGCTCTCCCTTAAAAATTGATCCAACTGAATTGCCATTACGAGGATATGATCCACATTGAACTTTTGAGGATCGGAGTTGTTGAACACACAATTTTTGAAAGATTTTGAATATCATTGAAAAATTCTTGAAAAAATTATGTTCAACGCTTTTTGAAAAATCTCTTCTTTTTGGCGAAGTGATTTTTTCTAAAGCATAAACTTGAGTTCATAGACTTTGAATGTCTTGACAAATCCACTCAAGTGTAAGAAGATTTATCTTCTTTTTCTAAGTGTAAGGGCACTAAAGCGTACACTCCCCCGTGAATATAGATCCGGGTTGCAATCTGAAAGTGATTCCAAGCCATTTTGTTGAGCTCAAAACGTTGAATATTTTGTGACAAGCTCAACCCAAGATAGATTGCTCTAGCCGTTGTTGGAAAATTGTCCAAAATAGACATTTTCCTTTAAAAAATAGAAATGACATGTTTTGAAAAATATTTACAACTTTCATTCGAGCTTTATGTACACACCCATGTCGTTATTGAGCGACATTTCTTGGTACGTCCATATTATCGATACTGAAAGCCATGTCGAGAAGAATATTTTTGGATTTTCAAAGATTTTTAATTTTGTGTTTTGCTTTTATATGTTTTATGTGTTTTATATTTTGCTTTTTCAATGATATTTACAAGTAGGTGTTTTGATAGATGAATCAAGCAGGCTTCTTTGCCAGAATCTCCAGTTCTGCTGGAGTCAAACATCTCATACCAATTTGCCTAACTAGATACGCAAACCTCTATTTCGAAAGAGCTTTTGTAAACAAGTCAGCTAATTGGTAATTAGCTCCAACAAAGTATAGTTCAACGATACCCCTTTCAACTTGTTCCTTAATGAAGTGATATCTGATATCAATGTGCTTCGTGCGTGAATGCTGTACCGGATTGCATGAGATGGCTATGGCGGAATTTGAGTCACAGTACATGGGTACTTTATCAAAGTGGAAGCCATAATCCGTGAGTTGTGTTCTCATACAAAGAACTTGAGCACAACACGCAGATTGAGACACGTACTCCGCTTCAGTTGATGACAGTGACGTACAATCCTGCTTCTTAGAAGACCATCCCACGAGCTTATCTTGACCTGAAATTGTGCACCACCGGAAGTACTTTCTTCGTGTATCAAGACACCCTACATGATCAAAATCTGAATAGGCCGTTAGAAAGAAACCGGTTTCCCTCGGATACCAGAGTTCCAAATGGGGTATTCTTGAGGTACCGAAAGATCCATTTAACCTCCTTGGGGTTCTTTTCAGTGGGTCGTGCTTGATAGTGTGTACAATAACACGTAGCATGTGATATATCTGGTCTGCTTGCTGTTAAGTACATGAGGGATCCGATCATGGAACGATATTTCGTTTGATCTATGACATCTCCCTCCAAATCAGCATCTAGGGATGTGGTTGATAATGGTGTCCAACGGGGTCACATGAGGTCATACCATGATTTTTGATTATCTCTTGACAATACTTAGCTTGGTTAATGAAGATACCACTTGGGGATTGGTGAACTTGAATTCCTAGAAAGAATTTTAGTTCGGCCATCATAGACATTTCAAATTTGTCGTGCATTACTTTTTCAAACCATTTTGAAAGTTTTGGGTTTGTAGACACGAAAATAATGTCATCAACATAAATCTGCACAAGCAAAATGTCATCCCCATGTTTATAAGTGAACAAAGTCAGATCAATGGAACCTTTTGAGAAACCTTTGGATACCAGAAATTTCGAGAGCTCGTCGTACCACGCCCTTGGAGCTTTCTTGAATCCATAAAGTGCTTTGTGTAGACGACACACCTTGTCAGGATAATGAGGATTGACGAATCCTTTCGGCTGTGTGACATAGACTTCTTCCTTCAAAGGACCGTTAAGAAACGCCGTCTTTACGTCGATTTGATAAAAGATGAATCCTTTATGTGCAACATATGAAAGGAAAATCCTAACTGCTTACATACGAGCTACTGGTGCGAATGATTATTCAAAATCAATACCCTCTTTCTGTCCATACCCTTTATCAACTAGCCTTGATTTATTCTTGATGATCGTGTTTTCTTCATCCATCTTTTTTTTCCAGATCCATCGAAGATTTAACAATATTACATCGTATGGTCTGTCAACAAGTTCCCAGACCTTAAGTCTTTCAAATTGTTGAAGTTCATCCGTCATCGATTCAATCCAAGCATGATCAGCCATAGCTTCTTTGATGTTTTTCAGTTCAGTTGTACTCACGGCGAGTGCGAACACACACACATCGCCACCAGTTTCTAGTTGTCGTCTTATGCGAACAGGCTGTAAAGGGTTTCCAATTACTTGAACTGATATGTTGAAGGATGTCGTTGGTAGAACGTATGCATATTTGACGGATCTACATGTCGAGTAGAAGACTCTCTAGTTTTGTGTACCGGTGTACCGAATGGGTTGATAAAGTCGTCTTCGTCATTTAATGCATGGTCTGCTTGATTTGTGTTCTCTGGAGAAATGGCAGTAGTTGTGGATGTTGTAGGATCGATTGTTGATGTGATATTCTGAGGAGGTAAATCTATAGCAACCCATGTTGAAGTAGATGAAGTTGTATCCTTTTGGTGATGATGATCGGTATCATCATTCTTATCATGAGTGACAGCGGAAGACTTCGATACAACATGTTTCTCCCCCGTGAAATATTCATCATACATTGGTCCATATAACATTTCCAACTCTTCAATTGTCGTGTCCACAGTCATATCAGCTCTTGGAACACTTTGTGGAACCAGCTTTGAACTTGACGGTTCATTGCTATGGTCTTGAGTTCCGAGTTCCATGCGGTTGTGTACTCTATATCCCTTGGATTGAGTTGCATATCCCACTAGAATGCATGCATCACCTTTCTCTTTCATCTTGTCCAGATTTTCACCATCTCAAATAATGTAACACGTACATCCAAAAACATGAAGGTGTTTGAGTGAAGGTTTTCGATCATGAATTATGTGATATGGTGTCTTTTTGTGTCTTGGGATAATTAAGGATCAGTTGTGTGTAGCATGCGGTTGACAAGGCTTCGGCCCAAATGAATAGTGGTAGTTTTGAAGCGGATAATAATGTTAGAGCAGCCTCAACTAAAGTACGGGTTTGTCTTTCAACAACGCCGTTTTGTTCGGGTGTTCGAGCAATAGATGTTTCATGTTCAATGCCTTTGGCTTCAACATAATTCTTTAGAATTCAATTCAAGAATTCTGTTCCTCTGTCAGTACGTACCACTTTTATTTAAGCTTGAAGACCATGTTGTATCTGCTTAAGAAAGTTGATGAGAACTTAGGGTGTTTCATCCATGGATCTTAATAAGTGTGAAAAAAACTTATCTTTTTACCACTTATTTCCAATAATAACAAGACCAAAACGTGTATTTTATGTCGTAAAAGTCAGAATATGCGTGGTTTGTGTTTTTATTGTGTTTCAGGATAATAATATGAAAAAGGAAGAAAACACGGGCAATCACGGGCTTTTATCGAAGAAAACGAGAAAAGACGAAGTCAAAAGATCAAGAGTGTAAAAAGAATGGGAGTCCAAGGCCTATTCTGAAGATTTATCGAAGAAAAAGTCTAAAGACGGAAGTTTAATGAAGTCGAAGAACTTAAGTCTAATAGAAGAAGGAAATTATAAGACAAGTTCAATTTATATCGAGAAATCCCGAGACGACGTCGAGAAAGACAAAGAATTTAAATCGAGTCGAGACGAAAAGAAAGAGAAAGGAAGCAACACATGCACCTCCCCACCTCCTATATATACCCTCCTAATGACACATTAGGAGGGTGTTAGTTAATTTAGCTAGTTCATTTTTTCTTTCTTTACTTTTCATTTTTAGAGAGAGAAAGTGTTCAACTTTCTCTCACTAGAATTCTATCTTTTCTTTCTTTCATGTTTAAGCTTTAATTCACTCTTGTATTTTGAAATTATTAATCTACAAGTTCAAGTTAAGTTTTTCATCTTCAATCTTTTTCTACCTTTCTTTATTTTTACTTAAATTTGATCCGAAATCATCTTTGATTTTGTTTAATCTTGATGTTATGAGATCAAACAGTTTATCTTTTGGTTTCTATCTAAGTTTTATACGGATTAAGCTTTGAGCTTATCATTCTTATTGGCTTATTTTGTGTTTAGCTTATTTACTTTTTAGTTTTCTTAAAAATTTTAGTCTTTATAAAGTTTGATTCGTAAAGTTTGATTATTTCGTATTTTAAAAGTTTTAAAATTTATGCTTGTTTTCATTTGGTTGTGATTTAAATAAGTGCTTATTCGTCTTTGCTTATTAGTGCTTATTCGGGTTTTAGCTTATTGTATTCCATCCGAATATTGTATGATTTCCATCACGGTATCATTAGGGTTTACATATTGCGACAGTCATTCCGATTCAGCTTTGCGATCGCAATAACCCTTAGGGTTTTACTTTGCGATCGATTATTTAGATCACTTATTCCGACCGTATATTGCGATTGCTCCTGGCATTTTACATTGCGATCGGGTATAAGGCTTATTGCGACGAAACGCTGCCAAAATATCAGCAGCCATATTCCGACAGACTTGACATCCAGATAGAATTACTATAAAACCCGCATGCTTTTACCATGCATAGTACCTTAAGTTCGTACGTACTAGTTAAAAACTTTCCTAATATAGCATGATTACGTTTACGTATTAGGAGTTTATGTATTACGTACGTGTTAGAACATGATAAGTATTTTATGTGAACGATCGTAATAATTATTTAGCAATAATTAATCACGAACATACGATCACGAATCACGAGCGTAATTAAAACACGAGATATTATTAATTACGTATATATATTTAATACGAGCGTAATTAAATATATAGGTGTAGGATATTTACGTAACGAGAACTTTTAAAACACGAACTAAATTAAACGTAAACGTGTATGAAATTACAAGACACGAAACGAGGTACGGGACCCCCACAAGGGAGTCCCTACCCGCGGCCAACATAGGACAATGGGCCAAGCCCATTGTCAATTTTACTAAAAAGGAGGGTTAGGAGTTTTTACTACTCAGATTATTTTTACAGAAGAATTTCAAGAAAACCTAGAAACCCTTCCTCCTTCTCCTTTGTGTGCCGCCACCTACAAACCACCATAAGGGGGTGATTTTGATCTTGGATCTTGGTGATTTAGTAATTGTTCGTGTTTGTTCTTCACCCTTTTGATCCACGAATACGGTAAAACCTTTTTACTTGTTTTTTTTAATTAATCTTTTATTAGTTAAGAACACGTGATGTTTTTCATAAAAACATATTAATTAAACCTAGATCTAACATGTTATGATCATTAATTAATCAATGGGATCGATCTAAGGGGTGTTTGTTTTGGGCCGCAGGAACAACCGACCCCAAGGGGGTTCGGTTTGTTGTTAACCGACCACCACCAAGACCTTTTTGGTCTTGGTTGGTGCGTGTGGGTCCCACGGCATCAAGGGGGTACCCCGATTTGGTTCGGGGTACGGTGTTTGTTCATATCCGGTGCATGTTTTTAAGCTTAGATCCGGATCATGATTATGTTAGTTGTTTATGTTATAAACTTAGGTTAAGAATTAAATTAATAAAGATGTAATTAATTTAATAACATGACTTAGGTTAACTAATTATTAATAAACATGAATTATTTTAACCTAAGTATTTTTATTATTAAGACTTATAATTAATTAATTATTTTAAAACCATGGATATAATTAATTAATTAGACTTGACTTAGGTTATATTATTAGTATTTAATAATACATATTTTAACCTAAGTATTTAATAAATTTAATTAAAACATGTCATACTTTAATTAAATATTATAACCTACAGTTTAATTAAATTACATGAAATAATTATTAAACTATATAATATATCATATGACTTAGAAAATAATCATGAAAACACTTAGGCTTATTTACTTAGCTTATTTAACCAGCTTATTTCTAATTATGGAAACTTTCTATTTTTAGAAACTTAATTAAATAAGGCAGCTATTTTATTTATGGAAATCAGCTATTTTTAGAAACTTATCTATTTAAGGCAGCTAGTCTATTTATGGAAACTTATTTAATTAAGGCAGCTAATCTATTTATGGAAACTTTCTATTTTTAGAAACTCATCTATTTTAAGCAGTAAATCTATTTTTGGAAACTTTCTATTTTCGGAAACTTTCTATTTTTGGAAACTTTCTATTTTTGGAAACTTTCTATTTTTGGAAACTTTCTATTTTTGGAAACTTTCTATTTTTGGTAACTTTCTATTTTTGGAAACTTTCTATTTTTGGAAACTTTCTATTTAAGGAAACCTCCTATTTTTGGAAAGTTACTTATTATTACACAGTAAGTATAATAACACGTGAATTTTATCAGAAATACTTAATCAGAATGAACAGAATGTAGGATTTAACACAGTTTAAGGCTTTAAACAGTGTAAAATAGTAAGAACACATAAAATAAGCTAAGACATGACATAAAACCAGCTATGTATGTAGTAAGCAGATACTTATTTCATGTACGTATTTATGTAGCACTAGTGTTTCGGAAGTAGGATTCTCGTAGTTCATCGTTCTCGTTCACTGGACATAAGGTACGGATTCCCGTCCTTTCAGTATGGACATTCTTTCCTTATTAGGATTTCCCCATATGCAGCCAACTGCTTTCCCGTAGTATAAGTATGAGTTTGATTGCTTATGTTTAAATATGATTACCTATAGCCATATACATGCATGACCAGTTTCACCTAGTTATGGAGGTACCATAACCATAACATTAGAGGCACTGATGTTATGACTTCACCACGGCGGAGTGATTGCTCGTGGCGTCCCTTCAGCTTTTGGCCATTTATTTATATTTATCATGTGGGGCGTATGGGTGCATCCTAGTTACACGTTTTTATTCAGGATTACATGGTGAATGTGGTGTGTGCCTTGCATCCTTCACAAGGAGCTGATCCCTCCTACCCATAAAACCAGTATATTAAATTAGAGGCAGCCCCTCTAATTTGCATGATGAGGTCACCCCTCCAATTATTCATGCACGGTGGATATTCATGACCTATATTGGCTAAATGGTAAAATATGACAAACAGTTTTTATAAGATAAACATAAGACTTTCAAACTATAGAACCAGTTTTATTAAGACTTAACTAGGTTACTCGGGACTTAGTTTCTTCCACTGTTATTATGTTATATGCTTATCCTATTCATGCTTTATTGTACATCCGTGCACTGAGCGTATTGCTCAGCCGTTTTCCTTTTCTATGTTCCCAAAACGGTAGGTACTCAGGGACGCTCGTAGACATTAAGAGTACGTGCATATGGACTGGAAGCTGTCTAGCCTTCTTTACATTATGAATTTCCTTTCTTTATGATACTTATGCTTTGGACACTGTTTCGTCCTTTTCCTTTACTATACTATGTTTGTGTGTGATGAGCTTTACTTTTGGACTACCGATGTTTGATTCCGGTATTTTCCTTTATATGGTCAAGTAATGTTTAGACATTTTACCTTGTATGCTTTGATGACACGCCATAATTTCTGTGATATTTCCATTTCCAAAATGGGGTGTTACAATTATGGTATCAGAGCCAAAGCTTCGACCTGTAGGCTCTCAAATATGACCTGTGATTAGTGGGTAGCCACTACGGTCTTCCTAGAACTGACAGTTGTTTTCATGCATTCATCATTTTAAGCATACATATATATGTCATTTTTATAGGGTTTTTGACTAAGTAATGGTTGGTATAGGACTGGCCCTATTTAGTCGCATGTGTTTTATCGAAACTTTTAGATTTGGGACCGACCCATAGGCGTCCCCTCGATATGTCTTTTGTTTTGAGTGAACTGACCAGAGGCGTTCACTCTCGAGCATCCAAAGTTTTCATAAAACTGCATCATGCATTCATACAAAAATTTTCTTGCATAAAATTTTTCTCGTAGAATTTTTAGTAGAAATTTTTTTTTCATGTATATATTTTATATTTTATGTTTTGAACTGTTAATCATATGTTTTATGTTATACTGTCAGATGGTTCTCACACGCGAAACAGGAGCAGCTCAATGCTACAATTCAGGCTGCCATGCAAGCCTTGCTTCCTCAACTGAGGAATGACATCCGTGCTGAAGTTCAAGCTGCCAACAATCAGCAGCAGCACAATCAGCCACCTCCTCCTCCTCCTCCAGTGACATTAGCCGTATGGCTTGAGAGATTCAACAAGCTCCGCCCTCGAGCTTTTGAGAAGACTGACAGCCCCAGCGATGCTGAAAGCTGGTTGGCTCACATAGAGAAGATCTTCAACGCTATGGGTTGTGACCCCGCATACAAGGCGCGGTTGGCATGCTATCGGTTCGAAGGCGATGTACTCAACTGGTGGTTAGCTTTGATGCAATCTGAAGGTGGTGATGAATGGGTTGCTGGTTTGACTTGGGCTCAGTTCAAGGACAGGGTGATGGAGCAGTTCTTTCCCAAGGCTGAGCAGGACAAACTCAAGAGAGAGTACCATGGGATCCGTCAGAGAGCTGGGGAGAATAGCAACGAGTTTATGCAGCGCTTTCTTCGCTTGGCTGGTTTCCTTGGTGCGGCAGCAGGTAATCCTGAAGAGCAGGCACATCACTTCAGATGGGCTCTTCGCACATCGGTCGCAAACAATCTGGTGTGTGCTACGTTCAATACGGTAGCGCAAGTGGCCGATGCAGCACGAAAACTGGAGATGCTGCAGGAGAGGGATGAGTTCGGGGAGGCTGAAAGACCCGACAAGAGGTAAAACCTTCATATTCAAGCGGTGATCAATCCGTATATCTTCCATATGTCAATTATTCATCTCTTTAAATGTATCTTCCAGGAAGAAAACTGGGGACCGGTCTCAGCCGGCTACTCAGCAGCAGCCTCATCAGCCCAAGGGAAATGGTCAGACTAATGACCGATCTGCTACGGATAGGCGTGGCGGTAATGACAATTACCGTAACAACGCCGGTCAATCCAGCAACAGCAGGTCTCAATACTTACGGAATTTCTTATGTTTTATGTTATAACTCATATTCTGACACTCTAGTAAAATTCTACCAGGAACCATGGAAACGGTAGGGACTAGAACCAGAGAGGTTCGTAGCCTAACCGTCCAGCTATCACTGGTATTCAATCTTACGATTATCCGCTTTGTCCTTTGTACCCAACTATTATGTCTCATGTAAAATGTTTTATCAGGTCCTCAGCCAGCCAGAGCACCTGCTGGAGGATACATTCATCCTCTTTGCTCTACTTGCCACCGTAGGCACCCAGGACCATGTCGCCGTGATACTGATGCGTGCTTTAAGTGTGGTCTTCCTGGCCACATTATGAAGGATTGCCGTAAGGGCGAGATGGAGGGTACATCGGGACATGCTGATACCAAGCCGCCTCCTACTGCCGGGCGTGTCTACACGACATCTCGAGACCAGGCCAACAAGTCTACAGGTACCATCACTGGAATCTTGTATATGTATGGTCGTGCTGCATGTGTTCTTTTCGATACGGGTGCTACTCACTCGGTTATTTCTACTGCTTATGCTAAGAACATCAGGATGCCTCCCTTTCCACTAGAAAATAGGCTTACTATTTCCACGCCTTTGAGGGACTCTGTATTAATCACCCATGTATACAAGAGTCTTCCCCTAGAATTTGATGATAAGGTTCGACCTGTCGACGTACTTCCGCTGGACATGAATGACTTCGACATGATTTTGGGCATGGATTGGCTATCCAAGTATCATGCTACCATAGACTGCCATTCATATCAGGTTATCTTCGGTGATGTCAATGCACCAGAGTACATTCATAACGGGTTCATACCCGGACGGTCTGTACAAGTCATATCCACTCTGCAAGCGCGTGCACTACTGTCACACGGCTGCGAGGGTTATCTAGCTACGGTTCACGACATGGATGCTGAATCTCCATCGATTCAGGATCAACCTATAGTGTCGGAATTCCAAGATGTGTTTCCAGCAGAACTTCCGGGCATACCACCTGCACGAGAAGTGGAATTCAGTATCGAGCTGGTTCCAGGAGCTGAACCAATCTCCAAGGCTCCTTATCGCATGGCTCCCATAGAGCTGAAGGAGCTGAAGGAGCTGAAGGATCAACTTCAAGAACTTCTCGAACGAGGTTTCATTCGACCGAGCGCATCTCCATTGGGCGCACCGGTTTTGTTTGTTAAGAAGAAGGACAGCAGTATGCATCTTTGCATAGACTATCGCGAGCTCAACAAGATTACTATTCGGAATAGATATCCATTGCCACGCATTGACGATCTGTTTGACCAACTCCGAGGGGCCAAACACTTCTCCAAGATCGATCTTAGGTCAGGCTATCACCAGTTACGAGTCAGGGAGCAGGATATTGCTAAGACTTCCTTTCGTACTTGTTATGGCCACTACGAGTTTGTAGTTATGCCATTTGTCTTGACAAATGCTCTAGCAGTGTTCATGGATCTGATGAACAGAATCTTCCATGAATTTCTGGACAAATTCGTCATTGTTTTCATCGATGACATCCTGATTTTCTCTAAGTCCAAGGAGGAACACGAAGACCATCTTCGTACAGTACTACAGATTCTTCGTCAGAAGCAGCTGTATGCTAAATTCTCCAAGTGTGAGTTCTGGTTAGACAAGGTGGCATTCTTAGGTCACATTGTATCAGCAGAAGGAATCACTATGGATCCAGCGAAGGTTGAGGCCATCACTAAGTGGCCAAGGCCGACATCAGCGACGGAAGTCCGCAGTTTCTTAGGCTTAGCTGGCTATTACCGTAGGTTCGTGGAGAACTTTTCCCGCTTAGCACTACCATTGACCAAACTGATGCGGAAAGGGGAGAAATTCGTCTGGACTGAAGATCGAGAGAAGAGCTTTGAAGACCTGAAGCAGAAGCTAGTATCTGCACCTATTCTTACTCTACCATCTGGTACGGGTGGATTTCAAATCTACAGCGATGCATCGGGGAAGGGACTTGGCTGTGTTCTCATGCAACATGGGAAAGTGATCGCGTACGCTTCACGGTAGCTTAAGCCTTACGAAGAGAATTACCCCACGCACGATCTGGAACTTGCTGCAGTCGTGTTTGCATTGAAGATATGGAGACACTACTTATATGGAGAATCATGTGACATTTTCACGGACCACAAGAGCTTGAAGTATATCTTCACTCAACGTGAATTGAACATGAGGCAGAGGAGATGGTTAGAGCTGTTGAAGGATTATGACATTAATCTTCAGTATCATCCCAGAAAGGCAAATGTAGTAGCAGATGCCCTTAGCAGGAAGTCCGAAATGATCAACGGCATTAGAATCAAAGAGGAAATCATAAGAGACTTGGAGCGACTAGACATCGAGATCATGGTACGTGGGCAGCATGGTTACTGGGCTAATCTTAGAGTAGAACCCGAGTTACTATCTAAGATCAAGGAAGCTCAGAAGGATGACGGAGAATTATGGGCGATAGTTCAGAATTTGGAGAAGCAGACAAAATTCAGAGTAGATGCAGATGGTATCGTATGGCAGGGCACTAGACTTTGTGTTCCTGATGACCAAGAACTCCGGGAAGCTTTGCTAGCAGAAGCTCATAGCTCCCCATTCTCGATACATCCTGGTTCAACTAAAATGTACCATGACATCAAGCAGTACTTTTGGTGGAGTGGTATGAAGCAGGATGTGGCCACTTACGTCTCCAAATGTCTTACCTGCCAGCAGGTTAAGATCGAGCATCAGCGATCTGGCGGTCTCCTTCAACCGTTAGATATTCCAGAGTGGTAGTGGGATAAAATCACCATGGATTTTGTTACCGGTCTTCCGCCTACCAAAAGGAAGCACGATGCAATATGGGTTATCGTTGATCGACTTACCAAATCAGCTCATTTCTTACCGATCCGCAAGGAAGATCCGGTAAGTAAACTTGCAGATACGTACAGACGAGAGATCATGAGACTACACGGTGCACCATCCAGCATCGTCTCAGACAGAGATCCTCGATTCACTTCGCGCTTTTGGAAAAGTCTGCAGAAAGCTTGGGGTACACAACTTAAGCTTAGCATGGCGTTTCATCCTCAAATGGACGGACAGTCGGAGCGAACCATTCAGACACTGGAAGATATGTTAAGGTCATGTGCGTTGGAATGGACGGGTGATTGGGACGAATACATCTATTTGGTGGAGTTTGCGTACAACAACAGCTGGCACGCGAGCATCAAGTGTGCTCCATTTGAGATGTTGTATGGCAGAAAGTTTCGTGCCCCAATCTGCTGGGATCAGGTTGGCGAGCGAACACTCGAAGGACCAGAAATCATAGAGATGACAAACGAGAAGATCGCAATAGCTAGACAGAAGATTCAGGAGGCACGGTCACGTCAAAAGAGTTACGCCGACAAGCATCGTAGGGATTTACACTTTAACGTAGGAGATCACGTCTTCCTTAAGGTTTCGTCGGCACGTGGTGTTAGACACTTCGGGATTAAAGGGAAGCTCAGTCCTCGTTTCATCGGACCGTTTGATATCATTGAACGAGTCGGTGAAGTATCTTACCGATTGGCGTTACCTCCGCAGCTTTCGTATGTGCACAATGTGTTTCATGTGTCCTTACTCAGAGGGTACCAATATCATCCCCTTCACATGGTTCAGTATCCACTGGAACAGATTCGTGAAGATCTCACTTTTATAGAAGAACCCGAACGAGTTCTTGACAGGCAAGAACGAGTCATGAGAAAGAAGACGATTCCATTCGTCAAAATTCTATGGAGGGATCATACCGAGCGGGAAGCCACTTGGGAAACAGAGGAGTCTATCCGGACTTCTTACCCTCATTTCATATTTTGAATTCGGGTATGTTCTTTTCCAGTTTACTTTATCTATAATTCGGGGACGAATTATTCTTTTTAGGGGGGAAGAGTTGTAAAACCCGCATGCTTTTACCATGCATAGTACCTTAAGTTCGTACGTACTAGTTAAAAACTTTCCTAATATAGCATGATTACGTTTACGTATTAGGAGTTTATGTATTACGTACGTGTTAGAACAAGATAAGTATTTTATGTGAACGATCACGTAATAATTATTTAGCAATAATTAATCACGAACATACGATCACGAATCACGAGCGTAATTAAAACACGAGATATTATTAATTACGTATATATATTTAATACGAGCGTAATTAAATATATAGGTGTAGGATATTTACGTAACGAGAACTTTTAAAACACGAACTAAATTAAACGTAAACGTGTATGAAATTACAAGACACGAAACGAGGTACGGGACCCCCACAAGGGAGTCCCTACCCGCGGCCAACATAGGACAATGGGCCAAGCCCATTGTCAATTTTACTAAAAAGGAGGGTTAGGAGTTTTTACTACTCAGATTATTTTTACAAAAGAATTTCAAGAAAACCTAGAAACCCTTCCTCCTTCTCCTTTGTGTGCCGCCACCTACAAACCACCATAAGGGGGTGATTTTGATCTTGGATCTTGGTGATTTAGTAATTGTTCGTGTTTGTTCTTCACCCTTTTGATCCACGAATACGGTAAAACCTTTTTACTTGTTTTTTTAATTAATCTTTTATTAATTAAGAACACGTGATGTTTTTAATAAAAACATATTAATTAAACCTAGATCTAACATGTTATGATCATTAATTAATCAATGGGATCGATCTAAGGGGTGTTTGTTTTAGGCCGCAGGAACAACCGACCCCAAGGGGGTTCGGTTTGTTGTTAACCGACCACCACCAAGACCTTTTTGGTCTTGGTTGGTGCGTGTGGGTCCCACGGCATCAAGGGGGTACCCCGATTTGGTTCGGGGTACGGTGTTTGTTCATATCCGGTGCATGCTTTTAAGCTTAGATCCGGATCATGATTATGTTAGTTGTTTATGTTATAAACTTAGGTTAAGAATAAATTAATAAAGATGTAATTAATTTAATAACATGACTTAGGTTAACTAATTATTAATAAACATGAATTATTTTAACCTAAGTATTTTTATTATTAAGACTTATAATTAATTAATTATTTTAAAACCATGGATATAATTAATTAATTAGACATGACTTAGGTTATATTATTAGTATTTAATAATACATATTGTAACCTAAGTATTTAATATATTTAACTAAAACATGTCATACTTTAATTAAATATTATAACCTATAATTTAATTAAATTACATGAAATAATTATTAAACTATATAATATATCATATGACTTAGAAAATAATCATGAAAACACTTAGGCTTATTTACTTAGCTTATTTAACCAGCTTATTTCTAATTATGGAAACTTTCTATTTTTAGAAACTTAATTAAATAAGGCAGCTATTTTATTTATGGAAATCAGCTATTTTTAGAAACTTATCTATTTAAGGCAGCTAGTCTATTTATGGAAACTTATTTAATTAAGGCAGCTAATCTATTTATGGAAACTTTCTATTTTTAGAAACTTATCTATTTTAATCAGTAAATCTATTTTTGGAAACTTTCTATTTTTGGAAACTTTCTAGTTTTGGAAACTTTCTATTTTTGGAAACTTTCTATTTTTTGAAACTTTCTATTTTTGGTAACTTTCTATTTTTGGAAACTTTCTATTTTTGGAAACTTTCTATTTAAGGAAACCTGCTATTTTTGGAAAGTTACTTATTATTACACAGTAAGTATAATAACACGTGAAATATCAGAAATACTTAATCAGAATGAACAAAATGTAGGATTTAACACAGTTTAAGGCTTTAAACAGTGTAAAATAGTAAGAAAACATAAAATAAGCTAAGACATGACATAAAACCAGCTATGTATGTAGTAAGCAGATACTTATTTCATGTACGTATTTATGTAGCACTAGTGTTTCAGAAGTAGGATTCTCGCAGTTCATCGTTCTCGTTCACTGGACATAAGGTACGGATTCCCGTCCTTTCAGTATGGACATTCTTTCCTTATTAGGATTTTCCCGTATGCAGCCAACTGTTTTCCCGTAGTATAAGTATGAGTTTGATTGCTTATGTTTAAATATGATTACCTATAGCCATATACATGCATGACCAGTTTGACCTAGTTATGGAGGTACCATAACCATAACATTAGAGGCACTGATGTTGTGACTTCACCACGGCGGAGTGATTGCTCATGGCGTCCCTTCAGCTTTTGGCCATTTATTTATATTTATCATGTGGGGCGTATGGGTGCATCCTAGTTACACGTTTTTATTCAGGATTACATGGTGAATGTGGTGTGTGACTTGCATCCTTCACAAGGAGCTGATCCCTCCTACCCATAAAACCAGTATATTAAATTAGAGGCAGCCCCTCTAATTTGCATGATGAGGTCACCCCTCCAATTATTCATGCATGGTGGATATTCATGACCTATATTGGCTAAATGGTAAAATATGACAAATAGTTTTTATAAGATAAACATAAGACTTTCAAACTATAAAACCAGTTTTATTAAGACTTAACCAGGTTACTCGGGACTTAGTTTCTTCCGCTGTTATTATGTTATATGCTTATCTTATTCATGCTTTATTGTACATCCGTGCACTGAGCGTATTGCTCAGCCGTTTTCCTTTTCTATGTTCCCAAAACGGCAGGTACTCAGGGACGCTCGTAGAAATTAAGAGTACGTGCATATGGACTGGAAGTTGTCTAGCCTTCTTTACATTATGCATTTCCTTTCTTTATGATACTTATGCTTTGGACACTGTTTCGTCCTTTTCCTTTACTATACTATGTTTGTGTGTGATGAGCTTTACTTTTGGACTACCGATGTTTGATTCCGGTATTTTCCTTTATATGGTCAAGTAATGTTTAGACATTTTACCTTGTATGCTTTGATGACACGCCATAATTTCTGTGATATTTCCATTTCCAAAATGGGGTGTTACAATTACATTGATAGAATTTGTTCACTATTATTCCGATGCTTAATTTAATATTCCGATAGAATTTACTTTGACTTATTCCGATGGTTTCGTCTTTGATACATTCCGACAGTAACATTCCGATGGGATTCCGATTAAGGACATTTCGATGGTTTAAGCTTTTCGTTTTACAAAGTTTTATGTTTTAAATTCACTTTTAAGTTTTTAAGTTTTTAATCATTTATTTTTAACTCTTAATTTTTAGTTTAATTTCTAAAGCTTTTATTTTTACTCAACGACATTTTCATATTTGCTTTTAGTTTAAATTAGATAATCAAACCATTTTATTTTCCACCAAGAACGAATGAGTCGCACTTTTAACTAGTAATCAATTCGAAAAGACTTGGAATCAACGAATTTTCATACGAGGTAAACCCTTGTATTAAATGGCGCCGCTGCCGGCTCTTTTCGTTAAGATTAACGGTTTTTAGTGAGAGACGCGTTGGATTTTGGGATCCGTTCACTTTTGAATGTTATTTTTTGTGTCAAAAAATTTCAAAAATCCATAAAAATTTTCAAAAATTTTCAAAAATTCAAAAAAATAGAAAAACATAAAAAACCAAAAATATTTATTGTCTATCTTTCTTTTTTTTTGTAGGTGTGTATGCGTACCCGTGCTCGTAAGAAGAAAGCAATTTAAGCCGAAGTCGAAAATCCACCTATTGTCACCATGGACAATCGACCAATGATCGAGCTTTTGCAATCGCAAGTAGAGGGCAACATCGATTCTATTGTCATACCCGAGATTGGAGCCAACAACTTTGTACTCAAATCCGACTTCATTCAAATGGTCTCTGCTCAACCATTCTTGGGGCGTACACTTGATGATCCTCGTGACCATATCAAAAGGTTTCTTCAACTCACTAATACGGTCAAGTATAATGGGGTTTCACAAGAGGTGATTGGCTTGCAACTTTTTCCTTTCTCCTTAGAGGGACAAGCCCGCCATTGGCTTGATAAGGAACCGCCACAAAGTATTCTTACGTGGTCGGATTTAGAGACCAAATACATCAACTACTTTTTGCCACCCTCACGTACTAGCGCTTTGCGGAATGAAATCATTAACTTTGAACAAAAGTACGGTGAGACATTTAGTGAATCTTGGGACCGTTTTAAGGAACTTTTAAGAAAGTGTCCACAACATGGTTTCACAAATGTACATCAAATTAATACTTTTTACAATGGTTTAAGCATGAATGACCAAGATTCCATAATGGTGCCTCGGGGGGTAATATTTTGGTTAAGTCTTCTAATTCCGCATGAGATATTATTTAGAATAAGTCTAGAGTGCAAACTATGAGTGTTCGGACTAATGTGGCTAGTGCTAGTACTAGTGACGCCGACAAGAGAATTGATAAGCTTACTTCGATTGTTGAAACCCTTGCTCTACAAACCGCTAACAATACCAAAAGCATCAATGCACAAGTTAATGCTATGAGTCAGTCATGTGAAATATGCAGGGGATCTCATTCATACATCGATTGTCATTCGACTCATGACAATCCGAAAAATGTGTATGCCGCCAACGGTAACTTTTCTACCGGAGGCTATCAAGCACGTCCTCAAGGTGACCGCAATTTTCTCAGTTATCGTTCAAACAACTTCCTTTCACCACCCGGTTTTCCAGCTCAAAACCAAAATAACCTCAATCGCAACAATCAAAACCAACCACGAGCTCCAAATCAATATCAAACGCAAAGAAACCGATATCCACCTCAAGGAAACAATCAAGTTCACCAACAACCCGCTTATCAACCACCTACCTACCATGCTCTTCCTTCCACCCAACCCACCGCATTTAATCAAGAGGTTGACACTTACATGAGGACTAATGAGCAATAGTGTAGAATCTTCAGCGGCAAATCATCAACTTGAAAGGAGATATGGCGAAACAAGGGAATGATCTTCGAGCCGATATGCGAAACTATTTGAGCAGTCAAACGAATGACTTAAGGGATATGATGGCTAGTTTTTTCCAAAGTAATCAAGCCTTTGGTTCGGGTTCTCTTCTGAGTAACACCGTTGGTAATCCAAGAGGGGAGATGAAAGCAATCACCACTCGAAGTGGAAAAGGTTTAAAGGAACCCGAGCTTCCTACACCTACACTGGTGATTGTGACAAAGGAAAACGAGTCCACTTCTCCAATTCCTGCACCTTCTACTTCCACCTCTCCACCACCCAAGGATGTGAGTGAGAATTCTATTCCAAAGCCTTCATCTCAACCCAATATACCTTAACCCTCAAGGTTGAGGAAAGAGAAGTTGAAAAACAAGGATGATATTCAGGTTTCTAACTTTCTTAAAATGTTTAAACAACTGAATTTCAACATCTGCTTTGCTGAGGCTCTCGCTCACATGCCGAAATATGCTAAAATGTTTAAAGATATTCTCAGTGATAAGGAGAAACTTCTTGATATCGCTCAGACCCAGCTTAACGAGAATTTCTCCGCAGTGCTCTTAAGGAAATTCCCCACCAAACTTGGTGATCCGGGTCGCTTTCTCATTCCTTGTAACTTCCCCGGGGTAGAGAATTGTATGGCCCTATCCGATCTAGGTGTTAGTATCAACTTAATGCCTCTAAGCGTTTGGAAACAATTATCTCTACCCGAGCTAGTCCCCACACGAATGACATTGGAATTAGCTAACCGTACGGTTGCTTATCCGGTGGAGATAGCCGAAGATGTCTTCGTCAGTGTCGAAAAATTCACCTTTCCAACGGATTTTGTTGTCGTTGACTACGAGATGGATCACCGTGTTCCATTAATCATTGGACGTCCATTCTTGAGGACCAGTCGCACTCTCATTGATGTAGCCGCGGGCGAATTAATCATGAGAGTTGGTGATGATAAAATCGTCTTCAACATGGGTAAACTTTCTAAGCAGCCTTCTGAAAACGAGAGTGATAATTTCATTGACATACTTGATGAGGCTTGTGAAGATCATTTCAAAGACGCTTGTAAAAGTGGTTCTTCTTCTCTACCCATTGTTGAGACCGTTGCCTCTATTGCTCCATCACTAACTCCATTTAGAGAAAATGATTTCCTTTTGAAATAATTTGAAGCAACTTTGGGAGATGTGGACTTAAAATATGACGATTCTCCCTCTAATTGGGATGAAGACATTCGTACAATTGAGAAACTTCTCAATGAGGACCATATTTCTCCACAGTCTCCTAAGGAAATCTCTATCGATGATCCGAATTTGACTATGCCTTCCATCAACAATCCTCCGGATTTAGAGCTTAAAGAATTACCGTCTCATCTTGAATACGTATTCCTTGAAGATAATAAGAAGTTACCCGTCATCATCGCTAAGGACTTGAAAGAAAAAGAAAAATCTCGACTTATCGACGTACTGAAGAATCATAAGAAGGCAATTGCTTGGAAAATTTTCGACATCCGCGGAATTGATCCGAACTTTTGTACTCATAAAATTCTCATGGAGGATGACTATCAACCCGTAATCCAAAGCCAAAGAAGGGTTAATCCTAGAATTCATGACGTCATCAAGAAAGAGGTTATCAAACTTCTAGATGCCGGAATGATTTACCCTATTTCGGATTCGTCATGGGTTAGTCCCGTCCATTGTGTGCCTAAGAAAGGCGGAATAACCGTTGTTCCCAATAAAAACAACGAGTTGATTCCTACTCGACTTGTCACGGGTTGGCGAGTTTGCATCGATTATCACAAGCTCAATGATGCCACCCGCAAGGATCATTTTCCCCTTCCTTTTATGGACCAGATGCTTGAACGTCTAGCGGGTAATGACTATTATTGCTTCTTAGACGGTTTCTCCAGGTATTTTCAAATTCCCATCGATCCCAAAGACCAAGAGAAAACCACATTCACTTGTCCTTATGGAACATTTGCTTACAAAAGAATGCCTTTCGGCTTATTCAACGCTCCTGGGACTTTCCAAAGGTGTATGATGGCTATCTTCCATGACATGGTTGAAGAAACTATGGAAGTCTTCATGGATGATTTCTCGGTCTATGGTGATTCTTTTTCTTCGTGCCTTGCCAATTTAGAACGTATGCTCAAACGGTGTGAAGACACTCGTCTCGCTCTTAATTGGGAAAAATGCCATTTCATGGTAAAAGAAGGTATTGTTCTTGGACATAAAATCTCCAAAGCCGGTCTTGAAGTCGACCATGCTAAAGTCTATGTTATTGCTAAATTGCCTCCACCTTCAACCGTGAAGGGTGTGAGAAGTTTCCTTGGTCATATGGGCTTCTATCGTTGATTCATTCAAGATTTTTCTAAAATCGCTCGCCCGATGACCCACCTCTTAGAAAAATATACTCCATTTATCTTTTCTAAAGAGTGTATTGAATCCTTCAATCTTCTCAAGGACAAGCTAACTAAGGCACCGGTCTTGGTTACCCCTAATTGGGAGCTACCTTTTGAATTGATGTGCGATGTTAGCGACTTTGCCATTGGAGCGGTTTTGAGCCAAAGAGTGAACAAACACTTCCAACCAATCCATTATGCTAGCAAGACAATGACGGGGGCTCAATTGCATTATACCACTACCGAAATAGAGATTTTAGCAGTAGTGTATGCTTTTGAGAAATTCCGCCCCTATCTTGTCCTTTCCACCACCATTGTCTATACCGAACATTCCGCGTTGAAGTACTTGTTAACTAAACAAGATTCCAAGCCAAGACTTCTTCATTGGGTTTTGCTCCTTCAAGAATTTAAAATCAAATTTCGTGACAAAAAGGGAGCCGAAAACCTAGCCGCGGATCATCTAAGTAGACTTGAGGATCCTTACCAAGGGGATCATCCAAATCAAGAGATCAACGACTCTTTTCCCCTTGAGGCCTTATAGTCTATCAATTCCAATCTTGATGACACCCCGTGGTTTGCGGACATTGCAAACTACTTAGCGAGTGGTATTCTCATCGAAGGGTTAACATCCCAACAAAAGAAGAAGTTCTTTAAAGATGTTAAGACTTACTTTTGGGATGACCCTTATCTCTTCAAACAATGTACTGATCTGATTATTCGTCGGTGTGTTGATGGACCCGCAACTTTAGACATTCTCGAAGCTTGCCATAAAGGACCCACCGGTGGTCATTTTGGTCCCAACTACACCGCGAAGAAAGTGTTTGACTCGGGATTCTATTGGCCCACCATTTATCGTGACGCTCACAAGATGGTTAAAAATTGTGATGCTTGCCAACGACAAGGCAAGATCACACATAAAGATGAGATGCCTCAAACTTTCATCCAAGAATGTGAAATCTTTAACGTATGGGGCATCGACTTTATGGGTCCATTTCCATCATCCAAAGGGAACAAGTACATCCTCGTAGCCGTTGATTACGTTTCTAAATGGGTTGAAGCTAAGGCTCTCCCTACGAACGATGTGAGGGTGGTTGTGAACTTTTTGAAGAAGCTTTTTGCTCGATTCGGTGTTCCTCGTGCTATCATCAGTGACCGCGGGACTCATTTTTGCAACGATCAGTTTGCTCGAGTCATGGCTAAGTACGGTGTCAATCAGCGTCTTTTCACCGCTTATCATCCCCAAACAAATGGTCAAGCCGAGATATCTAACCGTGGATTGAAGAGAATATTAGAGAGAACTGTGGGAGAGCATCTTGCCTCGTGGGCCGCTAAGTTAGACAATTATTATCGACAATTACTAGAATGTATTTTCATCCTTGGATCTCAAGAAGAATGTCCACGTGTACCTTGAGTAGTCATCGACAATTACTATAATGTATTTCTTCCCATTGATAATTGAACACGCATGGGACCACACAAATCCATATGAAGAATATCTAACCGTCCTAGAGCTTGGTGTAGTCTTTGTCTTGAAACTACTCCGTTTAGCTTTACAAAGCTCACAAGAAGAACAAAGATGATCTTTGATGAATTTCAAGCTTGGAAGGCCTCTCACAATATCTTTCTTGGAAAGCAAGTTGATGGTATCAAAATTGAGATGAGATAGACGTTGATGCTATAACCATGCTGAGTCGTTGAAGCTTTAGCCAGGAAGCAAATTGGAGTTGTAGAAGTTGTGTCTTGAAGTGAAATAATGTAGATATCACTACCCCGTGAACCGGTAAGTAAGTCATTCCTATCATAATCACGAACAAAATATGTCTTCTTTCTAAAAGAAACCTCCAAATCTGCATCACATAATTGACCAACCGAGAAAAGATTGTGATTGAGCCCTTCGACGTAATATACCCTTTTGATCGTTATATTACCCTGAACCAAATCTCCATATCATGGGATTGGTGCAAATTGATCATTTCTGAATCGGACCGTACCTAGGAACTTTTCCACGAAATTAATTAGAAGCTTGAGATTCCCCGTCATGTGCTTCGTGCATCCGGAGTCCAGTATGAAGAGAATTATTTTGATCACCTGGAGAAGAACTAGAACACGATGGAGCATTTGCTAAATTAGATTCCATGTTAGTTGTGATTTCCGATTCATTAGTTTTCCTAGTTTCAACACTTAAAGGCACACTAACGCTCGTTGTCACGTTTTCTTTCCTAACCTTAGGCATCCATTTATATCCTGGAGGACATTGATTAGCAAACCACCATTTCCAAGACTTGCTAGCAGACTCATATAATTCCCTAATTCTGCTTCTAGGGTTCTTAGTGGTGGAGTCTGATGCAATACTTTTCTTAGTGAGGGTTGCACCACAATGGTTCACTTTGCGTTTGGGTTTACTAGCACTAATAGGCATCGCAACTTTCTTCTTAGTTCTAGTATCTACGCCTTTCACATTATTCATAGCATACATAGAATGATCAGCATTAACACATTTTCCACATTTCACACAAACAAACTTAACATTTAAAGCATTCAAAGCAGTCGCATCATTCAAATCGTCATTACATGCGATTACAGACGTTTTATTCATAGAAACATTCAAATTCCTAGGGTGGTCTTCTATTTTCTTCATCTTTCCTTGACTTTTGTTTTGTCAAACTTTTCCATTCATTCGAGTGCTCTTAATCTGAGACCGGCTAACACTGGCAGTGGGGACTACTCCTGTAGTAAAAGACACACGTCTATTAGTGTTTCTAGAAGTCTGAGGCGAGTGACTATCTTTGTTTTGTGTGGGTTTAGTGGCTAATAGATACATCCCTGGTTTGAGCACATTTGTGCTTTGTGCTTGAATAACCGTTTTGGGATGAGTCTGTGGTAACCTATGCTTCCTATCCGTCTTGGGGGCAAACCCAGATGTTGCAAATGAAGAATTCGAGAAAATAGATGGTACTCCCAAGACAGAGGATTTATTCACTTTATACGCATTGGGTTGTCTCACAACAGGTTTCTTAATTTTAGGTTCCACAACTTTCCCACCCATTTTAGCAATGATTTTCTTCAACTCTTCTATTGCTACGTCTTTTTCTTGTAACTGAGCTTTCAAATCTGCAATATCAAGACTTTTTTCATTTAGTAATCGACATGACTCAGATAATTTTACTTCTAAAGGTTTATCATTTGAAAAACTGCAAAATTTGTTTTGCAAAGCAAGTTCAAGTGAATGACAATGATTTTGAAGATAATCATATCTATGTTGAAGTAACGAAAACTTTTTTGGTCAACTTTATTCGAAAGCTTAGTTTCAAGACGTTCACACTCTTTGACTTGATCAAGATATTTGCATGCAACATCAGAATATTCATCGATATCATCACAAGATGTAAGATAGACACACATAATATCTTTTGATAGGCATTCTTGCAAGAGTAGATCATATGCTATAGAAAAGTCGTCTCTTTCAGGTTGATGGTACTCAATTTCTTTTTCAAGAGATTCCACATATTTCAAATTGTCAAACATTTCTTGCTCTATTAACTTTTCAAATTCCAAAGCATGTTTCTTTGTTCTTTCCGCAAGAGGAATCAAAATAGTTTTCACAAGAACAGTTATATCGTGAGGAATTTCTTTATCGCCTTTCAAAAGTTCATGTTTTTTCCAGTCATCATCCACAACCTTTTTGAAATTTTCAATGTTACTCTCAAGAATACTAAGTGCTTGCTTACTCTTGCTTATAGAAGCTTGATGCTGCAAGTACCCGATATATTTTGAAACATTAGTTTTCTTAGTGGCAAAAACTTGTCTCCATTTAATTCTTATTTGTGGACATTCGTAAAATATTTGCTCACGAGACTTATGTTTTTGTGGTTTGAAAATTTCATAAAGACTATTTTCATAAGCATAATTATATGGTTTCACAAAGTCTTTATTCACTGGTGATCTACTCTCCTCTTCAAAACATAGTGACTCATCACAATCGGGCCTAACTAGAAGACAATCAAGGTCGGTCCATTAGGACTCCTCAAGATATAGACGCGGGATCTCAGATTGAGCTTGCTCGAGGTACTTAGGACTAGCAAAACTAGCTTTACCCTTGAAAAACGAACGAGGTGCCAACATTCTCATGGTTTGAATGTATTGATTTGTTTTATAAACAATTTTCTTAAGGAAATAAATTTGAACTTCAAGTTCCACGACTTTGTCAATGTCTTTAGTTTTTTTAATTTTAAAATCTTTTTGCAAGTTTGCAACATCTTCCGTCTTCGCAGTGACTAGTTTAGTTTTATCTTCTTGAAGAAAACCAAACTTTTGAGTTAACTCATTCACTTTGGTGGTAGCAAGATACGTTTTGTGTCGTTCCATACTTAAAGAGGTGTTATAGTTACGTTTCTCTTGTTCTAAAAGCTTAAGAGTTTCGTTGTATTTTGTTTCAAAAACATCCTTTACAGTAGTAATGACACCCCCTTTGTACCTTGCAAGCTCTTTGTCTTTTTGAATAAGCTCAGCTCTGCAGCTTGCAAGAATCTCACTAGATTTTATAACTGCAACTTTGCTTTCTTCAAAATTTTGAGTGAGCGTAGCGTTTGCCTTCTTTAATTGCTTTTGACTCTTTTTAGTTTCTTTGACATCTTTTTGTAAAGAAGCAATTAAGTTAGCAAGCGCAATACGCTCCTCATCATCATCATAATCTTTTGCATGTTGATCATCCTCAGACTCATTATTGTACATGTCTAATGAATCAGGTGTGGTATTGCTATCAACCATTTCCATCATACATGTGTCAGTAATGGTTGTTGGAAGCTCACTATGCTCATGAATATCACCAAACACATTATATTTTTCGTCAGTATGTACCTTATCGATTGGCTCGGTGTCAAAGATAGGACCATTGTCATCTTCAGTGACTTTGAGAACTTACTCAACCTTTGCCATGTACGAGTAATATGTTTCGAGTTCTTGGTCGGAGACTTCATCATCAGTGTCATCAAGCATTGTTCCTTCCTCAGCCAACAATTTAACACCTGCATCCATCTTCTTGCATAGCAGCATTTTTTCCTTATGATATGCATAATCCTTAACCCGTTTTAGCTTTATGCATTCCTTTGCCATATGCACAAATCCGTTGCAAATTAGCACTTAATCCCACTTTGATGAACCACTTGAGTACCAACAGTTTCCCTATTCCTAGTAAGAGTAACAACTCTCTGATTATCATATGCAACAGGTTTTCGATCATAACGTGCAGAACCCTCAACATGCGTTGGATTACGTCGATCATACCTTGAAGGACTCTCCCCACGCCTACGTGTATAACCTTGGAGGGCTCTTAACTTATCAGTTGCGGGTGTTAGATGAAGTTCGGAGGTTGTTGTTGGTGGGTTTGTAAATCTTCTTATAAGACATTATTATGAAAGCAATTTGTTGTTCCATTTCCCTATCCTTCTGAGCTTGTTCTTCATCACTATCTTCTTCAAATGAGTGCTCAAATTATGGTGATGGTGCTCTAGGCTCTTTACCTCTTGATCTTGTAGATGTCTTAGATGCGATGGAGTGTCTTGGTGACGATGATTGAGTAGAGTGTGACTTTGGAGCACGAGAGCGATGATTTGGATAATGTTGAGTAGTAGATCCCAAAGCAAGTGGATTAGCAGTTTTTGTTACATGTTCAGCTCGAAGTTCATTTGCCTCATTCTGAAATTGTTTCAAAATGTCAAAGAGCGTGTGATAGTTGACCTCGTCTAACTTATTTTGTTGTTTTACCAATGTTACAAATCGTGTCCACTCTGGTTGAAGTTGATGTAGAAATTGCACATTGACTTGCATGGTGGAGACTTCTAAGTTGTTTCGTGTCATGTCATTCATCATCTTGTAGAATCTGGAGTAATATGAATCAGTCGATTCTCCATCCAATGAAGTAAACTTTCCAAAGTTCCAGAACAAGTTTGTTTTGACATTTTGCCTGTTAAGTGATTCTCCTTGTTGCAAGCGTTCAATGGCAAATCACATTTATTTTGCAGTAGAGCAAGCATCGATCGTTGAGTAAATACCATCCCCAATCCCACTTAGAATCAAGTAGATTGCTTCATTCTTTGCATCAATCCAAGCACGTTTCTCGTTTGTAGTGTTCTCATATGTTTCCTCAATTGTCTGCTCATCGGAACCGAGCGTCGAGTCGGTTGTTAGAATTGCAGGAATGGTTATTTTAGTGAGAGTATAGGGTCTTTCTTTGATGCAACGGCGTAGAACATCACAATTTGGCTTAGTATCAAGATATCGAATAAAACGTGATTGCCATTGTGCATATCGACCAGACACTAGCATTGGTGGTCTGTCTTTATTACCCGCCACCATGATGTTGTTGTTCGTTATACAATACTCTGTAGTAGAATCCATCTTGATAAGCTTTGAATTTTGAAATGAATATGGATCTTAAGTAGATGTGGTAGTGATTGTTGTTGTAGAGAAAAATAGTTGAAATCACCTGAAAAATGTTCTCGAAAAACCAAAAAATTCTCCAAGACCAAAAAACACACGAGGGTGATAAGTGTTCATGGTACCAAAGCCCTAATTAAAGTCTTTGATTTCTTTATGAGTTATTTCCATCAAAACCATTTCAAGAAAAATCAAAAAATATATAAATAGAATCATTTTCTTTGCATTGCATTGTAAAAATCAAAATCATGCATCATATAGTGTAGTATAGTGTAAAAGCATTCCATATTGGCCAAGGTGGATTAATTATGAGAAAAGTGTAAATTGGTGCTTTAAAATGTGGCATTGCATGAGGTCATGGCAATGATCAAGTGTAGGGAATTTGATATGAGTAAAATCTCATATCAATTATATCATATTTAACCCTAAATCACAAAGTAAAATACCTGATTTTGATGTGTAAAGGCAGTATTATGGGTATATTTTGTTGTTTGTGCTTGTGTAGGTAAAAAGATACAAATGTGAAGCAAACATGGAATTCAAGTCATATTTGATGAAGAAAAGACAAGAGAAGGATGAAAGATGACAAGTCAAACAAAGTCAAAGGATCTTGACAACTTTCAAAGTAGAGGGACTAAAAGTGACAAGTTGGAAAAGTCAAGAATCAAGTCAAACATGGCCAAAGTTCAAGTCAACAAATCAAGGGATCAATATTGCTCAAGTTCAAATTCAGAAGGGCTAGAATTGTCAAGATTATGAAGATTCTAACTCAAAACACAAAATTGCCAAGTATAGGGGGCATTTCTACCAACTCTGAAAGATCAATACATGTTCAATACGTGTGAAGTTATGAGAACCAATGGGAAGCCTTCATTTTATAAACATGGATCACCACATCAGCCTTATTAAATGGAGAGAGAGAAGAAGTGGGAACCGGATCTAAACAGTGGCCAATCACAGTCATCAACCAATCAAATTTAAGAAAACGGATAATGATCTGTGTGAACTCTCAACACCAAATAAAAACACGCCACGTGTACTATCCATAGCCCAGATCGAAGAAAGTTAAGGAGTGAAGATCATGAAAATCTCTTATCATGAAAAGTGCTCGGAATTGCAAGACGAAGTCAACCCACTTGGTTAATTACACTTTCATCCAAGGAATTAATTTCCCCCAATTATGTTCATCATCTGCAATTTCCAATTAATCAATTAAAGACATGTGGAACTCCTTGATTGGTTCTAACACGTCACCAACATCACCCTCACTCCCCTTCTCTTCTATAAATACCCTAGCTAGTTCTCATTTCTTGTAATGTAGAAAAAGTGTGAAATTCACACACCCTTTTAATTCTCTCTTCATTCTGCTAGAGATTAGTCAGTTAGAAACTTCTCAAGTGATTGACAACCACTTGAGATAGTTTTTTAGTAGTTCTAACCGTTTGTGCCTACCTTCACTTCATTAATACAACTCAAGTTAGCTCATTCCTACTATTACTCTCATTCTATTACTGCATTCCTTCTATACACTGTTACCTTGTTCTTCTATTGATCAAACTCGATCAATGGAGTGTGTTTGATGATTTGGAGTGCTTAGCTTGTTATCAAAAGCTGTCTAGTTCGATTCCTTGCCATTTCTAGCAAGAATTCAGAATTGATGTAGAGTAGATCAGACAGTTGGTTTTTGTGATGAAATTTGGATTGTAGATTGTTGATTAAGGTTAATGGTGGTGTGATTAGTGAGCTCAGCGCTCATTACTCAATCAACGGAGGCTTCTTGCTAAAAATTACTCTATTCTCATTTACTTTTGCACTAAACTGTTGGTTGCATGATCAATACCTAGTTCTTTAGTTTAACTGCTTGTTGCTGTATGATTTGTGAGTGATTTGATGTGACTGATATGATTTGGTAGATTGCAGCTTGATTCTATAGCTAAATTTCTTAGTTTTTTTTGTTAATTTTGATATTTAGTGATTACGGAGTAGTATACATGCTTGATTCTTAGTTCTATAGTGTGAACACATGATTTTGCTTGCTTTGTGGTTTATTTGATGCATCTAATATAGTTTGATAGGTTATTGCTTGATTCATTAGCTTATACTTCATAATCCTTTGTTAATTTTCCAAATCTGCTTCATAACTAGTGTTTGGATCAGTTTGAATTGTGAGTTCTAGAAAATGTTTTGGAGTAAATCTTGTTTACACTTGTTCAATAGTCTTGTGTAAGTCATTTGCAAAGTTTTTACAAGTCATTCAAATAGTCAAAACGGGTAGAGGCACTAAAAGACTTTGGATTAGAGTATTAGGTTCAAAACATGTCAACTTTGAGTGCTTCTCAAATCATCAATTTTGATTGTTAAGGGCTGTTCTTTAGCTTTTTGAAATCCTCGGATTATCAGCGTTTCAGAATGATAAGTGTCTATTTCCAGTTCTCAGTCTAGTTTACACAATAAGCCATTAAAATCTGTAATAATCAACCTTATCTGTCCTATAGCTTTTTCAATTCTGGCTTATCCTCTTTATCAAAAAGGTCATTTTATTGTACAAATCTCTTATACAACTGATTTTATGAGCTTTTGGAGCTTTTCAATTTTTTTTCAAAATTTGGTCAACGAAAGTCAACATAAGCCCGTTTTTTCTTAATTTCAAATTCCAGCTTATTCACTTGATGATTTTTGACATTTCTTTTCATTCCAGTCTTCTATAAGCTTGTTCGATCATTTTCATTAAAAAATCCAGGTTGTGCTTGTCTGGATAAGCTTGAAGCTTATTTGGAGCTTATTAGAAAATGCTATTTTGGGTTTGAGGTCATCTGAGCTTATTTCCTTAGAGCTGACTAGGTGAAATTACTTTTTAAGTTGTTTGCAAAAAACTAGAACCTTTGAAGTTGATTAACAAGCTCAAACGAGCTTATTCTTGGTGTTTAGCTCGTTTTCCTTTAAAACTTGTACTTGTCAAGTTTAGTCCCTATTAATTAGGGTTGTTTACATTGTCTTGTTAATTACTTTTCAAGTTTCCAAATAACAGAATTAGTCCATCTGTTTTGATTAGTTACAAAAGGTGTTAGGCAGTTTTACAATTTGTTACTTTTAGCATGTTTCAATTTTCCATTTTAGCATTTTTAGACTTAATACTTTGTTGTGCATTGATACTTGTACATTTTCATTAACTGTAGTATGTGAAATTTGTTTTAGATTAGTACGGATACGTATATATCATATTTTTTACCATTTTTATGTGTTTTGTGATAATTAGACCTAGAATACCATAATCTTATAAAATCTAAAACCAAAAACAATTTGTGAACCTGATATCTTTTGGACAATCAATTTGTATTGAGTTGGGAGTTAAGAACTAAAAAGTGAAATATTAAATGGCGCCGCTGCTGGTTCATTACGTTACGATTGACGATTGATTGACGGTTATGATTGGATTTTGGGATCCGTTCACCTTGTGAACGTTCCTTTTACGTATCATGAATCAAAAATATAAAAAAATCAAAAAGCTAAAAATATAAAAATTAAAAAATAACAAAATCTATTCTCTCATAAGAATTGAACCAAAAAATAAAAAAATCAAAAAGTAATCCTTTTCCTAAAAGATTACACAAAAAATATATTGTATATATTGGATTCACTCGTTTTTACGTAGATACTATATTTTCATATAAAAACAAATAAATACAAAGATATTTTTGATATATTATTATATGTAGATACATATATGTATATATGAACAACCAATCCACCTACTTCCATAAGTATTGCTTTATCAATACACCGTACTTGGGGGCGTTCTAATCCTAAGTACGTGTATCGATCAAAGTTAATTAAGGCACAATAGATAAATACTACAATCTACTTGAACTTGAGAAAGAGGCCACTATGTGGGGGGTATAAGGCGAGTGTATTACACATTCTAAAGAAGCAGGCTCTTAAGTGCTACACGCCGCCTCGTTTCTCCGCTTCCTTGTGGGTCTTTCAAGGGTGATAGTAGTGTGTGGTGTGCCACCAAAGTAGTACTACATACTTATATATTTTCTTGTGGATATTAATTATTGCACCTCGAGAGAGATAAGCTCTTCTCTCTCAAAATTCTACCAAGAGCTCCTCTCTCATTCTTCGAGTTAAGTTGCATGCGCACCTGAGCGCGTGCACATATACCTTTTGGTGTACAATCCCTTCCTCCCAAAAAAAGAAAAAGAACAAGAACAACACCGTCCATCAAGCCGATCCCGAGCATCTTTCTTTGAACAACATACAAGAAGTCATGGCCACCGTTGATAATTGACCATTGATTGAGATCCTTCAATCAAATGTGGAGCGGAATGCGGATTTTTATACCCGAGATACCCACAAACACTTTTGAGCTTAGGACATGCATGATCAATATGGTTTCTTCTATCCCCTTCCTAGGGAGACCCATGGATGACCCCCATGACCACATCAAGAGATTCTTGTCACTTTGCAATACACTTAAGTATAATAGGATCACTCATGATACAATTAAGATGATATTATTCCCTTTATCCTTAGAGGGTAATGCTAGGAATTGGTTAGACAAGCAACGTTCTATGAGCATTTTCACTTGGGAGGATTTGAAGAAGAAATTTGTGAATATGTTCTTTCCTTCAAAACTTTAGTGAGGCTTGGGAAGAGTTTAAAGAGTTGTTGAGAAAGTGCCTAAACCATGGTTTTAACCAAGTTCACCAAATTAACACCTTCTACAATGCTTTGAAACCTCACCATCAAGATTCCCTTAACTCGGCCGTGGGTGGGAACATTCTTTCAAAATCCACACAAGATGCATGGGATATCATTGAGACAAAAGTCATGGTTCAAATAAATAACCAAAGAGATGAGGTGGTCCATGTTGTTCAAGAGAGTGCTCATACATCCATTGATAATCAACTCCTCAAGAATCATAATGAAATACTTCAAGCACTTGACAAGACTCAAAAGATGAATCAAGAGATGATTCAAGCCTTTATGAAAGTTCCCTTGAACAATTCTTCTTCCAATGATGTTAATGTCATTACCTTATCTTGTGAGACATGTGGAGGTCCTCACTCATACTTACAATGTGATAAATTTAAAAATTTTCAAGGTGAATGCTATGCTTATCAAGATGAGGGAAGAGAGCAATTTAAACCTAACATCAAACCTCATCACCTCTCTTACAAGTCCAATAATTATCTTTCTCCACCCAGTTTCCCTCGCTATCAACCCACCCAAAACCAAACACACCCTCTACAATTACATCAAAGAAATCAAGGGCCAAGAGGAAATTATCAAGGTAACAACAACAATAGAGGGCCCAATAAACTTCATAACCAAGGGAATCACTTTCATGGCAATAACCAAGGGTTTAACAATCAACCTCCACTTTTCCATCCTCAAGGATTTCAAGGGAATGTGCCACATGATTTTAACACTATTGAGCTTCTTCACAAAATGAATCAAGATAATGAAAGGAGGTTTCAAGCCAATGAGAAGAGAATGAGAGAAATGCATGAGGAAACAAACAAGAAATTTATGTTGCTCTTAAATCAAAGACCACAAGGTGCTTTACCCTCCAACACTCAAACCAATCCATGGGAAAATGCAAATGCCATCACTACAAGGAGTGGGAAAACAACCAATGATCCTTTAATTCCTCCTAAACCTCCTTTGGTGACACCTACTACGGTTCCTCCTTGTGACAAGCCTTCACCTTCTTGTTCTACACCTTAAAAACCTACACCTACTAATACTTCATCTTCCACACATATCACTAAAGAAAACAACAAAGAGAATCCTTCAACAACCACCATTCAACCTTTACCAAAACAAACTCTTCCATATACCTCTAGATTGAGAAAGGAAAAAGTTAAGAACAAAGATGATATACAAGTGTCCAACTTCTTGAGGATGTTTAAGCAATTGAATATCAATATATCTTTTGCGGTGGCTTTAGTTCATATGCCTAAGTTTGCTAAGATGATTAAGGACCTTCTTTCGAACAAAGAGAAATTGGTAGATGTGCCTAATGCTTCATTGAACGAAAATTGTTCCGTGGTGTTGTTAAGGAAGTTGCCTACTAAACTTGGTGATCCGGGCCGGTTTTTAATTCCTTGCAATTTCCCGGGGGTTGAGAATTGCATGGCACTTGCGGATCTTGGTGCAATCATTAATTTGATGCCTTTTTTGGTTTGGAAAAGACTTTCACTTCCTGAACTCACACCTACAAAAATGACACTTGAGTTAGCAAACCGTTCAATAGCTTATCCGGTGGGAATTGCGGAAGATATTTTTGTTGGAGTTGATAAATTCACATTCCCCACGGATTTTGTAGTTGTTGACTATGACATGGACCCGAGAGTTCCTCTTATTGTTGGAAGGCCTTTCTTGAGAACGGGTCGTACTCTTATTGATGTGGCGGAAGGTGAACTCACAATGCGGGTAGGAGATGAAAAAGTTGTGTTTAACATGGGGAAGTTATCAAAGAAATCCAATGAGCCCGATTCAGTAAATCATATTGATACTCTTGATAAGGACGTGAATAACGTTGATATCCTTGATGAAGTCTGTGATGAGTATTTTAATGAAGCTTGCAAAAGTAGAGATTATGATTTTCCCTATGTTGAGACCATAGCCTCCATTACTTCCTCATTGAATATTCATGAACCTAAAGAGCTTAACTTTGGTGATTTTATGATACATTCCAATACTCTTTTTGAAACATCAATTGATAATCTACTTTTCAACACCAATGAGGAAGCAAATGAGGATTATAGTGATGATAAACCACCTCTTTTTGATACACCAATTTATGATGAATATAGTGATGATGAGTTCTCCATTTTTGAACCTCCATTCTTTGATGATCACACTCCCTTGGGTTTTGAGGAGATACATTTTGAGTCACCGATCTTTGACATACCAATCTATGATGATTATGGTGATGAGGAGGTAATACAAGGCTTTTAGCCCGTATAAAAATTAGTTCGTTTAAGTATGTCTCTTCGAATTGAAAAATGAGTTTAGTGTGTGACTCAGTTGTATTTTGGTGAAAACAAAAATGTGTGTCGTTGTAGTATATTTAAAGTGCAAAAACAATTAATGTAAAAGTGCAGTTAAATTAAATCTAAGTCTAATTTAAAGTAAATGGTGCGAGTATTTAAAAGCGTGACTAAAATTAAAAGGGACTAAAAGTAAATAACGCAAACTTAAATCTAACTAAGGCAAACTTAAAACGCAACTGAAACTAAATCTTAAAATAAGGCAAGACTAAAATAAATCTAAGGCTAATAAACTTAAAGTGCGATTAAGTAAAAAGACGGGAAAATTAAAGCTCGAAATTAAAAAGCAGAAAATTAGAAACTGAAAATAAAGGAACTGAAAATCCTATCCGGAATAAACCCTTATTCGGAATAAAAGTCTTACTCGGACTATGTCACCTATCCACTATAATCCTCTCAATCCGGAATATTTGTCTACTCAGAATAATGTGCCCTTATGCGGAATATACCCTCTGCGGAATAAGCAGCCTTATGCGGAAATAATTCCCTATGCGGAATAAGACCTCTATGCTGAATATCAGGCCTATGCAGAATATTCCCTATGCGGAATATATCCCATGCGGAATATCCAGGCCTATTCGGAATGTCATCCTATGCGGAATATTTACCCTTATGCGGAATAGTCCCTCTATCCGGAATAAACTGCCTCTACTCGGAATGTTTTCCTATGCGGAATAAATCCCACTACTCGGAATATCTTCCTTATGCGGAATATCAAATATTCCGCATGGACCACCTTTTAAGACCCTTATTCGGAACAATTTCTTACTCGGAAAGTTTTGAAGATCAGCACCTCGGAAAAAACAGAAACAAATACCGAAGAACAAGGAAAAAGAGATAATACGAATTAAATCAAACTTAAGCCAAAATTAACCAAAAGATTAAATCAAACTAATAACAAAACATCTATCAAGCATAAACAATCAATCAAAAACAAATAAACTCACAAAACTAATCAAAATAATCAAAACCCACTTAAATAAATCAACAACAATCAAGAACATGAACATAAACAAATCAACATAAAGATTAAAGAAGGGTAGAATGAGATTAACAAGATAAAGTAAAGATTAACAAGAATTAAAAAGAAAAACTTACTTGAAATTAAATGGTAATTAAGGTGCAAGACAAGTATTTAAATTGGACAAGTATTTAAATGACAAGGTAATTAAAAGTGGAAGAACTAATTGTCACTATTAGCCAACAAAAATGAAAAGATTAATCCTAATGACTATTTATAGGGGAGGATTAAGGCGTGCTTAGGAAGCTTCCTACCCTCCTTCATTTTCTCTTAATTGAATCATTAGGCCCTTCCTTCTTAATCTCTTTTTTAATTGCACCATTAGTCCTTAAGCCTTTAAATCTTCTTTTATCTTGGACTTTAATGACTTTTGGCTCGGGATTTCTTTGAACTTGTCTTTTAATTCTTCAATAAAGTAGACTTGAGTTCTTCGGCTTTAAGTAAACTTCCGTCTTTCGACTTTTTCTTCGATAAATCTTCAGAATTGGTCTTGGACTTCCGTTCTTTTTGCACTCTTGACTTCTAGACTTCGTCTTTCATCTTTTTCTTCAATAAAAGCCCGTAAATGCCCGTGTTTTCTCCACTTTTCACAATTTCGTCCTAAATCACAACAAAAACACAAACCACGCATAATTCCGACATAAAAGACATAAAATACACGTTTTGGCTCGGTTATTATTGTAATTAAGTGTTAAAAAGGATGGGTGTTTACACACCTATCAGGAGGGTTCTATCATTGATAAGAGTGACGAGTTTCTCGAGGTTGATACACCTCTTGAGTACATTCTTGGTTATTTTGATAAGGAGGGCGACATACTCTTTCTAGATGCTTTATTGCATGAATATACCTTACCTTATCTCCTTCCCACCTCATCATATTTTGGGAAATTTATGGGCAAGACTCATGGATAAGGAAACCTCACCCACCTTACCATTGCTTGGGATGTTTCGTTTTGGATTGTGTTATAAGTGGGATGGCAATTATATATTTGATCCGGGTAGATATTTATGGGGTTTTGTATACTTGAAAGAATGTTTAACCTTATCATGGAAAGTTTTTCCTAAAAGGGTAAATCTTTTACTCTCCATGATAGGTTTTCCATAGACACTTTTAAGTGTGGGATAAGTCGAGCTAGAGACTCCATAAATCAAGCTTGAATAAATAGGATTATATCTTTTAGACTAGAGTGTGGTAGGATAGGAATAAAGGGTATATAGATGAGAACAAGTGTAGGGGGATGCCTTGCTTTTGTTTTCTTTATGTTTGTAGGGTTGCTCTCTCTCATTGCATGCATTGGAGCTTCTGGAGGAGGCCCTTGTATCGGGTTCACTTTGTTACTATTGTGATTTTCAAACCATTGTGCTTAAAATGAAATCACTATAGTAAACCTTTCCTTAGCTCGATTTAAACAAAGTTATCAATGCCATAAGTGTAGGGGAGTTTACTCCAATACTATTAAACATTTAGGACAATGTTTATCTTAAGTGTAGGGGGGTCTTCTATCGAAGTGACCTTACCTAGAACATTGTCATTGACCTCATGATAACTTGTAAATTATTTTTTCAAATATTTTTCGAATTTTTGATCTACTTTGGCCACCAAAAATATGCATTCATAATTTTTGCATTAATCACTTTTCATTTTGCATAACACATTTGCATTGTATATATTATTTCTTTTATTTTTCATCAAAAATATATAAAAAGGGAAAAATATAAAAAAGGATATGGTTTAACAAAATTAGACTTCTTTGACATATTAGGCCCGCCATAAATACTTTGACTCAACCTGAGTTTGCTTATCTAAGCATTCTCTAGCTAGTAGCCTTAACCATGTACACCTTTATTTGTTTATTAGGCTAAGCATCTACTAGTCTCATTATTTGAGATTTTAAACTGTGAAGAACAAGAGATGATAGAGTTTGAAGTAAGTGTTAAGGGCTAGACAAACCTCATATCATTTAATTGTGGATTTTATATCCCCTTTCGTAACCTTTACTTTCTTGTCAACGCATGTATATATGTTAATAAATAATCAAGAACGGTTTTAATCGGTTTGTACTCTCTTATGCATATTGACTAATCATTCGTGGTTGGTATAAGTACGTCTTAAGATTCTAAGTCAGAGCGTTTTATGTGTATTAGACTTATGTCATGCTTAATACTTAGCGAGTGTTTTTCCTTTTATTCTTTTCAATTTTCTTTGTGAGGAATAAAGAAAAATAAGAGCAGCTTATAAAAAAATGAGTGGCTAGAAAAAAAAGAGAAAGAAAAAGAAAATAATAATAATAATTATTATACAAGACTCCCAAGAGGGGCAGTGAAGTGTTAATTATAGTAGCTATTGAATTCCAATATTACTCTCACAAGGGTTGTGGGGATTTAGTAGTTGCTCTAATCCAATATTACCTTGACGGGTTGCGTGATTGAAGATCCAAGGTCTCAAAAAGGCGACAGATATAAATTATTACGTGAGTTTATATTTTTCTTTTCTTAGCGAGTGTGTAGATACTTATTAATGCATGACATAAGGATCTTACACATAAGGCGAATGACTTATTATTTTGAGACGGACTTATATTAATTGTGGGCAGTTTTTCAAGTAATAGATATGATGGTTACTTAGGATTAAAACCGTGCTTCCTTATTTTCAGATTTTACACTTCTTATATTTCATGCTTTAAATAATGTCAAATTTGCCCACAAACAATTTGCTCAAATAATAACCGGTCTTAGACGCATAATAAGTGGGGGTATAATAGTAACACAATTAATCTTTATGAATAACTCGATGCACTTTCACTTATGGATAAAAATGATCTTATTTTTAAGCTTGGTATTGGGAAAGTGAAACTTAAGGATGATAAGTGTTCATGGTACCAAAGCCCTATTTAAAGTCTTTGATTTCTTTATGAGTTATTTCCATCAAAACCATTTCAAGAAGAATAAAAAAATATATAAATAGAATCATTTTCTTTGCATTGCATTGTAAAAATCAAAATCATGCATCATATAGTGTAGTATAGTGTAAAAGCATTCCATATTGGCCAATGTGGATTAATAATGAGAAAAGTGTAAATTGGTGCTTTAAAATGTGGCATTGCATGAGGTCATGGAAATGATCAAGTGTAGGGGATTTGATATGAATAAATTCTCATATCATTTATATCATATTTAACCCTAAAACACAAAGTAAAATACCTGATTTTGATGTGTAAAACCAGTATTATGGGTATATATTCTTGTTTGTGCTTGTGTAGGTAAAAAGATACAAATGTGAAGCAAACATGGAATTCAAGTCATATTTGATGAAGAAAAGACAAAAGAAGGATGAAAGATGACAAGTCAAACAAAGTCAAAGGACCTTTCTTGACAACTTTCAAAGTAGAGGGACTAAAAGTGACAAGTTGGAAAAGTCAAGAATCAAGTCAAACATGGTCAAAGTTCAAGTAAGAAAATCAAGGGATCAGTATTGCTCAAGTTCAAAGTCAGAAGGGCCATAATTGTCAAGATTATGAAGATTCTAACTCAAAACACAAAACTGCCAAGTATAGGGGCCATTTCTGCCAACTTTGAAAGATCAATACATGTTCAATCCGTGTGAAGTCGTGAGAACCAATGAGAAGCCTTCATTTAATAAACATGGATCACCACATCAGCCTTATTAAATGGAGAGAGAGAAGAAGTTGGAACCGGATCTAAACAGTGGCCAATCACAGTCATCAACCAATCAAATTTAAGCAAACGGATAATGATCTGTGGGAACTCTCAACACCAAATAAAAACACGCCACGTGTACTATCCAAATCCCAGATCGAAGAAAGTTAAGGAGTGAAGATCATGAAAAGCTCTTAACATGAAAAGTGTTCAGAATTGCAAGACGAAGTCAACCCACTTGGTTAATTACACTTTCATCCAAGGAATTAATTTCCCCCAATTGTGTTCCTCATATGCAATTTCCAATTAATCAATTGAAGACACTTGGAACTCCCTGATTGGTTCTAACACGTCACCAACATCACCCTCACTCCCCTTCTCTTCTATAAATACCCTAGCTAGTTCTCATTTCTTGTAATGTAGAAAAAGTGTGACATTCACAAACACTTTTAATTCTCTATTCATTTTGTTAGAGATTAGTCAGTTAGAAACCTCTCAAGTGATTGACAACCACTTGAGATAGTTTGTTAGTAGTTATAACCGTTTGTACCTACCTTTACTTCATTAATACAACTCAAGTTCACTCATTCCTACTATTACTCTCATTCTATTCCTGCATTCATTCTATGCACTATTACCTTGTTCTTCTATTGATCAAACTCGATCAATGGAGTGTGTTTGATGACTTTGAGTGCTTATCTGTTTATCAGAAGCTGTCTAGTTCGATTCCTTGCCATTTCTAGCAAGAATTCAGAACTGATGCAGAGTAGATCAGACAGTTGGTTTTGGTGATGAAATTTGGATTATATATTGTTGATTGAGGTTAATGGTGGTGTGATTAGTGAGCTCAACGCTCATTACTCCATCAACGGAGGCTTCTTGCTAAAAAGTACTCTATTCTCATTTACTTTTCCACTAAACTGTTGGTTGCATGATCAATACCTAGTTCTTTACTTTAACTGCTTGTTGCTGTATGATTTGTGACTGATTTGATGTGACTGATATGATTTGGTAGATTGCAGCTTGATTCTATAGATAAATTTCTTAGTTGTTTTGTTAATTTTGAATTCAGTGATTAAGGAGTAGTATGCATGCTAGGTTCTTAGTTCTATAGTGTGAATGCCTGATTTTGCTTACTTTGTGGTTTATCTGATGCATCTGATATAGTTTGATTGGTTATTTATAGGTCCTTAGTTTCTTAGGATTATAGATGTGTTTTATTTATCTAAATAGAAGGAGAGAGAAGGAAGAACTAGATTGTAGGTCCTTAGTTTCTTAGGATTATAGATGTGTTTGATTTATCTAAATAGAAGGAGGGAGAAGGATGAACTAGAGAGAGAAATCTAGAGAGAGAAAGGAGAGAAAGGAAGAGAAAGATGTAAATTGATGAAATGTGAAATGAAACAAATGACCAACCCTTCCTAATATGCTAGGAGGGGGTATATATATAGCACACCCTACATGTGGGCTATATGGGCTATACTGTTTACATACTGGATCACGAGCCCAATACTTGAATATATCTTTGGAGTGACCGATCCTTTCGAAATACGTAAAAACGTATTTCCAACAATCTCCCCCTAAGGGAGGTCACTCCAAGTTACAATGTCCTAAATAGTCTATAGCTCGTGATCTATGCTAATAATGATGTGACCGAGACTTTCTTTGGAAAAACGTATTTACAACAATCTCCCCCTAAGGGAGGTCACACAATTTTACAAAATCTTAAACCTAGCATACTATGCTTGAGTCTTCGATCTTGTTCTTGTGAATATGCTAATGAGATCTTTGACTGTAGTCTTGAGCATGTTTCCTTGCCTTGACCTTGTGCATTCATCACTTGTGAAATTTGCCTCCTCGTGACTTCATGTTCCACATAATTATACTTTTATAAATTCTTGAAAGCTTCAGAGTTTGATACAACGGAAGACTTGACTTTTAGGCTTTCTTGAATTTGTTAAAGTTAAGTTCATAAAGTATAAGCATGCGAGGATGACTTCTTTTCGGATAGTACACCGCAATGCCACCTTCTTGTTATGCTGCATAAGACAGTTAGCAACAAAACATAAACACGGATGAAATGGCCTTGAACATTTCATTCTAATTCGGTAGCATTTTACCTCCGGTCGGTGAAGACCGTTGGACGATATAAAATATCGTACTTGTGGCAGGTAGTTTCAATTAAGAACCTCCTTGACAAGATTTCGCGGGTAAACCCGTTCTCTTTATCCGATCGTCCAAAGCTGACTGCGAACATAAAGAGTGAATCATTTAGATTATAAAATCCGCATGATTAAACCCGTCAATTCATGAACCTGGAACGAGTGAATCTCAATTAAGATTTTCACCATCGTTTCTTTCCAGTTGTCACGAGCTTGATTCGTATAGAATCTTGTAAGTTACCTACCAAGTGCTGTTTGAGGTTAACACTAGAAGGATTTCCACTCATCACTGTGAACACTAAGATATCACTCTGAGTGTTCTGGCAAGATCACTAAGATATTGCGTAGAGGCCTGGAACGTGTTTTAAATTCAGTTAAGAATTAAACCACTATTGCTTTCCAGTTATCACAAGCTTGATTCATAAAGAATCGCACAAATCACCTACCATGAGATTTTTGATATTCGCTCAAGAAGGATTTCCATCTTCATTGTAAATACTTTCGTGTTACTCGGATGTTCAGGCAAGATCACGAAGATTTTGCGTAGGACTCTTAAGATCTTTCTTACTTTTCATAGTGTGTGAAGAAGCAAGGAATTATGAAAGTGTGTCCTAATGAGATATTTGATGATCTCAAATGGCTCTAGACTCGATCGTGCATTTTGGATTTTAGTGATCGGAGGCTGGAGAGGAGTGCCACCATTTCAATACCAATTTATTCGGAGTAAATAAATCAATAGATAATGCGTTCTCTCCGTGTGATTAAAACAAATATCTTTTAAGAGATATCTGAGTTAGCTGGGATGGGTTGTGCATTGCATCACTGGGTCCATGATGTCTATCTTCAACATCAAGAGTCATTAAGATGATGATCTCAATAGCATATGTATTGACACGGTTTCTGCCTAAGGTTGTAAGGAGGGCTTCTTTCTTTACACCCTTTATCTTTACAATTCTTTTTCATTCTTCAAACCCTTCAATACTTTCCAATACGTCATAATTAGCACCTTGTTGTGATTGTTCCAGTGCTAACTTAAGTACTTGGTCGGCATTCAGCTACGTTCACAATCATTCTCCATCTTTTCTAAGGACTACTATTTCTAGCTATGGAATGTCCTTGGGAAGATTCCTCCGGTTTTGGAAAAATCATTGGACTTAACCTATCCTATCATCCTTATGTCACCACAATCTTCACCGTCGTGAATAGAGATGTTTTGGGTAAGTGTATGTCACCATGAAATCCATTTTGATATCCAAATCCATTTTGCTCCCCCTTAACATATGCCACGATATCCGAAAACATTTCGCACATGTCGGGATGAGCTATCACGTTAAATCAAACCATTTGTGATTAATCATTTCCCATATTAAATCACATTTTCTCCCCCATATTAAAAATATTAACCCAATCGATGTTTTTAATATCAATTGATTTAATAGCATTTTAAAAAAATTTGGGAAGAAAAATGCAAATCCAATTTTCTTCATGAATTACACAAGCTCCCCCTCAAATAAATGAGGGTGTACTTGAAATGTAAATAAAATACCTTTTAAACACAAGTGTGAGGTATTTATCACGTGCAAAGATCATATATGATAATGTATTCACAAGATTAGCAATTTACGAGGTTGGACCTGAATGATGGAGAACATCATATGATAGAATCACATGGTTCTTGTTCACGAATGTTGGTCGCCTCGTCACGTCTGAAGTTATCTCTTGACTCCATGTGTACGATTGATATCATTGTCTTGACACCAATATGTGAACTTGGCACTTTCGGCGTCAAAGATTCTGAATGCTGGAAAATTGCTCCCCCTTAATTGTTGACCCGTGTTCTATTGAAAGAGCTGTAGTCGCATCATCGAGTATGTAGATATAAATTGTAAATTGCTATGATTGGTGGAGATGATAACTTCATAAAATCAAGATTTCTCTTGTTTTAACAAATAAATGCACTCACACGTACATATATTCGTGTTAGATTGTGTTATTACGTAAACACAATCCCTTACATGGTTATAAAGTAAACCATGACTGAGAAAATTAATTTCCGTTGTTGAGTCAAAGCTTTCTGATGAAATGCTTGACTTGAGTATGAAAAACGGGTTACTATCTGAAATAATAGCAAACCAATAATTGAGCATGTTTTAAAAACATTTGAACTTCTACTCGAACTTTATTTACAACCCCGTGTCATTATTGAATGACATTTCTAGTATCGTAAATATTATAGATTCCAGAAGACATGCTCTTTTTAATAAAACATTTTTGAACACACAATTTTGAAAGATTTAGAAAAACCTTTTGAGAAATTCTCGAAAAATTGTGTTCAAAGTTTTGAAAACCAATTACTTGAGCTTAAGATGTTGAATATCTTACAAAACAAGCTCAAGTCCGAGAAGTTGTAAACTTCCCGTTGTTAAGGATATGTTGTCCCATATATTTAGATGATATAGCACGAATTAAAGAAAGAAAATAGATGAAGAAGATGAATTCTAGAGAGAGAGAAAGTAGTGAGAGAAAGTAGAGAGAGATGATTAACTTTGGGAATATTAGATTAGAAGTGAGAAAAATGAACAACCAACCCTCCTAACATGCTAGGAGGGTAGTATATATAGTCCACCCACATGCGGGCTTTAATGGGCTATATATTGGACTGGGCTTGTCTTTTGGACTTTAATTAGTTTAAATCCAAGCCCGTAAACCACGACTAATTAACTACCTATTACAACGTTCTAACTAATGTTACAATAATAACCTATGACCGAGCATTCTTGTTTGACTCAATATTTTTTAGGCTAACAATCTCCCCGAATGTGAGGTCATACCCTTTTGATATTTGAAGATCAATGGATATTACGAATCTCGTCATAAATGAGTCTTGAACGTGTAACAGTAGTTTTGTTCCTTCATGCTGTGATCTTTGAGCCTTTGTCATTGTCTTTCGAGTTAGTCTTTTATCTTGAGATCTTCAAATCATTCTTGACTTGTCTTTGCCATCTTGCGATCTTGTGTCTTTATCCACATACTCACACTATTAATTGTTGAATAAGTCTTTGGGCATGAACATGTGGTTTTGAATCTTTGACTATGCTGAGTACACCGTGACGCCACCTTCTCGAGACAAAACATGGACACAGACTGAATGGCTTTGACATTCGTCCTAAATCGGTAGCGTTTTACCTCCGGTCGGTGAAGACCGTTATACGATATTAAATACCGTTCCTGTGATTAGGTAGATTCAATTAAGAATCTCCTTGACAGGGTTTCGCGGCTGTACTAGCCGTTCTCTTTACTCGACCGTCTCAAAGCAAGACTGCGAACATAAAGAGTGAATCAATTGGATGAATATCCGCTTGATTAAAGTCGTCAATTCAAATTCCTGGAACAAGTTTGATTCATTAAGAATCTTACCATTGTTGCTTTCCAGTTGACACAAGTTTGATTCATAAGAATCTCACAAGTCACCTACCGTAGCGCTGTTTGATGTTGATGCTAGAAGGATTTCCATTCGTCACTGTGAATATTAATGAATATCACTCTGAATGTTCTGGCAAGACCATAAAGATATTGCGTAGAAACCTGAAACGAGTTTGAATCAATTCAGAGTCAAACCACTATTGCTTTTCAGTTTTACACAAGTTCAATTCATAAAGAATCTTGCATATGACCTACCACAGTGCTGTTTGATGTTAACACTGGAAGGATTTCCACTCATCATTGTGAATACTAAGTAGTATCACTCTGAGTGTTCTAGCAATATCGCAAGGATATAGCGTAGGATACTCTTTATCTTCATCCGCGTGTCCTAACGAGATTTGATTGATCTCTTGGCTCTAGACTCGATTTGTGCACTTTTAGTGGTCGGAGGCTGGAGCAGATGCCACCTATTCAATATCAACTATCTCGGAGAGAGAAAGTCAATAGAAGTCGTGTTGATCTCCGTGACAATAAAACAAACTTCTTTCGAGAGAAGCCTGAGTAGCTGTGAAAGGGTTGTGCTTCACATCACTGGGTCCATGATGAGTTGTCTTCATGATGTGTTGACCCGGTTTCTGCCTAAGTTGTATGGAGGGCTTCTTTCTTTAGACCCTTTATCCTTACATTTCTTTTTCATTCTTCAACCCCTTCAATGCTTACCAAGACATCATTAATAGCACCTTGTTGTGATTGTTCCAGTGCTATCATCAGTACTTAGTCGGCATTCAGCTACGTTCACATTCTACTCCATCTTTCTTAAGGAATTCTAGTAATCTATTGGATTGTCCCTGGGAAGATCCCTCCGGTTCTGGTTGGATCATAGGACTTAAACCTAACCACCCTTTTGACAACAATAACGTGGTGAATTAAAGATGTTGTGGGTATTTGATCGTAACCATGAGTGCTTGAGTCATTAGATCACATTTTAATCACATTTTCTCCCCCTATTTCTAATATATAAAATCTTTTGATATTAGAGATACCAAATTTGATTAAAATATATTTTGAAAATTAGTCTTGAAATCCTTCGGGAGAAAGATGTGTCAAACTTAGCATGAATTTTGGAACGCTCCCCCTCAAAAATTGATCCAATGGAATTGTCTTTACGAGGATTTGATCCACATTAAACTTTTGAGGATAGCAGTTGTTGAACACACAATTTTTGAAAGATTTTGAATATCATTGAGAAATTCTTGAAAAAAATTGTGTTCGACGCTTTTTGAAAAAGCAATTCTTTTTGACGAAAAGGTTTTTCTAAAGCATTAACTTGAGTTCTTAGACTTTGAATGTCTTGACGAATCCACTCAGGTGTAAGAAGATTTCTCTTCTTTTGCTGAGGGTAAGGGCACTAAAGCGTACACTCCCCCGTGAATATAGAACCGGGTTGCAATCTAAAAGTGATTACAAGCCATTGTGTTGAGCTCAAAACGTGGAATGTTTTGTGACAAGCTCAACCCAAGATAGATTGCTCTACCCGTTGTTGGAAATATTGTCCAAAAGAGACAATTTCCTTTAAAAAAGATAGAAATGACATGTTTTGAAAAATATTTACAACTTTCATTCGAGCTTTATGTACACACCCGTGTCGTTATTGAGCGACATTTCTAGGTACGTCCATATTATCGATACTGAAAGACATGTCGAGAAGAATATTTTTGGATTTTGAAAGATTTTTAATTTTGTGTTTTGTTTTTATACGTTCTAAATTTTTGTATTTTGCTTTTTCAAAGGTATTTACAAGTAGATGTTTGATAGATGAATCAAGAAGGCTTCTTTGCCAGAACCTCCAGTTCTGCTGGAGTCAAACATCTCATACCAATTTGCCTAACTAGATACACAAACCTCTCTTTCGAAAGAGCTTTTGTAAACAAGTCAGCTAATTGGTAATCAGTTCTAACAAAGTATAATTCAACAATACCTCTTTCAACTTGTTCCTTAATGAAGTGATATCGGACATCAATGTGCTTCGTGCGGGAATGCTGTACCGGATTGCAGGAGATGGCTATGGCAGACTTTGAGTCATAGTACATATGTACTTTATCGAAGTGGAAGCCATAATCCGTGAGTTGTGTTCTCATCCAAAGAACTTGAGCACAACACGCAGATAGAGACACATACTCCGCTTAGGCTGATGAAAGTGACGTGCAATCCTGCTTCTTGGAAGACCATCCCACAAGCTTATCTTGACCTAGAAATTGTGCACCACCAGAAGTACTTTTTCGTGTATCAAGACACCCTGCATGATCAGAATCTTAATAGGCCATTAGAAAGAAACCGGTTTCCCTCGGATACCAGAGTCCCATGTGAATGGTATTCTTAAGGTACCGAAAGATCCGTTTAACCTCCTTGAGGTGCTTTTCAGTGGGTTGTGCTTGATATCGTGCACAATAGCATGTAGCATGATGAATATCAGGTCTGCTTGTTGTCAAGTACATGAGGGACCCGATCATGGAACGATATCTCGTTTGATCTATGGGTAATCCCTCCAAATCAGCATCTAGGGATGTGGTTGATAATGGTGTCCCAACGGGGTCACATGATGTCATACCATGCTTTGTGATTATATCTTGACAATACTTAGCTTGGTTAATGAAGATACCACTTGGGGATTGGTGAACTTGAATTCCTAGAAAGAATTTTAGTTCGCCCATCATAGACATTTCAAATCTGCTGTGCATTACTTTTTCAAACCATTTTGAAAGTTTTGGGTTTGTAGACCCGAAAATAATGTCATCAACATAAATCTGCACAAGCAAAATGTCATCCCCATATTTATAAGTGAACAAAGTTAGATCAATGGAACCTTTTGAGAAACCTTTGGAGACCCAAAATTCGAGAGCTCGTCGTACCACGCTCTTGGAGCTTGCTTGAGTCCATAAAGTGCTTTGTGGAGACGATACACCTTGTCAGGATAATGAGGATTGACGAATCCTTCCGGCTGTGTGACATAGACTTCTTCCTTCAAAGGACCGTTAAGAAACGCAGTCTTCACGTCCATTTGGTAGGCAATGAATCCCTTATGTGCAACATAAGCAAGAAAGATCCTGACCCCTTCCATTCGAGCTACTGGTGCATACAATTCTTCAAAATCAATACCCTCTTTCTGTCCATACCCTTTAGCCACTAGCCTAGATTTATTCTTGATGATCGTGTTCTCTTCATCCATCTTGTTTTTCCAGATCCATCGAAGATTTAATGGTATTACATCGTATGGTCTGTCAACAAGTTCCCAGACTTTAAGTCTTTTAAATTGTTGAAGTTCATCCGTCATTGACTCAATCCAAGCATGATCAGCCATGGCTTCTTTGATGTTTTTCGATTCGGCTGAACTCACGCCGAGTGCGAACATACAAACATCGCCATCGGTGTGAAGCTGTCGTCTTGTACGAACGGGCTGTGAAGGGTTTCCAATTACGTGAACCAAAGGATGATCTCGGGTCCAATGATGTGTTGAAGGATGTCGTTGGTAAAACGTATGCATATTTGACGGATCAACATGGCGAGTAGAAGACTCTCCAATTTCGTGTACCGGTGTACCGGATGGGTTGATAAATTCGTCTTCGTCAAATAATGCATCGTCTGCTTGATTTGTGTTCTCTGGAGCAATGATAGTATTTGTGGATGTTGTAGGATCGATTGTTGAAGTGATATTCTGAGGAGGTAAATCTGCAGCAACCCGTGTTGAAGTAGATGAAGTTGTATCCGGTTGTTGACGATGATCGGTATCATCATTCTTATCGTGAGTGACAGCGGAAGACTTTGATACAACTTGTTTCTCCCCCGTGAAATATTCATCATACATTGGTCCATATAACATTTCCATCTCTTCAATTGTCATGTCGAATGTCATATCAGCTCTAGGAACATTTTCTGGAACCAGCGTTGAACTTGACGGTTCATTGCTGTGGTCCTGAGTTTCGAGTTCCGTGCGGTTGTGGACGAAAGTCGTTTGTCGTTGTGGATCGGGACTTAAACTATTTTGTTCAAGTGCCATTTCTTGTAATTCTTCAAATCGAATGTGAATGGTCTCGACAATCAATTTTGTTCTCTTGTTGTACACTCTATATCCCTTAGACTGAGTTGCATATCCCACAAGAATACATGCATCACCTTTCTCTTTCATCTTGTCCAGATTTTCACCATCTCGAATAATGTAACACGTACATCAAAAAACATGAAGGTGTTTGAGTGAAGATTTCCGATCATGATTTATGTGATATGGTGTCTTTTCGTGTCTTGGGATAATTAAGGATCGGTTTTGTGTGTAGCATGCGGTTGACACGGCTTCGGCCCAAAAGTATAGTGGTAGTTTTGAAGCGGATAATAATTTTCGAGTAGCCTCAACTGAAGTACGGTTTCGTATTTCAACAACGCCTTTTTGTTGGGGTGTTTGAGCAATAGATGCTTCATGTTCAATTCCTTCGGCTTCAAAATAGTTTCTCAGTTTTGAATTCAAAAATTCTGTACCTCTGTCAGTACGAACCACTTTGACTTGAGCTTGAAGACTACGTTGTATCAGTTTAAGAAAGCTGATGAGAACTTCGGGTGTTTCATCCTTGGACCTCAAGAAGTGAGTCCATGTGTACCTTGAGTAATCATCGACAATTACCATAATATATTTCTTTCCATTGATACTCTGAACACGCATGGGACCACACAGATCCATGTGAAGAAGATCTAACCGTCCTTTAGATCTTGGTGTGGTCTTTGTTTTGAAGTTACTTCGTTTAGCTTTACAAAGTTCACAAGAAGAACAAAGATGATCTTTGATGAATTTCAAACTTGGAAGGCCTCTCACAATATCTTTCTTGGAAAGCAAGTTGATGGTATCAAAATTAAGATGAGATAAACGTTGATGCCATAACCATGCTTGAGTTGTTGAAGCTTGAGCCATGAAGCAAATTGGAGTTGATGAAGTTGTGTCTTGAAGTGAAATTGTGTAAAGATCAGTACCCCGTGTACCGGTAAGTAAGTCATTCCCATCATAATCGTGAACAAAACATGTCTTCTTTCTGAAAGCAACCTCCAAATCCGCATCACATAATTGACCAACCGAGAAAAGATTGTGATTGAGCCCTTCGACATAGACTCGCCAATCTTCGCATCCCGCTTCATTAAGTTATGCCTTGGCTATGAAATCTAATCAATACCGAGAAACTTTTAAACGATCTTGGGCTAGAAGCTAAGTAACTTTTCAAATCGTACGACCTTACTTATTGTAGATAAATTTATTAACAAGCGATTGGAGAATAGGCTTATAATCAACTCACATAAATTCACGAAAGAATACCAAACTTATAATTGACTCTATCATCTCTCGTTCTCCACAATTTAAAATCTCAAGGAATGAGACTCGTGGATGCTTAGCCTATTAAATCAAAGTTTTGGGTTTTCGAGTCATCTATAGGATCTTGCAAATTCTTAGACTTTTTCAAGTTTAGAATTCACATTTTAAAATTCCCTTGATAAACGACTCTCTAGGATCAATTATAGGAACATGCGAAAAGTTCTTGTTCTTAACCCTTGAGAGTTAAGACTTTCACGTTTTAAAGCTCCCTATATAAAAGCCTAGCAAAACTTGACTTAAACACGTTAAGGATACTAGCTAGAGCAAACTTAGATAAGTAACTCGGGTTGAGTCAAAAGATTCACAACATTTAAAAATTTAAAACCACTTTATTTTAGCAAGGAAAGAAAATAACTATACAAAGGTAAAACTACTAGGCCAAAATAGATCAAACGTTTTGAAAAATGTCGAAAAATCAATTTTCCGGTTAAAATGAGGACAAATACAAGGAAAAGGCCACTTAACTTCGATAGAAGTCCCCCTACACTTGATATAAACATTGTCCTCAATGTTTAAGCATGTTGGAGTAAACTCCCCTACACTTAGGACATTGTGCACGTTGATTAAATCTTGCTAAGAAAGAGACAACTAAAGAGATTCCTATTTTAATATTGAGAAATATAAAATTTTGAATCGAAAAGAGTTTAGGATAGAACCGGGAAGACGGAAACACGGAATCACGGGTCGTCAAAAAATCATCAAGAGTGGATCATTGAACGCTCGAATCCCTGAGTATGAGAAGAGAGAAAATAGCAAACACCAACGGGTCTCCCCTACACTTAGGATAAAAATAGCTAAAAGATAGATACGTGGGTTGCCTCCCAAGAAGTTCTTGATTTTTGTTAACCGAGTCGTGAGCCTGACTCGACCTTGATTATCATGGAAAGAACCTTGAATAGCATCCACCGGGATCAAATACATGGTTTTCATCCATCAAGTAACACAAGCTTAAGGCGAACAAGGCAATCAAAAGAAGAGTTGGCAAGGTTCCCTTAAGCAGTTGTGGAGCACGGTGGAAGCAAGTATTGTGAGGTGCAAGCATGTCTTCATAAGTTCCAAAGATTTTTCCTTTTATTTCATCAGATGGATACTGAGATGGCTTAAAAAGTGCAATACCGGGGTCGAACACCTTTTCCTTTAGGGGAAAATAGCACTCAGGCTCAGCAGAATTTAAAGAAGATCTGATCATAAATCTCGCAATCTCATCCTCAGAAGGAGGATAGAGAGGAGTTAAGACATAAGTGCTGCTGATATCGGTGTCGTCCGGCTTCTTCTCCTTTGAGGTGGGTTTCTTCATATCCAAAGTAGGATAAAGACCATAATCATCAAAGTCCAAAGGAGGAGCATCACTCTCATTTGGGAAGTATGTGTTGAGAAAATTAGCAAAGTCTTCCTCAAACGAGTAGTCATCCAAAGTAGGATCAAGTGTTGTAGGCGGAGGATCTTCATCATGAGAAGAATCACTCGAAAGAGTATCGGCCTCATCAAAATCATCATAAGTGGGCATGTCTGGATAGTCAGAAGTAAATCATCATAATCATCTCCATTAGAACTAGAATCGTCATCATAGGCATCATAGATCGGTGGAGAATCATAAATTGGTGGAGGATCAGAATTGGAGAGAGAATCATCCACATCATCTTGGAACAGTGGATTATCATAGCAAGAGTCGAATAGAGGATTGTTGTAGACGACAAAATCATCAAGCACATTAATCATATTTGCCGATTCTCTTCTATAGGATTTGTTTGTGATCTTCCCCATTTCGAACACTTGTGCATCATTCCCGACCCTTAAGATTAACTTACCTTCGGCAACATCGACAAGAGCTTTTCCGGTTCTCAAGAATGGCCGACCAAGTATTAAAGGAATACGAGGGTCCATTTCATAATCTACAACAACAAAGTCTACCGGAAAAGTGAAGGTGCCAACTTTAATGAACACATCTTCGGCAATACCAAGAGGGTAAGCGAGAGTACGGTTTGTAAGCTCAAGAGTCATCTTCATTGGTGTAAGATCGGGTAATGATAACTTTTTCCAAACACTTAAAGGCATCAAATTTATACTTGCCCCGAGATCGGCTAAGGCAGTAAATTCGTCGGTTTGGTTAAAAGTACATGGTAGCACAAAACGACCGGGATCTCCAAGTTTTTCTGGAAGTTATTTAAGAAGGATTGCAGAGCAATTTTCATTCAAGCGAGTATTAACAAACTCGGCCATCTTCTCCTTCTTATTAAGCAATTCCTTAAACATCCTGACAAATTGTGGCATTTGGGCAAGAGCTTCAACTAGGGTAAAGGTGACGGTCATGCCGGCAATCTTGTCCAAAAAGTTAGAGACTTGAACGTCATTCTTAGTCAAAATTCTAGCCTTGTTGAGTCGAGAAGGGTAAGGAATGCTGGGTTTATAGGTGGAAGGTGGGGTTGGTGAAGGGTTCTTCTTGGGTACTTCGTCATGACAGGGTGGAGACGGTAATGGTGAACTAATACTAGGTTTGGTAGTAGTAGGGATAAATGGTGGTGGAGGAGGTGTAGATGGTGTAACTGGGGGTGGGATAGATGGTCCTACTAAAGTTGCTCCACTACGGGTAGTAATAGCACTCACATTCGCTCTCGGGTTGGTGACGGTGTTTGAAGGTAGAGAGCCTGAAGTAGAGGGTTGAGTGGTTGGTAAGAAACTAGCCAACATATTCTTCAAATCATTCGTTTGAGTGCTGAAGGAAGATTGTATATCATTTCGAAGCTCGGATCTAATGTCATTCCCTTTCTTAGTGATATCCCTTTTCAAATTGATAATTTGGCTTTGTAGATTCTTGATTTGCTCTACTTTGGTTCTCATTAAAGCTTTAACATCTTGATTAATGGGTGGGGCTTGTTGAGCGGGTGGGTGATAAGGATTAGAAGCTCGAGGTGGGATTTGGTTGCTTCTATTGTAATTGTTGTTGGGGTTGTGGTTTTGAGGAGAAAAACCGGGTGAAAGATAGTTGTTCGACCGGTAACTTAGCAAATTTCGATCCCCTTGAGGTCGGGCTTGGTAATTTTCCGGTGAATAGTTACCATAAGCCGCATACACGTTTTCTGGATTGCCTTGAGTAGAAGGACAATGATGTAGTGTTTTTGCAACCCTTTAGGAAAAAGAGAGGCAAAGTAGTGGTAAGCGTTAAGTGTCGGTTTAGGAAAACCGAGCACTAATGACCAATTAAGTTCGTTCTCAAGGAGGCTAGTGTGTTATGTGTGTAATGATATGGATTAATTTGTGAATATATTTGAGAAAGAAAAATAGAAAAGGGATTAGAAGAGAATGACGGTTATCAAGACGGATTAAACTAATTCTAAAAAGGCGTACACGTAAAGTCGTAAAAACCACCAAAATTAAAATTTTAACCTAAAAATTTCTAAAAATAACCAAAAATCCTTAATAATATTCTAAGAGTTTACAAAAAATCAAAACTTGCAAAAACCTTTTAATTAATTAGATAATGACTTTTTAATGCTAATTAAAGCCCTAAAAATCAAAATTAATTATTAAAAAGCCCTAAACAAGATTTTAAAGTTTGTAAACCTCAAAAATACTCTAATTAAGCTAAAAACTATTTTTCAAAATTTTAAAACCAATTAAAACTATTTTTAAACAATTAAAAACTCCTAAAATCAATTAAATATTAAATTAATTATAAAAAATAATTAAAAGACCTAAAAAATATTTGGAAAGTTGCAAAAATCCTAATTAAGTGTTTAGAACCTAGGAAAAATATAAAAACCTAGAAAATCAGACTTTTAATTTTTAATAATAAAATAATATTAAAATAATATTAAAAATCCAAAAATTATAAAAAATTCTAAAAACTTGCAAACTAGCTTAATTTAACCTAAATAACTCAGAAATGAAAGTGAAATTACCTAAATACCCCTATTGGGCCTAGAAAATGGGCTAAACCCAAAACAGACCCTTATTGGGCTTAATTAAGGCCCAATAAGAAAAAGTGTTCAAAATAAGCCCAAAAAGCACAGGTTGACTCAAAATTTGATTTTAAACAACTTTTTCAAAGGCCCAAAAGCTGAAACTGTGAAATAAGCTAACTTATAATAAGCAGCTTATTCTTAATGGGCTTTTAAGCCCATTAAGCCATAAGCTGATGCCATAAGCTAAAATTTAACACACAAGCTTCTTTTGACCTAACAAAGACTTCTGCAAAAAGAAATTTCAAATAAGCCCACTTAATAAGCCAGAAACAGTTCACAAACTTATTCACAAAACGACAAAATAGTCATTTTTATGATCTAGACCACCTCAGAAGCTGATTCAAGTTGCAAAATGTTTCTTATGACAAAACTAAGCTTAATAATCAAAAACCTACTCAATAAGCACACTCAATAAGCTATAAAATCAAATAAGCACTTATGTTAAAAGTCAAATGAGTTGGTTTTCTAGTAAAAAGTCAAAGTCAAAGTCCAATAAGCTCCAGTCTACTTAAATGGGTCAAATAATGAAGATCTATTACAAAAAATAAGTTGTTGCAAGTCAGAATAAGCTAGAATAGCTTATTGATAAGCTGATGACAAAATTACACTAGCAGGGGCTAGTTTTGGATGTTGAGCAGTGGAAACTTTTTCCACTGCTTGACTATTTTGACTTTTTGTCTTTAGTGACTTTTTTGGAGATTCAGATTTCATAAAGGCACCCAAATGATCTTTGGATCAAAAGGAGTCAATCACAATCAAAATAACACAATCACTAACACCCAATTGATACAGTTTAATCAATTAATCATCAGACAAGATATAGACATGATCAATAAGCAGTTAAGCACTTATGAGCAGTTTTAGCACAAATCAGCCAGCCAAATTCAACCAAATGCACACACAAGCTATAATAAACTCCAATAAGCAAGTCTAAACAGGTTTCATGCACTGGTTCAAAGAATTAAGCAAGATTCAAGCAATGAAAGTTACTGATGAACACTAACACATGCAATTTCTACTTTTGCTGATGTATTTAACACACAAGCCAATTTCAACACTTCAAATCTTTCAAACAGGTTATATTAATGATGATTTAACAGCTTTTATCCCTAAACATGCATAAACTCTAGGTTTTCCCAAGATTTTAGGTCAAAAATCAGTCAACTCAACAAGATATAGCAATTTGTTTGATTCAAGGTTTCAAACTCAGAAACTTGCAGCAAAACACTCTCAAACAAAGGTATAGCAGATACAAAGCATAAACAACACAAACTAACAACACAATAACAAGATGCAAGCACAAACCAGTAGACCCAAACACCCCTTTAACTTTTCCAAATCACAATTTCCAAAAGCAAAGTGAGATTTCAGGCCAACCAAGCATCAATTACCACTAAAACAAGTATAATAAACAAATTCAAGCAAGAACAAGCCACAAAATTCACAAGAACACAAGTTTCATACAAATATCACCAAAAATCACAATTTAAGCAGATTTTGAGATTAAGTATGCAAACCTCATGGATGTACATCCACACCCACGAATTTTGAGCTTATGTGCTAGCAAGAACAAGCACAAGCTTCCACAATAAGCCTGCTAAGATTAAACAAGGGTAAAGCACAATATCATAAAAATCAGAAACTTTGAAAAACTTGATTGATGCAAACTTGTTACCCCACACTTGATTATCCCCAAGTTATAAGCCTCACCACACCTTAACCAACTCAGTTAGGATGCTATGATCAGCCCTATAGCCCAAGAATTCCAAGATTGGAACAAGACTTAGCAAAATATCAAGAAAATGAGAAAATGTACAAACTTTTGCACACTCCTCTTTGGAAAACAGGTTTTGAACTTCAAGAAATAACAAGCATATAACAAATGAAAGCAGTAAATAAGATTGGCCAATGACTTTTCTTCAAGATTTCAAACTCAATTTCATTAAACTTGAAAATGGGATTTACAGAAACTTGAACAAGGAAAAATCAAAAGCAAAGACTAAATGTTGGAACCCTAAGCCTTTATATAGGCATACATGAGCTACTAGAAAGCATAAAAACGTTGCCCTAATGTTGCTGAAGTCCCCAAAATGCCCTCTTGAAGTTTGAATGCCTTGGCTTCATGTGACAAATTCTTGGACGTTTGTGGAGTAGATAGCTGTTGAAAAGTTAATCAGTGGTCTCAAATAAGCTTAAGTTTGAAGCTTTGTTGTGGGACGTTGGATCCTCTTTACTGTTTTGTCTTCTTCTCCAAGAGGTGGGACAAGGTTGTTTCATGTGACTAAGAGAGTGAGGTGGCAGTTCTTTTGAGAGTTGGGATGTGATTAGGGTCACGTTAATCACTAATCTGCACAAATTTGGGGTTTAATTTTGGCTAAATAAAAAATCCCTAATTGTGTTCTTGGTAAATAGTTTCTTGTTTGATCCGGATTAAGAAGTGATTAACTTTTAAAAAGTTGTTAAGGCGCCAAAGATTTAAAATTAATAAACAGGTGAGTGGAGTGTGACATGGAGGAAGGGAGTGTTGTGATTGGTGGAGGTGGTGAGTGGGGTGAGGTGGCACAAGCTGGTTGGTTAAGGTAAGTTTCATGTCTGGCCCCTTTTAGTCCCTTGATTCCTTTCTTCTTGTCTTTTCATTTACAAAAGCTATCAACGCCACAATTAGCCTTATCAACTTTTGAACTTTTGCATTTTTGGCCCAAAAACTTTTATAAAGTGAAATCAGGGGTAATTCTTGCAATTTTTGAATTCTTCAAGGGCTAGTTTGGTATTTACTTCAATGATAATGGTCTAGACTTGTATAATTGACATTTTGGAGGACTGAAATTGCCAAGTCTTGATGATTGAGGGACCATTTTTGCCAATTGTTGAAAGTTGAGGGTCCTTTGTGTAATTTTGGAATTTTCAAAGGACCAAACTTGTCATTTCTTGTACTTTGAAGGACTTCATGATGTATTTGACTTTGTGGATGATATTGGTTGACAATTTAGCTTTGTTGAGGGGCTAAACTTGCCAATTCTTCAAAGTGGAGGGCCCTTTTTGTAATTTTGACAAACTTTAGGGACCAAACTTGTAATTATGAGGATACAAGGGTATAAAGTGTCAGTTCTTCTATATTGGAGGACCCTTCTTTATAATTCTTCAAATCTTCAAGGGTTGATCTTGGGAAAGTCTTCATTAGGGCTTGGTTCATTGTGCGGCTTCGTTTCCCGTGTTCGTTTTTGCATGATTCTTGTGATCTTTTGTCATTTTCTCAATATCCGTACCTAAAATACACAAGCAACAAACACAAGCATATATATGGGTATTTTGATGATATTTAATGCATTTTAAGCCCTATTTGGAAGATGAGATTATGTATAAAAGCAGTCTCATCACTCCCCCATACTAAACCATTACCGTGCCCTCACGCAATGCTAGAATAAAGTATCAAAGCATCTCCAAAATTTATTTTATTCACTTTATTGAAATGATAAACTAGCTATACTACTACTATTACTACTTGTGTTTTAGACATAATGTATGATTTTCATCGCAAAATGGGACGTTTAGGTTCATAGAATAAGAACACGTGAATGCTTCGTTAGAAATAATTTCATCGTCCTCGATTTTCACCCTAATTCCATGCCAAGCGTGCAACGAGATCATTGTCATTATAAGTTAGTAATGCTAACACTACTCATATGCCCTAATCACGTACTTATCCTCCCATTATTCCTAAGTTGTATCTCTTATATTTTATTTTGTCTTGAATGTTTCACGAGGATACATTGTTTGACTTATGCGATAATAGAGATTTAGGTCTAAAAATAGAGTCCTAACGGTGTAACTAAGACCATCAAATAAATAACCCCTCCTAATAGACAACGATGTTAAAAAATTAAGTTGACAAGAAGAATCGATAAACACGGTTTTATAACGGTTTTGAACATGAGACTTATTACCAAGACTTTTATATGCCCCCTAACGGAAGGGCCTTATTATCTTTGGTTTACCTCCATCTTTTATTCAACTTCGCCATGAAGCTTTTATTATGACTTCGGTCTTGCCTTGCCTTTTATTATCCGCCTCATCGGTGTTTTTATTAGCCAAAGACGTATATCCTCACGCTAAGGCGAATTTTGGATCTTTAAAGCTTCTAAGATTAAGGCTTGATTCACTTTCAATTTTGCATAGATTTTAGGCCTTGTGGGGCTTCAAATTGTTTGCTAGATTTAGGTGAGCACTTAAAATCTTATTATTAGGTGAAGCTTTCGATTATTCGGGTGCCAATACTTCAAAACCGTGACGCTGGCGATACCTTAATGTCTTCCCAATTTAATTACACGGAAGCTACTAGAAAAGACTAGAAACCCAACAATCCTAACTAAACCGCTAAGTCAATATTTATTAAGCAAAAAATATTTACATGCGAAGGGAGAATAAGCAAACAACAAGAACACATGAGTTTTTGAAAGAATATGAGTAATCTATGTTTAGCATAGTAATTTATAATTAACTCTATCATTTCTTGTCCTCATTTAAGAGACTTAGCCTAATGCGAAGTTAAGGAATCAAAGCTAAGTGCTCAATACGCACGGTCGAGTCAAAAATTACTCTTATTCTCACCATCGGAAAATCTACATTTGTGTTTTCAAACACTTATAAAATATGAGACAAATTTAAAATTTGGCCATTTTTAGCCTTATTTTGTAACAAAAACGATAACAAAAAGATAAACTTTGGAAAGCGTGAAGGTTTGGCAAGGTAAGTATCTATTCACCCCCCCATACTAATGTTAAACATTGTCCTCAATGTTTCGAGTCTAGGGGTGCAAACACCCCCATACTAGAGACGTAGTCGAATGCCTAATCTAGCATGGAAAGGGTGTAACCAATAAATTAATAGCCGTTTATGAAGTGTGCTAATAACCTAAGGTTAGAACAATCAAGGATATATCATGGATATTGAGAAATGTCTCCAAAGCAAACGATCGAGTGCTCCCATAAAACGAACACGAGAGGCTCCAATCGTGAAGATCATGATCTAAAAACCACATATCACAAACAACCACGGAACAAAGGTTGGAAGGGCACAAATCCCCACACGTAAGCTACATTAGAAAGCGATAATATGTACATAGGATAAGCATGGGACTCCCCCACGAGGCACCTCGTTTTTGATTACCGAGTCATGAGCTCGACTCGATCCCCTCAATACTAATTATCATTGGGGAAGGTGACTTGGTCGAGGTAGTTCAAGGATGGAACTTCCCCGCCAAAGTAGTGCTTCAACCTATGTCCATTCACCTTGAAGTTAGGACCATCATCTTGAGCTAGCTCGATGGTCCCATACGGAAACACTTGAGTCACGGTGAATGGACCGGACCAACGGGATTTCAACTTACCGGAAAAGATTTTCAATCTTGAATTAAAAAGCAAAACTTGATCCCCAATGTTAAAAACCCGGTTTTTAATTTTAGAATCATGCAACCTTTTAGTTTTTTCTTTGTAAATCAATGAATTTTCATAAGCAATGTCTCTCAATTCATCTAATTCATTCAATTGCATTTTCCGGTGTTTTCCCGCGGTCTCCATATCATCATTACAATGCTTTAGGGCCCAATAAGCCTTGTGTTCTAACTCGATAGGCAAATGACAATTTTTTCCATACACAAGGTATAGGGAGTGCACCCAATGGGTGTCTTATGAGCGCTCCTAAAGGCCCATAAAGCATCGTCCAACTTACCCGACCAAGATTGTCGGTTTTCTCCTACGGATCTCTCCAAGATCCTCTTCAACGCTCGGTTTGAAAGCTCGACTTGCCCACTCGTTTGTGGGTGATAAGCCGTAGAACGCCGATGTGTAACCCCATATTTCCTTAGAACCCTTTCAAATTGGTCGTTACAAAAATGGGTTCCACGATCGCTTATGATAGCACGAGGGGTTCCAAACCGAGAAAACAATTGCTTCAAAAACTTGACTACCACACGAGCATCATTGGTGGGCAAGGCCTTTGCCTCCACCCACTTAGAAAGGTAGTCAACCGCAACAAGGATGTACTTATTACCACGAGATGATGGGAACGGTCCCATAAAGTCTATACCCCAAACATCAAAGATCTCACATACTTGAATGATATTTTGTGGCATTTCATCTTTTTGTGAGGCTTTTCCTTGTCGTTGGCATGAATCACACGACTTCACAAGATCTTGTGCATCTCGGTAAATAGTAGACCAAAAGAAGCCGGCATCAAACACCTTCTTAGCCGTGAGATTAGCACCGTGGTGACCACCCGTGGGTCCCTCATGGCAAGCTCTAAGGATGTTAGAAGCTTCGGTGCCAAACACACAATGTCGCACAAGTTCGAAACAAGTAAGGGTCGTTCCAAAAGTAGAACTTGACGTCACGAAAGAATTTTCGTTTTTCTTGAGTCGTCATACCCTTAATGATGAAGTTACCCGCATGGTAATTTGAAAAATCCGCAAACCATGGGGTAGAAGAATCAAGCATAGAATCCACTACACCAAGTGTCTCGAGCGGAAATGTTTCGGTGATTTCCTTGGGCTCGTAAACACTTTGGTGAGGATCTTCCAAACGAGAGAGATGATCGGCCGCTAGATTCTCGGCTCCTTTTTTGTCAACAATGGTGTGATCAAATTCTTGAAGGAGGAGAATCCAACGAAGTAATCTAGGCTTAGCATCTTGCTTTGCCATAAGATACTTGATTGCCGAATGGTCCGTATACACTATGCATTTCGTCAAGACAAGATAAGGTCGGAATTTCTCAAATGCATACACCACGGCAAGGAACTCCTTTTCCGTTGTAGTGTATTTTAGTTGAGCCTCGGTCATTGTCTTGCTAGCATAGTGAATAGGCAAGAAGTTCTTATCATGACGTTGCCCCAAAACGGCCCCTATAGCGTAATCACTAGCATCACACATGAGCTCAAAGGGGAGGTTCCAATTGGGAGCAACAAGAATGGGAGCTTCGGTAAGTTTCCTCTTAAGGATTTCAAAGGCTCGTACACAATCTTCGTCAAAGATAAAACGTGCCTCTTTTTCAAGAAGATGTGTAATAGGTCGAGAAATCTTTGAAAAGTCCTTGATGAATCGACGATAAAAGCCCGCGTGGCCTAGGAAACTCCTAACTCCCTTGACGGTTTTGGGATGAAGTAGTTTGGCGATGACGTCTATCTTAGCTTGATCTACCTCAATCCCCGCTTTCGAGACCTTGTGCCCTAAGACGATTCCACTCTTAACCATAAAATGACATTTCTCCCAATTGAGCACAAGGTTGGTTTCCTCACAACGTTTCAACATTCTCTCTAAGTTCGACAAACACGAGGTGAACGAATTACCAAACACGGAAAAGTCATCCATGAAGACTTCCATCGTCTTCTCGATCATATCATGAAAAATAGCCATCATGCACCTTTGAAAGGTTCCTGGTGCATTACAAAGTCCGAATGGCATTCTACGATAGGCAAACGTTCCATATGGACACGTAAACGTAGTTTTTTCATGATCACGAGGATCGATGGGAATTTGGAAGTAACCGGAAAAACCATCTAAAAAGCAATAGAAATCGTTTCCCGCAAGATGCTCCAACATTTGGTCCATGAAGGGCAAGGGAAAATGGTCTTTTCGAGTGGCTTCATTCAACTTTCGATAGTCGATGCACACTCTCCATCCGGTCACGAGTCTAGTAGGAGTCAACTTGTTGGCATCGTTTGGCACAACGGTCATCCCTCCCTTTTTAGGGACACAATGAATAGGACTCACCCAAGGGCTATCGGAAATAGGGTAAATCATTCCCGCGTCAAGGAGTTTAAGGACCTCTTTTTTGATGACGTCGTGAATTTTGGGGTTCACCCTCCTTTGACTTTGGATTGTGGGCTTGAAACCCTCCTCCATTAAGATTTTGTGGGTACAAAATTTGGGATCAATCCCCTTAATGTCGGATAACTTCCACGCAATCGCCCTTTTGTGATCCTTTAGAACATCGACAAGTGCGGTTTTTTCATCATTCGAAAGATCCTTCGCAATAATAACCGGCAATTTGTCATCCTCCTCCAAATAGACATATTCGAGGTGAGGAGGTAAATCTTTCAACTCAAGGAAAGGTGGTTCCTCAAGTGAAGATTTGGGTTCGATACTCATAACCTCCTCGGGTGGAGGAAATGGGAAATCGTTGAGAAAATCCTTGATAATCGAGAAGTCCTCATCGTTGTCGAGGTATTCGTCACAAGTACATGGAACATTGTATTCTTCCAACGTAAAACCACCACCCTCAAAAGGAGTGAAGGTTGGTGTCGAATTATCAAGAATTGGATCTAATATAGAGGGATTGCCACTAGTTTCTTCATCACCAAAACCTAGAACTTCTTGTGAAAATTCATCGCAAACCACGTCAATCATATCAACGAGGTTTATGGTTGCAACGAAATAAACATGAGAAATTTGAGAGTTTTGAGTTGCGTTTATAACAAGTTCCTCGTCGTTGAAACGTAAGGTGATCTTTCTAGCATGAACATCAATCAAAGCCATAGACGTATCTAAAAACGAACGACCTAAAATGAGAGGAACTTGAGGATCCGTGGGGATATTAACAACGATAAAGTCTACGGGATAGTAGAACTTTCCTACTTTCACAAAAACGTCTTCCGCCAAACCACATGCGGGAATTGTGGAATGGTCGGCTAACTCGATAGACATTAGTGAAGGAGTAAGATTAGGAAGATTGAGCGACTTGAAGATTGCAAGTGGCATCAAGTTAATGCTAGCACCAAGATCGGCCAAGGCGAAGCATTCTTCAATATCTTGGATTGTACAAGGGATCATAAATTTACCGGGATCACCGACTTTTTGAGGTATGCGATTAAGATAAACCGACGAACAACTAGACAATTGGTGCAATTTCTCCTTGTTGTTCAACATACTCTTAAAGTTAGCGGCAATTAAAGGCATCATGACCAAAGCATCGGCGAAACTCACATTAAGGTGCAAATCACGAAACATTTTCATAAAAAGCTCAAATTGGTAATTGTCGCGCTCTTGACGTTTCTCCTTCCTAAGTCTCGATGGATAGGGCAAAGGTGGTGTGGGTTGAGGCATAGTAGGCATAGCCTTTGGAATCTTGGGTTCCAATGATGGTAATGGGTCAACCGTAGGTGTGGCATGAGCGGTACTTCATGGGATTGGGACATGCTCCTTTTGGACCACCACCTCGGGTTCTTCCTCAATTGCTTCCTCCGTAGGAGCAATTGGTTGAGGAGTCGGCTCCTTAAGTGTCTTACCACTACGTGTGGTAATCACTTTCATCTCACCCTTAGGGTTGGATATGGTGTTTCTAGGAAGACCACTTGACGACGGTTTACACATTATTGCCTCAAACATAGACGAGATTTTATCTTCAAAATTAGATTGCCTCAATACGGCTTCGGTTTGCCTTTTCTCGGCCTTAATCATCTCTTGTTTAATCTCATGTTGCCCTTGTTCCATCTTTTGTTGGTTTTGTTGCAACCTAGTGACATTTCCTTCCATCTTGTTGGTGTGGATTTTAAGTTCATTAGCTAACTCATTTTTCAACTCTTTCTTCAAGTCATTTTTAAACTCGGATCTTAGGCTAATGATTTCTCTTTGAATGTTGTCAAACCTAGCATCATTCCCACTAGCATATTCAACAAACTCACTTGGAAGATCTTTCAATGTTTGCAAACTTTTGTTGTTATTTTGAAAATCATTTTTGTTTGAAACTTGATTATTAGCCCCTTGATTCCCATAGTTTCCCTTGTTTTAATTGTTTTTAAAACCAACTTGATTGTTGCGATAGTTGTTGTTAGCATTTTGATTTGAACCAAAACCCGGTGGAGTCATTTGATTAGAGCGGGAAACTTGACCGTTTTGGTTGTAATTTCCCGTGGCCGCGAAGGCACTCGAAGTGTTACCACCGTTGGTAATGCACTCGGAGAAATCATGACCTCCACCACAATACATGCAAGAAACCTCAACCGCTTTAGCAGTAGCGGGAGCACTTGGTTCACCAACTTTAAACTCAATCAAAAGTCCTTTCAACTTATCAAAAATCTTGTTTTCCAAGTTCGCCTCAATTTGGCAAGCATCGATGGTAGTAGACAAAGAAGGTGAAGCCGAAGACGAAGCCTTACGAACACTAGACGTGCTACGAGGACTATACACCTTAGATTTATTTTCAATTATCACCAAAGCTTCCTCAACCGTTTTACACAAAAAATTACCACCCGCGGCGGCATTCAAATAATCCCTTTCATGATCATTAAGTCCATTGTAAAACGTGTCAATTTGATGCAAATCGGAAAAACCGTGATGAGGACATTCATGTAACATTTCTTTAAACCTATTCCAAGCCGTTGAAAAACTTTCATTAAATTCTTGTGAAAACTTTGAAATCTCGTTTTTCAAGTGCGTAGTCTTAGAGGGCGGAAAAAATTGGTTCACAAACTTAGACACGAGATCCTTCCACGTCAATATAGAACTGGGTGGCTCTTTCTCTAACCAAATTTTAGCGGGCCCCGCTAAGGAATACGGAAAAAGCATCATCTTAATCGAGTCGTTAGAGACATCCTTAAACTTGCAAGTAGCGGTAAGACGATTGAATTGGCGGATATGGTTGTGTGGATTGTCCTTCTCATCACCATGGAATTTGTTGTTTTGGATCATCGACAACAAACCCGTTTTCACCTCAAAATTCTCCGCAAGGATAGCGGGAATCACAATAGCCTCTCCATAACCCTCGGTGGGTGCTTGAAGTAACTCCATCATAGTTCGATTCGCCATGGTTGGTGCTTCTCTTACAATGCGTTCGTCAATAGGAGACTCCTCACTAGAATTGTTGGGAGTGGGAGTTTTGTTCTTTTGTTTACGTGCACGTCTTGCTTGATTACGAGTTCGCATAAACGTCACGTACAACGAGGGGACGAGCAAAGAAGATTCTTTTTGGTGTTTTGTATTTTTCAATTTTTTTGTGGTTTTTGATTGTATTAACGTTTTTGGAATTTGGTGAAATGTATTAAGTAGACACAAATCTACAAATCTCCTCCTTAATCAAATCTCTCGATTAAAGAAGCGTCAAGGAATGAAAACGATCACGTGAAGTGAACGCCTTCGATGACTTTAGAACGTTGGTGGAACACCAAAACGTTCAAGAGGGTTTAATCAATAGAAACCAAGAAAATATATATGATACTTAGTAATACTTTGGGCGGCAAAACCCTCGATTAGCTCTCACAATCAAATACTCACAAGCAAGCGGGGAAACGAGGCGGCGCGAAGCACTTAAGAGCCTTTTTCCTTAGGATATATTTTATAATATCCGCCTTATATCCACCTTATAGTTTGTATTATCAAGATTAAGCTTCACGAAAGTATTTATCAATTTTTGCCTTTTTCTTTGGTTTGAGATTCGAATACAATGATTGGGTAATGACCTCCCAAGTCAAGGTTGTGATTTCTCACGTATTTGGAGTACTTGTGAATTTATTGTTCTACGTATACAATATATTAGTAATATTCACACAAAAACCAAAAACCGATAATACGTATTAGTAGAGTGCTACTAATACAAATACTAATTATGGTTAGTATAAAAAAAACAATGCCAAATCAAAACAAAACACGCCTCCCCGGCAGCGGCGCCAAAATGATGTAGTGTTTTTGCAACCCTTTAGGAAAAGAGAGGCAAAGTAGTGGTAAGCGTTAAGTGTCGGTTTAGGAAAACCGAGCACTAATGACCAATTAAGTTCGTTCTCAAGGAGGCTAGTGTGTTATGTGTGTAATGATATGGATTAATTTGTGATTATATTTGAGAAAGAAAAATAGAAAAGGGATTAGAAGAGAATGACGGTTATCAAGACGGATTAAACTAATTCTAAAAAGGCGTACACGTAAAGTCGTAAAAACCACCAAAATTAAAATTTTAACCTAAAAATTTCTAAAAATTACCAAAAATCCTTAATAATATTCTAAGAGTTTACAAAAAATCAAAACTTGCAAAAACCTTTTAATTAATTGGATAATGACTTTTTAATGCTAATTAAAACCCTAAAAATCAAAATTAATTATTAAAAAGCCCTAAACAAGATTTTAAAGTTTGTAAACCTCAAAAATACTCTAATTAAGCTAAAAACTATTTTTCAAAATTTTAAAACCAATTAAAACTATTTTTAAACAATTAAAAACTCCTAAAATCAATTAAATCTTAAATTAATTATAAAAAATAATTAAAAGACCTAAAAAATATTTGGAAAGTTGAAAAAATCCTAATTAAGTGTTTAGAACCTAGGAAAAATATAAAAACCTAGAAAATCAGACTTTTAATTTTTAATAATAAAATAATATTAAAATAATATTAAAAATCCAAAAATTATAAAAAATTCTAAAAACTTGCAAACTAGCTTAATTTAACCTAAATAACTCAGAAATGAAAGTGAAATTACCTAAATACCCCTATTAGGCCTAGAAAATGGGCTAAACCCAAAACAGACCCTTATTGGGCTTAATTAAGGCCCAATAAGAAAAAGTGTTCAAAATAAGCCCAAAAAGCACAGGTTGACTCAAAATTTGATTTTAAACAACTTTTTCCAAAGGCCCAAAAGCTGAAAATGTGAAATAAGCTAACTTATAATAAGCAGCTTATTCTTAATGGGCTTTTAAGCCCATTAAGCCATAAGCTGATGCCATAAGCTAAAATTTAACACACAAGCTTCTTTTGACCTAACAAAGACTTCTGCAAAAAGAAATTTCAAATAAGCCCACTTAATAAGCCAGAAGCAGTTCACAAACTTATTCACAAAACGACAAAATAGTCATTTTTATGATCTAAACCACCTCAGAAGCTGATTCAAGTTGCAAAATGTTTCTTATGACAAAACTAAGCTTAATAATCAAAAACCTACTCAATAAGCACACTCAATAAGCTGGAAAATTAAATAAGCACTTATGTTAAAAGTCAAATGAGTTGGTTTTCTAGTAAAAAGTCAAAGTCAAAGTCCAATAAGCTCCAGTCTACTTAAATAGGTCAAATAATGAAGATCTATTACAAAAAATAAGTTGTTGCAAGTCAGAATAAGCTAGAATAGCTTATTGATAAGCTGATGACAAAATTACACTAGCAGGGGCTAGTTTTGGATGTTGAGCAGTGGAAACTTTTTCCACTGCTTGACTATTTTGACTTTTTGTCTTTAGTGACTTTTTTGGAGATTCAGATTTCACAAAGGCACCCAAATGATCTTTGGATCAAAAGGAGTCAATCACAATCAAAATAACACAATCACTAACACCCAATTGATACAGTTTAATCAATTAATCATCAGACATGATACAGACATGAAAAATAAGCAGTTAAGCACTTATGAGCGGTTTTAGCACAAATCAGCCAGCCAAATTCAACCCAATGCACACACAAGCTATAATAAACTCCAATAAGCAAATCTAAACAGGTTTCATGCACTGGTTCAAAGAATTAAGCAAGATTCAAGCAATGAAAGTTACTGATGAACACTAACACATGCATTTTCTACTTTTGCTGATGTATTTGACACACAAGCCAATTTCAACACTTCAAATCATTCAAACAGGTTATATTAATGATGATTTAACAGCTTTTATCCCTAAACATGCATAAACTCTAGGTTTTCCCAAAATTTTAGGTCAAAAATCAGTCAACTCAACAAGATATAGCAATTTGTTTGATTCAAGGTTTCAAACTCAGAAACTTGCAGCAAAACACTCTCAAACAAAGGTATAGCAGATACAAAGCATAAACAACACAAACTAACAACACAATAACAAGATGCAAGAACAAACCAGTAGACCCAAACACCCCTTTAACTTTTCCAAATCACAATTTTCAAAAGCAAAGTGAGATTTCAGGCCAACCAAGCATCAATTAACACTAAAACAAGTATAATAAACAGATTCAAGCAAGAACAAGCCACAAAATTCACAAGAACACAAGTTTCATACAAATATCACCAAAAATCACAATTTAAGCAGATTTTGAGATTAAGTATGCAAACCTCATGGATGTACATCCACACCCACGAATTTTGAGCTTATGTGCTATCAAGAACAAGCACAAGCTTCCACAATAAGCCTGCTAAGATTAAACAAGGGTAAAGCACAATATCATAAAAATCATAAACTTTGAAAAACTTGATTGATGCAAACTTGTTACCCCACACTTGATTATCCCCAAGTTATAAGCCTCACCACACCTTAACCAACTCAGTTAGGATGCTATGATCAGCCCTATAGCCCAAGAATTCCAAGATTGGAACAAGACTTAGCAAAATATCAAGAAAATGAGAAAATGTGCAAACTTTTGCACACTCCTCTTTGGAAAACAGGTTTTGAACTTCAAGATCTAACAAGCATATAACAAATGAAAGCAGTAAATAAGATTGGCCAATGACTTTTCTTCAAGATTTCAAACTCAATTTCATTAAACTTGAAAATGGGATTTACAGAAACTTAAACAAGGAAAAATCAAAAGCAAAGACTAAATGTTGGAACCCTAAGCCTTTATATAGGCATACATGAGCTACTAGAAAGCATAAAAACGTTGCCCTAATGTTGCTGAAGTCCCTAAAATGCCCTCTTGAAGTTTGAATGCCTTGGCTTCATGTGACAAATTCTTGGACGTTTGTGGAGTAGATAGCTGTTGAAAAGTTGATCAATGGTCTCAAATAAGCTTAAGTTTGAAGCTTTGTTGTGGGACGTTGGATCCTCTTTACTGTTTTGTCTTCTTCTCCAAGAGGTGGGACAAGGTTGTTTCATGTGATTAAGAGAGTGAGGTGGCAGTTCTTTTGAGAGTTGGGATGTGATTAGGGTCACCTTAATCACTAATCTGCACAAATTTGGGGTTTAATTTTGGCTAAATCAAAAATCCCTAATTGTGTTCTTGGTAAATAGTTTCTTGTTTGATCCGGATTAAGAAGTGATTAACTTTTAAAAAGTTGTTAAGGCGTAAAAGATTAATAATTAATAAACAGGTGAGTGGAGTGTGACATGGAGGAAGGGAGTGTTGTGATTGGTGGAGGTGGTGAGTGGGTGAGGTGGCACAAGCTGGTTGGTTAAGGTAAGTTTCATGTCTGGCCCCTTTTAGTCCCTTGATTCCTTTCTTCTTGTCTTTTCATTTACAAAAGCTATCAACGCCACAATTAGCCTTATCAACTTTTGAACTTTTGCATTTTTGGCCCAAAAACTTTTATAAAGTGAAATCAGGGGTAATTCTTGCCATTTTTGAATTCTTCAAGGGCTGGTTTGGTATTTTCTTCAATGATAATGGTCTAGACTTGTATAATTGATATTTTGGAGGACTGAACTTGCCAAGTCTTGATGATTGAGGGACCATTTTTGCCAATTGTTGAAAGTTGAGGGTCCTTTGTGTAATTTTTGAATTTTCAAAGGACCAAACTTGTCATTTCTTGTACTTTGAAGGACTTCATGATGTATTTGACTTTGTGGATGATATTGGTTGACAATTTAGCTTTGTTGAGGGGCTAAACTTGCCAATTCTTCAAAGTGGAGGGCCCTTTTTGTAATTTTGACAAACTTTAGGGACCAAACTTGTAATTATGAGGATACAAGGGTATAAAGTGTCAATTCTTCTATATTGGAGGACCCTTCTTCATAATTCTTCAAATCTTCAAGGGTTGATCTTGGGAAAGTCTTCATTAGGGCTTGGTTCATTGTGCGGCTTCATTTCCCGTGTTCGTTTTTGCATGATTCTTGTGATCTTTTGTCATTTTCTCAATATCCGTACCTAAAATACACAAGCAACAAACACAAGCATATATATGGGTATTTTGATGATATTTAATGCATTTTAAGCCCTATTTGGAAGATGAGACTATGTATAAAAGCAGTCTCATCAGACAATCAGTTTATGAGCGAGGACCGCCGCATGTCTCACAAGAAATGGCTACCGCTCTAACTTGTTGTTGTTGGTTTGTAGCGATGAGCAAGATATTTTTGTTCATTTCGGCCATCATCCGGGTGAATTCGGTCATATCGGGGTTTGCTGAAGTAGAAGAAACATTGATTCTCGGGTTGTTCCTTGAAGAAGCGGAGGAATCCCAAATTTTGTGATGAGTAGTCATGTTCTTAATAAGCTCTCTACACTCCTCGGGTCTGCTTTTCATAAATGTGCCACCGGCGGCTGCATTAATGGTATCATAATCACGAAAAGTCAAACCGTTGTAGAAAGTATCAATTAAGGTAACGGGGAGCATGTTGTGGTTTGGACATCGATCGATCACAACATTATATCTTTCCCAAGCATCAAAGAGAGATTCATCGGGTTCTTGCATGAAACCGCATATTTGATTTCGAAGGCTCGTGACCATGGATGGTGGAAAGTAGCGCGACAAAAATCGTTGAGTCATGTCGTCCCAAGTATGAATGGAATTCTTCAGGAGACGATCAAACCATTTTTCGGCGTGGTGTGATAAAGTATGTGGAAAGAGTTGAAGGCGAAGGATATCCATAGTAACACCGGGCAACTTCATGCTTTGAGTAATAGTAATGAATTTGTCGAGGTGCTTGTTGGCATCATCATCCGGTATTCCACGGAATGGATTAGTTTGCACTTGTTGTTGGGAATAAATTATAGCCAATCTACTTAAGCGCTGATAAGAGTAAAACAAGCGTTGACAGGAGTAAAACAAACGCTGACAGCTCAAGCGTTGACAAGACAAAGTCAAGCGTTGATACATTGAAGACAAGCACTAATGGGAAGATATACTCTACGCGTTTATTGTATTCTAGATTACTTCTAGTAAAGATATGAACAACAATGTATTTTCTATATTTATCTTTACCTAGAATAGTTGATACGTAGATTATTGTACAAGGCTTCTTATGTCTATAAAAGAAGACCTTTAGGTTAATGTTCAATATAAGTTTTCATACGTAAACTACTTTCATTGTAAGCAAGTTTGATATCATTAATCAAAGTGAAAGTTTGTTTATATCTTGTGTGTTCTTGTTTAAGTGTTAATTCCGCATAACACTTAGATTGTCATATACATATACAAAGGTTTCTCTAAGTGTATTACTTGATCTAATCTCGTATACATAAAGCTAAATCGATCTAAGTTTGGGATCAACAAGTGGTATCAGAGCTTGTTGAGGAACTTTTGATATTAAAGAACACAAGAACCCTAAAAATCACCAAAACCCTAATTTTCTCAAAAACCCTAACAACATCATGTCAAATCCAGAAATAACCTCCTCCTCACCTTTACCAAACATCAAGATTCCCATGCTTGATGCAACCAACTTTGAATTGTGGAAATTCAACTTTGAACAATATCTGGGGATCTATGACTACACACTCTGGGAGATTGTTGAATATGGAAACACATTCAATAAGGCTCAAAAGATTGCTAATGCCATTGCTGCAAGAACAGCTGTTGCTGGATGTTCTGAAGCAGATAAGAAAGAAAAGCCTGATGATGGTAGAGCTGTGTCTGCTGAAGACATAGAAAAGAAAAGGGTTGATATGAAAACCCTAAATATTCTGAAACTCTCTTTGGGACAAGAGAACCAGCATAAATACAGAGGTTATGAATCTGCTAAGGACCTTTGGGCAGCTCTTGAAGTTGCATATGGTGGCAATGAAGATACTAAGGAAGAGAAGAAGAAGCAACTCATGCATGATTATGTTGTCTTGAAGGCTCAACCTAATGAAAAGCTTAGTAGTGTGAGAAGCAGATTGCTTGATATTACAAGCAAATTGTCCTTCATGGGGACACAACTTGGTGATGTTGACATCAATGCGACTTTTCTTAAAAGTCTTGGTGAGGCGTGGAAGATTGAGGCAAGATCTATTCTTTCCAATAATACTCACAAAAGTTCCACGTTTGATGATATCTACAACAAACTGAGGCTGTTGGAAGATGAAACTCTCTTAGAGCATGGAAGCAAGTCCACAAACAGTAACATGGCCTTCCTTTCTCATAGTGAAGGTCAATTCAATCAGAAGGACTCCTACATGCATCCAGTTACTGGATCATCATGTGTCAGCGCTGGAACATGTCTCGTCAACGTCTCCTTTTCAGACGCTGACACATTCAAAAGTGACTCACCAAGAGTTAAACACGCTGGTTTGGATCTGGATACTGTATGTGCTTATATTGCTTCTTTGCCAAATGGTTCAGTGATTACATATGAGGACCTTGAGCAGATAAGTGATGAGCACTTGGAAGAGATGGACATTAAGTGGAACATGGCTCTTGCTAGTATAAGAGCAAACAGGTGGAACAGAAGGATTAAGAAGAAGATGACCTTCAATGCAAAGGAAACAGCTGGGTTTGATAAATCCAAAGTTGAATGCTACAACTGTCATCGTATGGGGCACTTCATGAGGGAATGCAGATCTCCTAGAAGATCTGATGCTGGCAAACCTTCAAGCCAAATTGTTAAGGCTCAGGATTCTAAAGCCATGGTTGCAGTTCAAGGAATTGATGGTATGGGATGGGATTGGAGCTACTTGGCTAAAGATGGGGAAGAGGATAAAGCCTTGGTTGCTGAAATTGAAGAAGAAGAGCATGTTGAATATGCTCTCATGGCACACTCCTCCTCTTCATCTGATAATGAGGTATACGATGATGCTTTTTGTAGTAAAGGTTGTAGGTTAAATACTGAGAGACTTAACAAAGAGGTGTTAAGATTATTAGATGGTATGAGTACTGAAAGATGCAAACTGTCTAATTACCAACTAGCTCTCACTCAAACTGAGAAGACAACTTCTGAATATAAGAAAATGGAATTTGACTTAAATGATAAAATAAATATCTTAAAACATGAGTTAAATGCTAGTAATGATATTAGGAGTATCATGGAAAGGGTTAATGGTGAGTTACATGCTAAGTTAGATGAGGCCATTAAGAATAAAGATAATGTTGGCCTTAAAATTTAAAGATTTGATAAGGCCACACAAACCCTAGGAGAATGTGTGAGTAAACAAAGGGATCCAAAGGACATGACTGGGATTAGGATGAAAGACTACTCTGTGGTTCCACCACCAGCTGGTGACTTCTATGGTGTCCAACAAAAGGACCTATCTTGGACTGGTTTGCTAGAACTCCAAGAGGAGGAATTCATTCCTCCACCAAGAGTTGTCACCCCAGTTGAAGAGTATCAACAAAAGTTGACTGACCTGAATGAATGGAAGAAAGCTAACCCTACATTATTTGTTAAGGGTGGCTTGCTTTGTGAAAGTCCTAATGAGTCAACTCCCATTAAGGTTACCAACCCAATCACTGGTAAGGCTGTTGATCTTGGCTCAAAGACTGTTAGAAAACCTAGCATTAAGTATGCAGAAATGTATAGGAATACTAGGTCACATAAGAGCCAAGTTAGCAATGATGGAACAGGCTTCTTCTCTTCTAGACCTAGGGTTGTGTCTAGAAAAGCCTGTTACACTTGTGGTAGCTTTTCACATTTAGCATATAAGTGTGTCAATGCTCCCAAAGTCAGCGCTGACAGGAACACATTCAGCGCTGACAGGAACAAATTCAGCGTTGACAAGAACAAAGTCAACGTTGTTAGAAAGTCAAACGTTGTCAGATCCAAACCTTGTGTGCAGCAAAGTCCACAAGTTGTTAGACCTGCCCCATTCTTCACTAGAGGGTCTAACACTCATGGATAAAGACCATTTCAAAAGACAAATACTTGGTCTAATAGGCAATGGGTTTCTGTAGCAAACCCTAGGTTCAACGCTGACAAGGGTAATTTCAGCGTTGACAAGACCAATTCCAACGCTGACAGAAACGTGACCAGACCTAAATATTTGCAACCACAGGGTAAGGGGTCTAAAGCTTCTTCAAGCTTAACATGGAGACCAAAGAAAGATCAAAACCCTAATGATAATGGGATTTCAATGACCTGCAACAGATTTAATTACATTTCAAAGGTCATTACAAAACCTATTGGGGTTAACTGGGTATTTCATCCTAAGAAGGATGAAAATGGGGTTGTTGTGAGAACTAAGTCTGTTCTTATTGAACAACCAGATGAATCCAAGTCTTCCAAGGCTTGGGTTCCTAAAGAAAACTAATTTGTTTTCTTTATGTGCAGGGCATTCAAAGACAGGTCAATGATTTTGGATATTGGGATAGTGGATGCTCAAGGCACATGACAGGGAAGGAAGATTATTTGACCAACTTCACTCCCATTAAGGATGGTGATAAGGTTTACTTTGGAGGCGGATATGGTACTATTCTAGGCAAAGGAACACTTCTCACCAAGAATTTGCGTTTTGAGAACGTATTTTTGGTAAAGGAACATGATTACCATCTTTTTAGTGTATCACAAGTTTGTGAAAACAAAAATAAAGTTCTGTTTACTGATACTGAATGTTTGGTGTTAAGCAAGGATTATAAGATCCCTGATGAGAAATATATTGACTTTAGAACACCTAGGCATAAAGACATATACAATGTGAATCTGAATGGGATTAGAATGAATAACAATATGTCTTGTTTTTATGCTAAAGCTTCTGTCGATGAAAGTAATTTATGGCACAGGAGACTAGGGCACATAAATTTTAAGAATATAAACAGGCTTGTGAGACTTGGCTTGGTTGATGGTTTGCCTGAGAAGGCCTTCCACAATGACCACTCTTGTGTTGCATGTATTAAAGGCAAGCAACACAAGGTCTCATTCAAGTCCAAACAGGTGCATTCTAGTAATAGACCTCTTCACTTGCTTCATATGGACCTCTTTGGTCCAACCAATATAGAAAGTTTGAATGGTAAGTCATACTGCTTTGTTGTAACAGATGACTTTTCTAGGTTTACATGGACCTTCTTTTTAGCTATGAAGAGTGACACAACTGACACTTTAATTGATTTTATCACTCAGATTGAGAATAAAACAGGCAATGAAGTTAAAATGCTTAGGAGTGATAATGGTGGTGAATTTAGGAATAAAGTGTTAGATGATTTTTGTGCCAGAAAAGGAATTACTAGGCAATTTAGTGTTGCCAGAACCCTATAGCAAAATGGTGTTGCTAAGAGGAAAAATAGATACCTAATTGAAGCAGCCAGAACCATGTTGGCTGATGCTCATTTTCCTATAGCCTTTTGGGTTGAGGCTGTTAATACAGCTTGTTATGTTCAAAATAGAGCATTGATCAACAAAATTCAGAACAAAACACCTTATGAGTTACTTTGGGGAAGAAAACCTAATATTGGTTTTCTCAGACCTTTTGGTTGTCATGTAGTAGTTTTAGATACTAGTGATGCCTTAGGTAAATTTAGTGCAAAAGGTGATGAAGGCTACTTCTTGGGGTATTCAGTGCAGAGTAAGGGATATAGGGTTTATCTTAAAAAGGAAAAACGTATTCTTGAAAGAGTACATGTTAGGTTTTTAGAGAATAAACCTAGTGATCCTAAAAGTGGTCCAAATTGGTTGTTTGACTTGGAACCTTTATCTAGGACTTTAAATTATATGCCTGCCACTAGTCAAGACATTGTGAAGGTAACTTCAAGTGTTGTGGAAGAACAAGTTGTTAATGTTTCAGGTACACAGGTTCATGAAAAGGTTGGATCACAAGCAGAAAAGTCATCTCCTATACAAGAGTATGTCATAATTCCCATATGAACAGATGCTTTTGCTGCTGCTGCTGCTGCTGGAAAAGATAATGGTGGTCCCCAAGTACCACCAGATAACAACATGCATGGTCCTTCAGGCGCTGACAAAGGTAAATCTAGTGCTGACAAGACCAATTCAGACGTTGATGGCTCAGACGTTGACAACAACAGTTCAAGCGTTGTTAGCTCTCACGCTGACAAACAAGGTTCAGGCGTTGAAAACACTTCTGCACATCTTTTCTCTTCCACTTTTGAACAAGGTGAACCTTCCAATTTATATGAAGAGGTTCATCCTTATGTTGATGAAAGAGAGTCTGAAGAAGAAGATATTGGCAAAATTGAGAATGAGGTTGAGGATACCAGACTTTTTGAAGGAGGAGTTCTCACTTCTACTATGAAGAATCACCCAACTTCTCAAATTATTGGTGATATTATGACTCCTGTTCAGACTAGAAGATCTCATCAAGGTCTTGGTGGATTTATTGCCAATATTCACAAGAAGGTTGATACCCCTCTTGTGCAAGCATGTTTGTTTGCCTATTTTCTGTCACAACAGGAACCCAAGAAGATATTTGATGCTCTCAAGGAACCAAGTTGGGTGGAAGCAATGCAGGATGAGCTTCACCAATTTGCAATTCAGGATGTTTGGGAGCTGGTTGATTGTCCCAGATATGTCAGACCTATAGGGACAAGATGGGTTCTAAGAAATAAGAGAGATGAAAGAGGTATTGTGGTCAGAAACATGGCAAGATTAGTGGCTCAGGGATATACATAAGAGGAGGGGATAGACTATGAGGAGGTCTTTGCACCAGTTGCAAGGATTGAAACTATTAGGATCTTCTTAGCCTATGCATCCTGCATGGGCTTTACTGTCTATCAAATGGATGTCAAGAGTGCCTTCCTGTATGGAACAATTGTTGAGGAGGTATATGTGATGCAACCTCCTGGTTTTGAGGATCCAGAGAATCCAAACAAGGTGTATAGAGTCAAGAAGGCTATGTATGGACTTCATCAAGCCCCAAGAGCATGGTATGGTACTTTGTCTACTTACTTAGTGGACAATGGATTCAAAAGGGGCACCATAGATCAGACACTATTTACAAAGAAGAAAGGTAAGGATGTGTTGCTTGTTCAGGTCTATGTTGATGACATCATTTTTGGGTCTACTGATCCAAAGATGAGTGAGGATTTCTCCAAACTCATGACAGACAAATCTTCTTTCTTGGTTTACAAGTTCAGCAGAAAGAAGATGGTATCTTCATCTCCCAGGATAAGTATGTGGCAAAGATCTTGAAGAAGTTTGGCTTTTACCCACATGAAAAGAGGGCTACTACTCCTATGGATAGAGAACACCCTTGGGGAAAGATTGGAGATGGGAAAGATGTTGATGTGAGGCACTATAGATCCATGATTGGATCATTGATGTATCTTATAGCCTCCAGACCTGACATCATGTTTGCTATGTGTGCTTGTGCACGCCATCAAGTGACTCCCAAAGAATGTCACCTTTATGCTGTGAAGAGGATCTTTAGGTACCTAAGATGCTATCCTAGTCTTGGTTTGTGGTACCCAAAGGATTCACCATTGGAGTTGATTGCATATTCAGACAGTGACTATGGAGGTGATAAGTTTGATAGAAAATCCACAACTGGTGGATGTCAGTTTCTTGGGAGCAGGTTGATATCTTGGCAATGCAAGAAACAAACAGTCGTGGCTAATTCTACAACTGAAGCTGAGTATGTGGGTGCAGCTGCTTGTTGTGGACAAGTTTTGTGGATTCAGAACCAGCTGTTGGACTATGGGTATAATCTCATGCATACCAAGATATTTGTAGATAATAACAGCACTTTATGCATTATTAAGAATCCTGTACATCATTCTAAAACTAAACACATAGAAATTAGACACCATTTTATAAGAGATTGTTTTGAAAAAGGTTTAATACAACCAGATAGGGTTGACACAGAAGAAAATGTGTCAGATTTACTAACTAAACCTTTTGATGCTGGGAGGTTTCAATACTTGGTAACAAGTATTGGAATGATCAATCTCACATAATATGTGTTTTGGAGTCTTTTTGTAAAAGTATGTACAGGATAATGCATTGTTATTGGTCTTTTTGAGGATTTAGATTTTCCACTATATTTTTCTAACACTGACAAAGGTTGCTTGAACGCTGATAAGTGTTTTTGTGACGTTGTCAGCAATATATTTGTCTAACGCTGACAAAGCTTCCATCAACGCTGTCATGTGTTATCGGGGCGTTGTCAGCAACAATGTTAGTTTTGTGGTTTTCAATATAAATGTGCAGGTGGTATTAGCAGTATACCATTGGATACAGAGTTGCTTATGGATCATTGTAGAAGCATTTGGACATGTTTTTATTTATGGATGATGGATGGAATTTTTAATTACTATCTTGACATAAATTTTTTTTATGTTCATGCATATTTTTGGCAACTTATATGTCATAGTTTAAGGGGAGGTTTTAGGAACCTTTAGGATGTTTGGGTATCCACATGATACTCTTATCACAATTCTAGATTGTGTCCACGGGTGAGTATGAGTTAGTTTTACTAAATCATGAGGCACTGTAGCATGCAAAATTGATATACTATGCATGCTGCCAAGACATTTTTGGCCTAGAATTGGTTGTGGTCTGTTGGGAGACTTGGAAATGATTTTGTCATGGGATTTACCTGGGAGTAACAAGGAATTTTATAAGGTAACTTAGTTGTTAAGAGTTTTGGTTAGCAAGGGACACTAGAGGACTGTTATGTCTATCTTGCATAAGCAAGTGTACATAACTGGACAGTGCTTGCCGCCCTATAATAATTATCAGCTTTTTGGTTATCTTCTCTAGGGTAAATTACTTTGTTAAGGTCATTTTTCATTTTTAACCATTTTTATTTTTGGACGCTGACAAGTATTTTTCCAAGCGTTGTTGTGACCAATTTAGACACTGACATGGCTATGGCAAACGTTGACAAGATTATAGCCGTTGGGCGTTGATAGGTTATTTTTGACCGTTGACACTCAATGGGACCTACCAAGTTGTTACTTTTTGACATATTTTTAGGCCGTAATTTTGGGAGCTGATAACCTTTATTTAATGCATGAGATAAACTTATTCTTTTTCAATATTTTCATGATTACATTTTGAAAATACTTGCCTATTTTTGGGCCAATCACATGCATTTTCTTCTCCTATAAATTTGGCTCCTATTTTTAAACAGGGTACCTATTATTCTTGTCTAACACAATTTTCTCTTTTCAATCAATCATTTTAACAGCTTTCAACGATGGCACCAAAGTTTAAACCATCAGATTTGGAATTGGGGTTCAGAAGTCAACACAACATGATCGCGTATCTTGAAGCTGATGATGCTCTATTTCCCCAATACACACAAATGGTGGCGTATTTGAACGCATCTCCTTTTAGATATGCTCTTTCTCATGCACCACTCATTCCTGTGACACATATTAAACAGTTTTGGAACACTGTTAGTTCCTCAATAGTTAATAGAGTGACTACATTATCTTCTATTGTTCATGGGAGAACTTGGGTGGTTACTAAAGCTTTGGTACGCCAAGCTTTGCATCTTGATGATGCTGATGGTATAACCACCCTTCCCATTAGTGAAATAGAACAAGGGCTAAGGGCTTTGGGTTATCCTTTTCCTGCTCAAGGAACTTTAAATAAATATCATAAACAAGAGTTTACCCCAGCCTGGAAGTACCTAATACATGTCCTCCTACAATGTTTGAGTCCCAAGTGCACTGCACACAATGAGATCAATAGATCTATTGCAAGTGCTATTGTGTGTATTGCTACTGGGTAAAAATTTAATTATTCTAAAATGATTTTTGAGGGCATGTGTAAAAATAAAGGGAACAAAATGACTTTAGCTTATCCCAGATTTTTACAAATGGTTTTTGATGTCCAAGGATACTGCACAAGGGATCATAATGATTTTTATGAGATCCCTATGCAAAAGAAAGCAATTTTTATGAAGATGAACTCACCCTCACATCGTGACCTACCCCTAACCCCAGCTATGCTTGATGTCATTGAAGCAACTCAACCCCAACCAGACCCCCAACCCCAAATTGACCCAATCCCTGAAACTTTACCTTCACCCCAACATATGCAAATTGACCAAGAACCCTTCGACGCTGATACTTTAAATGTTGGCGTTGATGTGCCTATTTCAAACGTTGACACACAACCTTCACAGACCTAAACACCCCTTAACCAACCCACATCCACCCAATCCACATCTTCTTCTCCCCCCATACAATATAGGTTACAAAAACGCCAAAGGACTACTTGAGTTTTATCCTCTAGTGGTCCTAGCCATGTAGCAGAGAGAACCACCACCACAAGTGTGGTTGGTGTTATGGATGAGGCTGGGACTATTGGTTCTGGCTTAGAAGCTGACCAAGACAGTCCTAACATACTTAAGACCTCATCCATGCCCAATGAATCTGACTTGGGAGGTCAAATACCCATTTTAGAAGAGGGCAGATTGGAACCAATGACCCTAATGGAATTGACGGCTGTCTGCATGAGCTTGCAAAAGCAAAATGCAGACTTGGTACAAGTTGTCAGCACACAAGGCCTTGAACTCAAGCAATTGAGGGAGAGGATTGTTGTTTTGGAGCTGCTAGTGCAAGGAGAGGGATGGAGGAATCTTCTAAAGGGGAGGATGAACGAATAAATGTGAGTGATAAGGGCAGCCATGATGGTCAATCTTTGGATGTTGTTGAGGCCCTAACAAGTTTGAAGAAACAGACAGGTTTTGATACGTCTCTAGTCTCTCCTACAAACTTAAATTTATCATTTATAGCCATGTTGGAGGAAATTGCAAAAGCAGCTGAGGCAGGAATTTGAGCGTTGACAAGGAGAATTTGAACGCTGACATGAGTATCTTGGGCGCTGACAAAGCAGAGTTGGGCGTTGACAGACCTGCAAATGAGGTTGATGTATCCCAGTCATCATCCATCATCAAGGAGGTTTCTTCACAGGTATCACCATCTACCTTACCAACAATTGATCCATTAGATAAGGGTAAGGGTATTATGGTAGAAGAGGTTGTTCCAAAGAATGCAGCACAAATTGAATTTGATAGAAGGTTGGCTACATAAACAGTGGAACAAGAAAAGAAAAAGGTGGGTGAATCATTTTTTGTTGTCACTTCAGAAGAGCAAGAAGGAAGTGATGATGCCAGTTCAGACTCAAGTGTTATGATCATAGAACAGCCAGAAAGACTTGAGTATGGAGATGAGTTGGCCAAGGAAAAATTAAATGAGTTGAAATTGCAGGTTGATTTTGATATGCCAGAGGTGGTTCAGATGTACTTTGCTTGGGAAGAAAGATGTATGGAGAATCCACACTTGACCATTTCAGATCAGATATGGGGTTTGGAGATTCTTCTAAGAGTCCAAAAGGATTGCAAGGTTATCCTGAAACACAAAGCCAGCAATGTTCTCTCAAATTTAAAAAGGGATAGAAGGGAGTTGTACTGCATGTTGCTCAGGTGTCATGGAACAGGGTGGACTTATCGGAAATTGAAGGCATTGACATTTGATGAGTTGGAATGTAGAGATTATCCCATTTGGGTTAGAGTCCAGGAAGCAAATACTCTAAGACTTCTTTCTGATGAAAGAAAAGAAGAACCTGCAGAGGAAATGGAGCTCAAGAAGGCCATGTTTGTTCCCAGACCAGTGAAAAAGGGAGTTCCTCTTGAGTTTCCCAAAGATATGGATCCATTACATCCAAGTGAAGCTATCATAAGAAAGAGCCTCAAGCTCTCACCATTAGAAGCTTCAGATATGGTACAAGTGTTACTACTTGATTCCAGAAACCCAATTGTAAGCTATGAAGAAGATGAATGTGGGTTTTGGAATATTGGAAGGTATGGAAAAGAGGTGCACACTTTTACCACCCTTATATCTTTGTTTGAAAGTTTTGACAGAGAAGACTTGGTAGACCTATGGAGGTTATTAGAGGCCAAGTATGAGGCTGAAGCACCAACTTCAATCAATGGAATAAAACTGTGGTCCACATTCAAGAGAATGTGTGGACCAAAAGATGAGGATCCTGCTATTTGGAAGGATCTTGAAGATGATCTCAGTGGTCTTCAATGGAGATTGTATTCAGCTGCTGGTGTTTATTATTTGAGTGCTACAAAGTTTGCTGATTATCTACTTGTGGATGGTCAGTATTTCATGTCCAAGGAAATCTTGGAGAAGATGAAGAACACTCAGCTGGAAATTGATTATTCAAGTGATGTGGCAAAAGACTTGATCAGATTTATTTATTACCATATGAGAAGGTTTGTAAGATTCCTCCTAGTTCTTAATGTTTATTCAGAAACTTGATCACTAGACTAGATATCAAGTTTAGAGGAGGATTGTTGGGAATAAATTATAGCCAATCTACTTGAGAGCTGACAAGAGTAAAACAAGCGTTGACAGGAGTAAAACAAACACTGACAGCTCAAGCGTTGACAAGACAAAGTCAAGCTGATAGGTGTGAAAACACCCATCCTTTTACCACTTAATTCTGGCTAAAACGAGACCAAAACACGTATTTAATATCATTTGTTTGGAATTATGTGTGGTTTTTGTGTTTATTGTGTTTTCAGAGTCAACCGGATGAACATTGAAGAAAACATGGGATTGCACGGGTTTTATCGAGGAAAAAGACTCAAGACGAAGTCTATTGTCCAAGAGATGCAAAAGATTTGAAGTCATTGTGCCTATTTGAAGAATTATCGAAGAATAGAGCCAAAGATGGAAGATTCATATATGTCGAAGAACTCGAGTCTATTAAATAAAAGATTATAAGACGAGTTGGAATTATTCACCGACACTTCTCAAATCCAAGTCGGAAACGTTTATTTAAAGATGCGTGAAGACTAAAGAAGAAAGAAGAAAAAGGAGCCCAATCACAAAGCCCACCACCATACACACGCCTATATAAGGACTCTACTTCACAAAAATCAGATACTTAGTCTTTTAGGTAGTTTTTAGTTTTAGAGAGAGAAAGTTCTAAACTTTCTCTCACTAGATTTAATCTTTTTCTCTTTCTAGATCAAAACTTTTGTATTATCTTTCATTAATCAAGATCAAGTTTTTACTTTTAATCTTTAATCTCATCCTTCCTTTCTTTTACTTTCATTGATTTTGGTACAAATCTCGTATGATCCGTGTTGTTCATCAATTATTTGTGCTTAGAAAGTTGATTTCTTTTTATGTTTCCTTAAGTTTATACACTAATAAGCTTTGAGATCCTTGTTCTTATTGGCTTATTTGTTGATTTAGCTTATTTACTTTTTAAAGTTTTTATGAAAAGTTCATCTTTTTATTGATTTGATTTGAAAGTTGTTTATTTGAAGCCTAGATAAAGTGTTCTTAGTGCTTATTTGATCAGCTTGTTGTTGGATTTGAGCTAGTTTTGGAGGAGCTTATTCAATAGCTTATTCCCTAGCCCAAGTTTCGGATTAGCACCAATTTCGGAAAGGGCAAAGCCCTTTTCCGATTGAGTATTCCGACCGAGCACCTCCCCCCCTTTCCGATCGTACGATCGGAAAATGGTTTAGGTTTTCCGATCGGGACTTTGTTTAGAGGATTCCAATCATCTTTGTTTCACATATTCCGATTGTAGCAAGATTTACCATATTCCGATTTGCCCAGTTCTTCCTTATTCCGATTGGATGGTTTTGCATGTATTCCGATTTGGGTAAGTTTGACATTCAGATTGAGTACTATTCCCTGATATTCCGATCAGTTTATCTCTCCCATATTCCGATCTATAGATCGGAGTACTTTTCGATTGACTTTAGTTTGTTTGTTCCGATTTGAGTGTTCTGCTATATTACGATCTTACTTTCTTTTAGTACTTTTCTAATAGTTCTTATTTTTCACAAAGTTTTCCAAGTGTTAGTTTTTATCAAGTGTTCACTTATTTTTCTTTAATATAATCTTTAAGTTTTCAAGCATTTACTTTTAACTTGTATTTTTAGTTTAAACTTTCAAGTCTGTAATTTTACTCTTCGACACTTAATTTCTTGTCATTAGTTTAAAATAGATAAACATAACAAACCAACACCTTGTTATTAACCAAGAACAAATCATTCCACTTAAAGCCGAGATCAATTCGAGAGGACTGAGAGATAAAATTGAACCCATTAAAAAACAGTGTATCAAATGGCGCCGCTGCCGGCTCTTCTCGTTAAGATCAAAAGTTTTTTGTGAGAACTTGGATTTTGGGATCCGTTCCCCGTGAACGTTACTTTTTCATAAAAAATTTCAAAAACACTAAAAAAAATATAAAATTTCAAAAATACAAAAAAAAATTAAAAAACATAAAAACCAAAAATATTTTTGTTTTGTTTCTCTTTGTTCGTTCTTTTGCAGGTGTATGCGCACTCGATCCACGTCTTATCAAGAGCCCGAGCCTCTCGATAACTTAGACATGGTTGGTGTACAAAACAACAATAACATACCACCTCCAAACAATAATAATAACAACAACAACCCACCTTTCAACAACATGAATAACAACAACAATGAGCCTCAACCGGATAATCGCCCGATGATTGAATTGCTGCAAGCTCATGTAGATGGCAACACTGATCCAATTGTCATACCTCCAATTACCGCCAACAACTTTGAGCTAAAATCAGGCTTTATCCAGATGGTCTCCGCTCAACCATTCTTGGGACGAACCATTGATGACCCACATGACCATATCAAGAGATTCTTGCAACTCACCAACACGGTCAAATTCAATGGTGTTCCACAAGAGGTTATCAGGTTACAACTTTTTCCCTTTTCTTTAGAGGGACAAGCCCGGTATTGGCTTGCTAAGGAACCGCCACAGAGTATTCTCTCGTGGACGGATTTGGAAACAAAGTTTATCAATTACTTTTTCCCACCCTCTCGTACTACCGCTTTGCGGAATGAAATCATAAATTTTGAACAAAAGTACGATGAGTCGTTCAGTGAATCTTGGGATCGTTTTAAAGATCTTTTAAGAAAATGCCCACAACATGGTTTTACCAAAGTACATCAAATTAATACTTTTTACAATGGTTTAAGCATGAGTGACCAAGATTCACTAAACAGTGCCTCGGGGGGGGGGTAATCTTTTGGCTAAAACTTCAAATGCTGCTTGGGATATCATTGAGAATAAGTCTCGTGTGCAAACCAAGAGTGTTCGGACCAATGTCGCTAGTGCTAGCACTAATGACAGCGACAAGCGACTTGACAAAATCACTACGCTTCTTGAATCGCTTGTCACCCACACTGTCAGCAACAACAACAACAACAACGCTAAAAACGCTCAAGTTAACGCTGTCAGCCAACCTTGTGAGATATGCGGTGGTCCTCATTCTTACACCACTTGTACCGCCACCCAAGACTACCCTGTTGAGAATGTAAATGCGGCATATGGCACCTATCCTCAACCTGCTTATCAAGCTAGACCTCAAGGTGACCGAAATTTGCTTAGCTACCGCTCCAACAACTATCTCTCACCACCTGGTTTTAATCCTAACAACCAAAACCAACAACAAAACCTCAACCGCCCTCCTCAACAACAACAACAATCTCGTGGACCATACATATCTCCTCACAAGCAGCAACAACCACCTCAACGAAACAACCAAGTTTACCAGCAACCTGCTTATCAACCACCCGCATACACTGCTCCTTCCAACCAGACCCCCGCATCACATCAAGACATTGGAACCTACATGAGGACTAACGATGTGATCGTGGATAATCTCCAACAGGAAGTGCGCAACTTGAAAGCAGACCTGATGAAACAAGGGAATGATCTGAGAGCTGATATGAAGAACACTATGGATAGTCAAACAAATGATTTAAGAAACATGATGGCTAGTTTCTTCCACGGTAATCAACCCTCTTCTTCGGGTACTCTTCCGAGTAATACCGTTGCGAATCCAAGAGGGGAGATGAAAGCAATCACCACTCGCAGTGGCAAAGGTACCAAGGAACCCGAGCTTCCTATACCTCCACCGGTGATTGTGACTAAGGAGAACGAGTCACCTGCTCCTATTCCTCATCCTTCTCCTTCCCCAATTTCTCCACCTCTTCCTTCTACCCCTCCTCCACCCAAGGATGTGAGTGATCCTATTCTCCCAAAGCCTTCCTCTTCTTCCAATATACCTTATCCATCTAGGTTGAGGAAAGAGAAGCTCAAAAGCAAGGATGATATTCAGGTTTCGAACTTTCTCAAAATGTTCAAACAATTGAATTTTAACATCTCCTTCGCTGAGGCTCTCGCTCACATGCCCAAATATGCGAAAATGTTTAAAGATCTTCTGAGTGACAAGGAAAAACTCCTCGATATTGCCAACACCCAACTTAATGAGAATTGCTCTGCAGTGCTCTTAAGGAAATTGCCAACCAAGCTTGGTGATCCGGGTCGTTTCTTAATTCCTTGCAATTCCCCGGGAGTAGAGAATTGCATGGCCCTAGCCGATCTAGTTGCCAGTATTAATCTCATGCCTCTAAGCGTTTGGAAGCAATTATCTCTCCCAGAGCTAGTCCCCACCAAAATGACTTTAGAATTAGCTAACCGTACGGTTGCTTATCCAGTGGGGATAGCCGAAGACGTCTTTGTAGGAGTCGACAAATTCACTTTTCCTGCTGATTTCGTCGTCGTCGACTACGAGATGGACCCTCGTGTTCCCTTGATCGTGGGTCGTCCATTCCTGAGGACCGGTCGCACTCTCATCGATGTTGAAGCCGGTGAGCTTATCATGAGAGTGGGTGACGATAAAATAGTCTTCAACATGGGAAAGTTGTCTAAACAACCTTATTCAAACGAGAGTGTTAATTGTATTGACGTTCTTGATGAGGCTTGTGAAGAACACTTCCAAAATACTTGCAAAAGTATTCCTACTTCTCTTCCCAATGTTGAGACCGTTTCCTCTATTGATTCATCGTTGTCTCTATTTGGAGATAGTGATTTGTTTTGGAACAATCTTGAAGACACCATGGGAGATGTGAACTTAGCTACTGATGATTCTCCCATCGATGGGGATGAAGACATGAATTTCTTTGACAATCTTCTCAACGAAGACAATCCTTCTCCTCCATCTCCCACAGTTATTGCTATCGATACTCCGATTTTGAAAACGTCTCCCGTCGAAAATCTTCCGGATTTAGAACTTAAGGAGTTGCCGCCCCATCTTGAGTATGTGTTCCTTGACGAAGAGAAGAAGTCGCCAGTCATTATTGCTAAGGACTTGAAAGATGAAGAGAAGACTCGTCTCATCGCCGTGCTGAAAGCTCATAAGAAGGCTATTGCTTGGAAAATTTCTGATATTCGTGGAATTGATCCTCACTTCTGCACACACAAAATTCTCATGGAAGACGACTTTAAGCCCACAATTCAAAGCCAACGAAGGGTGAATCCAAAAATACATGAAGTCATCAAAACAGAGGTTATCAAACTTCTTGATGCGGGTATGATTTACCCTATTTCGGATTCACCATGGGTTAGTCCAATCCATTGTGTGCCCAAGAAAGGCGGAATAACCGTTGTTCCCAATGAACACAACGAGTTGATTTCCACTCGTCTCGTTACTGGGTGGAGAGTTTGTATAGACTACCGCAAACTCAATGATGCCACGAGAAAGGATCATTTCCCTCTACCTTTTATCGACCAAATGCTTGAACGTTTAGCGGGTAATGAATATTACTGCTTTCTTGATGGTTTCTCGGGTTATTTCCAAATACCCATCGATCCCCAAGATCAAGAGAATACAACATTCACTTGTCCCTATGGCACATTTGCTTACAAAAGAATGCCTTTTGGCTTATGTAATGCGCACGGGACTTTCCAAAGGTGCATGTTGGCTATCTTCCATGACATGGTTGAACAAAACATGGAAGTCTTCATGGATGATTTCTCGGTCTTCGGGGATTCCTTCTCTTCTTGCCTTGCCAATTTGGAACGTATGCTTAAGCGGTGCGAAGACACTCGCCTTGTTCTGAATTGGGAAAAATGCCATTTCATGGTAAAAGAGGGCATCGTGCTGGGACACAAAATTTCCAAAGCCGGTCTTGAAGTAGACCGTGCTAAAGTCGATGTTATCGCCAAATGGCCTCCACCTTCAACCGTGAAGGGTGTGAGAAGTTTCCTGGGTCATGCGGGCTTCTACCGTCGATTCATCAAAGATTTTTCTCAAATCGCTCGCCCGATGACTCACCTCTTGGAAAAAGATACTCCTTTTATCTTCTCCAAAGAGTGTCTTGAAGCCTTCAACTCGCTGAAGGATAAGCTAACTAAGGCACCCGTCTTGGTTACCCCTAATTGGGAGATGCCTTTCGAGTTGATGTGCGATGCTAGCGACTTTGCTATTGGTGCGGTTTTGGGCCAAAGAGTGAATAAACACTTCCAACCAATCCACTATGCTAGCAAGACAATGACCGGGGCTCAATTGCATTACACGACAACAGAAAAAGAGCTTTTAGCTGTTGTCTATGCTTTTGAAAAATTTCGCCCCTATCTTGTCCTTTCCACCACAATCGTTTACACCGATCATTCCGCGCTGAAGTACTTGTTGACAAAGCAAGATTCCAAACCAAGACTTCTTCGCTGGGTTTTGCTGCTCCAGGAATTTAAAATCGAAATTCGCGATAAAAAAGGAGCTGAAAACCTAGCCACGGATCATCTCAGTAGACTTGAGGATCCTTACCAGGGGGATCATCCGAACAAAGAAATCAATGATTCTTTTCCCCTGGAGACCTTAATGTCTATAAACTCGACTGCTGATGAAACCCCGTGGTTTGCGGACATTGCAAACTACTTGGCGGGTGGAATTCTCGTTGACGGGTTAACATCCCAGAAGAAGAATAAGTTCTTTAACGACATCAAGACTTACTTTTGGGATGACCCGTACCTTTTCAAACAATGTGCTGATTTGATTATTCGCCGATGTGTTGATGGACCGACAGCTTTAGAAATCCTTGATGCTTGCCACAAAGGACCCACCGGTGGTCACTTTGGTCCCAACTACACCGCCAAAAAAGTGTTTGATTCGGGATTTTATTGGCCCACCATCTATCGTGATGCTCACGAGATGGTTAAACGATGTGATGCTTGCCAAAAACAAGGCACTATCACACATAAAGACGAGATGCCTCAGAATTTCATTCAAGAATGTGAAATCTTTAATGTTTGGGGTATCGACTTTATGGGGCCATTCCCTTCATCTAAAGGAAACAAATACATCCTTGTAGCCGTTGACTACGTTTCAAAGTGGGTTGAAGCCAAAGCTTTACCTACTAATGATGCAAGGGTGGTTTGTAACTTTCTGAAATCGCTGTTCGCTCGATTCGGCGTTCCTCGTGCTATTATCAGTGACCGCGGGACTCATTTTTGCAACGATCAATTTGCAAGAGTCATGGCTAAGTATGGTGTCAATCACCATCTTTCCACCGCCTATCATCCCCAAACCAACGGGCAAGCCGAGATATCCAACCGTGGATTGAAGCGAATTTTGGAGCGTACTGTGGGAGAGCATCGTGTCGCGTGGGCCGATAAGTTAGATGATGCTCTGTGGGCTTTCCGTACTGCTTACAAGACCCCGGCGGTTGTACACCTTATCGTCTTGTGTACGGGAAAGCATGCCACCTTCCCATCGAGCTGGAGCATAAGGCGCACTGGGCATTGAAGTGGGCTAACTTCGACATCAACAAAGCCGGTGATCATCGCAAGATTCAACTCAACGAGCTCAACGAACTGAGGAATGAAGCTTATGAGAACTCGCTGATCTACAAAGAGAAGACGAAGATCCTTCATGACGCAAAAATCAAGAACCGAGAGTTCAACGTTGGTGATCAAGTCTTACTTTTTAATTCTCGGTTGAAGATCTTCTCTGGCAAGTTGAAGAGCCGCTGGTCTGGTCCATTCACCGTCGCCAAAGTCTTTCCGTATGGGACCATCGAGCTTTCTCAGCCAAATGGGCCTAATTTCAAGGTGAATGGCCAGCGTCTAAAGCTGTACTTTGGTGAGGACATCTCTCAGGAGATGATTCCATCCCTCACCACGTTCCCCATGAACTAATTTTGGGTCGAGTCAGGCTCGTGACTCGGTTATAAAAAACAAGCGCTCCTCGGGAGGCAACCCGAGTATCTTTCCTTTTATGGTTTAACCTCCTAAGTGTAGGGGGACCTGTTTAGGTGTTTGTTTTTGTGTGTTGATGTGATTACAGGGATGAATGCACTCTTGGAACCTTTGAAGAACCGTGCTCCCGTGTTATCCGAAATCCGGTTCTATCTCTCAACTATCGTGATTCAATTTTCTTCATACTCACATTTGAAATTGATCACTTTAGTCGTCTCTTCCTTAACTCGAGTTAACCAACGTGCACAATGTCATAAGTGTAGGGAAGACTTTTCCCACATGCTTAAACATTGAGGACAATGTTTATCTTCAGTGTAGGGGGACTTCTATCGAAGTTTTAAGTGGACTTTTCCATGAAAATGCCTTCATTTAACCGGAAAATCATCTTTTTCAACATTTTTCAAATTTTTATTTAACTTTGGCCATTTAGTCGTAATTTTTAAATTTTTATCTTTGCTTTCATATGTATATATCCCGCAATAAAGTCAAAAATATTAATAAAGTGGTGTAGCTAGTTTAGAAATCTTTGACATATTAGGCCCGTTGCGATTATTTTGACTCAACCCGAATAGACTTATCTAAGTTTATTCTAGCTAGTATCCTTAACCATGTAGACCTTAATTGGTTTATTAGGCTAAGTATCCACGAATCTCATTACTTGAGATTTTAAATTGTGGAGAACGAGAAATTATAGAGTCAATTATAAGTCGGTACTATTGCACAAGCTCACTTGGTGTAATTATTTGCCTATTCTCCCATCACTTGCTAATAAAATTATCTGCAATAAGTAAGGTCGTACGATTTGAAAGGTTACTTAGCTTCTAGCCCAAGATCGTTTAAAAGTTGCTCGGTAATGATAAGAGTTCATAGCCAAGGCATAACTTATGAAGCGGGGTGCGAAGATTGGCGAGTCCGAAAAGGCCCTAACAAGGCATGAGGATTCCATTTTATTGCTAAAGATCCAAGGTGATGTGAAAAGCATTATTCCCAAAATCAATATGAAGGATCAAGACTCACGACGAAAAGCAATCAACTCCCATAAAGATGATGGAGAAGTCTATCCGAAAAGACCCTAACAAGGTATGAGGATAAATAGATCCAAGTCCGAAAAGGAGGCGGATCGTTGTATTTCAAAATCCCAATTAGAGATTGAAGAATAATCATGAAGTCGTGGTCAACAAAGTTGGAGTACCCCTCAAGAGTCTCCAAGTGAAGAAACTCTATTACGATGAGAAGACCATTATCTCAAGAACGTATCTCAAGATGTGAAGTATGAAGTACATGCCAAATATCGGCCCGAGAAAGGTCTCAAATCGTGAACCAAGTTATGCCAAGATATGAACTTTTTGATATCCCGAGAAGCAGTTTTAAGAGATTTTGTCCTATTAGCTAACTATTGATCAAATCGTCCTACTTTGCTTTCAGCCTAACTAACTATCGAAATAAGTCCAAAAATGCATCTTCATGATCATTCTAAGACAAAAATAAAATATAAGAGATACACCTAGGAATAAGGGAGTTTAAGCATTTAATTAAGCCATGTGTGTAAGTGTTTGAATTGCTAACTTATAATAACAATGATCTCGTTTTTAAGCTTAGTTTGGGGAACGTGAAACTGGAGGGTGATAAATCTTCGCAGCACCGAAGCCCTAATGTAAGTCCTCGATCTCTTTACAAGTTATTTCCACATAAGCTACTTTCTATCCTCTTGTTTACATTAAAATTTTAATTTCTCTTAGTACTTTAATTTTTGTTTAGTAGTATTTTAATAAGGCCAAGGTTGATTGATCATGAGAAAAGTGCAAATGTGCTTTGTCACTAAGTATTGCATGAGGGCATGGCAATGGTTAAGTGTAGGGGATTTGATAGGTGTGAAAACATCCATCCTTTTACCACTTAATTCTGGCTAAAACGAGACCAAAACACGTATTTAATATCATTTGTTTGGAATTATGCGTGGTTTTTGTGTTTATTGTGTTTTCAGAGTCAACCGGATGAACATTGAAGAAAACATGGGATTGCACGGGTTTTATCGAAGAAAAAGACTCAAGACGAAGTCTATTGTCCAAGAGATGCAAAAGATTTGAAGTCATTGTGCCTATTTGAAGAATTATCGAAGAATAGAGCCAAAGATGGAAGATTCATATATGTCGAAGAACTCGAGTCTATTAAATAAAAGATTATAAGACGAGTTGGAATTATTCACCGACACTTCTCAAATCCAAGTCGGAAACGTTTATTTAAAGATGCGTGAAGACTAAAGAAGAAAGAAGAAAAAGGAGCCCAATCACAAAGCCCACCACCATACACACGCCTATATAAGGACTCTACTTCACAAAAAATCAGACACTTAGTCTTTTAGGTAGTTTTTAGTTTTAGAGAGAGAAAGTTCTAAACTTTCTCTCACTAGATTTAATCTTTTTCTCTTTCTAGATCAAAACTTTTGTATTATCTTTCATTAATCAAGATCAAGTTTTTACTTTTAATCTTTAATCTCATCCTTCCTTTCTTTTACTTTCATTTATTTTGGTACAAATCTCGTATGATCCGTGTTGTTCATCAATGATTTGTGCTTAGAAAGTTGATTTCTTTTTATATTTCCTTAAGTTTATACACTAATAAGCTTTTAGATCCTTGTTCTTATTGGCTTATTTGTTGATTTAGCTTATTTACTTTTTAAAGTTTTTATGAAAAGTTCATCTTTTTATTGATCTGATTTAAAAGTTGTTTATTTGAAGCCTAGATAAAGTGTTCTTAGTGCTTATTTGATCAGCTTGTTGTTGGATTTGAGCTAGTTTTGGAGGAGCTTATTCAATAGCTTATTCCCTAGCCCAAGTTTCGGATTAGCACCAATTACGGAAAGGGCAAAGCCCTTTTCCGATTGAGTATTCCGACCGAGCACCTCCCCCCCCTTTCCGATCGTACGATCGGAAAAGGGTTTAGGTTTTCCGATCGGGACTTTGTTTAGAGGATTCCGATCATCTTTGTTTCACATATTCCGATTGTAGCAAGATTTACCATATTCCGATTTGCCCAGTTCTTCCTTATTCCGATTGGATGGTTTTGCATGTATTCCGATTTGGGTAAGTTTGACATTCAGATTGAGTACTATTCCCTGATATTCCGATCAGTTTATCTCTCCCATATTCCGATCTATAGATCGGAATACTTTCCGATTGACTTTAGTTTGTTTGTTCCGATTTGAGTGTTCTGCTATATTACGATCTTACTTTCTTTTAGTACTTTTCTAATAGTTCTTATTTTTCACAAAGTTTTCCAAGTGTTAGTTTTTATCAAGTGTTCACTTATTTTTCTTTAATATAATCTTTAAGTTTTCAAGCATTTACTTTTAACTTGTATTTTTAGTTTAAACTTTCAAGTCTGTAATTTTACTCTTCGACACTTAATTTCTTGTCATTAGTTAAAAATAGATAAACATAAACAAACCAACACCTTGTTATTAACCAAGAACAAATCATTCCACTTAAAGCCGAGATCAATTCGAGAGGACTGAGAGATAAAATTGAACCCATTAAAAAAACAGTGTATCACAAGCGTTGATACATTGAAGACAAACACTGATGGGAAGATATATACTCTACGCGTTTATTGTATTCTAGATTACTTCTAGTAAAGATAGGAACAACAATGTATTTTCTATATTCTCTTTACCTAGAATAGTTGATACGTAGATTATTGTACAAGGCTTCTTATGTCTATAAAAGATGACCTTTAGGTTAATGTTCAACATAAGTTTTCATACGTAAACTACTTTCATTGTAAGCAAGTTTGATATCATTAATCAAAGTGAAAGTTTGTTTATATCTTGTGTGTTCTTGTTTAAGTGTTAATTCCGCATAACACTTAGATTGTCATATACATATACAAAGGTTTCTCTAAGTGTATTACTTGATCTAATCTCGTATACATAAAGCTAAATCGATCTAAGTTTGGGATCAACACTTGTTGGATCATGTGATGCTTCAACGAAAACTCTGGAGCCGTGATTTGCATCGGCGCAATCGGTCCTCCTCGTCCAGACATTGTGGGTTGACAAAGCTCATCCATTGTTCTAAGGTCGGGTGGGGGAACATTGTTGTTGTTATTGTTGAGGTGCGGTGGGTTATTGCTGTTGTTCACACCTGCCATAGCTAAATCTTCACGAGTCTCAGGCTCTGGATAAGTTGGAGATCTAGTACGCATACACCTGCAAAAGCAAAAGAAAAAGATACCAAAGCAATAGACAATATATATACACTATAAAAATAAAATCTTTTTGGATTTTTGAAAATTTTTTATTTTTATGGATTTTTTTTTGAAAAATTTCGAGCAAGAAAAATAACGCTCACGAGTGAACGGATCCCAAAATGCAACGCGTCTCTCACAGAAAACCGTTAATCTTAACGAAAAGAGCCGACAGTGACGCCATTTAATACATGGGATTTTAATCAGTTAAAAATATCCCCGGCAGCGGCGCCATTTAGTACATGTTTTTTTGCCTAGTAAGAAAATTTTATCGTCCGATCTTTTCGAATTGAGAAAGGGAAAAATGTGCGACTCAGCTGTCTTTTGGTGAAAAAAATATTTTGTTTGTCTAATCGAATTGATATTTTGTTTGTCTAATCGAAAAATGTGCGGCGCCATTTAATAACTAGGTTTTAGTTATAAAAATTTCTTTGTCGTATGTCTAATCGAATTGATTACTGGTTTAAAGTGCGACTCAATTTTTTTTTGTTAAGAAAAATATAGTTTGGTCGTTGTAGTAAAAGGAAAGTGCACAAACTTTGAAATAAATGGCAGGAAATTAAATCTAAACCTAATTGAAAATAAATGACTGGAAATAAAAACGTGACGAGAAATTAAATAAGGCAAACTTAACCTATCCTAAAGGCAAGCTTAAAATAAATCTAAGGCAAGTAAACTAAAAGTGCGACTAAGGAAAAAGGCGGGAAAAATAAAACTTAAAACTTAAAAACATAAACTTAAGATAAACTAAAAACACCGCACTCGGAATAATTACTCGTTCGGAATGTCACCTTCACTCGGAATAGTTCTTCTTCGTTCGGAATAATCAAGACAAAACACTCATTCGGAATATTCATTCATCCGGAATAAACAAATGCTAACCTTCATCCGGAAAGATTGCTTGATTCGGAATATCCAAAAGGAAACCTTGGTTCGGAAAACAAGCTTCATCCGGAATGATTGCTCATCCGGAATAAACTGGTGACTCGGAAAAAGGTGCTCATTCGGAATAAATGGACTGGTTCGGAAAAACCTTGATCCGCAATAATTGAGAAAAAGTGCTCACTCGGAAAAAATTAAAATAAAAGCTTGATTCGGAAAAGACCGTTCATTCGGAAAATCTGGTTGGTTAGGAATAAGGGGTTCATGCGGAAAAATTACTTCATTCGGAATTCTGCTTCATCCGGAATAACCTTCATCTGGAATAAAAACACTCATGCGGAAAAAATTACTGATTCGGAATAAAAAGACTTGGTGCGGAATATAAAGCTTCACTCGGAATAAAATGCTTACTCGGAATAATTAGTTCATACGGAATAATAAGGCTTGATTCGGAATAAACTGGGAAACAGAAATCGCGAAGAACACGGGAATAAAAAGGAACGAATTTTAATTAAATCTAACCAAATTAAACTAAAAGATTAAATCAAACTAACCAACAATCATCTACTAACAATAACCTATCAATCCAAATCAATAAAACTAACAATCATAACCAAAATAATCAAAACCCACTTAATCAAATCAATAAAAACTCAAGAACTTAACATAAACATAAACATGAAGATTAAATCAAAACAAGAAAGGTAGATAGGAGATTAACAATAAAAGTAAAGAATCAATAAACATAAAAAGTAAACTTACTTGATAATTAAAATGCAAGACAAGGTAATTAAATGGCAATAAAATAAAAGTGCAAGTAATTAAAAATGGAGAGACTAATTTTGTCAAAATTAGCTAACAACATGAAAAATGAAGCTAATGACTCTATTTATAGGGGAGGAGGGAAGGGAGTAGGAGGAAGCTTCCTCCTCTCTTTCTTTCTTTCTCGTCTTTTCGTCTTTTAAGTTCTTCGACTTTTTCGACTTTGTCTCGGGATTAATTAAACTCGTCTTGTAATTTCTTCATAAATTAGACTTGAGTTCTTTGGCTTTATTAAACTTCCGTCTTTGGACTTTTTCTTCGATAAATCTTCAGAATAAGCCTTGGACTTCCGTTCTTTTTGCACTCTTGATTTCTTGACTTCGTCTTTTGTCTTTTTCTTCGATAAAAGCCCGTGAAAACCCGTGTTTTCTTCCCTTTTTACATTTTGATCTTAAAATCACAACAAAAACACAAACCACGCATAATTCCAACATTTACGACATAAAATACACGTTATGGTCATGTTTTCATTATAAATAAGTGGTAAAATGATGTGTGTTTTCACACCTATCAGACATAGTATACCCTTTTGATTGTAATATTCCCCTGAACCAATTCTCCATAACCTAGGATCGGTGCAAATTGATCATTTCCGAATCGGACCGTACCCAGGAACTTCTCCACGAAGTTAATTAGAAGCTTGAGATTCCCCGTCATGTGCTTCGTGCATCCGGAGTCCAGTATGAAGAGAATTATTTGTATCACCTGCAGAAGAGTTAGAACACGATGGAGCATTTGCTAAATTGGATACCACAGTAGTTGTGATAGTAGAATCATTAGTGTCCTTATCAACATTTAAAGGCAAACTAACACTCGTTTTCACATTTTCTGTCCTAGCTTTCGGCATCCATTTATATCCTGGAGGACATTGATTAGCAAACCACCATTTCCAAGACTTGTTAGCAGACTCATATAATTCCTTAATTTTGCTTCTAGGGTTCTTAGTGGTAGAGTCTGATGAATTACTTTTCTTAGTGGGGTTGCACCAGAATGGTTCACTTTGCGTTTGGGTTTACTAGCTCTAATAGGCATTGCAACTTGCTTCTTAGTTCTAGTATCTACACCTTTGACTTTATTCATAGCACACATAGAATGATTAGCATTAGCACACTTTCCACATTTGACACAAACAAATTTCACATTCATAGCATTCAAATCATTCACAGCATTCAAATCGTCATTACATGCGATTACAGACTTTTTATTCTTAAAAACATTCAAATTCCTAGGATGTTCTTCTACTTCCTTCATCTTCCCTTGATTCTTGTGTTTCCAGACCTTATCATTCACTTGAGTGCGCTTAAGCTGAGGCCGGCTAACACTAGTAGTGGAAACTATTCCTGTAGTAGAAGACACACGAATATTAGTGTTTCTAGAAGTCTGAGGCGAGTGAGTATCTTTGTTTGTGGGCTTAGTGGGCATTCTATAAATCCATGGTTTAATCACATTATTGTGCTTAACGCTTGGTGCTATAGTATTCCTGATGGGTTGATTCTGTGGTCACCTTTCCTTTCCATCCATCTTGGGGGCAAACACAGGTTTTGCAAACGAGGAATTTGATAAAGCAGATGGTTTTCCCAAGATAGAGGATCTATTCACTTTAGAGGCATTGGGTTGTCTAACAACAAGTTTCTTAATGCTAGGTTCCACAACTTTCCCACCCATTTTAGCAACGAGTTTCTACAACTCTGCTATTGCTCTTTCCCTGTCTTGTAACTGAGCTTTCAACCCTTTAATTTCCAAATTCTGTTCATTCATTTCACGAAACGTTTGGGAAAGTTTTTCTTGCAATTTATTATCATGTGGAAAACTACCAACGTCTTTTTGCAAAGAAAGTTCAAGATAATGGCAATGTTTTTGAAGGAAATCAGTTTTGTGTTGAAGTAACTTAAAAGCCTTTTTATCAACATTTTCTTTACGTTTCGAAAGCTCAATTTCAAGACGCTCACATTCTTTGATCTTATCAAGATATTTGCATGCAACATCAGAATATTCATCAATAGCAGAACAAGATGTAAAATAAGCACACATTACATATTTAAAAACGCATTCTTGCAAGAGTAAATCATATTCATCTGAAAAATCAGACTTGATCATCAATGTGTTTCTCAAGAGATTCAACGTATTTTAAATCATCATACATTTTAGTCCGAATGAACTCCTCAAGTTGAAGAACAGTTTCTTTAATCAACGCCGTGTTTGGAATTAAGAGTTCTTTCACAAGCAAGGTAATATCTTGAGGAATCAGACGTGTCCACTCAACATTTTCACGTTTTGCCCAGTCTCTTTCAACAATTGATTTAACATTATCTATGTGGTGTTTAAGAATACCTAATATTTTCGTACTCTTGCTTTTAGATTCATCTAGAGGGACGTAGTTTATGTATTTGTACACATTAGATTTCTTAGGGGCAAATGCTTTCTTCCATTGAATTCTCTTTTGTTTGCATTCTAAAAACACTTCCTCACGGGTTTCCTGAGTTTGTTTGTTGAAAAGACCATAAAGACTATTCTCATAAGCATATTTATATGGTTTAACAAACTCCTTATTGACAAGAGGTTGACTATCATCATCCCAAAGGGCAGTCTCTTCACTATCGGCACTTACAGGCATGTAATCAAGATCGGTCCTTTCAGTCTCATCAAGATAAAGACACGGGTTCGCAGCTTGAGCTTTGGCAAGGTACGCAGGACTTGCAAAGATAGCTTGACCCTTAAACATTGATGGAGGTGCTAGCATTCTTACGGATTGAATAGAATCATGCGTTTTATAAACAACTTTCTTCAAAAATTCGACTTGTTCTTCTAATTTCGTTACTTTTTAAGTTTCTTTATCATATCTACTTTTGAAGTCTTGTTTTAACGCATCTACCTCTTGTTTCTTATCCTCAAGATTTTTAGCAGAATCGGTAGTGGTCATAGAGAGCTTTTGTTCAAGTTCATTTACTTTGGTATTGGCAAGGTACGTTTTTTGACGTTCATCCATTAAGAAAACATTATATTGACGCTTCTCTTTGGCTAATAACTCAAGAGTTGTATTATATTTGTTTTCAAAATCATCCTTTTGACTTTTTAACGCACTTCCCTTGTACCCCTCAAGCTCTTTGGTTTTCTGAAAGAGCTCATCTCTATAGCTTTCAGTCATCTCAGTAGATTTGATAAGAGCAGCTTTGCATTCTTCAAAATTTTGAGTGAGCGTAGCGTTTGCCTTCTTTAATTGCTTTTGACTCTTTTTATTTTCAGTGACATCTTTTTGTAAAGTAGCAATTAAATTAGCAAGCGCAATACGTTCCTCTTCATCATATTCATTTGCATGTTGATCATCCTCAGACTCATTATTGCACATGTCTGATGAATCGGGTGTGGTATTGCTATCAACCGTTTCCATCATACACGTGTCATTAATGGCATTGGGTAGATCACTATGCTCAGGAATATCACCAAACACATTATATTCATCAGTAGTGTGTACCTTATCGATTGGCTTAGTGTCAAAGATAGGGCCATTGTCATCTTCAGTAACTTTGAGAACTTCTTCAACCTTTGCCATGTACGAGTAATGTGCATCGAGCTCTTGATCAGAATCTTCATCATCAGTATCATCAAGCATTGCTCCTTCCTCAGCTGACAATTTAACCCCTGCTTCCATTTTCTTGCATAGCAGCATCTTTTCCTTGTGATAGCTGGAGTCTCTAACCCTTTTCGGCTTCCTGCATTCCTTTACAATATGCCCATAGCCTTGGAAATTAAAACATTGAATCCCACTTTGCTGAACCACTTGACTTCCAACCGTTTCCCTATTCCCGGTAGTAGCAGCAATCCTCTGAGTATCATACTTGGCAGTGTGTCGATCATACCTTGCAGAACCCTCAACATGCGTTGGATTATGTCGATCATACCTAGAAGGACTTTCACCACGTCGACGTGTGTCATACCTTGGAGGACTCTCAACATATTGATTCATTGTGTTAGATGATGTTCGAAGATTGTTGTTGGTGGGTTTGTAGATTTTCTTGTAAGTCTTCATTATGAAAGCAATTTGTTGTTTCATTTCACGATTCTTTTGAGCTTGGTCTTCATCACTATCTTCTTTAGATGATGACTCAGATGGTGGTGATGGTGCTCTTGGCACTTTGCCTCGTGATCTTGTGGATGATGAAAACTTAGATGATGTGGAATATCGTGGTGAGGATGATGTAGTGGAGTATGGCTTAGGAGCACGAGAGTGATGGTCTTGAACATGTTGAGTGGTAGTCACTAAAGCAAGTGGATTAGCCGTCTTTGCAACACTGCAGCTCAAATCTCATTTGCTTTATTATGAAATTGCTTCAAGATATCAAAGAGTCGATGATATGAGACCTCGTCTAACTTTTCTGGTTGTTTCACTAAAGTGACGAATCGTGTCCACTCGGGTTGAAGTTGTTGAAGAAATTGGACATTGACTTGCATGGTGGAGACTTGTAGATTATTTCTTGTCATGTCATTCATCATCTTATAAAACCTGGAGTAGTAAGAGTCAATTGATTCTCCATCCCTTGAAGTTAACTTGCCAAAATTCCAAAACAAGTTTGTTTTGACATCTTGTTTGTTGAGTGATTCTCCTTGTTGCAAGCGTTCAATAGCAGTCCACATTTCATGTGCTGTCGGGCATGCATCAACCGTGGAGTAAATATCATCTCCAATCCCACTTAAAACCATATAGATGGCTTCCTTCTCCGCATCATGCCAAGCACAATTTTCAGGTGTAAGATCAGCTCTTGTTTCATCACGTTCACTTGCGGGTATTGGATCAGTAGTATCTGTGGCTGGTCTTGGAGGAATTGAGATCTTCTTGAATATATATGGTCCATGAGTAATACATTTCCTCAAGGAATCACCATTAGGTCTTGTATCAAGGTATCGTATGAAACGTGATTGCCATTAAGCATACCGACCAGACACAAGCATTGGTGGTCTCTCTTTGTTACCCGCCACCATTATGTTGTTGTTCGTCACACGATATTCGGCAGTAGAATCCATCTGAATATTCTCTGAAATGATGAAGTGAATATGGATCTTAAGTAGATTTTTTGTGATTGAGTTGCGGTTGAAATTCTGCAAATTGCAATTCTTTTTTCTTAGTCCGACAATAAATTCCTCAACAAAACGGTAGACCAAAAAATTTTGTAAACGCCAACTTTTGAAGTTGAGCTAGAAATGTCCTAAAACTAGTATGGAAAAAATTTGAATTTACTTTAAGGAAAAATTTTAACTCTTTCTTTTTTTTTATCTTCATGTAAACGATATTTCGAAACTAGTCTAGATGGTGGCTAAGTCTAAAAAAAAACTCGAACAAAATTTAGCAAAAACACAGCATCGGAATGTCCATCGGAATGTCCAAATCTGAATAACCTTGTCGGAATGTCCTTATCGGAATACCCAAATCAGAATGTCCCCCTTTATCGGAATACAATCGGAATCCCTTCGTCGGAATGATGTCGGAATTCCCTAATCGGAATGCAATCGGAATCCCTTTGTCGGAATACAAAATCAGAATGCAATCGAAAAAGCTGGTCGGAATGTGATCGGAAAACTGGTCGAATCTTTAAACCCTTTTCCGATGCAACTGATCGGAATCACTAAGCCCTTTTCCGATGACACTGATCGGAATAATAGTACTGTTTCGAGATTTTTAGGTAAAAAAATGAGATTTTCGACAAGAAATCCGTGATTTGAACCAACCAAATGCGACCAAATCCCTACCACAACTATGTAGAAGATTTATATCAAGATTTAGAGCAAGGAAAACACAAAAAATCTTGAATTCGAGATGATTATAAGAGAAAATCACACGAACCAAGTAATAACAACAACAAATCACAAAACTACCCCATGGCGATTGATACCAATTGTTGTCCCATATATTTAGATGATATAGCACGAATTAAAGAAAGAAAATAGATGAAGAAGATGAATTCTAGAGAGAGAGAAAGTACTGAGAGAAAGTAGAGAGAGAGAGATGATTAACTTTGGGAATATTAGATTAGAAGTGAGAAAAATGAACAACCAACCCTCCTAACATGCTAGGAGGGTAGTATATATAGTCCACCCACATGCGGGCTTTAATGGGCTATATATTGGACCGGGCTTGTCTTTTGGACTTTAATTAGTTTAAATCCAAGCCCGTAAACCACGACTAATTAACTACCTATTACAACGTTCTAACTAATGTTACAATAATAACCTATGATCGAGCATTCTTGTTTGACTCAATATTTTTTAGGCTAACAGGATAAGTTTATCATCGGCGATAAACTTTCCTTTTAACTGAAGAACGAGTCCTAAGTTGACATTTACTTAGAAGTCGTTTTCATGAGCTTGAAAAACTTTTGAATGTTTTAGCGAAAACCTCATGACCGAGAAAGATGAATTTCTCGTTATGAGGAAAAGTTCTCTTATTTAAAAAATAGACTTTCCTTTCTGAGCTTAAAACTTGGAATGTTTTAATACAAGCTCATGACCGAGAAAAATTAATTTCTCGTTACGAGGATAAGTTATCATTAAAGATAAGCTTTCCTAAAAATGAAGTCCGAGTTACAGTATGATATTTAACTGTAAGACATTGTGCATGAGCTTTAAAAACTTTGAATGTTTTTAATATAAGCTCATGCCCGAGAAAAATTAATTTCTCGTTGTAAGGATAAGTTTATCATCGGCGATAAATTTTCCTTTCTTTGAAGTCCGGGGAATAATCTGAAATGTGATTATACACCATTTACACGAGCTTAAAAACCTTTGAATATTTCGAAATTGTAAGTTCGTGCCCGAGCAAATTTAATTTCTCGTTAATGAGGATAAGTTTATCATCGGCGATAAACTTTCCTTTCTTAGAAGCGCGGGTTACAATCTGACATGTGACTGCAAGCCGTTGTGCATGAGCTTAAAAACTTCGAATGTTATTAATATAAGCTCATGCCCAAGAAAAATTACTTTCTCGTTGTGAGGGTAAGTTATCGTTGACAAGATAAACTTCCCTTTATTTGAAGTCCGGGTCATTGTCTGACATTAAATAATGAACCGTATACACGAGCTTAAATCCTTTGAATGGTTTTAGTGTAAGCTCGTGTCCCAGAAAACTTAATTTCTCATTTTGAGGGTAAGTTATCGTTGCATAGATAAACTTCCCTTTCTCTGAAGTTCGGGTCACATAATGTGATTTGAATGTGACCCTTTGTGCATGAGCTTAAAAAACTTTGAATGTTTTTGATATAAGCTCATGCCCGAGAAAAATTAATTTCTCGTTTGTGAGGATAAGTTTATCATCGGCGATAAACTTTCCTTTCTTTGATGAACGGGTCACATACTGTGATTTGTCTAAAAGCCATTGTGCATGAGCTTAAAAACTTTGAATGTTTTTAATTTTAGCTCATGCCCGAGAAAACTTAATTTCTCGTTGTGAGGATAAGTTTATCATCGGCGATAAACTTTCCTTTCTTTGATGAACGAGTTACAGTCTGTGTGACTATAAGTCCTTGATACATTGTAAGCTTAACTGCAAATCCCCTGAGGCACTTGTTTCTCTGATATCTACTTCTTCAGTAACCAAACTCTGAGAGTGTCCTTAGTTGAATGGTATATAAAGTTCGGACTGGTTTGTTTTTGTTGATCCTTGACTTTGGTACCTACATTCTCATGTGAAGTTTGCATGCTTTGATATGGGTTAGCGATATCTATTTTAGAAGCAAGTGGGGGTTCCCAGTTGTCTTTTCTTGTGTCAAAGGTGACCTGTGGAGATGATTCACTTATCTTATTTGGCAAACGTTTCTTTTTATAGAAAACCTTAAGTTCAGGCTTAAGTGATGCATTATCCTTTTCAATTTCCTCCCTAGTAGTCTTAGTAGAATCGAAAGCTATCCTAGTTAAAGGGCACTCGTTTCCTATAAGAGTGAAAGTTCTACCAGTGGGGCGCCAAAATTTACCAATGGGTTTGATTTTAGCTATCCACTGGGATTTAAGTCTAGCATGGGAGTTCACCTCATTAAGTAATTTCTTGACACAAGAGTCATGATTTGCCGTAAAGACACATTTTCTACATGTTTTACAAGTAGAATATTTAATGATCGAGTAAGATCTAGAATTCCTAGATGATTGATTGATGCTCCTAGGATAGGACATGCTACGGTTAGCAGTGTTTGATAATCTAGAAGGCATCTGACTAGGTTTGAAATTCCTATCTCTTACTTGTGTCTTTTCAATAGCTTCCCTTTGACCAACTTTATGGCGAACGTCATTTGAACTAGTTCTAGACGTGTTCTTTGTATTCATAGAGAAACTAGAGGTAATCATGTGATTAGGTCTAGCTAAAGGTAATTTAGTCACATTAGGCCTAGTTGGTGGAGTGACTGTTCTAGAAATATGAACCCTATCAACTTGGGAGGCAAACCGCGGTCTCGAGGATTGTGGTCGCTCGGATCTAAATGTAGTCGGTTGTCTAACAGACTGATTTGTAGGCGGTTTCCCCAAGATTGATGGTTTTTCAAGCTTAGTGTCCACACTAGTTCCTTTAGTTTTCATCAATTCATTTTTCAACGCAGCTATAGCAAAGACCTTTTCCTGTACTTGAGCCTTTAAAGTCTCATTCTCTTTGAGCAATTCATCTTGGGATGCCAATTTAGATTCAAGCAACTTAATTTGTTTCAAAAGATTCTCCTTTTCAGCTTTAGAATCTAGAACTGTTTGATCTAATTTTCGTTCAAGAACAACGTTTGACTTTTCAAGTTTTTCAAAATACTTTTCAAATTTGTCCGTTTTCTTTGAAAATTCAACTTTGGCATCCTCAAGCTCTTTAGATTGTTGAGCTACGATCGTTTTGAGCTCTTTAATCTTGGAATCAGAATCAGTTAACGAAACAGTCATAAATCAATTATCATGATGTACTATTCCATTCTAAACAATCGATCCCCCATTATGATGCACATCGGATGAATCTAAAGTGGTAAAACGATCACCCTTTTCCATCCCATGTTTGTCATAATTAGGTTCGAAATGCTCAACATGCGGTAGTTCATCGGCATAGACATCATATACAACATTACATTGTACCATATGTGTAGACTCTTCGTCATAAACGGGTATAGTGTCATCATAAGATATTTCTGGAACATTCCATGACGTATTGCTGATGTCATGCTTAACTGTTGATTCCATGTCCTTTCAATCGTTAGTAGCCTCTAATGCGTCAATCGTATGACCATTTTCCTCTTGCATCATAGATTCTTACACTCCATTATCATACGCTTGCTGAAGTCGAGATCTTTCATAAATCAAAGACAAGATCGATGTCATGAGTTTCAATAGTGTACCACGGAAATCTTGAAGCTCGGTATGTGTGTCTCGAAGAAATGACTGGCAAATCACTGAACTTTCAGACTTGACAATATTGAAATGGAGGAAAGGCGTGAGTTGTTTTACGAGAGCCTTATATGAAGGTTCCGATGCAGAGTGATTAAATTCTTCTTTATGAAATTGCTCAGCTAGGTGGTTCACGTTGAGGAACATTAAGTCGATGAATGTATAACGATCTTGACCAAAGAGTGTCACAAATTCGCTTCCTCCTTGAACCCTAGAAATGGTCACAAGATGTAGTCGAAATGAAGTGATACCACTTTCTCTAGCTATGTCTTGCATTAGATGCAATTCTCTTTCTTTAAACGTTGAAGTCAACGATTCAATTGAAGTTCGATAAAGGTAAAGTTGTCTAAAGACCAATGCAAGATTTGACAAGTCAAGGAGAAAACGTGAGGTCGAATTTGCGAGATTTTACACAACCACGAATAAACCGTAACACTTTAATTCATTTTTGGTAAGATGTACCTCTTTCTTGTCACCGTGTCTCGTAACATTTTCCGTGTCGAAGCCTGAATAACAATCAACTAATATATGTTTATGTTGTCCCATAATATGTAGATGATTAATGATAGAAAATAGATGAAAAGAGATGGATTCCTAGAGAGAGAAGGTAGTGAGAGAAAGTAGAGAGAAGAGATGATTAACTTGGTGAATATTAGATTAGAGAAAAATTAGTTACAAATGACCATCCACCCTCCTAACATGCTAGGAGGGTAGTATATATAGTCCACCCACATGCGGGCTTTAATGGGCTATATATTGGGTCAGGCTTGTCTTTTGGGCTTTAAGTAGCTTAAATCCAAGCCCGTGAACCACGACTATTTAACTATCTATTACAACGTTCTAATAAATATTACAATAGAAACCTATGACCGAACATTCTTGTTTGACTCAATATTTTGAGGCTAACAATCTCCCCCAATGTAAGGTCATTCCTCTTCGTTATTTGGAGTCCAATGGAGATTCATGAATTTTGTCATAAATGAGTCTCGAACGTGTAACATTAGTTTTGTTCCTTCATGCTGTGATCCTTGAGCCTTTGTCATTGTCTTTCGACTTAGTCTTTTATCTTGAGATCTTCAAATCATTCTTGACTTGTCTTTGCCATCTTGCGATCTTGTGTCTTTATCCACATGCTCACACTATTAATTGTTGAATAAGTCTTTGGGCATGAATATGTGGTTTTGAATCTTTGACTTTGCTGAGTACACCGTGACGCCACCTTCTCAAGACAAAACATAGACACGGACTAAATGGCTTTGACATTCGTCCTAAATCGGTAGCGTTTTACCTCCAGTCGGTGAAGATCGTTATACGATATTAAATACCGTACCTGTGATTAGGTAGATTCAATTAAAAATCTCCTTGACAGGGTTTCGCGGCTGTACTAGCCGTTATCTTTACTCGACCGTCTCAAAGCAAGACTACGAACATAAAGAGTGAATCAATTGGATAATTATCCGCTTGATTAAAGTCGTCAATTCAAATTCCTGGAACAAGTTTGATTCATTAAGAATCTTACCATTGTTGCTTTCCAGTTGACACAAGTTTGATTCATAAGAATCTCACAAGTCACCTACCGTAGCGCTGTTTGATGTTGACGCTAGAAGTATTTCCATTCGTCACTGTGAATATTAATGAATATCACTCTGAATGTTCTGGCAAGACCATAAAGATATTGCGTAGAAACCTGAAACGATTTTGAATCAATTCAGAATCAAACCACAGTTGCTTTTCAGTTTTACATATGTTCAATTCATAAAGAATCTTACACATGACTACCGCAGTGCTGTTTGATGATAACACTGGAAGGATTTCCACTCATCATTGTGAATACTAAGTAGTATCACTCTGAGTGTTCTAGCAATATCACAAGGATATAGCGTATGACTCTCTTGATCTTCATCCATGTGTCCTAACGAGATTTGATTCATCTCTTGGCTCTAGACTCGATTTGTGCACTTTTGGTAGTCGGAGGCTGGAGCAGATGCCACTTATTCAATATCAACTATCTCGGAGTGAGAAAGTCACCAGAAGTCGTGTTGATCTCCGTGACAATAAAACAAACTTCTTTTGAGAGAAGCCTGAGTATCTAGGAAAGGGTTGTGCTTCACATCACTGGGTCCATGATGAGTTTGTCTTCATGATGAGTTGACCCGGTTTCTTCCTAAGTTGTATAGAGGGCTTCTTTCTTTAGACTCTTTATCCTTACATTTCTTTTTTATTCTTCAACCCCTTCAATGCTTACCAAGAGATCATTAATAACACCTTGTTGTGATTGTTCCAGTGCTATCATTAGTTCTTAGTCGGCATTCAGCTACGTTCACATTCTACTCCATCTTTCCTAAGGACTTCTAATAATCTATTGGATTGTCCCTGGGAAGATCCCTCCGGTTTTGGTTGGATCATAGGACTTAAACCTAACCACCCTTTTGACACCAATAACGTCGTGAATTAAAGATGTTGTGGGTTTTTGATCGTAACCATGAGTGCTTGAGTCTTTAGATCACATTTTAATCACATTTTCTCCCCCTATCTCTAATATATTAGAGATACCAAATTTGATTAAAATATATTTTGAAAAATAGTCTTGATAAACTTCGGGAGAAAGATGGGCTCCCCCTCAAAAATTGATCCAATGGAATTGTCATTACGAGGATTCGATCCACATTAAACTTTTGAGGATATGAGTTGTTGAACACACAATTTTTGAAAGATTTTGAATATCATTGAGAAATTCTTGAAAAAATTGTGTTCAACGCTTTTTGAAAAATCAATTCTTTTTGTCGAAAAGGTTTTTCTAAAGCATAAACTTGAGTTCATAGAATTTGAATGTCTTGACGAATCCACTCAAGTGTAAGAAGGTTTAACTTCTTTTTCTAAGGGTAAGAGTACAAAATCGTACACTCCCCCGTGAATATAGTTCCGGGTTGCAGTCTGAAAGTGATTACAAGCCATTGTGTTGAGCTCAAAACGTTGAATGTTTTGTGACAAGCTCAACCCGAGATAGATTGCTCTACCCGTTGTTGGAAATATTGTCCAAAAGAGACAATTTCCTTTAAAAAGATAGAAATGACATGTTTTGAAAAATATTTACAACTTTCATTCGAGCTTTATGTACACACCCGTGTCGTTATTGAGCGACATTTCTAGGTACGTCCATATTATCGATACTGAAAGACATGTCGAGAAGAATATTTTTGTATTTTCAAAGATTTTTTTTAATTTTGTATTTTTCTTTTTCATTAATATTTACAAGTAGATGTTTGATAGATGAATCAAGCAGGCTTCTTTGCCAGAACCTCTAGTTCTGCTGGAATAAAAAATCTCATACCAATTTGCCTAACAAGATACGCAAACCTCTCTTTTGAAAGAGCTTTTGTAAACAAGTCAGCTAATTGGTAATCAGTTCTAACAAAGTATAATTCGACAATACCCTTTTCAACGTGTTCCTTAATGAAGTGATATCTGACATCAATGTGCTTCGTGCGGGAATGCTGTACCGGATTGCAGGAGATCGCTATGGCGGACTTTGAGTCACAGTACATAGGTACTTTATCAAAGTGGAAGCCATAATCCATGAGTTGTGTTTGCATCCAAAGAACTTGGGCACAACACGCAGATAGAGACACATACTCCGCTTCGGCTGATGACAATGATGTGCAATCCTGCTTCTTGGAAGACCATCCCACAAGCTTATCTTGACCTAGAAATTGTGCACCACCAGAAGTACTTTTACGTGTATCAAGACACCCTGCATGATCAGAATCTGAATAGGCCGTTAGAAAGAAACCGGTTTCCCTCGGATACCAGAGTCCCGTGTGAACGGTATTCTTAAGGTACCGAAAGATTCATTTAACCTCCTTGAGGTGCTTTTCAGTGGGTCGTGCTTGATATCGTGCACAATAACACGTAGCATGATGAATATCAGGTCTGCTTGTTGTCAAGTACATGAGGGACCCGATCATGGAATGATATCTCATTTGATCTATGGGTAAACCCTCCAAGTCAGCATCTAGCGATGTGGTTGATAAAGGTGTCCTAACGGGGTCACATGATGTCATACCATGCTTTGTGATTATCTCTTGACAATACTTAGCTTGGTTAATGAAGATACCACTTGGGGATTGGTGAACTTGAATTTCTAGAAAGAATTTTAGTTCGCCCATCATAGACATTTCAAATCTGTTGTGCATTACTTTTTCAAACCATTTTGAAAGTTTTGGGTTTGTAGACCCGAAAATAATGTCATCAACATAAATCTGCACAAGCAAAATGTCATCCCCATATTTATAAGTGAACAAAGTTAAATCAATGGAACCTTTTGAGAAACCATTGGAGACCAGAAATTTCGAGAGCTCGTCGTACCACGCCCTTGGAGGTTGCTTGAGTCCATATAGTGCTTTGTGGAGACGATATACCTTGTCAGGATAATGAGGATTGACAAATCCTTCTGGCTGCGTGACATAGACTTCTTCCTTCAAAGGACCGTTAAGAAACGCCGTCTTTACGTCCATTTGGTAGACGATGAATCCCTTATGTGCAGCATAAGCAAGAAAAATCCTGACCGCTTCCATTCGAGCTACTGGTGCAAATGATTCTTCAAAATAAATACCCTCTTTCTGTCCATACCCTTTAACCACTAGCCTAGATTTATTCTTGATGATCGTGTTTTCTTCATCCATCTTGTTTTTCCAGATCCATCGAAGATTTAATGGTGTTACATCGTATGGTCTGTCAACAAGTTCCCAGACTTTAAGTCTTTCAAATTGTTGAAGTTCATTCGTCATCGATTCAATCCAAGCATGATCATCCATGGCTTCTTTGATGTTTTTCGGTTTAGCTGAACTCACAGCGAGTGCGAACATACAAACATCGCCATCGGTGTTAAGCTGTCGTCTTGTGCGAACGGGCTGTGAAGGGTTTCCAATTACATGAACCAAAGGATGATCTCGGGTCCAATGATGTGTTGAAGGATGTCGTTGGTAGAACGTATGCATATTTGACGGATCAACATGGCGAGTAGAAGACTCTCCAGTTTCGTGTACCGGTGTACCGAATGGGTTGTAAATTCGTCTTCGTCAGATAATGCATCGTCTGCTTGATTTGTGTTCTCTGGAGCAATGACGGTAGTTGTGGATGTTGTAGGAGCGATTGTTGATGTGATATTCTGAGGAGGTAAATCTGCAGCAACCCGTGTTGAAGTAGATGAAGTTGTATCCTTTTGTTGACGATGATCGGTATCATCATTCGTATCATGAGTGACAGCGGAAGACTTCGATACAACTTGTTTCTCCCCCGTGAAATATTCATCATACATTGGTCCATATAACATTTCCAACTCTTCAATTGTCGTGTCGACTGTCATATCAGCTCTAGGAACATGTTCTGGAACCAGCGTTGAACTTGACGGTTCATTGTTGTGGTCTTGAGTTCCGAGTTCCGTGCGGTTGTGAACGGAAGTCGTTTGTCGTTGTGGATCGGGACTTAAACTGTTTTGTTCAAGTGCCATTTCTTGTAATTCATCAAATCGAATGTGAATTGTTTCGACAATCAATTTTGTTCTCTTGTTGTATACTCTATATCCCTTAGACTGAGTTGCATATCCCACAAGAATACATGCATCACCTTTCTCTTTTATCTTATCAGAATTTTCACCATCTCGAATAATGTAACAAGTACATCCAAAAACATGAAGGTGTTTGAGTGAAGGTTTTCGATCATGAATTATGTGATATGGAGTCTTTTCGTGTCTTGGGATAATTAAGGAGCGGTTTTGTGTGTAACATGCGGTAGACACTGCTTCGGCCCAAAAGTATAGTGGAAGTTTTGAAGCGGATAGTAATGTTCGAGCAGCTTCAACCGAAGTACAGTTTCTTCTTTCAACAACGCCGTTTTGTTCGGGTGTTCGAGCAATAGATGCTTCATGTTCAATCCCTTCGGCTTCAAAATAATTTCTCAGATTTGAATTCAAAAATTATGTACCTCTATCAGTACGAACCACTTTAACTTGAGCTTGAAGACCACGTTGTATCAGTTTAAGAAAGCTGATGAGAACTTCGGGTGTTTCATCCTTGGACCTCAAGAAGTGAGTCCGTGTGTATCTTGAGTAATCATCGACAATTACTAGAATATATTTCTTTCCATTGATACTATGAACACGCATGGGACCACACAGATCCATGTGAAGAATATCTAACCGTCCTTTAAAGCTTGGTGTGGTCTTTGTTTTGAAGCTACTTCGTTTAGCTTTACAAAGTTCACAAGAAGAACAAAGATGATCTTTGATGAATTTCAAGCTTGGAAGGCCTCTCACAATATCTTTCTTGGAAAGCAAGTTGATGGTATCAAAGTTGAGATGAGAAAGACGTTGATGCCATAACCATGTCTGAGTCGTTGAAGCTTTAGCCATGAAGCAAATTGGAGTTGATGAAGTTGTGTCTTGTAGTGAAATTGTGTAAAGATCAGTATCCCGTGTACCGGTAAGTAAGTCATTCCAATCATAATCACGAACAAAACATGTCTTCTTTCTGAAGGCAACCTTCAAATCCGCATCACAGAATTGACCAACCGAGAAAAGATTATGATTGAGTCCTCCGACGTAGTATACCCTTTTGATCGTGATATTCCCCTGAACCAAATCTCCATATCCTAGGATCGTTGCAAATTGATCATTTCTGAATCGGACCGTACCTAGGAACTTCTCCACGAAGTTAATTAGAAGCTTGAGATTCCCCGTCATGTGCTTCGTGCATCCGGAGTCCAGTATGAAGAGAATTATTTGTATCACCTGCAGAAGAGTTAGAGCACGATGGAGCATTTGCTAAATTGGATACCACAGTAGTTGTGATAGTAGAATCATTAGTGTCCTTATCAACATTTAAAGGCAAACTAACATTCGTTTTCACATTGTCTGTCCTAGCTTTCGACATCCATTTATATCCTGGAGGACATTGATTAGCAAACCACCATTTCCAAGACTTGCTAGCAGACTCATATAATTCCTTAATTTTACTTCTTGGGTTCTTAGTGGCGGAGTCTGATGCATTACTTTTCTTTGTGGGGGTTGCACCAGAATGGTTCACTTTGCGTTTGGGTTTACTAGCTCTAATAGGCATTGCGACTTGCTTCTTAGTTCTAGTATCGACGCCTTTGACTTTATTCATAGCACACATAGAATGATTAGCATTAGCACACTTTCCACATTTGACACAAACAAATTGGACATTCATATCATTCAAATCATTCACATCATTCAAATCGTCATTACATGCGATTACAGACGTTTTATTCTTAAAAACATTCAAATTCCTAGGGTGTTCTTCTACTTGCTTCATCTTCCCTTGATTCTTGTGTTTCCAGACCTTATCATTCACTTGAGTGCTCTTAAGCTGAGGCCGGCTAACACTAGTAGTGGAGACTATTCCTGTAGTAGAAGACACACGAATATTAGTGTTTCTAGAAGTCTGAGGCGATTTAGTAACTTTGTTTGTGGGCTTAGTGGTCATTCTATACATCCCTGGTTTAATCACATTATTTTGGTTAACGCTTGGTGCGATGACATTCCTTATGGGTTGATTCTGTGGTAACCTTTCCTTTCCATCCATCTTGGGGGAAAACACAGGTTTTGCAAACGAGGAATTTGATAAAGTAGATGGTTTTCCCAAGATAGAGGATCTATTCTCTTTAGAGGCATTGGGTTGTCTAACAACATTTTTCTTAATGCTAGGTTCCACAACTTTCCCACCCATTTTAGCAACGAGTTTCTACAACTCTGCTATAGCTCTGTCCCTGTCTTGTAACTGAGCTTTCAACCCTTTAATTTCCAAATTCTGTTCATTCATTTCTCAAAACGTTTGGGAAAGTTTTTCTTGCAATTTATTATCATGTGGAAAAGTACCAACGTCTTTTTGCAAAGCAAGTTCAAGAGAATGACAATGTTTTTGAAGGAAATCAGTTTTGTGTTGAAGTAACTCAAAAGCCTTTTTATCAACATTTTCTTTACGTTTCGAAAGCTCAATTTCAAGACGTTCACATTATTTGATCTTATCAAGATATTTGCATGCAACATCAGAATATTCATCAATATCAGCACAAGATGTAAAATAAGCACACATAACATCGTTAGAAACACATTCTTGCAATAGTAAATCATATTCATCTGAAAAATCAGACTTCTCCATTTGAAGATCTTCAATGTGTTTCTCAAGAGATTCAACATATTTTAAATCATCATACATTTCAGTCCGAATGAACTCCTCAAGTTGAAGAACAGTTTCTTTAATCAACGCCGCGTTAGGAATTAAGAGTTCTTTCACAAGAAAGGTAATATCTTGAGGAATCGGGCGTTGCCACTCAGCATTTTCACGTTTTGCCTAATATCTATCTTTTTAGTTCGTTTTTCTCGACTCAATCCGAATTGATATAACGTTTTCTAGCAAAGACTTAATTGTTTTTGGTGAATAAGATTTTTCTTGGAATTTATGTCTAATTGGCACAAAGCATCTAAAAAGATAAAAATATTATTTATACTACATAATACGTACTAATCTAAACCATTTAGCAATTACCAAATTTAAATGCACAAAATATAAAAATACAAAATACAAATTACAATGAATGATATTCTAAAATGTAAAATACAAAATTTATTCTACAAATACAAACACAAAATTACAAGTACAATTTATAAAACTAAACTTTAAACTTAACTAAATCTACTGTTAACTAATGTCTAAAATAGTCTACTTAGCTATCAATTGTACAAGCCTATCAATAAAGGAAATGCATCATCACAGTCCAGTAACGAACTACCAATCCAAACTTCTAAAAGCGTGTATTAAAGCAAAATTAAGCTAGAGCTTGAAATTTATTTTACCTATTAAACTAATTCTTTTCAAATGCTTTTAATCGAAAATCAGTTAGACACCAATGAATTATCTATCAGATTATGCTAAATCGTCCTATTAGTATTTATGAATTATAGAAGACACTTGAAAGCCTACGTATCATATTCTCTACTAATCAGCTTATTACTCAAGCTATTTATTGCTAATCCAATAAGCTATAGGTTGAGTAGTCTACAAACAGACAAACAAAAATGGTTAAAGGATTCTAGATCATTAAAGCATTAATCCTAACTCTTATTGTACACTAAGAGATTTGATAACAAAGTCCATCACTTTATTACCCAAACTGTTCTATACCTCTATCTTTTTTATACTTCATCAGTTGACTTAAGAAAATTATATTCTCCGATTCTAAAATATACTAGTCCACTAACTGAACTCAAAATCGAAAACTTGCATTATTCAGTAATGAAAATTAAACAAAAGATATAAACCAAACATTCTGTTATAGCTGAGATTCACAAAAGGTAACTGCTACAAAGATCTATTAGAGTACTAAGCTAGAACAAATAACAAACTAAGTCTTTTCAGCTTAACAAACAAATTTCACGCAAGAATCGGACCACAAAACATGAGTTAGTTAAACTAAAGAATGCAGAAAGTTAAAAAGAATGTGACCTGCCACATCCAGGCCAGACCGTTGTTGTCGAAGCGTGGCGCTGAGCCGGCTTTTACTATCACACCTCAAACGCCTTCTTTCGCCTGATCTGATGAACAGTAACTTCTGAACTACATCAAACAAAAACCTGCAAAACTAAAAACAAATCAAAGAAAAACAAAAACGGATTTTTCGATTCTGAACCTGCAAATCAAACAAAAGCAGGATACCAAATATATTCTATCTATATTATCAGCATATCAGAAATTTCTAACAGTAACTATCTTTTCATCAGCAATCATAAACTCCTTTACACTTAAGCTACAAACTTGAAAAGCTAAGTTTGATTGAACTAACACCAGTTCTACAATAGCTCTTTGAATACTCCTACACAAACTGTATTGACATGAGAGACTTATCACAGACTACTCATAAGCTCAGTTAAGCTAGGAGCTTATAAGATCAGTAACTTGTTTGCAAATAAGAACAAAAACTAAGACAGACTATGACAAAGAACTCCTAAATGTAAGATTAAAGAACTTCCTAAAGAACTAAAACCTTCGATGAACAGTAAGATTAAAGCAGTAAAAATAGAGAAAGATAAAGATTAAGAAAACAAGATTTCATCATTGTATCAAAAACAGAAAAGAAGATATTAAAGGAACTCGAAGCTTTCATTAATGGTGGAAAACGTTTCGATTACAACTGATTAAACTAATTCTGTTACAAAAGCTTAACAAGAAAAGATGAGAGAAAATCTAACTAACTATTTCTACCCTAACTAACTATGTGTAAACTACACCTAGTCTAACCATCTGAAAGTGAGGGTCTTCGTCTCTATTTATTGCCGTCGAGGGAGGTGGTGGTGACGTGTCTTGTCCAATCCAGTTGTGCCACGTGTTTAATACGAGGATATACTCGTTCTTCATTCTTCATCCTATTTGGGGGTTTCTTCTCCTTCAACTCTTGATCTAATTAACTGTCACCATCTTGTAGAGGAGATCAAGAGGAGTAATTTTGCTGTTTGAAGCTTGACTTGATTCCTCCTCGATCGTTCTTGATAATCACTTGCAGGTTTGATGTGTATAGAAGATGAAGTCGATTGTTATCTTTCTTTCTCTCTCTTGTATTCAATGAAGAAGAAAGTGTAACGTGTGAATGTGTTTTGACCGGCTTGGTCAATGACCAAGTTATTATAAACTTTCCATTTAATTTATTTTTGGTCCTTCCACTTGTGTCTTTATCAATTGTGTAATAAAACCTTTTAAGTAATTCCTTTTTCATCCTTTGTTTTGTTAAAGTTACAAGTCTAGCCCTCCTTCTTGATAATTTTGGCAAATAAATTCCTTGAAAGCTTCTTTCGTCATTTTCTTCGTCTTTTCATCAAATAAGTCCTTGAAAACGCGTCTTTGCTCAAAAATGTATCTTCTTACCTGAAAACACATGAAACGCAAATACACGCGTAATTCTGATATTTTAAAGTTAAATATTATGTATTTGACAGTGTTTTGAGTGGTTTTTGGATCATTATTGATGAGTGTTTTCACACTTATCAACTCCCCTCCACTTGACCATTGCCATGACCTCATGCAATGCAGCATTTCAAAGCACCAAGTTACACTTTTCTCATAATTAACCCACCTTGGCCATTATGGAATGTATCTACACTACTCTACACTATATGATGCATGGTTTTGAATTTGTACAATGCTATGCAAAGAAAAGCAATTCTATTTATATATTTTTGAATTTATAAATGGTTTTGATGGAAATAACTCATAAAGAAATCAATGACTTAGATTAGGGCTTTGGTACCATGGACACTTATCACCCTCAAGTTTCACTTTCCCCATACCAAGCTTAAAAATGGGATCATTGTATTCACAAGTAAAAAGTGCATCAACTTATTCATGACAATTAAATGTGGAACCGGTTATTATTTGAGCAAATTCCTTGTGGGCAAATTTTTCATTATTTGAGTGTGAAGTATAAGAAGTGTAAAATCCAAAAATAAGGAAGCATGGTTTTAATCCTAAGTAATCCTCTCATCCATTACTTGAAAAACCGCTCACAATTAATATAAGTCCGTTTCAAGAGTAATCAGTCATTCGCCGTATCTGTAAAATCCTCATGTCATGCTTTCGTAAGTATCTACACACTCGCTAAGGAAAGAAAATAAAACTCACGCAATAATTTACATCCGCCATCTTTTTGAGACTTTGGATCTTCAACCCCGCAACCCGTCAAGGTAATATTGGACTGGAGCAATCTATTGAATCCCCGCAACCCGTCAAGGTAATATTGGAACTCAATAGTCACTATAATTAACACCACACTGCCCCTCTTGGGAGTCTTGTATAATTATTATTTTTCTTTTCTTTTTCTTTCTTTTTCTTTTTTTTCTAGCCACTCATTTTTTTTCATAAGCCGCTCTTATTTTTCTTTATTCCTCACAAAGAAAGTTTAAAAGAATAAAAAGGAAAAATACCCGCTAAATATTGAGCATGACATAAGTCTAGTACACATAAAACGTTCTAACTTAGAATCTTAAGACGTACTTATATCAACCATGAATGATTAGACAAAAATGCATAAGAGATTACAAACCGATTAAAACCGTTCTTGATTATTTATTAACAATTATATACATGCGAAGAAAATAGAGGCAAAGAAGAGAAGGGTTTAGCCACAAGTAATTATCATGAAGTTTATCTAGCCCTTTTATACTTGCTTCAACTCTATCATTTCCCATTCTCCACAAATTTAAAATCTCAAATAATGAGATTGGTGGATGCTTAGCCTAATAGACCAATGAAGGAATACATGGTTAAGGATACTAGCTAGAGAATGCTAAGATAAGCACTCTCGAGTTGAGTCAAAATATCCATGGCGGGCCTAATATGTCAAAGAAGTCTAAACTTGTTAAACCATGTTTTTATTATATTTTTTTCTTTTTATATATTTTTGATGAAAATTAAAAGAAGAAATATATACAATGCAAATGTGTTATGCAAATGAAAAATGATTAATGAAAAAATTATGAATACATATTTTTGGTGGCCAAAGTAGATCAAAAATTTGAAAAATGTTTGAAAAATTAATTTTCCAAATTATCATGAAGTTAAGGCAATGGTCTAGGTAATGTCACTTCGATAGAAGTCTCCCCTACACTTAAGATAAACATTGTCCTCAATGTTTAAGAGTATTGGAGTGAACTCCCCTACACTTAGGACATTGATAACTTTGCTTAACTCGAGTTAAGGAAAAGACAACTAAAGGGTATTCATTTTAAGCACAAGTGTTGAATATCACGATAGCAAAAACTAATCGAAGTGTTAGTACTCTAATAGATCTTTGTAGCAGTTACCTTTTGTGAATCTCAGCTATAACAGAATGTTTGGTTTATATCTTTTGTTTAATTTTCATTACTGAATAATGCAAGTTTTCGATTTTGAGTTCAGTTAGTGGACTAGTATATTTTAGAATCAGAGAATATAATTTTCTTAAGACAACTGATGAAGTCTAAAAAAGATAGAGGTATAGAACAGTTTGGGTAATAAAGTGATGGACTTTGTTATCAAATCTCTTAGTGTACAATAAGAGTTAGGATTAATGCTTTAATGATCTAGAATCCTTTAACCATTTTTGTTTGTCTGTTTGTAGACTACACAACCTGTAGCTTATTGGATTAGCAATAAATAGCTTGAGTAATAAGCTGATTAGTAGAGAATATGATACGTAGGCTTTCAAGTGTCTTCTATAATTCATAAATACTAATAGGACGATTTAGCATAATCTGATAGATAATTCATTGGTGTCTAACTGATTTTCGATTAAAAGCATTTGAAAAGAATTAGTTTAATAGGTAAAATAAATTTCAAGCTCTAGCTTAATTTTGCTTTAATACACGCTTTTAGAAGTTTGGATTGGTAGTTCGTTACTGGACTGTGATGATGCATTTCCTTTATTGATGGGCTTGTACAATTGATAGCTAAGTAGACTATTTTAGACATTAGTTAACAGTAGATTTAGTTAAGTTTAAAGTTTAGTTTTATAAATTGTACTTGTAATTTTGTGTTTGTATTTGTAGAATAAATTTTGTATTTTACATTTTAGAATATCATTCATTTGTAATTTGTATTTTGTATTTTTATATTTTGTGCATTTAAATTTGGTAATTGCTAAATGTTTTAGATTAGTACGTATTATGTAGTATAAATAATATTTTTTTCTTTTTAGATGCTTTGTGCCAATTAGACATAAATTCCAAGAAAAATCTTATTCACCAAAAACAATTAAGTCTTTGCTAGAAAACGTTATATCAATTCGGATTAAGTCGAGAAAAACGAACTAAAAAGATAGATATTAAATGGCGCCGCTGCCGGTTCTTTTCGTGAAGATTAACGGTTTCGAGTGAGAAGATTGGATTTTGGGATCCGTTCACTTTGTGAACGTTATTTTTACGTATTATAAATCAAAAACATAAAAAAAATCAAAAAGATAAAAATACAAAAAAATAAAAAATTACAAAATCAATTCTTTTCCTAAAGAATTGAACCAAAAAAATAAAAAATCCAAAAAGTAATCTTTTTCCTAAAAGATTACACCCAAAAGTATATATTATATCGGTTTTCATCGTTTTTACGTACATATAGTATTTTTCTTAAAAAATCAAATAAATACAAAAATATTTTTGAGATATTATTATATGTAAATAAGTATACGTAGTTACGAACAACCAAGTTACCTATTTCCATAAGTATTGCCGAGGCAATACACCGTGTTAGGGGGCGTTCCGGTCCTTGACATGCGTATCGATCAAACTCAATAAAGCAAGAATAGAAAAATACTTCCAATTGGCAATAATTCGAAGGATACAAACTACAAAGTGAATAGAAAGGTGATGTGTTATAAAATGCCATCTAAGGGTCAATAGGTACTTAAGTGCTTCGCGCCACCTAACCCCCCGTTCACTAGTGCGTATTCCAAGAAGGAAGGCTTTATTGGGGGTCTTGCACCCAAGTAGTAATTATATATATTATACTTTCTTGTGGATATTTCATATCGAAACTCGAAGAGGATAATCCTTTTCTCTTCAAAGTCGACCGAGGGCTACTCCCTCATTCCTCGTGTTTACTTACACGTGTACTCGCACACGTGTAAACATACCACCTTTGGTGTATTACTTCCTTCCCCGAGGAAGCTTTTAAACGACATTTTACTTGTATATACATTCGGCCACCTTGTTACACATGGATACTCGTTCCATGTTGGAGATTTTGCAACAACGATCCGCCAACGCTAATTATTCGACTTGTTCGACTTGTGGAGGTCCGCACGATACTTATTTATGTGATCAAAATAATGGTTATTATGGCGAGGGATATGCTTACAATGGAACCGAGAACCCTAATTTTCGACCTAACACTCAAATGGACTACACTTGTAATGACTATATGGGATATTCCGGTTTTTCATCACAAAATCCACCATCATTTCATGATCAAACCTTTAATGAGCCATACCAAAACCAAGGATTTTCCAATTATGAAGGTTTTCAAAACAATGATAATTTTCAAGGCTATAATCAAGAAACTTTTTATAATCAAGGATTTTCACACAATGAAGGTTTTCAAACTAATGATAATTTTCAAGGCTATAATCAAGAAACTTTTCATAATCAAGGGTATAATCAAGGGTTTAACCAAGAGAATATGCAAAATGACTCTCAATTTCATGAATTCTTTGAGAGGAGCCTTCAAGAGATGGAAAGGAGAATATTTGAATGTTTCGAGGAAAATTGTCAAAGATAATTTCTCTTTGTACAATCTTATCTAACTCAAGGAGCTTTACCATGTGATGTTAAGCCGTCTTTGAGAGTTGATGATGAAGATGATCCTATTAGTGATGGAGATCGTAAATCATGTGAAGAAGAATACATTGCTACTCATGCTCGTTTGCTTAAACAAATCTTAGATGAAGATGATGAGGAACCTTCGATTTGTATAACACTTAATGATGACACACCTTCATCACCTTTACCTCACGTGGAACCCACCGACTCTTTAACCATGGGGGACGAGCCTCTTAGCACTAATACAAACACCGATTTGGATGAATTAACCTCTTCTAGTGTTGAGAACCTTATCCCAATCCAAAGAGAGCTTGAGGGTGTTTCCAATGAACCATGTGACGAGCTTTGTATTGATACCTCTTCTCCTCATGATCCCATTGAGATTTCATCACATATTGACCTTCATGCTACTAATAGTGATTTTGGTGATTTTGATCTTGATGAATTGTTTAAAGAGAGAGATAATGAGATTGAGGAAGAGTTTATGCAACACTTGCCACGAATAAAGGATGATGATTGTGATTCTAGTGAGGCATCTTATGATATATTATCCGAGGAATTTTCATGTCAAGATGACATTATTAATTTGGATGATGATGTTGATCATATAGAAGAATTGGAAGATGTTCATATTCGTGAGGTTTTATCAAACGTTTATCATCTTATCTCCTCAATTGAAGCTTTGAATGAAAACCATAATGATGATTCCATAGAAGAAGAACCTTTCATTGACATTTCTTCACCGGTTTTTGAGGTTGCACCTATTGATTTTTATGATGATATCATCCCTTTGAGTGATTCTCTCAATACACCTTCTTTTGAGCCTTCTATTCCCACACTTCCACCCTTGAAGTTGGTTATTGATGAAGATCCTATACTCTTAGAGATTGATCCTTTTTCACCTAAGGCACCTTTAGAACTCAAAACCTTTGATATGGATTCTCATATGGATATTGATACCACCATAGAGGCTTATCTTGCTAATATTGATATTGAGGTTGATGATAGTGACTCTAATTGGGAAAAGGAGATTCATCTTAGTGAGAACTTGCTTTTTGGGAACATAGAAATTACACCTCCTTCACAAGACACTATTCATCTTGATCCTCCTTTTTCTATGCCTTCTATGGAAGATTACCCACCTTTTGATGATGATGAGGAGCCCAATATGGACATAATAGTTATGAATGTTTTGATACCTACACCTTCATTGTCTCATGATGCTTTGCTCACTAAACGGGAATCTTATATGGTTGATACGAGTTCATCTCTTTATTTTCCCATGAAGGGAAAGGTTTTTTATCATGGGATACGTATGTTTGGGAAAATGGTTTTCATCTAGTCCACTTAAGAGTGTGATTTCGAATGATCTGGGCTTTTCGTATGAGCTTACTTTGGTGATGCTACCTACTTTGGAGTTGTTCACTTGTCGAGATGGAAACTTTGTATTTGATCCTGGTGTGCTTCATATATGAGAGCTTTCGTATGTTGGACAAACTTGAGACACGTTGGACCGTTCCATTTATCGAAGCGAATATTGTAAATCTTATAGTAAATAGCAACGTGCTAAGTTTGAGTGTATCATGTGAGACGTGCTTCCAAGTGGATATCCTTTATTCTCCATGATGGTTTCCCCAAGGACAACCTAATTCGGGGCCGAGTCGAGCTAGAGACTTAGGGTTAAAAAAACTCAAGCATTGAATAACTAGGTTAGAAAACGTAGAGTAGATTTTTCAATAGGTTAGGTTTAATTAAAAGGATGCTATAGTAGAGTTGAAGTGGAGGGGTGCCTTTCTTCGTCTTTTGGTGTTTGCTTCAAGGGTTGCTCTCTCACATTTCATGCTTGGAGCTTATGGAGGAGGCCCGTGTATCTGAGAAAAAATAACAAACTAAGTCTTTTCAGCTTAACAAACAAATTGCACGCAAGAATCGGACCACAAAACATGAGTTAGTTAAACTAAAGAATGCAGAAAGTTAAAAAGAACGCGACCTGCCACATCCAGGCCAGACCGTTGTTGTCGAAGCGCAGCGCTGAGCCGGCTTTTACTATCACACCTCAAACGCCTTCTTTCGCCTGATCTGATGAACAGTAACTTCTAAACTACATCAAACAAAAACCTGCAAAACTAAAAACAAAGCAAAGAAAAACAAAAACAGATTTTTCGATTCTGAACCTGCAAATCAAACAAAAACAGGATACCAAATATATTCTATCTATATTATCAGCATATCAGAAATTTCTAACAGTAACTATCTTTTCATCAGCAATCATAAACTCCTTTACACTTAAGCTGCAAACTTGAAAAGCTAAGTTTAATTGAACTAACACCAGTTCTACAATAGCTCTTTGAATACTCCTACACAAACTGTATTGACATGAGAGACTTATCACAGACTACTCATAAGCTCAGTTAAGCTAGGAGCTTTAAGATCAGTAACTTGTTTGCAAATAAGAACAAAAACTAAGACAGGCTTTGACAAAGAACTCCTAAATGTAAGATTAAAGAACTTCCTAAAGAACGAAAACCGTCGATGAACAGTAAGATTAAAGCAGTAAAAATAGAGAAAGATAAAGATTAAGAAAACAAGATTTCATCATTGTATCAAAAACAGAAAAGAAGATATTAAAGGAACTCGAAGCTTTCATTAATGGTGGAAAACGTTTCGATTATAACTGATTAAACTAATTCTGTTACAAAAGCTTAACAAGAAAAGATGAGAGAAAATCTAACTAACTATTTCTACCCTAACTAACTATGTGTAAAGTACACCTAGTCTAACCATCTGAAAGTGAGGGTCTTCGTCTCTATTTATAGCCGTCGAGGGAGGTGGTGGTGACGTGTCTTGTCCAATCTAGTTGTGCCACGTGTTTAATACGAGGATATACTCGTTCTTCATTCTTCATCCTATTTGGGGGTTTTTCTCTTCAACTCTTGATCTAATTAACTGTCACCATCTTGTAGAGGAGATCAAGAGGAGTAATTTTGCTGTTTGAAGCTTGACTTGATTCCTCATCGATCGTTCTTGATAATCACTTGCAGGTTTGATGTGTATAGAAGATGACGTCGGTTGTTATCTTTCTTTCTCTCTCTTGTATTCAATGAAGAAGAAAGTGTAACGTGTGAATGTGTTTTGACCGGCTTGGTCAATGACCAAGTTATTATAAACTTTCCATTTAATTTCTTTTTGGTCCTTCCACTTGTGTCTTTATCAATTGTGTAATAAAACCTTTTAAGTAATTCCTTTTTCATCCTTTGTTTTGTTAAAGTTACAAGTCTAGCCCTCCTTCTTGATAATTTTGGCAAATAAAGTCCTTAAAAGCTTCTTTCGTCATTTTCTTCATCTTTTCATCAAATAAGTCCTTGAAAACGCGTCTTTGCTCAAAAATGTATCTTCTTACCTGAAAACACATGAAACGCAAATACACGCGTATTTCTGATATTTTAAAGTTAAACATTATGTATTTGACAGTGTTTTGAGTGGTTTTTGGATCATTATTGATGAGTGTTTTCACACTTATCATTGCCCAATCTCTTTCAACAATAGATTTAACATTATCTATGTGGTGTTTAAGAATACCTAATGTTTTCCTACTCTTGCTTTTAGATTCATCTAGAGGGAGGTAGTTTATGTATTTGTAAACATTAGATTTCTTAGGGTCAAATGCTTTCTTCCATTGAATTCGCTTTTGTTTGCATTCTAGAAACACTTCCTCACGAGTTTTCTGAGTTTGTTTGTTGAAAAGACCATAAAGACTATTCTCATAAGCATAATTATATGGTTTCACAAACTCCTTTTTGAAAAGTGGTTGACTATCATCATCCCAAAGGGCAGTCTCTTCACTATCGGCACTTACAGGCATGCAATCAAGATCGGTCCTTTCAGTCTCATCAAGGTAAAGACATGGGTTCGCAGCTTGAGCTTTGGCAAGGTACTCAGGACTTGCAAAGCTAGCTTGACCCTTAAACATCGATGGAGGTGCTAGCATTCTTACTGATTGAATAGAATCATGCGTTTTATAAACAACTTTCTTCAAAAATTCGACTTGTTCTTCTAGTTTCGTTACTTTTTCGGTTTCTTTATCATATCTACTTTTGATGTCTTGTTTTAACGCATCTACCTCTTGTTTCTTATCCTCAAGAATTTTAGCAGAATCTGTAGTGGTCATAGAGAGCTTTTGTTCAAGTTCATTAACTTTGGTATTGGCAAGGTACGTTTTTTGACGTTCATCCATTAAAAAAACATTATACTGACACTTCTCTTTTGCTAATAACTCAAGAGTTGTATTATATTTGTTTTCAAAATGGTCCTTTTGACTTTTTAACGCACTTCCCTTGTACCCCTCAAGCTCTTTGGTTTTCTGAAGGAGCTCATCTCTAAAGCTTTCAGTCATCTCATTCGATTTGATAAGAGCAGCTTTGCACTCTTCAAAATTTGAGTGAGCGTAGCGTTTGCCTTCTTTAATTGCTTTTGACTCTTTTTATTTTCAGTGACATCTTTTTGTAAAGTAGTAATTAAATTAGCAAGCGCAATACGTTCCTCTTCATCATACTCATTTGCATGTTGATCATCCTCAGACTCATTATTGCACATGTCTGATGAATCGGGTGTGGTATTGCTATCAACCATTTCCATCAGACACGTGTCATTAATGGCATTGGGTTGATCACTATGCTCATGAATATCTCCAAACACATTATATTCATCAGTATTGTGTACCTTATCGATTGGCTCAGTGTGAAAGATAGGGCCATTGTTATCTTCAGTGACTTTGAGAACTTCTTCAGCCTTTTCCATGTACGAGTAATGTGCATCAAGCTCTTGATCAAAATCTTAATCATCAGTGTCATCAAGCATTTCTCCTTCCTCAGCTGACAATTTAACCCCTGCTTCCATCTTCTTGCATAGCAGCATCCTTTCCTTGTGATAGCTGGAATCTCTAACCCTTTTTGGCTTCCTGCATTCCTTTGCCATATGCCCATAACGTTGGAAATTAAAACATTGAATCCCACTCTGCTGAACCACTTGACTTCCAACAGTGTCCCTATTCCCAGTAGCAGCAGCAATCCTCTGAGTATCATACTTGGCAGTTTGTCGATCATACCTTGCAGAACCCTCAACATGTGTTGGATTATGTCGATCATACCTAGAAGGACTTTCACCACGTCGACGTGTTTCATACCTTGGAGGACTCTTAACATATCGGTTCTTGGTGTTAGATGATGTGCGAAGATTGTTGTTGGTGGGTTTGTAGATTTTCTTGTAAGTCTTCATTATGAAAGCAATTTGTTGTTTCATCTATCGATTCTTTTGAGCTTGGTCTTCATCACTATCTTCTTCAGATGACAATTCAGATGGTGGTGATGGTGCTCTTGGCACTTTACCTCGAGATCTTGTGGATGATGAAGACTTAGATGATGTGGAAGATCGTGGTGAAGATGATGTAGTGGAATATGACTTAGGAGCACGAGAGTGATGACCTTGAACATGTTGAGTTGTAGTCACTAAAGCAAGTGGATTATGTAACACCCCAAAATGTGATATGCGGAAGCGGTGAAGCTCGGGGGCTGTTACGTCATTGTATCATAGTTCAAGGTACAAGAGAACGACTCTAAATGAGACGTTTTATAAAAATACCTTGTTGAATTTAAATTAAAAGCATCACAGTACAAAAGGTCTCAGTTTCAAAAGATAGTGGAGCGGAATATAAAAGTCTTAAACATCAATGAGATAATAGTTCAAAAGCATAAGTGAATAAATGTCCGAAGATAGCCAAGAAATGCATGCGGACTCCAAGTACTTCACACAGCAGATAAAAATCATCATCAATTACCTGAGATAAATGCTAAATTGGGTCAACATAAAGTTGGTGAGAATATAGGTTTCAAGTAAGAATTCATAGTAATTCACTTTCAGATTTCATTTCATGTACACGTGCAACTATAGGAGATATAGTGCCAAGTGTAGGATAAATTGGGTGTTCACAATATTTATGATAGCTAAGCTCGTGACATCGAAACTAGTGATCCAGTGCATACAATAGATTTCATACATAAATTTTTCCCCAATGGAGTACCTAGCCAAGATGACTCCGTTCATACAAATGGTACACACTCGTCCGGCATCAGAATGCCCGAGTGGAGGTTGTCAACCCTCAATAGATCTATCCGTAACATAAGATCTTACTCCAGCAGAGTAACTAACGATTCACGATAGTGGGGACTATGGCTAAAGCAACTTAAGCTATCTCAAAAATAGTGTTCACAAAGCGTTCATGGAAATCAAGTTTTACTTGCGTCCAGAAGCAAGCATCAAAGCATTTATCACTTCCCAAAACATTAAACATACAAAAATAGTTTAATAGGGATCTATAAACTCACCTCAAGCAACGATTAAAACCGCACAAGTAAGATCAAATAGTAGCGAGCAACTCTAGCAACAACCTAAATATAATACTATAGTTTAGGCGCTAGCAAATAAGTCACAATAGTTCGTCACGTACGTTACTCATCAATCATATATATATTTTGTTGTTAAAATCATGACTTGTAAATGTTATATCGTTATAAGCATTATAGTATATATATATATATATACTTAGGCAAAAAAATTTATTTTTGACTCGACGAAATTTCGACAGCCTTTCGGCGTAAATTTTAATTTACCAAAATTTATCTTAACAAATTTTCCAACACGATTTCTAACAAAAGTTCGGCAGCCTTTCGGCGTCACGTAAAAGTTTGCCATTTTTAGAAAGTACTCAAATCTCGTCCTAAAACCCCTATTTTCAACACTTTCTCAATCGCCAATATTTCAACAAGTCATTTTCCCGCAATAGTATCAATTTCCACTTTCAACGCTCAAACTTTTAACGTTACACCAAGTATGCACATTTCGCGCTAATACGCTTTTACAAAACAAGTCCAACATTTATACACAACTTTTAGTAACCATTTCGACACTTAAAACAACTTCGTTTGACTCGAAAACGTCGTTTCGACCACTTTAAAAATCTAGACAGCAAACACCTTATAGTGTTTTTCACAAAAATTAAGTTTTCTGACAAGGAAATCTAAACGACAATATCTTACTCATTTTAGCTCCGTTTTTAGCCCATAATATATCGAAACGAAGGTATTAACTTATATTTTCATAATATCGTAGTAAACTAGTGTCAAAAAATTTTTTACGACCCTCTACGCCTCTTATAAAAATCGGACAGATTGTATGTTTTTCGTAAAAACTTGTTTTCGACCATTTCCAAGCGTAACCACTAGTAGTAACACTACTAGTTCCCTCCAATGATTCATAAACACCAACAAAATCAAAGATTTTACTTCAAGTTCACAAATCTAAAAATATACATACTTATATTTTTACAAGTGTTTCAATTAACCATTTCATGCATGGATCTAATAGATCCACACATAATTTTCATAGATCTAAAATATTTCATGACCAAAAATAGTTTTTCTGATTTTATTTTAAGAAAATAGTTGATGAGTAACATGCATGCATAGATCTACAAAGATTATGCATGAAAAATAAAAAGATGAAAAAGGTTTAAGAAGTAACCTTGAGTAACGACTCTACGTAATCACAACAACCCGATTTACGCTCTAACCCACTAATAATCAACAAGAACTCTACTTCTATAACTTTAACAAAAAACTACTAAAATCAACAAACCAAGAAAAACCATTCTTCTTTATGCTTGTACAAACTCTAGGATGTATTTATTTTGTGTTAATCTTCTTAAAATGAAGCTTTAAGAAAATTAACAATGGTGGAAAATGGTGTGTGTTTTGAGAGAGAAAGAGAGTGTGTGTTTTTTTTTATTGAAGTGAAATAGTGAATAATGGTGAGGTGATATTAAGGTTAATGAGGTAATAAGTTAAAAGATGTAAGGTTATGTAAGTTAAGCTTAAAAGGGTAAAGAGTAGAAACTTGGTGCATCATGCATGTGTGTGATGTTTGGCCGGTTATGGGGGGTCCCACATGGGGTAAATTATTCAAATATTTTACTATGGTAACTAGTTAAAAGGTTTAAGGTAAAAAGGTTAGTTAGTTTTAGGTAAATATCAAAAAGTATATAGTTAAGTTTAAAATTACGTAAAACTTAAAAATTTGACGAAATATATCAAATTTAGGATTTTTCGACGAAAACTGACATTTTATAATTGGTAAAGTATTTTATGCATGTTAACGACGGTTAAGCGTAAAAACGACGTAAAATACGAAAACGCGATACGTTAATTAAATATTCACGGTAAATCCGATTTATTACTATAAATAGCAAAAATACTAAAATACAAGCATATATAAACATATACAGAAATATTTAAATACGCTGCTCAAGAAAATACGATCACGCTGTTAAAAACTAAACAGTTAAGCACATAATTCACAGATAACGAATAATCTCACGGATTATCGTCAATTCATTGACCGTCTCAGCACTTTGGTCAGGTTCATAGAAAATGTTCAGAATAATGACTGAGCACAGTGTCAGGTCATTACTCGTCATTAAACAGTTTTTCAGAAAACGCGGGATAACTTCCCGGTTCCAACACAGTTAAATCATATAGTTGACTAAAAAAAAGTCAAAGGGTAAAATAGTCATTTTACAAAGTAGGGAAAATTACCAGGTGTTACATCATCCCCTTGATAGAGAAGCTTTGTCCTCAAAGCTTAGGAGTGTCACGGTTTCAAGAGTTTTCAAAGAGTTGCGGATATTTCTTGCGAAATTGATCCTCACGCTCCCAAGTGAATTCAGGTCCACGTTTAGAATTCCACCTCACCTTGATGATTGGAATACGACTCTGTTTCAATCGTTTGACCTCACGGTCCATGATTTCAATAGGTTCTTCGACAAATTGCATCTTGTCGTCAATTCGGAGTTCCTCCAACGGTATAACGAGTGTCTCATCAGAAAGGCACTTCTTCAAGTTCGACACATGAAAAGTGTTGTGCACGCGGCTCAACGCTTGCGGTAATTCGAGACGATAGGCTACGGTTCCAACCTTTTCCAGAATTTTGAAAGGTTTAATATAACGGGGGTTCAGCTTTCCTCGCTTGCCAAAACGTACCACACCTTTCCAAGGCGATACTTTTAGCATCACTTTGTCTCCCACTTGAAATTCGAGAGGCTTACGTCGAACGTCGGTGTAACTCTTCTGACGATCATGGGCTGCTTGAATTCGGCTCTTGATTTGAACAATCTTCTTAGTCGTTTCACGGATGAGTTCAGGGCCAGTGAGTTGACTATCCCCAACCTCACTCCAACACACAGGTGAGCGACATTTACGACCATACAACGCTTCAAACGGTGCAGCCTTAATACTGGTATGATAACTGTTGTTGTAAGAGAATTCCACTAGAGGAAAATGTCTGTCCCATTGCTTTCCAAAGTCAAGCACACAAGCACGCAACATGTCCTCCAGCGTTTGAATAGTTCTCTCACTCTGTCCGTCAGTCTGCGGGTGATAAGCAGTACTCATGTCCAATTGCGTACCCAACGCTTTCTGAAGTGATTTCCAGAATTCCGAAGTAAATCTACCATCTCTATTAGAAATTATCGAGATCGGTATCCCATGTTTTGCGACTACTTCCTTCAGATAAAGTCTCGTAAGCTTATCCATTGAATCATCTTCCTTCATAGCCAAAAAGTGTGTAGATTTCGTAAGTCGATCCACAATTACCCATATTGTGTCGTATCCGTTGGTTGTTTTAGGTAGCTTAGTTATGAAATCCATGGTTATGTTTTCCCACTTCCACATAGGAATTATAGGTTGAACCAACAATCCCGATGGTTTTGGTGTTCTGTTTTCACTCTAGCACAAGTCAGGCACTTCCCTACATAAGTAGCAATTTCAGCTTTCATATTTGGCCACCAATATAGCTTCTTCATATCCTGATACATTTTGTCAGATCCTGGGTGAATCGAATACTTAGATTTATGCGACTCGTGCATAATCACGTCCCTTAGTCCTCCAAACCGTGGTAACCAACTTCTATCATTCAGACATAGCGTTCCATTAGTGCTAGTCTCCAATTTCTTAGTGACCATTCCTCCTAGTTTCTCAGTTTCAACATTTTTAGGCTTAAGGGCTTCGGTTTGTGATTCACGAATTTGCACAGGTAAGTTCGGATTGATAACCATAGTTAACGATCTAACTCTACGTGTCATCAATTGTTCCTTTCTACTTAGCGCATCCGCCCCTACATTGGCCTTCCCAGGGTGGTAGCGGATTTCACAGTCATAATCGCTGAGCAACTCGATCCATCGACGTTGTCTCATGTTCAGTTCCTTCTGATCAAGAATATGTTGTAAACTCTTGTGATCGGTATAGACGACACACTTGGTTCCATACAAGTAGTGTCTCCACAAGTTCAAGGCAAATACTACCGCTCCTAGCTCCAAGTCGTGCGTAGTGTAGTTTTTCTCATGTGTTTTCAGTTGTCGTGACGCGTAGGCGATAACTTTATTCCTTTGCATCAACACAGCTCCCAATCCTTTTGCTGATGCATCACAGTAGACCACAAAGTCTTCCGATCCTTCTGGTAACGATAGAATAGGCGCACTACACAACATTTGTTTCAACTTTTGGAATACTAATTCCTCCTTATCTCCCCATTCGTATTTCACCTTCTTTTGAGTCAACTTCGTCAATGGTTTCGCGATCTTCGAGAATCCCTCGATGAACCTTCGGTAATATCTGGCGAGTCCTAAGAATTGGCGAATTTCAGTCGGTGTCGTAGGAGCAGTCCACTCCCTAATTGATTCAATCTTGGCAGGATCAACATGAATCCCCTTGCTATCAATAACGTGACCTAGAAATTGTACTCTTGGCAACCAAAAATCACACTTCGAGAACTTAGCGTACAATTCCTCCTTCTTAAGCAATTCCAGTATTATCTTAAGATGTTCCTCATGTTCCTTCTCATTCCTTGAGTAAATCAGTATGTCATCGATGAACACGATGACAAACTTGTCCAAATACGGTTTACACACCCTGTTCATGAGGTCCATAAACACAGCAGGTGCGTTTGTCAAACCGAATGGCATCACTTGGAACTCATAGTGTCCATACCTAGTCCTAAAAGCAGTCTTTGCAACATCTTCCTCACGGACTCTCAATTGGTGATAACCAGACCTAAGGTCAATCTTCGAGTAAACGCTCGATCCTTGCAACTGATCAAACAGATCATCGATCCTAGGTAACGGGTAACGGCTCTTGATGGTAAGTTTGTTCAACTCACAATAGTCGATACACATCCGAAAACTCCCATCCTTCTTCTTTACAAATAAGACTGGAGCTCCCCAGGGTGAAGAACTTGGTCTTATGAATCCTTTATCGGTCAACTCTTGTAGTTGCGTCGCTAGTTCTTGCAATTCCGACGGTGCTAAACGGTAAGGCGCTCGAGCAACAGGTGCAGATCCCGGTATTAAATCGATTTGGAATTCAACTTGTCTGGCTGGCGGTAATCCAGGAAAATCTTAAGGAAAGACTTCCGGAAAATCCCGTACAATAGGTACATCTTCCAACCGTTTTTCTTCCGTCTTCTTTTTTCAGTAACACAGGCTAAAAATACGTGGCAACCTTCCGACAACAACTTCTGAGCCTTGACACGCGAGATAATGTTCAGTCGTGACTTCCCTTTTCCGTTACTTGTATCCCCTTGTACCTCCAAAACTTCATCACCAAATGGTAAACGAATGATCTTCTCGTCGCATACAATCGTAGCACGATATCTCGACAACCAATCCATTCCGACAATCACGTAAAAAATCCCTAACTCAACAGGCATAAGGTCTATTACGAAAGGATGACCTAGAAGATTTAAAGTGCATCCACGAAGTATAGTGTCGGCTTCTATCAACTTCCCATTAGCTAACTCAATAGTGTACTTAGTGTCTAAGGGCGAAGGGGTCACATCAAGTAAAACACTAAAAACAGTCGACACAAAACTCCTATCGGCTCCAGTATCAAATAAAATAGAAGCATAACGACCATTGAGAAGAAACGTACCCGTCACGACGTCGGGGTTTTGTTGCGCTTCTCCTCCTCCTATCACATAGACCCTTCCACGAGCTTCCCCAGCTTTAGAAATCTTTCCTTGGTCCTTATTCTTCTTCTTTGGGCACTCATTGCTGTAGTTTCCCTTTTGCTGACATTCAAAGCAAGTGACGTTGGCTTTCGTGTTGGGTGGTGACTTACAATCTCTAGTAATGTGTCTAGTTTTCTTGCAGTTGTGACATTGTACATTGCATTGTCCGGTATGGTGACGCTTGCATCGATTGCACAAAGGTAACGTCCCATTGTATACTCCTTTTCCCCAGTACCAGCAGTGTACGCTTTCACGATGTCTTGCCTCTTATTCGGATAGTTCCCATGGTTGTTCCTTTGGTTATTCCCCCATTTTCTCTTGTTGTCTGCGGCATTCCCAGCATTTGCTCGAACAACTTGGTCCATCAGACTGTGAGCCATCCTTATAGCATCACTAACTTTTGTCGGTCCAGACGATGTCACATTCCCCTGAACTCTACCAGGTTAACCCAAAATATAGCGCTCAACCTTCTTTTCTTCATCTGGAGCCATTCTAGGGCATAGCAAACACAACTCTTGGAACCTCCTTGTGTACGTCCCAATGTCATTGTTCTTCACAGTCAGGTCCACAGTTCAATTTCCATTTTCTGTATCTCATTACGAGGACAATACTCCTTAGTCAACAACTTCTTAAGTTGCTCCCAACTCATTCCATACGCCTCCTCGGCTCCATCCGTCTGCACATGGGTGTTCCACCATGTCAACGCTCCAGCAGCTAAAGTACAAGTAGAATAAGTCACTTGGTTTTCACCAGCACAACCACTGACACGGAACACAGATTCCATCTTTTCAACCCAACGAGCTAATCCGACAGCTCCTTCAGTACCATTAAAATTCAAAGGGTCACAGCTCCTAAAGTCCTTGTAAGTACACGGCTTAGTCGGTCGATTGTCAACATTGTTCGGTGGTGCTTCGTTCACGTTGTTGTTAGCTTGAATGTTTGCCAGTGCAGCAGTCACTCGTTGCGTAATCAGTGCTTCCAATTGTGCGTCAGTCATTCCGTTACGTGTGTTCACCATTGTTTCTCTGCGTTAAGACAACAATGCAATTAAGGTTCAAGCACGAATATACACGTTATATATTTCTTATGCTAAAATAGAATGCAGAATTTAACAGTACAACAAAATAAAAAAAGGATAGTCACTGGTCAAGGTCATAAAGTTAAATTCCCATTCATAATCAAAATATCGAGTACATAGTCATAAAATAAGAGTATGATTAAATACCAAAGATCAAAACAAAACCAAAAATAACACCGAAAATGGTGATTGGATTAGAATCAGACTATAGATGTAATCGAAATGATACGTGATAGTATGCGATGACATATCCTACAACAACCAAAATGCGTATTAAAGCAGTTGTAGGGTATGCATGAAATAATCATGTATAGAAATTAAAGTATGCAAATCAGCGAAATGCATATGTATATAATAAATAATATATATTACATATTACTTATAGTGTTATCCTACGTAATACATTACGTAGTACATATATGTATACAGAGTAACAAGTAACCACATCGGTTATAGTCTAGGCCTAATAGGCAAACCTAGTTCTCTATAACCAAGGCTCTGATTACCAATTCTGTAACACCCCAAAATGTGATATGCGGAAGCGGTGATGCTCGGGGCTGTTACGTCATTGTATCATAGTTCAAGGTACAAGAGAACGACTCTAAATGAGACGTTTTATAAAAATACCACGTTGAATTTAAATTAAAAGCATCACAGTACAAAAGGTCTCAGTTTCAAAAGATAGTGCAGCGGAATATAAAAGTTTTAAACATCAACGAGATAATAGTTCAAAAGCATAAGTGAATAAATGTCCGAAGATAGCCAAGAAATGCATGCGGACTCCAAGTACTTCACACAGCAGATAAAAATCATCATCAATTACCTGAGATAAATGCTAAATTGGGTCAACATAAAGTTGGTGAGAATATAGGTTTCAAGTAAAAATTCATAGTAATTCACTTTCAGATTTCATTTCATGTACACGTGCAACAATAGGAGATATAGTGCCAAGTGTAGGATAAATTGGGTGTTCACAATATTTATGATAGCTAAGCTCGTGAAATCGAAACTAGTGATCCAGTTCATACAATAGATTGCATACATAAATTTTGCCCCAATGGAGTACCTAGCCAAGATGACTCCGTTCATACAAATGGTACACACTCGTCCGACGTCAGAATGCCCGAGTGGAGGTTGTTAACCCTCAGTAGATCTATCCGTAACATAAGATCTTACTCCAGCAGAGTAACTAACGATTCACGATAGTGGGGACTATGGCTAAATCAACTTAAGCTATCTCATAAATAGTGTTCACAAAGCGTTCACGGAAATCAAGTTTTACTTGCGTCCAGAAGCAAGCATCAAAGCATTTATCACATCCCAAAACATTAAACATACAAAAATAGTTTAATAGGGATCTATAAACTCACCTCAAGCAACGATTCAAACCGCGCAAGTAAGATTAAATAGTAGCGAGCAACTCTAGCAACAACCTAAATATAATACTATAGTTTAGGCGCTAGCAAATAGTCACAATAGTTCGTCACGTACGTTACTCATCAATCATATATATATTTTGTTGTTAAAATCGTGACTTGTAAATGTTATATCGTTATAAGCATTATAGTATATATATACTTAGGCAAAAATATTTATTTTTGACTCGACGAAATTTCGACAGCCTTTCGGCGTAAATTTTAATTTACCAAAATTTATCTTAACAAATTTTCCAACACGATTTCTAACGAAAATTCGGCAGCCTTTCGGCGTCACGTAAAAATTTTCCATTTTTAGAAAGTACTCAAATCTCGTCCTAAAACCCCTATTTTCAACACTTTCTCAATTGCCAATATTTCAACAAGTCATTTTCCCGCAATAGTATCAATTTCCACTTTCAACGCTCAAACTTATAACATTACACCAAGTATTCACATTTCGCGCTAATCCACTTTTACAAAACAAGTCCAACATTTATACACAACTTTTAGTAACCATTTCGACACTTAAAACAACTCCGTTTGACTCGAAAACGTCGTTTCGACCACTTTAAAAATCTAGACAGCAAACACCTTATAGTGTTTTTCACAAAAATTAAGTTTTCCGACAACGAAATTTAAACGACAATATCTTACTCATTTAAGCTCCGTTTTTAGCCCATAATATATCGAAACGAAGGTATTAACTTATATTTTCATAATATCGTAGTAAACTAGTCTCAAAATAATTTTTACGACCCTCTACGCCTCTTATAAAAATCGGACAGATTGTATGTTTTTCGTAAAAACTCGTTTTCGACCATTTTCAAGCGTAACCACTAGTAGTAACACTACTAGTTCCCTCAAATTATTCACAAACACCAACAAAATCAAAGATTTTACTTCAAGTTCACAAATCTAAAAATATACATACTTATATTTTTACAAGTCTTTCAATTAAACCATTTTCATGCATGGATCTAATAGATCCACACATAATTTTCATAGATCTAAAACATTTCATGACCAAAAATAGTTTTTCTCATTTTATTTCAAGAAAATAGTTGATGAGTAACATGCATGCATAGATCTACAAAGATTATGCATGAAAAATGAAAAGATGTAAAAGGTTTAAGAAGTAACCCTGAGTAACGATCACAACAACCCGATCTACGCTCTAACCCACTAATAATCAACAAGAACTCTACTTCTATAACTTCAACCAAAAACTACTCAAATCAACAAACCAAGAAAAATCATTCTTCTTTATGCTTGTACAAACTCTAGGATGTATTTATTTTGTGTTAATCTTCTTAAAATGAAGCTTTAAGAAAATCAACAATGGTGGAAAATGGTGTGTGTTTTGTGCCGTGTGTTTTGAGAGAGAAAGAGAGTGTGTGTTTTTTTAGTGAAGTGAAAGAGTGAATAATGGTGAGGTGATATTAAGGTTAATGAGGTAATAAGTTAAAAGATGTAAGGTTATGTAAGTTAAGCTTAAAAGGGTAAAGAGTAGAAACTTGGTGCATCATGCATGTGTGTGATGTTTGGCCGGTTATGGGGGGTCCCACATGGGGTAAATTATTCAAAAATTTTACTATGGTAACTAGTTAAAAGGTTTAAGGTAAAAATGTTAGTTAGTTTTAGGTAAATATCAAAAAGTATATAGTTAAGTTTAAAATTACGTAAAACTTAAAAATTTGACGAAATATATCAAATTTACGATTTTTCGACGAAAACTGACATTTTATAATTGGTAAAGTACTTTATGCATGTTAACGACGGTTAAACGTAAAAACGACATAAAATACGAAAACGCGATACGTTAATTAAATATTCACGGTAAATACGATTTATTATTATAAATAGCAAAAATACTAAAATACAGGCATATATAAACATATACAGAAATATTTAAATACGTTGCTCAAGAAAATACGATCACGCTGTTAAAAACTAAACAGTTAAGCACATAATTCACAGATAACGAATAATCTCACGGATTATCGTCAATTCATTGACCGTCTCAGCACTTTGGTCAGGTTCACAGAAAATGTTCAGAATAACGACTGAGCACAGTGTCAGGTCATTACTCGTCATTAAACAGTTTTTAAAAAAACGCGGGATAACTTCCCGGTTCCAACACAGTTAAATCATATAGTTGACTAAATAAAAAGTCAAAGGGTAAAATAGTCATTTCACAAAGTAGGGAAAATTACCAGGTGTTACAAATTAGCCGTCTTTGCAACACGTTCAGCTCGAATCTCATTTGCTTCATTCTGAAATTGCTTCAAGATGTCAAAGAGTCGATGATATGAGACCTCGTCTAACTTTTCTTGTTGTTTCACCAAAGTGACGAACCGTGTCCACTCGGGTTGAAGTTGTTGAAGAAATTAAACATTGACTTGCATGGTGGAGACATGGAGATTATTTCTTGTCATGTCATTCATCATCTTATAAAACATGGAGTAGTAAGAGTCAATTGATTCTCCATCCCTTGAAGTAAACTTGCCAAAATGCCAAAACAAGTTTGTTTTGACATCTTGTTTGTTGAGTGATTCTCCTTGTTGCAAGCGTTCAATAACAGTCCACATTTCTTGTGCTGTAGGGAAAGCATCAAACGTGGAATAAATATCATCTCCAATCCCAATTAGAACCATATAGATGGATTCCTTCTCCGCATCATGCCAAGCACAATTTTCAGGTGTGAGATCGGCTCTTGTTTCATCACGTTCACTTGCAGGTATTGGATCAGTAGTATATGTGGCTGCTCTTGGAGGAATTGAGATTTTCTTGAATACATATGGTCCATGAGTAATATATTTCCTCAAGGCATCACCATTGGGTCTTGTATTAAGATATCGTATGAAACGAGATTGCCATTGAGCATACCGACCAGACACAAGCATTGGTGGTCTCTCTTTATTACCCGCCACCATGATATTGTTGTTTGTGACACGATACTCTTGAGTAGAATCCATATCTAGAGACTTGAAATCGATGAAATGAAAATGGATCTTAAGTAGATGTGTGTTTATTGTTGTTGTCGATGAAAAATGTTAAAATCCCCTAAAAATTGTCTTCACAAGAAACCAAAAAATCGAAGGCGAAAAATCACACGTTAAAAATTTTCACTTTTGGGTTTTTTTGGAATAACTAACATTTTCAGAGAAATTGGGGTATTTTGAAATAATGAAGTTTTCAGAGAAACAACTTCTTCGGAATAGTAATGTTTTCAGAAGAACAACTTCTTCGGAATATTAATGTTTTCAGAAAAACAACTTCTTCGGAATATGGATGTTTTTAGAAAGACAACTTCTTCGGAATATTGATGTTTTCAGAAAAACAACTTCTTCAGAATAGATACTTCTTCGGAATATTGATGTTTTCTGAAAACTGCACTTCTTCGGAATAATGGTGTTCTTCGGAATAAATGATATTTTCAAAAAAACCTAAATCTTCGGAATAATCTTCGGAATAGATGCTTTTTCAGAGAATTAGGCTTTTCGGAATAATCTTCGGAATAAATGCTTTTTCAGAAAATGAGACTTTTTCGGAATAATCTTCGGAATAATCTTTGGAATAATCTTCGGAATATACCAAATTAAGAGAAAATGAAAATTTCAGAGAAACTTACCTTCTTCGGAATAACCGTTTCTTCGGAATAGAGGCTTTTTCGGAATAAGTCACTTTTCAGAAAAATCACTTATTCGTAATAATAAACCCTTATCTGAAAATCCCTTTTTTCGGAATAATTAACCCTTTTTCGAAAATCTTATTTCTGAATGATATTGAAGCAGTGACAAACCGTAACCCAAAAAATGAATCCAAACACCTTAAAATCTTGTGATTTTTACCACAAAAACCAAACCAAATCTCTACCAAATCGATATAAATGATTTATATCAAGATTTCTAGCCCGAAATACTACAAAGAAATTTAATTCGTGATGATTTAGAAAGAAAAATCAACCGAATCAAACTCAAACCAAACAACCAAACACAATCTACCCCGTGGCGATTGATACCAAATGTTGTCCCATGATATTTAGATGATTAATGATAGAAAATAGATGAAAAGAGATGGATTCCTAGAGAGAGAAAGTAGTGAGAGAAAGTAGAGAGAAGAGATGATTAACTTGGTGAATATTATATTAGAGAAAAATTAGTTACAAATGACCATCCACCCTCCTAACATGCTAGGAGGGTAGTATATATAGTCCACCCACATGCGGGCTTTAATGGGCTATATATTGGGTCGGGCTTGTCTTTTGGGCTTTAAGTAGCTTAAATCCAAGCCCGTGAACCACGACTATTTAACTATCTATTACAACTTTCTAATAAATATTACAATAGAAACCTATGACCGAACATTATTGTTTGACTCAATATTTTGAGGCTAACAGTTTATACCCCCAATATTCGGATATATAATTTTTGCTCTTCACTTGTCTCGTCACGTTGTCACGTTAAAACCCAAACAATCAACCAACTTTAAAAGAAAAATCCCAATATTAAAAGAATCTCAAGTTAAAAATCCCAATATTAAAAAAAATCTGATATTTTAGATATGTCAAATTTTTTTCGAATGGATTGAGTACCCCCACGTGGCTTTGAAATAGATAGTGTAATAATACGTGTTCTCAAAAAATATCAAAAATCTCAACACTTGGGATAGTCCGCCCTAAATTTTCGCACATATAAACAAACGCTTGGCAGTTAACAATGTGATTATAAACAGACCCAATCCCTAAAATTTCTCACATATATACCTAAACCAAAAACATGGGATAATCCGCCCCTCTTACTTCTTCTCCAAAAATACAATCAACTCTAATCTAAACCTAATATCTCTTTCTCAAAAAAATCCGCCCCTTTTGTTATCTCTCTGTGCTACCAAACTCAGCCACCAAACAAATCTAAACTGTTTATTTACTCCTTGATTTCTTACTCCTTGATAAACAAATCAAGCTCCTTGATTTCTCAATCAACAATATAATCGAAACACAGTTCACATTAATGCATCTCAAAGAATCTGAATTATCTCTTTCTGATTGGGCAGCTCTTCAAAACCATGAAGCATATGATCTCTAAGATCATTTCTAACTCGATGAATCTTCAAGATCTTTTATAGGTCTCGGGTAGGTTTTATATTGTTTTACTTTTGGTTTGATTCGAAAGAAATAATGTGTAAATCTTTACACTGATCAATTATGATTCGAGGTTTGAGTCGGTTGTGGTGAAGTTTGGTTATCGTTGAGAGTTTTGTCGAATCTTGTGAGTCTGTAGTTGTTGACGTTGAGAGAGAGGTGTGTTCGAGGGTGTTGGTGTGTGTCAGTTTGATTCGAGAGAGGGTCAGGTTTTTGTGTCGAGTGTGGTTTTGAGAAATCGATACAGGTTGGGTTCGATAATTTTTAGTCCAGAGTCAAGTCTTTGTGTTTTTGAGTTCAGTGTCTTGGTTGAGTCGATCTCAAAATGGATTCGGGAAAGAAACAAAATTTGAGTCTAGAGTTTTTGGTTGATTGTCAGTCCGTTTTCAAGGCATGTGAGTGGAGTCTTGTGAGGTTTTTGGGTTGGATTCGGGAAAAAATGATGTTTTTGTCGAGTGATGAGTGGGAGTCGAGTCAGGGTCTGTTGAGTTTGCGTTTGAGTCCTGTCTTTGGTTTGAGTCTTGGTTATGGATTCGTGAGTCTGGTAGTTTTGGTTTAGTGTCGAGTCGAAATGGGTGTCGAGTGTGTTGATTTGAGTCAGATGAGTCGAGTGAGTGTTTGGATGTCTTATCTGGAATACATGAACCTTGACCTTATCCGGAATACATAAACCTAGACCTTATCCGGAATACGGTTTTAAACCTTAGTCGGAATACGTGTTTTCACCTTGTCCGGAACACATTTTCCAACCTTATTCGGAATATATTTTCCAACCTTGTCCGTAATGAAAAATTTCTCAACTAAGTCGAAATCTCTACCTGTGCATGTGTTAAGTCGGAATGTGTTGAAAAGCTTATTCGGAATCCTCGTTCGACTTCTTATCCGAGATATTGCTTTTGGATACTATTTGGAACCCGTCGAGCTTCTTATCCGGAATACGTATTAACCTCTTATCCGGAATATGCCTAACTTCTTATCAGGAATCCGTACAACTTCTTATCCGGAATCAGTATAACCAGTTATCCGGAATACGTCTAACTTCGTATCCGGAATGAAGCCAAAACTTCTTATCCGGAATGAAGATATATATGTGGCTAATCCGGAATAACCCCGTGTCTTATCCGGAATGCAAATATGGCTTATCCGCAATATTGGATCGGAATAAGACAAAAAAATTGTCTATCCGGAATCAATTTCAATCTTATGACTTTTTAGACCAAAAACTCAAATCGAGACTTATAACACAGATTAAGACAAAAAAGAGATAAAAACTATATTTGGACAAAAATTGTGATTAAGAAATTTTTGGATAAAAGCAGTAGTATAAAAAAAAAATAATAACCGATCCAAGTTTTGTTATTTTATAAAAAATTTTGACCACCAAATCAATAGATAAAAACACACAAATTCAAAGATTCAACCATAGCTCTTGATACCAATTGTAGGTCCTTAGTTTCTTAGGATTATAGATGAGTTTGATTTATCTAAATAGAAGGAGGGAGAAGGAAGAACTAGAGAGAGAAAGCTACAGAGAGAAAGGAGAGAAAGGAAGAGAAAGATGTAAATTAATGAAATGTGAAATGAAACAAATGACTAACCCCTCCTAACATGCTAGGAGGGGGTATATATATAGCCCACCCTACATGTGGGCTATATGGGCTATACTGTTTACATACTGGATCACGAGCCCAATACTTGAATATATCGTTGGAGTGACCGATACTTTCTAAATAAGTAAAAACGTATTTCCAACATTATTGATTGATTCATTAGCTTATACTTCATAATCCTTTGTTAATTTTCCAAATCTGCTTCATAACTAGTATTTGGATCAGTTTGAATTGTGAGTTCTAGCAAATGTTTTGGAGATCTTGTTTACACTTGTTCAATAGTCTTGTGTAAGTCATTTGCAAAGTTCTTACAAGTCATTCAAATAGTCAAAACGGGTAGAGGCACTAAAAGACTTTGGGTCAGAGTATTAGGTTCAAAACATGTCAACTTTGAGTGCTTCTCAAATCTTCAATTTTGAGTGTTAAGGGGCTGTTCTTTAGATTTTTGAAATCCTCAGATTATCAGCATTTCAGAATGATAGGTGTCTCTTTCCAGTTCTCAGTCTAGTTTACACAATAAGCCATTCAAAGTCTCTGCAATAATCAACCTTATCTGTCGTATAGCTTTTTTAATTCTGGCTTATCCTCTTTATAAAAAAGGTCATTTTATTGCACAAAATCTCTTGTACAACTGATTTTAAGAGCTTTTGGAGCTTTTCAACTTTTGGTCAAAATTTGGTCAACGAATGTCAACATAAGCCCGTTTTTGCTTAATTTCACATTACAGCTTATTCACTTGATGATTTTTGATATTTCTTTTCATTCCAGTCTTCTATAAGCTTGTTCTATCATTTTCATTAAAAAAATTCAGGTTGTGCTTGTCTGGATAAGCTTGCAGCTTATTCTAAAAATCTATTTTGAGTTTGAGGTCATCTCAGCTTATTTCCTTAGAGCTGACTAGGTGAAATTACTTTTTAAGCTGTTTGCAAAAAACTAGAACCTTTGAAGTTGAGTAATAAGCTCAAACGAGCTTATTCTTGGTGTTTAACCCGTTTTCCTTTAAAACTTGTACTTGTCAAGTTTAGTCCCTATTAATTAGGGTTGTTTACAATATCTTGTTAATTACTTTTCAAGTTTCCAAATAACAGAATTAGTCCATCTGTTTTGATTAGTTACAAAAGTTGTTAGACAGTTTTACAATTTGTTACTTTTAGCATTTCGATTTTCCATTTATAGCATTTTTAGACTTAATACTTTGTTGTGCATTGATTACTTGTACATTTTGCATTAATTGTAGTATGTGCACTTTGTTTTAGATTAGTACGGATATGTATATATCATATTTTTACCATTTTTACGTGTTTTGTGATAATTAGACCTAGAATACCAAAATCTTATAAAATCTAAAACCCAAAACAATATGTGAACTTGATATCTTTTGGACAATCAATTCGTATTGAGTTGGGAATTAAGAACTAAAAAGTGAAATATTAAATGGCATCATTGTCGGTTCATTACGTTACGATTGACGATTGATTGACGGTTACGATTGGATTTTGGGATCCGTTCACCTTGTGAACGTTCCTTTTACGTATCATGAATCAAAATATAAAAAAAAAATCAAAAAATAAGAATATAAAAATTAAAAAATAACAAAATCTATTCTTTCCTAAGAAATTAACCAAAAAATAAAAAAAATCAAAAAGTAATCTTTTTCCTAAAAGATTATAAAAAATATATTGTATATATTGGATTCACTCGTTTTTACGTACATACTATATTTTCATAAAAAAACAAATAATACAGAGATATTTTTGATATATTATTATATGTAGATACGTATATGTATATACGAACAACCAATCCACCTACTTCCATAACTATTGCTTTTGCATCACACCGTATTTGGGGGCGTTCCGGTCCTAAGTACGTGTATCGATCAAAGTTAATTAAGGCACAATAGATAAATACTACAATCTACTTGAACTTGAGAAAGAGGCCACTGTGTGGGGGTATAAGGCGAGTGTATTACACATTCTAAAGAATCAGGCTCTTAAGTGCTACGCGCCACCTCGTTTCTTCGCTTCCGTGTGGTTCTTTCAAGGGTGATAGTAGTGAGTGGTGTGCCACCAAAGTAGTACTACATACTTATATATTTTTTTGTGGATATTAATTATTGCACCTCGAGAGAGATAATCTCTTCTCTCTCAAAATTCGACCGAGAGCTCCTCTCGCATTCTTCGAGTTGAGTTGCATGCACACCTGAGCACGTGCACATATACCTTTTGGTGTACAACCCCATCCTCCCAAAAGGAAGAAAAAGAACTAGAACAACACCGTCCATCAAGCCGATCCCGAGCATCGTTCTTTGAACAACTTACAAGAAATCATGGCCACCGTTGATAATAGACCATTGATTGATATCTTTCAATCAAATGTGGAGGGGAATGTGGATGCTATTGTTATACCCGAGATACCCACAAACACTTTTGAGCTTAAGACATGCATGATCAATATGGTTTCTTCTATCCCCTTCCTAGGGAGACCCATGGATGACCCCCATGACCACATCAATAGATTCTTGTCACTTTGCAATACACTTAAGTATAATAGGGTCCCTCATGATGCAATTAAGATGATCTTATTCCCTTTCTCCTTAGAGGGTAATGCTAGGAATTGGTTAGACAAGCAACGTTCTATGAGAATTTTCACTTGGGTGGATTTGAAGAAGAAATTTGTGAATAAGTTCTTTCCTCCTTCACGAACCACCGCCTTGAGAAACCAAATCATAGGATTACAACAAAAGCAAGACCAAAACTTTAGTGAGGCTTGGGAAGAGTTTAAAGAGTTGTTGAGAAAGTTCCCAAACCATGATTTTAACCAATTTTACCAAATTAACACCTTCTACAATGCTTTGAAACCTCACCATGAAGATTCCCTTAACTCGGACGTAGGTGGGAACATTCTTTCAAAATACACACAAGATGCATGGGATATCATTGAGACAAAAGCCATGGTTCAAATAAATAACCAAAGAGATGAGGTGGTCCATGTTGTTCAAGAGAGTGCTCATACATCCATTAATAATCAACTCCTCAAGAATAATAATGAAATACTTCAAGCACTTGACAAGACTCAAAAGATGAATCAAGAGATGATTCAAGCCTTTATGAAAGTTTCCTTGAACAATTCTTCTTCCAATGATGTTAATGTCATTACCTTATCTTGTGAGACATGTGGAGGTCCTCACTCATACTTATAATGTGATAAATTTCAAAATTTTCAAGGTGAATGCTATGCTTATCAAGATGAGGGAAGAGAGCAATTTAAACCTAACATCAACCCTAATCACCTCTCTTACAAGTCCAACAATTACCTTGATCCACCCGGTTTCCCTCCCCATCAACCCACCCAAAACCAAGCACACCCTCCATAATTGTTTTAAAGAAATCAAGGGCTAACAGGAAATTATCAAGGTAACAACAACAATAGAGGGCCCAATAACTTTCAAAACCAAGGGAATCACTTTCATGGCAATAACCAAGGGTTTTACAATCAACCTCCACCTTTCTAACCTCAAGGAGTTCAAGGGAATGTACCACATGATTTTAACACTATTGAGCTTCTTCACAAAATAAATCAAGATAATGAAAGGAGGTTTCAAGCCAATGAGAAGAGAATGAGGGAAATGCATGAGGAAACAAACAAGAAATTTATGTTGCTCTTAAATCAAAGACAACAAGGTGCTTTACCCTCCAACACTCAAACCAATCCAAGGGTAAATGTAAATTCCATCACTAAAAGGAGTGGGAAAACAACCAATTATCCTTCAAGTCCTCCTAAACCTCCTTTGGTGACACCTACTACGGTTCCTCCTTGTGACAAGCCTTCATCTTCTAGTTCTACACCTTCAAAACCTACACCTACTAATCCTTCATCTTCCACACATATCGTTGAGGAAAACAACAAAGAGAATCCTTCAACAGGCACCATTCAACCTTAACCAAAACCAACTCTTCCATATCCCTCTAGATTGAGAAAGGAAAAAGTTAAGAACAAAGATGATATACACGTGTCCAACTTCTTGAGGATGTTTAAGCAATTGAATATCAATATATCTTTATGGAGGCTTTAGCTCATATGCCTAAGTTTGCCAAGATGTTTAAGGACCTTCTTTTGAACAAAGAGAAATTGGTAGATATGCCTAATGCTTCATTGAACGAAAATTGTTCCATGGTGTTGTTGAAGAAGTTTCCTACTAAACTTGGTGATTCGGGCCGGTTTTTAATTCCTTGCAATTTCCTGGGGGTTGAGAATTGCATGGTACTTGCGGATCTTGGTGCAAGCATTAATTTGATGCGTTTGTCGGTTTGGAAAAGACTTTCACTTCCCGAGCTCACACCTACAAAAATGACACTTGAGTTAGCAAACCGTTCAATAGGTTATCTGGTGGGAATTGAGGAAGATATTTTTGTTGGAGTTGATAAATTCACATTCCTCGCGGATTTTGTAGTTGTTGCCTATGACATGGACCCGAAAGTTCCTCTTATTGTTGGAAGGCCTTTCTTGAGAACGGGTCGTACTCTTACTGATGTAGCGGAAGGTGAACTCACAATGCGGGCAAGAGATGAAAAAGTTGTGTTTAACATGGGGAAGTTATAAAAGAAATCCAATGAGCCCGAGTCGGTAAATCATATTGATACTCTTGATAAGGAGGTGAATAACGTTGATATCCTTGATGAAGTTTGTGATGAGTATTTTAATGAATCTTGCAAAAGTGGAGATTATGATTTTCCCTATGTTGAGACCATAGCCGCCATTACTTCCTCGTTGAATATTCATGAACCTCAAGAGCTTAACTTTGGTGATTTTGTGATACATTCCAATCCTCTTTTTAAAACATTAATTGATAATCCACTTTTCAACACCAATGAGGAAGCAAATGAGGATTATAGTGATGATGAACCACCTCTTTTTGATACACCAATTTATGATGAATATAGTGATGATGAGTTCTCCATTTTTGAACCTCCATTCTTTGATGATCACACTCTCTTGGGTTTCGAGGAGATACATTTTGAGTCACCTATCTTTGACATACCAATCTATGATGATTATGGTGATGAGGAGGGTTCTATCATTGATAAGAGTGATGAGTTTTGATGAGACTACAATTATACATAGTCTCATCGTTCAAATCGGGCTTAAAACGCTTAAAATATCATCAAAATACCCAAATATATGCTTGTGTTTGTTCATTGTGTATTTTAGGTACGGATATCGTGAAATCAACAAAAGATCTTAAGAATGAAGCAAAAACGAACACGGGAAACGAATTCGCACAAAGAACCGGACCCTAATCATGAATTTCCTTTGAAGTCCTTGAAGTTTGAAGAATTGTCAACTTTGGTCCCTCAAGTTTGAAGACTTGTCATTTTAAACCCTTGTAAAACTCAAAATTACACATTGGGTCCCTGAAATGACGAGATTTTACATGATTGGCCCTTGAAGAATGCTCAAAATACATATATAACCCTTGGAACAAGTTTGATAAAACTTTGTTGGCCAAAATAGAAGAAACAAAAGTTTTAAAGCAAAGGGATATGAGTTGAAAGCTGTTAGAAACTAATATGAAGTATTTGTGAAAGAACAGGGGTGTCTTTTGACAATATCCAAACCCATACCCATGTTTTACCCATCTTTATCCCACACCAGCCCATACAAACCCCCCATACCCGGCCCATACCCACCATCAGTATACTCACAACTGCCACGTTACCCCCACTTTATCCAATTAATATTAATATAGTTTTTTATTTTTTAAAACAGATTTATTAATATAAAGGCTGGAGAGAAACGTATACTGTATTTCATAAACCCAATTAAACCCCCTTCGTTCTTCTTATAAACCCTAATTTCTCTATTTTTTGTTAATAACAATTAAGCCTCGAAACCTTCCAAAAGCCTGATTAACGTCACCCTCAACAAACCCACTCTCTAAAAAACCTCCAGGACACCTATGGTCCCCTCTCCCAGCTAGCAAAATCACGAGTTACCACTTCTGGCCAAAAAGATTTGACTCATTGAACGTTTTGGATCATGTGGAGTGTTCCCCACACCAAACTAAGGGTTGTGATAAAAAAAGTACACTGACAAATCACATGAAGCCAATGACCAAGTTCAAACATGAGGAATCCAAATGGCATATTCCAATGCATCAAAAGGGAAGTTATGGAAGAACATATACTAGGGTTTTCATTTTCATGTATTCTAGATTCATCTATCTTGTAGTATAAAAACCCATCCGGATTGTGGATGAGTTTTATTCCAGCCTATGTAAAAGTTTTTTTATTTTAATGAAAATTTTAAATTCTGAATCTTTATACAGCTGAGTTCCAATTTTCAATTCTTGTCTTAGTTTAAAACTTTACCTTTTATGCATTTAGTGTAAGATCTTTATCAAAACTTGTTTTTCTGTCCAAAAGATTTTTGGTAAAAAAACTTTTTGAGACCCACTGTGGTTAGGATTGCTTGACATCCAGTTTTAACCAAGGGGTAGTAGAACTTGTTAATTTTTTGTTGGTGTTGGTTTCGTTAACTTAGTTTTCAAAGAGTTTGGGATTTTTTCTAAAATCTTTCATTTTTCTGTTAATTGGTTTTACTGCTAAAAAGGCCAATCACAAGCTAACAGACAATTAGCTTGTGATTAGTTATTTGGAATTTGGGTTTGTTTGTCTATTTTTATTATTGCAGGTACAACAAGATATTGATCAAACTTCTTCTTTCCGTTCATGCTATATGAGACTGTTGTAGTCTCGTCATAAGCTTTCCAAAGCAAGCTACCCCTTAAGCCACGAATCAGAAACTACTCAACCGCTGGTGGAATCCACTTTCCATTTCAATTTGAACAAGATTGGAATAGGGTATGTTGTGAACTCCCTCTTGAGTTTTTTCTTAACAAAATTTTGTGGTTTAAGTGATTTCGCTAGGTGTGACGTGTAGGGCGTTTATTTGTGCTTCTTAACGTTTAGACTCTTGGTAATGTATGTTACGATAGTGTAGAATAGTTTTGAACCAATTTGGTGGGGTGTTCTATTCAAACCATTGCTATCTAGGTTTGAGGGTGTGTTTGGGACTACTCAGTTAGTTAAGTTGGTGTCACAGTCTTCGCTCTTAAGGGGTCTTGACACTTCTCATTAAATTTAGGTGTTAGATCCATATAGTTTGTTTTAAAGTTTTACTGTTAAAATTTGAAGTTACATGTTTTCGGGATTTAGCATAAACTAGGCAGAATCAGTTACTAGTTCCTTTAGCCTTGTTTTAAATATATTAAAGTTTGTAGGTTAGTTGGTGTTAGGATTATAGGACATACCAGGTTTGAATTCAGCAAACTTAAGTTGAAGTTTAGTTAAAAATCGATTTCTAAGCTGTTGAAAGTCAAGGATTTGCTAACACTTTAACAACATTCATTATCTGCGAGCAAAGAACATCAGTAGGTTGTAAGGCTTTAATTTTGGAGTTTTTGTCATTGAAAACCGGTTATATACTAGATATCAGGGAAAGTATAGGGTTTAGATAGTTGGTAGTTAAGTTTGGGTAGTTTTGGTTGCTTGAAATATTTCTAGTAGCCCATTGCCACTTTTTGTCATAGCGTATACCAACAGGTTCACAAGCCTTAATTCTTGGTTTGGGGGCTCTAAATCTTGAGATAAACATGGTTTAGGTTAATGTTTGGGTGATTGTCATCTAGTTTTAGGCTTTTGATAGGATTTGGTAGCTTTATACTCGCTATGTAAACCTACTTCTTAGCTTTAGAACCCACGGCTTTTCAGTTTTTTTCCTCTTTGCATCTTGGTGTGATTGTGTGCCCAGTGTCGAGTTTTTTCTGTGTGTTTGACTCCTCACAAGTCCACTGACTTGTGATGGTGCCGTCTGTGCTCAGCAAATACCACGCATCCCAAACCGAGCAATCCATAAACCGCTAGCAGTCAACAGTATAACAAAGGTTTCTTGAAAAGTAGTATACACTCAGGTCTGTGAACTTTTGATTCGTTTTTAGCTTCATTTCTTATTAGATTTTGAGTCTTGATTGTGTTTTTGTCAAGTTTTAGTCATCAGTTATCAATTTTGTTAAAAAGAAAAAAAAACTTTTTACAAAAAAGGACGTGGCCAGGACTCGAACCTGCGCCATTCCTCTCACACACCAACGCCTCAACCATTATGCCCTTGGGTCTTTTACTTATACCATTTCATTTCAATATCTATTTAAGGTGTGTTTGTTATTTTCTTAAAAAATAAGTTCGAGCTTTATAAGCTCTTTTCCAGCTTATTTATTATGCCAATTTAGTGTTTTTTATTTTTCCCTTGTTTCTGTAGTGATTTAGGACTTTTTGGTTTAAAGTTTTTATTTTTCACTTTTTTAATTTATTTTTATTATTATTTTAATACCCGTTTTTTATAAATTAGATAAAAATTAGTTAAAAGTAGTTTAAAAAATTTTAAAAATTATTTTTATATTTTATTTAATAGTTTTGAGGTTTACAGTCAAAAAAGTTTTTATTTTAACTTATTTTTTATTTTATTTAATTTTGGAGTTTTTTTATTAACTTTAAAAATTATTATAAAATTATTGAAAAAGTTTTGGGAATTTTTGCTTGCATTTTTGTCTTAGTTACATTTTCATTGATTTTTGACGATTTTTTTGAGCACTTCCGTTTTTCGTCGAATTTTACGACTTCGTTCGTTTTACGTCGTAGGATGATTTTTAGCGTAAATCGTCTTTATTTTTAAATCCTTCTCTCTTAAAAACATCAGTAATCCAAACATCGTTTTATTATATTGGCACATAACACATATACCTCCTTCGAGAACGAACTCGCACTTATTCGATTCGTCGGTTTTCCTAAATCGTCGAGTTTAATACTTTCCCATTATACGCTCTTTTTCCTAAAAGACGTGTTTTTACTACATCAATTTTTGGCGCCGCTGCCGGGGAGGTGTTCTGTGTTCCTTATATATATCGTTTTTGTGTGAGTAGTGCGCTTTTGCTTTTCAATTTTTGGAAAGCGTAAATATCGTACATACTCATTTTTGTTATTTTTCCTTAATATATTATAGTATCCAAATAAATCGTGTTTAATTTTCCGGAATTAAATACAAAACAATCTTTACTATATTGTAGATATATTCGTTTTCGTTTTTCTTGTGAATATATTACTATATTGTACTTACGTAGAACAATAAATATACAAGTACTCCAAAAGCGTGAAAACGCAACCTTAATTGGGATTTCATCACTCAATTATTCTATTCGAATCCGAAGCAAAAATTAAAAGGCAAAATAGATAAATACTTTCGTGAAGCTTAATTTCAATTAACACAAACTATAAGGTGGGTATAAGGCGGTTGTATTTCATGACCTAAAGGAAAAAGGCTCTTAAGTGCTTAGCGCCGCCTCGTTTCCTCCGCTTGCTTATGCGTGTTTTGAGAAAGAGGGCTAATCGAGGGTTTGCCGCCCAAGTATTATCTACGCATCATATATATTTTCTTGTTTTCAAGATTAAACCCTCTTGAACGTTTTGGTGTTCCACCAACGTTCTAGAGTCATTGAAGGCGTTCACTCCACGTGATCGTTTTCATTCTTTGAGGCTTCTTTAATCGAGAAATCGATTCGAGGAGAGATTTGTAGATTTGTGTCTACGTAATACAACAAAATCCAAAAAATTAAAAACAATCAAAAACCAAATTTTTTTTTGAAAAATCAAAAAAACCCAAAAAGAATCTTCTTTGCTACCCCCCATTCTACGCTTAGTGCATGCGCACTCGATCGAAGGATTATTCTAATTCTAGCGACGCTTCGAATCGACGCAATCGTAATCGAAGGAATCGACGACGTAGACGATGTTTAGAAACCGACGTTCCTAATATCGTTGTTGAAGAAACCTTAGATAAGATGGCCGACAATCGTTCGATGATGCAATTGCTCCAAGTGCCCACCGAGGGTTATGGAGACGCGAGCGTAATTCCCGCTATTGAAGCGGAGAATTTTGAGATTAAGAGCGTAATGCTTTTGTTAATCCAAGCTACGAAGTTTCGAGGTCGTGAACCCGATAATCCTCACGACCATATTCGGAATTTTGATCTTCTTTTGGCCACGAGCAAGTTTAAGAATGTCGACACCGATGTCGTCAAGCTTATGCTTTTTCCGTACTCGCTCGATGGTGCCGCCAAGGATTGGTACGAGAAAGAGCCACCTAATTCGATAATTACGTGGAAGGATCTCGTTTCCAAATTCATTAATCATTTTCTCCCACCGTCTAAGACGACGTTTTTCAAAAATGAAATTACGAGATTTGAGCAAAAACCGAATGAATATTTTAGAGACGCGTGGGATCGTTTTAAGGAATTGCTTAGGAAATGTCCTCACCATGGATTTTCCGAGTTGCACCAAATCGATACGTTTTACAACGGTCTTTGTTTTCAAGAACAAGATTTGTTGAATTCCGCCGCCGGTGGCAACTTTTTGTGTAAGACTTCGAAAGATGCATTAATGATTATCGAGAATAGATCCAAGGTTTACCAACTCCGCAACGCACCGAGTGTTGCCAATGTCGCCAATGTTAGTAGTTCTAATCGCGACATTGAGAGAGTTGATGCGAAAGTCGACAAGCTAACGAATGTGTTTACGTCTTTTCTCGTCGAAATGAAAAAGAAAGACGATCCCGCCACGTTGAAAGCGGTTGAGACATCGTGTACGTTTTGTGGTGGACCTCATAATTATTACGAGTGTGCGGCTACGGATGGCCAAACGTCGAATGTGAGTGCGTTAAACAACAATTTTTCTAATCAAAATCAAAATAACGCCGGTCCATCGCAACAAGGCAATTATAACCAAGGCAACAATTTTAATCAAAACTGAAACAATTTTCAAGGAAATAATCAACAAGAAAAATTTTCAAATCAAGGAGGTTATAACCAAGGTCATAATTTGAATTGGCAAAACCGAGATAACAACAACAACCAAAACTCGAGTTTTCAAGACAACGCTAATCAAGGAAACAATTTTTCGAGTGGTAATCAAGGAAATTTTCAAAGAAGTAATCAAAACCAAGGGAACTTTAATTCAAATCAAAATAGTTCGTCAATGATTTTCAAAATTACAAGAAAACGAATGAAGCTAATATGAGACGATTAGAGGGAGAAATTGGTATTTGAAAAACGATTTTTCTAATACTTTGAAACTTCAAAACACGAAGATTGAGCAAGGACAAATTGACATAAAAAAGATGTTTTCGGCTATTATGAACTAAGCCTCGGGTGCTTCGTCGAGTTCGTTACCTAGTGTCACCGTTGCAAATCCGAAGGAACAATGTAAAGCTGCCTCGTCTCGTGGAAAAAGTTGTGTGATTACCCCTACCCTTGATGGATTTCGAGTTGTTCTTTCTTCTCAACTCTCGACTTCTAAGACGTCTTATTGTTCTAAAGTCGATGGGGTGAACGTGGCGACCAAGGAAAAGAGTGCACACCCTCGTGTACCTCAAATTCCATCCACGGTTCAAAAAGAGAGCTTTATCGACCTCACCAAAGTAACCCTTGAAGAAACTTGTGCTTCAATCCTTCTTAAAAAACCCAAAAGGCATATGCCAATAAAGGAAGAGGATCCGGGCCAATTTCTACTACCTTGTGATTTTTTCGAGATTGAGGGATGTTTAGCCCTTGCCGATTTAGCTGCTAGCATCAATCTTATGCCTCATTTTCTTTGGAAGTTACTGAGATTGCCTTCACCTACCCCCACGAACATGACAATCGATCTTGCAAATTGTACACCACTTATACCAATTGGAATAGCCGAGGATGTCTATGTTAAAGTTGGAAAGTTTGTTTTTCCCTCGGATTTCCTTATATACGATTATGAGTGTGACCCTAAATGTCCCATTATTTTAGGCCGACCATTTTTATCGACGGCTCGAACCGTAATCGACGTTCACGAGGGGAGACTTACTATGAGATATAGGGATGACAAAATGGACTTTTTCACGAGTAAATCCCAGGTGTCTTATGATAATGAAAAAACCGAGGTTTCAAAACCTAATGTTTCAAATTATAATGATTTCAAAATGTTTACTTTAGCGGAAACTATGAGGCTTAATGCATGTTTTGAAAGAATTAAGAAAAACGGTTTTAAAGATGATGATTTTAACGATAAAGAATACGTGTACCTAATTCAAAAGGGTATGCGTAAATTCATGAATGGAAAATCACTTTGGGATGTATTCGATGAAACAAGTGAACGACCAATTCCGAAGGGCGACGTTAGTGCCATCACGACAATGACAAAAATAGACTCGTCTTCACCACCTTCAAAGGACTACGTCTTTGAGGACTCAACTTCTAACTCCATCGAAGTGCCTCCATTTCCTAGCCCAACACCCGTTGAGGCTAAAGGTTTTATCGACATCGATCCTCTCGTTTTAGAAAGGTCACCTAAGCATAGTCATTCGACTTGTAAGACCATGGTTGTGAGTGCTCACATTGACTCTTTCTTTGACGATGACGATGGCGATTTTGCCGAGATTGATCACGTACTTCGAAATCCACATGCAATTTTTGATTCTCCTAAAAAGAAATGTGTGAAGTATGATGATTACGAGTTCGATCCCGATATTGAGGAAATCATTGAACGAGAGCTAGCTCTTTTGCCTCCACTTCTACCTACGAGTGAGGTCGATCTTTCCAAAATCGAGGATGAACTTAATGAGTTGGAACGTCTTATTTTCGATCACGAACCAACTCATGTGACCACCAAAAATCCAATTCTCGAGGAGTTACCTAATCAACACTCCTCAAATGAGAATTACGTTTACCACATTCGTGAGGATTTAACTTATCAACAATCCCCACAAATGAATGATGGTTTCGTGCTTGATAGTGATCTTTTTGAGAGAGTTTCTAAGATACTCAAGGAGGGCAATGACAAACCTTGGTTTGACAAGCCTATCTTTGATGAGGAAATCGATGAGATCGACGTTCATGATGATGACGAATATGTTGACCCCGAGGGGGCAGTGTTCTTTATTGATAAACGTTTTAAGAACTTATATAATCCACCACCCCCTCCCACCAATAACTTAAATGTGAGGATTTTTAGTGCGACTAATTTTGAATTTGACACGCCAAATATTTTCGACATTATCAAATCGGGTTTTCATAAAGAGTTTTTAAACGATGAAAAAGGAAAGGATTTTAAATGTGATTTAAAAGATTTTTCTACTTGTCTAACTCTGTCATCACATCGTTTTATGAGTTCTACCACCTCGTCTACTCCTTTTGACGATGGTTGGCGTGGATCTAGTGTGGGGGAAGCCCCTTATGTTCCCTCACGTTTCTCCACCGAGGACGAGATTTACGATCCCGAAATTTCTTGTAAAGGGAAATCTCAGTTTTCCACCGACGCAATAAATGGAAAACTTATCTATTTGCTTGTTGACTTACCCATTGTCCCACCTTTCTACTTCTCATCTCTTTTCTTCTACCCCTTTGGGGTTTCGGCTTCGGTTGAAGTAGCATTGTTTCGTCTTTCATCCGAAAACGAAGACGCTGTCTTTGACCCCGGTATACGTTTATCGAGTTTTAAAGTACTCCATGTACTTTTGGGTATTGTTTATCATGTAAGCCCCACCAAAAATGACCATACCCTGATTATCCCTAAATGGTCACATTTATAAGGATTCGAGTCGAGCTTTTGACTCGGTTATCAAAAACAAGGTGCCTCGTGGGGGATTCTCATGCTTATCCTTGTAAATATTATTGCTTTCTAATAGTGTAACGAGGGGACTTGTGCTCTTCCAACCTTTGTTTCGTGGTTGTTTGTGATTGTGATTCATTAGGGTCATCGTCATCATTGAAGCCTCTCGTGTTCGTTTTACGATCACTCGAGCTTCGATCGTTGCCTTTGGAGATTCCGATATCCGATGATATCCTTTTATATTCTAACGTTTATCTTATTAGCATACTTCATAAACGGCTTTTAGGTTATTCGTTTTTCCCTTTCCATGCTCGAGATTAAGAATTCGACTTCGTCTCTAGTATGGGGGTGTTTTCACCCCTAGACTCGAAACATTGAGGACAATTTTTAGTTTTAGTATGGGGGGTGAGTAGATACTTCACCTTGCTTACGTCACCACGCAATCCAATTTTCATCTTTTTGTTAGCGTTTTGTTGCAAAATAAGGCTAAAAATGGCCAAATTTTAAAATTTTCCTTCTTTTTCATAAGTGTTTAAGACACGAATGTAGGTTTTCCAATGGTGAGAATAAGAGTAATTTTTGACTCGGTCGTGCGTGTTGGGCACTTAGCTTCGGTTCCTTAACTTTTTAGGCTAAGTCCCTTAAATGAGGACGAGAAATGATATAGTCATTTATAAGTCTTGTAATCTTTCACGATCTCATGCGTAGTAATTATTAGCTTATTCTCCCCACGCTTTTATAATAAATTGTTAATAAATATTGATTTAGCGGTTTAGTCACTATTGTTGGTTTCTAATTTTTTTTAGTAGCTTCCATGTAATTAAATTGGGAAAACATTAAGGTATCGCCAGCGTCACGGTTTTAAAGTATTGGCACCCGAATAATCAAAAGCTTCATCCAATAATAATATTTCAAGGCCGAAAAGTCTATGCCCAAATTGAAAGTGAATCGAGCCTTAATCTTTGAAGCTTTAAAGATCCAAAATTTGCTTTAGCATGAGGATATACGTCTTTGGCCATAATAAACACCTCATGGCGAGGTTAAATAAAAGGCAAGGCAAGACTGAAGTCATAATAAAAGCTCCATGGCGGAGTTGAATAAAAGATGGAGGTAAACCTATGATAATAAGGCCCTTCCGTTAGGGGGCGTATAAAAGTCTTGGTAATAAGTCTCATGTTCAAAACCGTGTTTATTGATCCTTCTTGTTGACTTAATTTTTTGAAATCGTTGTCTATTAGGGTGAATTATTAATTCGATGGTTTTGGTTACACCGTTAAAACTCTATTTTTAGACCTAATCTCTATTCACGCATAAGTCAATGATTTATCCTTGTGATCATTAAGAAAAAAATAAATATAAGAGATACCAAGTAGGAATAAGGGAGTTTAGGTGTGTAATTAACACTCATGAGACATGATTGTGTTGCTAACTTATAATAACAATGATCTCGTTACACGCTTAGCATGGAATTGGGTGAAAATCGAGGACGACGAATTATTTCTAACGAAGCATTCACGTGTTCTTATTCTATGACCCTAAAAGTCACTTAATCGTGATGCAAACAATACATTATGTCTAAAACGCGTGTAGTAGATTATTTAAGTTTATGTCTTCAATAAATGTCACATAAAATGAATTTTGGAAGTGCTACGATACTTAATTCTAGCATTTCGTGAGGGCACGGCAATAGTTTAGTATGGAGGAGTGATGAGACTGCAATTATACATAGTCTCATCGTCCAAATCAGGCTTAAAACGCTTAAAATATCATCAAAATACCCAAATATATGCTTGTGTTTGTTCATTGTGTATTTTAGGTACGGATAGCGTGAAATCAACAAAAGATCACAAGAATGAAGCAAAAACGAACATGGGAAACGAATCCGTACAAAGAACCGGACCCGAATCATGAATTTCATTTGAAGTCCTTGAAGTTTGAAGAATTGTCAACTTTGGTCCCTCAAGTTTGAAGACTCGTCATTTTAAACCCTTGTAAAACTCAAAATTACACATTGGGTCCCTGAAATGATGAGATTATACATGATTGGCCCTTGAAGAATGCTCAAAATACATATATAGCCCTTGGAACAAGTTTGATAAAACTTTGGTGGCCAAAATAGAAGAAACAAAAGTTGTAAAGCAAAGGGATAGGAGTTGAAAGCTGTTGGAAACTAATATGAAGTATTTATGAAAGAACAGGGGTGTCTTTTGCCAATATCCAAACCCATACCCATGTTTTACCCATCTTTAGCCCACACCAGCCCATACAAACCCCCCATACCCGGCCCATACCCACCATCAGTATACTCACAACTGCCACGTTACCCCCACTTTATCCAATTAATATTAATATAGTTTTTTATTTTTAAAAACAGATTTATTAATATAAAGGCTGGAGGTAAACATATACTATATATCATAAACCCAATTAAACCCCCTTCGTTCTTCTTATAAACCCTAATTTCTCTATTTTTTGTTAATAACAATTAAGCCTCGAAACCTTCCAAAAGCCTGATTAACGTCACCCTCAACCAAACCCACTCTCTAAAAAACCTCCAGGTCACCTATGGTCCCCTCTCCCAGCTATCAAAGTCACGAGTTACCACTTCCGGCCAAAAAGATTTGACTCATTGAACGTTTTGGATCATGTGGAGTGTTCCCCACACTAAAACTAAGAGCTGTGATCAAAAAAGTACACTAGCAAATCACATGAAGCCAATGACCAAGTTCAAACATGAGGAATCCAAATGGCATATTCCAAGGAATCAAAAGGGCAGTTATGGAAGAACATATAGGAGGGTTTTCATTTTCATGTATTCTAGATTCATCTATCTTGTAGTAGAAAAACCCATCCGGATTGTGGATGAGTTTTGTTCCAGCCTATGTAAAAGTTTTTTTATTTTAATGAAAAATTTAAATTCTGAATCTTTATACAGCTGAGTTCCAATTTTCAATTCTTGTCTTAGTTTAAAACTTTACCTTTTATGCATTTAGTGTAAGATCTTTATCAAAACTTGTTTTTCTGTCCAAAAGATTTTTGGTAAAAAAACTTTTTGAGACCCAAGTTTTGATCACTGTGGTTAGGATTGCTTGACATCCAGTTTTAACCAAGGGGTAGTAGAAGTTGTTAATTTTTTGTTGGTGTTGGTTCTGTTAACTTAGTTTTCAAAGAGTTTGGGAATTTTTCTAAAATCTTTCATTTTTTTCTTTTAATTGGTTTTACTGCTAAAACGACCAATCACAAGCTAACTGACAATTAGCTTGTGATTAGTTATTTGGAATTTGGGTTTGTTTTTCTGTTTTTATCATTGCAGGTACAACAAGATATTGATTAAACTTCTTCTTTCTGTTCATGCTATATGAGACTGTCTTAGTCTCGTCATAAGCTTTCCACAGCAAGCTATCCCTTAAGCCACGAATCAGAAACTCCTCAACGGCTGGCGGAATATACTTTGCATTTAAATTTGAACAAGATTGGAATAGGGTACGTTGTGAAATCCCTTTTGAGTTTTTCTTTACAAAATTTTGTGGTTTAAGTGATTTCCCTAGGTGTGACGTGTAGGGTGTTTATTTGTGCTTCTTAACGTTTAGACTCTTGGTTATGTATGTTACGATAGTGTAGTGTGGAAACCTTGGTTTCCGGATCTTTGAAGCTACTAGGAATGCACCATGTTCATATGATTAAATAATCAAAGCGGAATTAAAAACATGATACATTAACAAGGTGTTTGGACACAAAGAACATGAATTAAAACAAATAGGGTTGCTCATTATATTAATAATAAACAACCACTAGACGTGTATAAATTGAATCCCACGTCTAGTGCAACACACGCTTTAGGTTTACATTGTGAATATGAATGATTGAAACCTAAGACCCTTGGTTCCTTTTATAGTGTAAGGATTAGGGTTTACAAGAGATAAAATCAAATAAACAAGTAAATCTTCTATTTAAATAAACTTATGCAGAATATATCTTGCATGTTTATCTAAATAGAAGCTTCCATAAGCTTCTTGTCTACGTTTCTATCAACTCTTGAATTTCATGTGACAATGCTTAGATTGCACATGACAACTCTTGAGCTAACAACGCTTAGTTTGTTCTTGTCAACGCCTATATTGCTCTTGACAATGCTTAGACAATATCTTCATGTTTTCTTCGTTTTTGAGTTTCTGCCACATCAACTTTTTGACTCAACAATCTTCCCCTAGTTGATAGTGGCAAAACTCTATGTGTATCTCTTGTAAGTTGTACATGATCTTCAAATTTCTTCCTCTCAAGTGTAGCATGTGTATCTTCCCCTTTTTGTCACATCAACAGGGAAGTAAACAATGTATGTAATGTTTGAGGATTCTCCAAATGTAGGCTCTGTGTAATGATCTTGAAGAACAATTAATATAATATTTTTGATGTAGAAGTAGAATAACCCAACCTTGGAAACCTTGGTTTCTGGATCTTTGAAGCTACTAGGAATGCACCATGTTCATATGATTAAATAATCAAAGCGGAATTAGAACATGATACATTAACAAGGTGTTTGGACACAAAGAACATGAATTAAAACAAATAGGGTTGCTCATTATATTAATAATAAACAATCACTAGACGTGTATACATTGAATCCCACGTCTAGTGCAACACACGCTTTAGGTTTACATTGTGAATATGAATGATTAAAACCTAAGACCCTTGGTTCCTTTTATAGTGTAAGGATTAGGGTTTACAAGAGATAAAATCAAATAAACAAGTAAATCTTCTATTTAAATAAACTTATGTAGAATATATCTTGCATGTTTATCTAAATAGAAGCTTCCATAAGCTTCTTGTCTACGTTTCTATCAACTCTTGAATTTCATGTGACAATGCTTAGATTGCACATGACAACTCTTGAGCTAACAACACTTAGTTTGTTCTTGTCAACGCCTAAGTTGCTCTTGACAACGCTTAGAGAATATCTTCATGTTTTCTTCGTTTTTGAGTTTCTACCACATCAACTTTTTGACCCAACAATCTTCCCCTAGTTGATAGTGGCAAAACTCTATGTGTATCTCTTGTAAGTTGTACATGATCTTCAAATTGCTTCCCCTCAAGTGTAGCATGTGTATGTTCCCCTTTTTGTCACATCAACATGGAAGTAAACAATGTATGCAATGTTTGAAGATTCTCCAAATGTAGGCTCTGTGTAATGATCTTGAAGAACAATTAATATAATATTTTTGATGTAGAAGTAGAATAACCTAACCTTGTGTTCCATGTCTTGTACTATCCACGTGATGTAAAACTTATACCTATAGCAAAGTAGACCTCGATCCCTTGTCAATATTCTCATCCTTTGTGAGACACTGTGCACAATAATGTAACTTCTTCAAGTGTTATGACAAGTCTTCATCACCAACCATGTAAAGCACGAACAAGTTACCTTTAAAGTCACCAGTGCATGACTTTAAGATATGATAGAACACAAACTCGCGAAAATCTTCTTCAATCATCAAACTTACCATAAGAATTCTTCCCCTTAAGCTAACACCTCTTCATGACGAATCTTTATGAAATAATAGCTTCATATCATATGTAAAAGCTTAACTACGGATAACTCTTTTACAAGGCTACCCCGATTACATAATCCAATCAAATATTACTCCAATCAAATACTTCACGAATTGTTGCTAACTCGCATTAAAATCATTAATCCCTTTTAAAAGTATCTGAGCCATAAATATCACCATGATATTCTGAATAAAAATGGAGATTCCATGTACCTTCGTGTTTATAATCCTCCTTTTTGTGTGCTCAAAACGTACTAATTTTCTCAACAGCAGCAATCCATGTGTTGTCCAACATCCTCCTTCATCCAAGATCTTAATCAGATGTATTGTCCGATATCGGACAATACATGTCAGCGTTTGAATGCATATATCGGACAACACTGTCAACCTGTCAGCGTTGACTTATTCTGTCAGCGTCAAAATTAAATCTGTCAGCGTCTCAGCAAAACCTGTCAGCGCCTCTTTCTGTCAGTGGGTATTTGGTTTATGTCAACGTCTTGATCAGCCATTGACACCTTTTGTGGCTTACTATGTAGATCAAACGATCACATCTCTATATAATTCCATATATCACGTTCAAAGAGAAACACATTTATTCGCATAACATTCATATCCCATATATGTAGAAAATATATGTGCATATCCCTAAAAATCAGCATCCACATAATATATCACGTATTAGCTTACCAAACCTTTCGGACCCATATCTTCATCACACAGCAGCCCAAATTGTATCCCTTAAAATCAGTGTAGAATACGAATAACTGTTGTTTGTACACGAGTTATAAATAACTCATGATCTACCGTTGCCTTTTCTTTTGCATGAAGATACTTCATGTGAATATAATACTTCTATTCTTCACGTCACAGGAAGTCTAATCGACCAACCAATCACTGTCTTGAATCTTAACAGCATGCAAATATCTTTATCACATAACGTAAACAGCAATTTGCTTTCTAGATGGGCCACTGTCGATCATACAGTAACAAACAATGATCATGATAATGATCAAATCATGATCAATCTTCAAGCAACCTCAAACATTTGTTCAAGATCTAGGATTTAAAACATTGAGCACCGAAACCCTAATTAGGGTTTGTAAATAATCCTAGCTTGATTCTTCCATCATAACAGCAACAATCCTCCAGTTTTTCAACCTTAAGTTGATTAAGGGTTTGTAAAAACCCTAATCATGATTTTATGTAAAAGCTGAAAATCTGAAAATCATCTCTGCTGCCTATTTTGACGCCTAATAACTTTTGATTGGGGATATAACTCAACAATCCCTCCGCTGTATGTTTAGATATATGTATGTAGAACACACATATAAAATTTCGTAACGATCCAACGGTTCAATCAAAAGTTATGTCCTTCTGAATACTGCTGCGCACACAAAAAACGTCCAGAAAAACCCTAGACGGATTTTTCTTCTTTCACCATACACGAACACCTTGTTGGTCCTAGCATCACGAGCCACGAGGCTCTGATACCAATTGTGGAAACCTTGGTTTCCGGATCTTTGAATCTACTAGGAATGCACCATGTTCATATGATTAGATAATCAAAGCGGAATTAGAACATGATACATTAACAAGGTGTTTAGGCACAATAACATGAATTAAAACAATTGGATTGTTCAATATATTAATAACAAACAATCACTAGACGTGTATACATTGAATCCCACGTCTAGTGCACACACGCTTTTAGGTTTACATTGTGAATGAATTGATTATTAAAACCTAAGACCCTTTGGTTTCTTTTATAGTGTAAGGATTAGGGTTTACAAGAGATAATAACAAATAAACAAGTAAATCTTCTATTTAAATAAACTTGTGCAGAATATATCTTGCATGTTTATCTAAATAGAAGCTTCCATAAGCTTCTTGTCTACGTTTCTATCAACTCTTAAATTGCATGTAACAATGCTTAGATTGTACACGACAACTCTTGAGCCAACAATGTCTGAATTGTTCTTGTCAACGCCTACATTGCTCTTGACAACGCTTAGACAATATCTTCATCTCTTCTTCGTTTTTGAGTTTCTGCCACATCAACTTTTTGAACCAACAATCTTCCCCTAGTTGATGGTGGCAAAACTCTATGTGTATCTCTTGTAAGTTGTACATGATCTTCAAATTGCTTCCCCTTAATTGTAGCTTGTATGTCTTCCCCTTTTTGTTACATCAACAGGGAAGTAAAACAATGTATGCAATCTTTGAAGATTCTCCAAATGTAGCTCTATGTAATGATCTTGAAGAAAAAAATAAAGTATTCTTGATGTAGAAGTAGAATAACCCAACCTTGTGTTCCATGTCTTGTACTATTCACATGACTAAGAACTTATACTCATGGTACAAAGTATAAGTAGACCTCGATCCCTTGTCAATATTCTCATCCTATGTGAGACACTGAGCATGATAATGTAACTCCTTCAAGTGTTATGACAAGTCTTCATCACCAACCATGTAAAGCACGAACAAGTTACCTTTAAAATCACAAGTGCATGACTTTAAGATATGATAGAACACAAACTCGCGAAAATCTTCTTCAATCATCAAACTTACCATAAGAACTCTTTCCCTTAAGCTAACACCTCTTCATGACGAATCTTTATGAAATAATAGCTTCATATCCTATGTAAAAGCTTAACTACGGATAACTCTTTTACAAGGCTACCCCGATTACATAATCCAATCAAATATTACTCCAATCAAATACTTTACGAATTGTTGCTAACTCGCATTAAAATCATTAATCCCTTTTAAAAGTATCCGAGCCATAAATATCACCATGATATTCTGAATAAAACGGAGATTCCATGTACCTTCGTGTGTATAATCCTCCTTTTTGTGTGCTCAAAACGTACTAATTTTCTCAACAGCAGCAATCCCTATGTTGTCCAACATCCTCCTTCATCCAAGATCTTAATCAGATGTATTGTCCGATATCGGATAATACTTGTCAGCGTATGAATGCATATATCGGACAACACTGTCAACCTGTCATCGTTGACTTATTCTGTCAGCCTCAAAATATTACTTGTCAGCGTCTCTTCAATAAACCTCGTCAGCGTCTCAAGCAATAAACCTCGTTAGCGTCATCTCAAATATTGTTAACGTCAACCATCAACGTTTTAAACAATAAGTGAAGATATAAATTGTGAAAGCTAATATACATCCTTTTGTTTCATCCAATCACGTCCTTAGAACCGTGTGAACACAAAGCTGGATCTAAAGTCACTCGCTTTTACTCTTTGATCGTGTGAACGCAGGTCTACCTTAACCATGTGAACACACAACAAATAAGAATTGATCGTGTGAACATAGAATATCCTCCACCAATAAGAAACGAGCGGACCATATAAGATTTATTTCCTTTGCTGCTCAAAACACTCGTCCATATTTTGTTTGTAACCATAAAACAAGAACGACATAAACTCCATTCTATGCTTGATGGTCCCACGTGCAAGATGTAAATTGCTCATCCTTCGTCATTAATTTGTGTTGCTTTCCATATGTCAAGCATATTTGAATAGACAATCGCACCCCACTGACGTGAGACACAACCTTCTTTATTCTTTGAATAATCGCTGCATAAATTCATGACGTCTTTTGTATCTTGGCACCACACGTAATATGAGCAGCTCTCGTGAACCACACATCTTCTTATGATCGAATAACATCACCACAGATCTAGGGTTTCTTAATACCAATCCCTAAAAACAAAGGATCTATTAACACAATAGCTTCAACATCGATCTAGGGTTTTGTGAAACCCTTTTCTTGCTGCTACTCAATAAATAACATAGCTGTAAATCGTTCCCTTTTCTGGTATAGAAACGATCTAGGGTTTTTAGAAACCCTAAATCATTATTTTATGCAAAATCAAAATAGTGAAAATCATCATTACAGCCAACTTTGACGCTTAATAACTTTTTCCTGGGGATAAAACTCGACAATCCCTCCAGTAGATGTTTAGATATATGTATGTAGAACACACATACAAAATTTCGTGACGATCCAACGGTTCAATCAAAAGTTATGACCTTCTGAATACTGTTGCGCACACAAAAACGTCCAGAAAAACCCTAGACGGATTTTTCTTCTTTTTACCATACACGAACACCTTGTTGGTCCTAGCATCACGAGCCACGAGGCTCTGATACCAATTGTGTAAACCTTGGTTTCCGGATCTTTGAAGCTACTAGGAATGCACCATGTTCATATGATTAGATAATCAAAGCGGAATTAGAACATGATACATTAACAAGGTGTTTAGGCACAATAACATGAATTAAAACAATTGGATTGTTCATTATATTAATAACAAACAATCACTAGACGTGTATACATTGAATCCCACGTCTAGTGCACACACGCTTTTAGGTTTACATTATGAATGAATTGATTATTAAAACCTAAGACCCTTGGTTCCTTTTATAGTGTAAGGATTAGGGTTTACAAGAGATAATAAAAATAAACAAGTAAATCTTCTATTTAAATAAACTTATGCAGAATATATCTTGCATGTTTATCAAAATAGAAGCTTCCATAAGCTTCTTGTCTACGTTTCTATCAACTCTTAAATTTCATGTAACAATGCCTAGATTGTACACGATAACACTTGAGCCAACAACGTCTGAATTGTTTAATCATATGAACATGTGTGGAAAATAAGCCAAATATTCTCTCCTACAAACTTTAGATGTTGCTGAGGCCCTTACAAGTTTGAAGAAACAGACAGGTTTTGATACGTCCTTACTCTCTCCTACAAACTTAAATTTATCATTTACAGCCATGTTGGAGGAAATTGCAAAAAGGCGCTGAGGCAGGAACTTTGGGCGTTGACAGACCTACACATGAGGGTGATGTATCCCAGTCATCATCCATCATCAAGGAGGTTTCTTCACAGGTATCACCATCTACCTTACCAACAATTGATCCATTAGATAAGGGTAAGGGTATTATGGTAGAAGAGGTTGTTCCAAAGAATGCAGCTCAAATTGAGTTTGATAGAAGGTTGGCTGCACAAATCATGGAACAAGATAGAAAGGAGGTGAAAGAGTCACCATTTTTTGTCACTTCAGAAGAGAAAGAAGAAAGTGATGAAGCTAGCTCAAACTCAAGTGTTATGATCATAGAACAGCCAGAAAGACTTGAGTATGGAGATGAGTTGGCCAAGGAGAAACTGAGAGAGTTGAAATTGCAGGTTGACTTTAATATGCCAGAGGTGGTTCAAATGTATCATGCTTGGGAAGAAAGATGTATGGAGAATCCACACTTGACCATTTCAGATCAGATATGGGGTTTGGAGATTCTCCTCAGAGTACAAAAAGATTGCCAGGTTATTTTGAAAAACAAGGCAAGCAATATTCTCTCAGAGTTGAAAAAGGATAGAAGGGAGTTATACTGCATGTTGCTCAGATGTCATGGAGTAGGATGGACTTATCAGAAATTGAGGGCATTGACATTTGATGAGTTGGAATGCAAAGCTTATCCCATCTGGGTTAGAGTGCAGGAAGCAAACACTCTCAGACTTCTTTCCGATGAATGAAAAGAAGAACTTGTAGAGGAAATGGAGCTCAAGAAGGCCATGTTTGTTCCCAGACCAGTGAAAAAGGGAGTTCCTTTTGAGTTTCCCAAAGATATGGATCCATTACATCCAAGTGAAGCTGTCATAAGAAGGAGCCTCAAGCTCTCACCATTAGAAGCTTCAGATATGGTACAAGTGTTACCACTAGATTCCAGAAATCCAATTGTGAGCTATGAAGAAGATGAATGTGGATTTTGGAAGATTGGCAGGTATGGAAAAGAGGTGCACACTTTTACCACTCTTATATCTTTGTTTGCAAGTTATGATAGAGAAGACTTGGTAGATCTATGGAGATTGTTAGAGGCCAAGTATGAGGCTGAAGCACCAACTTCATCCAATAGAATAAAACTGTGGTCCACATTCAAGAGGATGTGTGGATAAAAATATGAGGATCCTGCTATTTGGAAGGATCTTGAAGATGACTTCAGTGGTCTTCAATAGAGATTATATACAGCTGCTGGTGTATATTATTTGAGTTCTACAAAGTTTGCTGAGTATCTACTTGTGGATCGTCAGTATTTCATATCCAAGGATATCTTGGAGAAGATGAAGAACACTCAGCTGGAAATTGATTATTCAAGTGATGTGGCAAAAGACTTGATCAGATTTATTTATTACCAATATGAGAAGGTTCGTAAGATTCCTCCTAGTCCTTAATGTTTATTCAGAAACTTGATCATAAGAGTGGATATCAAGTTTAGGGGAGGATTATTGGGAATAAATTATAGCCATTCTACTTGAGCGCTGACAAGAGTAAAACAAGCGTTGACAGGAGCAAAACAAACGCTGACAGCTCAAGCGTTGACAAGATAAAGTCAAGTGTTGATACATTGAAGACAAGCACTATTGGGAAGATATACTCTACGCGTTTATTGTATTCTAGATTACTTCTAGTAAAGATAGGAACAACAATGTATTTTCTATATTTATCTTTACCTAGAATAGCTGATACGTAGATTATTGTACAAGGCTTCTTAGGTCTATAAAAGAAGACCTTTAGGTTAATGTTCAAATAAGTTTTTCATAAGTTTTCATTCGTAAACTACTTTCATTGTAAGCAAGTTTGATATCATTAATCAAAGTGAAAGTTTGTTTATATCTTGTGTGTTCTTGTTTAAGTGTTAATTCCGCATAACACTTAGATTGTCATAAACATATACAAAGGTTTCTCTAAATGTATTACTTGATCTAATCTCGTATACATAAAGCTAAATCGATCTAAGTTTGGGATCAACAAGATTGTGGAAACCTTGGTTTCCGGATCTTTGAAGCTACTAGGAGTGCACCATGTTCATATGATTAAATAATCAAAGCAGAATTAGAACATGATACATTAACAAGGTGTTTGGACACAAAGAACATGAATTAAAATAAATAGGGTTGCTCATTATATTAATAATAAACAACCACTAGACGTGTATACATTGAATCCCACGTCTAGTGCAACACACGCTTTAGGTTTACATTGTGAATATGAATTGATTAAAACCTAAGACCCTTGGTTCCTTTTATAGTGTAAGGATTAGGGTTTACAAGAGATAAAATCAAATAAACAAGTAAATCTTCTATTTAAATAAACTTATGCAGAATATATCTTGCATGTTTATCTAAATAAAAGATTCCATAAGCTTCTTGTCTACGTTTCTATCAACTCTTGAATTGCATGTGACAATGCTTAGATTGCACATGACAACTCTTGAGCTAACAACGCTTAGTTTGTTCTTGTCAATGCCTAAATTGCTCTTGACAACGCTTAGACAATATCTTCATGTTTTTTCGTTTTTGAGTTTCTGCCACATCATATTTTTGACCTAACAATCTTCCCCTAGTTGATAGTGGCAAAACTCTATGTGTATCTCTTGTAAGTTGTACATGATCTTCAAATTTCTTCCCCTCAAGTGTAGCATGTGTATCTTCCCCTTTTTGTCACATCAACAGGGAAGTAAACAATGTATGCAATGTTTGAAGATTCTCCAAATGTAGGCTCTGTGTAATGATCTTGAAGAACAATTAATATAATATTTTTGATGTAGAAGTAGAATAACCCAACCTTGTGTTCCATGTCTTGTACTATCCACGTGATGAAAAACGTATACCTATAGCAAAGTAGACCTCGATCCCTTGTCAATATTCTCATCCTTTGTGAGACACTGAGCACGATAATGTAACTCCTTCAAGTGTTATGACAAGTCTTCATCACCAACCATGTAAAGCACGAACAAGTTACCTTTAAAGTCACCAGTGCATGACTTTAAGATATGATAGAACACAAACTCGCGAAAATCTTTTCAATCATCAAACTTACCATAAGAATTCTTCCCCTTAAGCTAACACATCTTCATGACGAATATTTATGAAATAATAGCTTCATATCATATGTAAAAGCGTAACTACGGATAACTCTTTTACAAGGCTACCCCGATTACATAATCCAATCAAATATCACTCCAATCAAATACTTCACGAAATGTTGCTAACTCGCATTAAAATCATTAATCCCTTTTAAAAGTATCCGAGCCATAAATATCACCTTGATATTCTGAATAAAAATGGAGATTCCATGTACCTTCGTGTGTAAATACCAACTTTTTGTGTACTAAAAACGTACTAATTTTCTCAACAACAGCAATCCCTGTGTTATCCAATATCCTCCTTCATCCAAGATCTTAATCAGATGTATTGTCCGATATCAGACAATACCTATCAGCGTTTGAATGATCATATATCGGACAACACTGTCAACGCTATCAGCGTTTGACTTATTCTCTGTCAGCGTCAAGTTCCAACATGTCAGCGTCTATTCCTCTCTTGTTAGCGCCTCTTTTTGCTGACGTCATCTAGGGCAACAAATCACGTCCAAAAACATGATCACATCTCTTTATATCCAACCAATCTTTTCCTTTACTCGATTACTGATCATGTCCAGCCCAAGATATAACGTACTAAATCGTATGAGAGATATACAAACATATAACTTTCACAGATAGAGTTAAAAAATAACCCTTAAAAGCAGGAGAAAGTTATACACAGTCAATCATAATCCCATAAATTTCGCATCACAATTATCTCATTATGATATCTTCCATGAATAACGTCAATCTTTTTCCATCACTTACCTCACGTGATAACGTTCCTTTATCATTGATCTCACGACCTTTTCTTCTTTCTGCTTTATATGAATCTTACCCTTAAAATCAGAAAAGAAAACGAGATGGAGAGATCTGCTGTTGTATTCCCCAAATCATGTGAAGACCATCAACTGTCCATATGACCTAATCAAACAGCCTTGATCATTCACTTCACAGTAGCAACTTATAGCAGTAATAAAAAAAATAGATTGCCAAGAAACCCTAGTTTTTGAAGAACTGTAGTCGAATCCCTGTATGAGGAACTAGGGTTTGCTCCTTGTTCATTCTTGAATGATATCAGCCAAGAACTCGCATTACACATCTGCTGCTATAACAAGCCTTAGAATCTGATGAACTTAAACCGAAACCCTAATTAGGGTTTTGAGAACAAATAGATTCGAATTATATTCCAGAATACATTATAACAGCCTCCAAATCTCAAATGTTTCAGCCTTGAGTCGATCTAGGGTTTATAGAAACCTTAATCATGATTTTATGTAAAAGCTGAAAATTTGAAAATTATCTCTACAACCAACTTTGACGCTTAATAACTTTTTATTGGGGGATAATCAGAACAATCCCTCCGGTGGATGTTTAGATATATGTATGTAGAATACACATATAAAAGTTCGTGACTATCCAACGGTTCAATCAAAAGTTATGACGTTCTGAATACTGCTGCGCACACAAAAACGTCCAGAAAAACCCTAGACGGATTTTTCTTCTTTTCACCATACACGAACACCTTGTTGGTCCTAGCATCACGAGCCACGAGGCTCTGATACCAATTGTGGAAACCTTGGTTTCCGGATCTTTGAAGCTACTAGGAATGCACCATGTTCATATGATTAAATAATCAAAGCGGAATAAGAACATGATACATTAACAAGGTGTTTGGACACAAAGAACATGAATTAAAACAAATAGGGTTGCTCATTATATTAATAATAAACAACCACTAGACGTGTATACATTGAATCCTACGTCTAGTGCAACACACGCTTTAGGTTTACATTGTGAATATGAATTGATTAAAACCTAAGACCCTTGGTTCCTTTTATAGTGTAAGGATTAGGGTTTACAAGAGATAAAATCAAATAAACAAGTAAATCTTCTATTTAAATAAACTTATGCAGAATATATCTTGCATGTTTATCTAAATAGTAGCTTCCATAAGCTTCTTGTCTACGTTTCTATCAACTCTTGAATTGCATGTGACAATGCTTAGATTGCACATGATAACTCTTGACCTAACAACGCTTATTTTGTTCTTGTCAACGCCTAAATTGCTCTTGACAACGCTTAGACAATATCTTCATGTTTTCTTCATTTTTGAGTTTCTGCCACATCAACTTTTTGACCCAACAATTTTCTCCTTATTTTGAAGTTGATAAGAGAAAATTGTGTTAGATGAAGTTGATTTTTGAGGGCGTGTGTAAATATAAGGGGAAGCTTGTTTCATTCGTGAAAGATCAAGATTTGAAGATTGGTTTTGTCATCGTCAAATAGGGGAAGATTGTTGGGAATTAATTTGATGAGACAAATCAACAATAATGAAACAAGAAGGACTTATATGCAAATATCAAGCTTTACAAGAATATGGAGCCCTTTCATACAACAATGAGGACTTATTAGAAAAAGATGGAGGGACTTCTAATGTATTTAAAGTTTTCTTGTAAGAAAAGTCTTGTATTCTATTATATAAAGAATACACAGGCGTAGGTTTTCATTATCCCATCATTCAAAATGTAGTCTTAAAGTTGAGTTGTGTGTTCTAGACGTGTGTGATCTTGTAAACACGTCTAGGGTTTGTTACTTGTAATCGTTTGAAGTTTAATACAAGTAAACGTTGATAAGAGAAACACCTTGTTCATAATCAATGTTCTAATTCCGCTATGTTTGTTACATATGAACGTTGATTAACCTAGTAAGCTTAATCGATCCATGAATAATGGATTCCACAATTGGTATCAGAGCCAAATATTCTGAAGGTGAACACCTTATTAAAAATAGGAGTCAAATATATAGGAGAAAAAAATAAGGGGAACACCTTATTAAAAATAGAAGCCAAATATTCTGAAGTTGATAAGAGAAAATTGTGTTAGATGAAGTTGATTTTTGAGGGCATGTGTAAAAATAAGGGGAACAAGTGGTATCTAAGTTTGGGATCAACAAGGAGAGGGATGGAGGAATCTTCCAAAGGGGAGGAAGATCAAATAAATGTGAGTGATAAGGGCACCCATGATGGTCAATCTTTGGATGTTGCTGAGGCCCTTACAAGTTTGAAGAAACAGACAGGTTTTGATACGTCCTTAGTCTCTCCTACAAACTTAAATTTATCATTTACAGCCATGTTGGAGGAAATTTCAAAAGGCGCTGAGGCAGGAACTTTGGGCGTTGACAAGGAGAAGTTGAACGCTGACATAAGTATTTTGGGCGCTGAAACAGCCAAATTAGGCGTTGACAGACCTGCACATGAGGGTGATGTATCCCAGTCATCATCCATCATCAAGGAGGTTTCTTCACAAGTATCACCATCTACCTTACCAACAATTGATCCATTAGATAAGGGTAAGGGTATTATGGTAGAAGAGGTCGTTCCAAAGAATGCAGCTCAAATTAAGTTTGATAGAAGGTTGGCTGCACAAATCATGGAACAAGATAGAAAGGAGGTGAAAGAGTCACCATTTGTTGTCACTTCAGAAGAGAAAGAAGGAAGTGATGAAGCTAGCTCAGACTCAAGTGTTATGATCATAGAACAGCCAGAAAGACTTGAGAATGGAGATGAGTTGGCCAAGGAGAAATTGAGAGAGTTGAAATTGCAGGTTGACTTTGATATGTCAGAGGTGGTTCAAATGTATCATGCTTGGGAAGAAAGATGTATGGAGAATCCACACTTGACCATTTCAGATCATATATGGGGTTTGGAGATTCTCCTCATAGTACAAAAAGATTGCCAGGTTATTTTGAAACACAAGGCAAACAATATTCTCTCAGAGTTGAAAAGGGATAGAAGGGAGTTATACTGCATGTTGCTCAGATGTCATGGAGTAGGATGGACTTATCAGAACTTGAGGGCATTGACATTTGATGAGTTGGAATGCAAAGCTTATCCCATCCGGGTTAGAGTGCAGGAAGCAAACACTCTCAGACTTCTTTCTGATGAAAGAAAAGAAGAACTTGCAGAGGAAATGGAGCTCAAGAAGGCAATGTTTGTTCCCAGACCAGTGAAAAAGGGAGTTACTTTTGAGTTTCCCAAAGATATGGATCCATTACATCCAAGTGAAGCTGTCATAAGAAGGAGCCTCAAGCTCTCACCATTAGAAGCTTCAGATATGGTACAAGTGTTACCACTAGATTCCAGAAATCCAATTGTGAGCTATGAAGAAGATGAATGTGGATTTTGGAAGATTGGCAGGTATGGAAAAGAGGTGCACACTTTTACCACTCTTATATCTTTGTTTGCAAGTTGTGATAGAGAAGACTTGGTAGATCTATGGAGATTGTTAGAGGCCAAGTATGAGGCTGAAGCACCAACTTCAGCCAATGGAATAAAACTGTGGTCCACATTCAAGAGGATGTGTGGATCAAAAGATGAGGATCCTGCTATTTGGAAGGATCTTGAAGATGACCTCAGTGGTCTTCAATGGAGATTGTATTCAGCTGCTGGTGTATATTATTTGAGTTCTACAAATTTTGCTGAGTATCTACTTGTGGATGGTCAGTATTTCATATCCAAGGATATCTTGGAGAAGATGAAGAACACTCAGCTGGAAATTGATTATTCAAGTGATGTGGCAAAAGACTTGATCATATTTATTTATTACCAATATGAGAAGGTTTATAAGATTCCTCCTAGTCCTTAATGTTTATTCAGACACTTGATCATAAGAGTTGATATCAAAAACCAAGCTAAAGTCATTTGGTTCCCCTTATTTTTACACACGCCCTCAAAAATCATTTTAGAATAATTAAATTTTTGCCCAGTTGCAATACACACAATAGCACTGGCAATAGATCTATTGATCTCATTGTGTGCAGTACATTTGGGACTCAAACATTGTAGGAGGACATGTATGAGGTACTTCCAGGCTGGGGTAAACTCCTGTTTATGATATTTATTTAAAGTTCCTTCATCAGGAAAAGGATAACCCAAAGCCCTTAGTCCTTGTTCTATTTCACTAATGGGAAGGGTGGTTATACCATCAACATCATCAAGATGCAAGGCTTGGCGTACCAAAGCCTCAGTAACCACCCAAGGTCTCCCATGAACAATAGAAGTTAATGTAGTCACTCTATTAACTGTTGAGGAACTTACATTGTTCCAAAACTGTTTAATATGTGTGACAGGAATGAGTGGTGCATGAGAAAGAGCATACCTAAAAGGAGATGCGTTAAAATACGCCACCATTTGTGTGTATTGGGGAAACAGAGCATCATCAGCTTCAAGATACGCGATCATGTTGTGTTGGCTTCTGAACCCCAATTCCAATTCTGATGGTTTAAACTTTGGTGCCATTGTTGAAAGCTGTTTAAAATGATTGATGAAGATAAAGTTGATAAGAGAAAATTGTGTTAGACAAGAATTATAGGTACCCTATTTAAAAAATAGGAGCCAAATATATAGGAGAAGAAAATGCATGTGATTGGCCCAAAAAGAGGCAAGTATTTTCAAAATACAATCATAAAAATATTGAAAAAGAATAATTTTATCTCATGCATTAAATGAAAGTTATCAACTCCCAAAAATTACGGCCTAAAAATATGTCAAAAAGTAACAACTGGGTAGGACCCATTGAGTGTCAACGGTCAAAAATAACCTATCAACGCCCAACGGCTATAATCTTGTCAACGTTTGCCTATAGCCATGTCAGCGTCTAAATTGGTCACAACAACGCTTGGAGAAATACTTGTCAGCGTCCAAAAATAAAGATGTTTAAAAATGAAAAATGACCTTAACAAAGTAATTTATCCTAGAGAAGATAACCAAAAAGCTGATAATTATTATAGGGCGGCAAGCACTGTCCAGTTATGCACACTTGCTTATACAAGATTGACATAACAGTCCTCTAGTGTCCCTTGCTAACCAAAACTCTTAACAACTAAGTTACCTTATAAAATTCCTTGTTACTCCCAGGTAAAGCCCATAACAAAGTTATTCCCAAGTCTCCCAATAGACCACAACCAATTCTAGGCCAAAAATGTCTTGGCAGCATGCATAGTATATCAACTTTGCATGCTACAGTGCCTCATGATTTAGTAAAACTAACTCATACTCACCTGTGGACACAATCTAGAATTGTGATAAGAGTATCATATGGATACCCAAACATCCTAAAGGTTCCTAAAACCTCCCCTTAAACTATGATACATAAGTTGCTAAAAACAAGCACAAACACTAAAAATTTATGTCAAGATAGGAATTAAAAATTCCAACCATCATCCATAAACAAAAACATGTCCAAATTCTTCCCCAATGAACCATAAGCAACTCTGTATCCAATGGTATACTGCTAACACCACCTGCACATTTAGATAGAAAAACCACAAAAGTAACATTGTTGCTGACAACGCCCCGATAACACATGACAGCGCTGAGGGAAGCTTTGCCAGCGTTAGACAATTATATTGCTGACAACGTTACAAAAACACTTATCAGCGTTCAAGCAACCTTTGTCAGTGTTAGAAAAATATAGTGGAAAATCTAAATCATCAATAAGACTAATAACAATGCATCATCCTGTACATACTTTTACAAAAAGACTCCAAAACACATATTATGTGAGATTGATCATTCCAATACTTGTTACCAAGTATTGAAACCTCCCAACATCAAAAGGTTTAGTTAGTAAATCTGACACATTTTCCTCAGTGTCAACCCTATCTGGTTGTATTAAACCTTTTTTCAAAACAATCTCTTATAAAATGGTGTCTAATTTCAATGTGTTTAGTTTTAGAATGATGTACATGATTCTTAATGATGCATAAAGTGCTGTTATTGTCAACAAATATCTTGGTATGCATGAAATTATACCCATAGTCCAACAGCTGGTTCTGAATCCACAAAACTTGCCCACAACAAGCAGCTGCAGCAACATACTCAGCTTCAGTTGTAGAATTAGCCACCATTGTTTGTTTCTTGCATTGCCAAGATATCAATCTGCTCCCAAGAAACTGACATCCACCAGTTGTGGATTTTCTATCAAACTTATCACCTCCATAGTCACTGTCTGAATATGCAATCAGCTCCAATGGTGAATCCTTTGGGTACCACAAACCAAGACTAGGATAGCATCTTGAGTTTCTGCCACATCAACTTTTTGACCCAACAATCTTCCCCTAGTTGATAGTGGCAAAACTCTATGTGTATCTCTTGTAAGTTGTACATGATCTTCAAATTGCTTCCCCTTAAGTGTAGCATGTGTATCTTCCCCTTTTTGTCACATCAACAGGGAAGTAAACAATGTATGCAATGTTTGAAGATTCTCCAAATGTAGGCTCTGTGTAATGATCTTGAAGAACAATTAATATAATATTTTTGATGTAGAAGTAGAATAACCCAACCTTGTGTTCCATGTCTTGTACTATCCACGTGATGAAAAACTTATACCTATAGAAAAGTAGACCTCGATCCCTTGCCAATATTCTCATCCTTTGTGAGACACTGAGCACGATAATGTAACTCCTTCAAGTGTTATGACAAGTCTTCATCACCAACCATGTAAAGCACGAACAAGTTACCTTTAAAGTCACCAGTGCATGACTTTAAGATATGATAGAACATAAACTCGCAAAAATCTTCTTCAATCATCAAACTTACCATAAGAATTCTTCCCCTTAAGCTAACACCTCTTCATGACGAATCTTTATGAAATAATAGCTTCATATCATATGTAAAAGCTTAACTACGGATAACTCTTTTACAAGGCTACCCCGATTACATAATCCAATCAAATATCACTCCAATCAAATACTTCACGAAATGTTGCTAACTCGCATAAAAATCATTAATCCCTTTTAAAAGTATCCGAGCCATAAATATCACCTTGATATTCTGAATAAAAACGGAGATTCCATATACCTTCGTGTGTAAATACCACCTTTTTGTGTGCTAAAAACGTACTAATTTTCTCAACAGCAGCAATCCCTGTGTTATCCAATATCCTCCTTCATCCAAGATCTTAATCAGATGTATTGTCCGATACCGGACAATACCTATCAGCGTTTGAATGATCATATATCGGACAACACTGTCAACGCTATCAGCGTTTGACTTATTCTCTGTCAGCGTCAAGTTCCAACATGTCAGCGTCTATTCCTCTCTTGTCAGCGCCTCTTTTTGCTGACGTCATCTAGGGCAACAAATCACGTCCAAAAACATGATCACATCTCTTTATATCCAACCAATCTTTTCCTTTACTCGATTACTGATCATGTCCAGCCCAAGATATAACGTACTAAATCATATGAGAGATATACAAACATATAACTTTCACAAATAGAGTTAAAAATAACTCTTAAAAGCAGGAGAAAGTTATACACAGTCAATCATAATCCCATAAATTTCGCATCACAATTATCTCATTATGATATCTTCCATGAATAACGACAATCTTTTTCCATCACTTACCTCACGTGATAACGTTCCTTTATCATTGATCTCACGACCTTCTCTTCTTTCTGCTTTATATGAATCTTACCCATAAAATCAGAAAAGAAAACGAGATGGAGAGATCTGATGTTGTATTCCCCAAATCACGTGAAGACCATCAACTGTCCATATGAGCCTAATCAAACAACCTTGATCATTTACTTCACAGTAGCAACTTATAGCAGTAATAAAAAAAATAGATTGCCAAGAAACCCTAGTTTTTGAAGAACTGTAGTCGAATCCCTGTATGAGGAACTAGGGTTTGCTCCTTGTTCATTCTTGAATGATATCAGCCAAGAACTCGCATTACACATCTGCTGCTATAACAAGCCTTAGAATCTGATGAACTTAAACCGAAACCCTAATTAGGGTTTTGAGAACAAATAGATTCGAATTATATTCCAGAATACATTATAACAGCCTCCAAATCTCAAATGTTTCAGCCTTAAGTCGATCTAGGGTTTATAGAAACCTTAATCATGATTTTATGTAAAAGCTGAAAATTTGAAAATTATCTCTACAGCCAACTTTGACGCTTAATAACTTTTGATTGGGGATAGAACTCAACAATCCCTCAGGTGGATGTTTAGATATATGTATGTAGAACACACATATAAAATTTCGTGACGATCCAACGGTTCAATCAAAAGTTATGACCTTCTGAATACTGCTGCGCACACAAAAAACGTCCAGAAAAACCCTAGACGGATTTTTCTTCTTTTCACCATACACGAACACCTTGTTGGTCCTAGCATCACGAGCCACGAGGCTCTGATACCAATTGTGGAAACCTTGGTTTCCGGATCTTTGAAGCTACTAGGAATGCACCATGTTCATATGATTAAATAATCAAATCGGAATTAGAACATGATACATTAACAAGGTGTTTAGACACAAAGAACATGAATTAAAACAAATAGGGTTGCTCATTATATTAATAATAAACAACCACTAGACGTTCATACATTGAATCCCACGTCTAGTGCAACACACGCTTTAGGTTTACATTGTGAATATGAATGATTAAAACCTAAGACCCTTGGTTCCTTTTATAGTGTAAGGATTAGGGTTTACAATAGATAAAATCAAATAAACAAGAAACTATTATATTTAAATAAACTTATGCAGAATATATCTTGCATGTTTATCTAAATAGAAGCTTTCATAAGCTTCTTGTCTACGTTTCTAACAACTCTTGAATTGCATGTGACAATGCTTAGATTGCACATGACAACTCTTGAGCTAACAACGCTTAGTTTGTTCTTGTCAACGACTAAATTGCTCTTGACAACGCTTAGACAATATCTTCATGTTTTCTTCGTTTTTGAGTTTCTACCACATCAACTTTTTGACCCAACATGTAAATAGTTTTGAACCAAATTGGTGGGGTGTTCTATTCAAACCGTTGCTATCTAGGTTTGAGGATGTGTTTGGGACTACTCACTTAGTTAAGTTGGTGTCACAGTCTTGGCTCTTAAGGGATCTTTACCCTTCTCATTAAGTTTAGGTGTTAGATCCATATAGTTTGTTTTAAAGTTTTACTGTTAAAATTTGAATTTACATGTTTTCGGGATTTAGCATAAACTAGGCAGAATCAGTTAGTAGGTCCTTTGGCCTTGTTTTAAATATATTAAAGTTTGTACGTTAGTTGGTGTTAGGATTATAGGATATGCCAGGTTTGAATTCAGCAAACTTAAGTTGGAGTTTAGTTAAAAATCGATTTCTAAGCTGTTGAAAGTCACAGATCTGCTAACACTTCAGCAACATTCATTATCTGCCAGCAAAGAACATCAGTAGGTTGTAAGGCTTTAATTTTCGAGTTTTTGTGATTGAAAACCGGTTATATACTAGATATCAGGGTAAGTATAGGGTTTAGATAGTTGGTAGTTAAGATTGGGTAGTTTTTGTTGCTTGAAATAGTTCTAGTAGCCCACTGCCACTTTTTGTCATAGCGTATACCAACAGGTTCACAAGCCTTAATTCTTGGTTTGGGGGCTCTAAATCTTGAGATAAACATGGTTTAGGTTAATGTTTGGGTGATTGTCATCTAGTTTTAGGCTTTTGATAGGATTTGGTAGCTTTATACTCGCTGTGTAAACCTACTGCTTAGCTTTAGAACCCACGGCTTTTCAGTTTTTTTTCCTCTTTGCATCTAGATGTGATTGTGTGCCCAGTGTCGAGTTTTTTCTGTGTGTTTGACTCCTCACAAGTCTACTGACTTGTGAGGGTGACGTCCGTGCTCAACAAATACCACGCATCCCAAACCGAGCAATCCATAAACCCCTAGCAGTCAATAGTATAACAAAGGTTTCTTGCAAAGTAGTATACACTTAGGTCTGTGAACTTTTGATTCGTTTTTAGCTTCATTTCTTATTAGATTTTGAGTCTTGATTGTGTTTTTGTCAAGTTTTAGTCATCAGTTATCAATTTTGTTAAAAAGAAAAAAAATCTTTTACAAAAAAGGACGTGGCCAGGACTCGAACTTATGCCACTCCTCTCACACACCAACGCCTCAACCGTTATGCCCTTGGGTCTTTTACTGATACCATTTCATTTCAATATCTATTTAAGGTGTGTTTGTAATTTGCCTAATAAATAAGTTCGAGCTTTATAAGCTCTTTTCCAACTTATTTATTAAGCCAATTTAGTGTTTTTGATTTTTCCCTTGTTTCTGTAGTTATTTAGGACTTTTTGGTTTAAAATTCTTATTTTTCACGTTTTAATTTATTTTTTATTATTATTTTAATACCCGGTTTTATAAACTAGATAAAAATTAGTTAAAAGTAGTTTAAAAATTTTTTAAAATTATTTTTAGGTTTTATTTAATAGTTTTGAGGTTTACATTGAAAAAAGTTTTTATTTTAACTTAATTTTAATTTTATTTAATTTTGGACTTTTTTATTAACTTTAAAAATTATTATAAAATTAATGAAAAAGTTTTGGGAATTTTTTCTTGCATTTTTGATAATTTTTTGAGCACTTTCGTTTTTCGTCGAATTTTACGATTTCGTTCGTTTTACGCCGTAGGATAATTTTTAGCGTAAATCGTCTTTATTTATAAATCCTTCTCTCTCAAAAACGTCACTAATCCAAACATCGTTTTATATATTGGCACATAACACATACACCTCCTTCGAGAACGAACTCGCACTTATTCGATTCGTCGGTTTTCCTAAATCGTCGAGTTTAATACTTGCCCGTTATACGCTCTTTTTCCTAAAAGACGTGTTTTTACTACATCAAGTTTCTTGAGGTTGATACACCTCTTGAGTAAATTCTTGGGTATTTTGATAAGGAGGGCGACATACTCTTTCTAGATGCTTTATTGCATGAAAATACCTTACCTTCTCTCTTTCCCACCTCAACTTTTCAAAGTGACAAACAAAAGCAAGACATGGTGGTTTCTCCCAAGAGTTTGTTGACACCTATTTATCCACACCCTTTTTCTCAAGATGTGACATATAAGGGGGAATCTTCTAAGGCTACCACCACTTGTTGTTTTCCCAGCAAGGAAAGGATTTTTTATCCTGGTATAGAGATTGATAAGCGAACTCAGTATCCTCCTGATCCAATAAATGGAAAACTTGTGAGAGATTTTAGAGTATCACCTCATCATCTTTTGGGAAATTTATGGGCAAGACTCATGGATAAGGAAACCTCACCCACCTCACCATTGCTTGGGATGTTTCCTTTTGGATTGTGTTATAAATGGGATGGCAATTATGTATTTGATCCGGGTGGATATTTATGGGGTTTTGTATACTTGAAAGAATGTTTTACCTTATCATGGAAAGTTTTTCCTAAAAGGGTAAATCTTTTATTCTTCATGATAGGTTTTCTCTAGACACTTTTAAGTGTGGGATGAGTCGAGCTAGAGACTCCATAAATCAAGCTTGAATAAATAGGATTAGATCTTTTAGACTAGAGTGTGGTAGGATAGGAATAAAGGATATATATATGAGAACAAGTGTAGGGGATGCCTTGCTTTTGTTTTCTTTAAGTTTATAGGGTTGCTCTCTCTCATTGCATGCATTGAAGTTTATGGAGGAGGCCCTTGTATCGGGTTCACTTCGTTACTATTGTGATTTTCAAACCATTGTGCTTAAAATGAATACACTATAGTAAACTTTTCCTTAAGTTGAGTTAAACAAAGTTATCAATGTCATAAGTGTAGGGGAGTTTACTCCAATACTCTTAAACATTGAGGACAACGTTTATCTTAAGTGTAGGGGGTCTTCTATCGAAGTGACCTTACCTAGAACATTGTCATTGACTTCATGATAACTTAGATATTAATTTTTCAAACATTTTTCGAATTTTTGATCTACTTTGGCCACCAAAAATATGCATTCATAATTTTTGCATTAATCATTTTTCATTTTGCATAACACATTTGCATTGTATATATTATTTCTTTTATTTTTCATCAAAAATATATAAAAAGGGAAAAATATAATAAAGGATATGGTTTAACAAATTTAGACTTCTTTGACATATTAGGCCTGCCATGAATACTTTGACTCAACCTGAGTTTGCTTATCTAAGCATTCTCTAGCTAATAGCCTTAACCATGTACACCTTTATTGGTTTATTAGGCTAAGCATCCACTAGTCTCATTATTTGATATTTAAACTGTGGAGAACAAGAGATGATAGAGTTTGAAGTAAGTGTTAAGGCTAGACAAAACTCATATCAATTAATTATGGCTTTTATACCCCTTTCGTAACCTTTACTTTCTTGTCAACGCATGTATATATGTTAATAAACAATCAAGAACGGTTTTAATCGGTTTGTAGTCTCTTATGCATTTTTGACTAATCATTCGTGGTTGGTATAAGTACGTCTTAAGATTCTAAGTTAGAACGTTTTATGTGTATTAGACTTATGTCATGCTTAATACTTAGCGGGTGTTTTTCCTTTTATTCTTTTCAATTTTCTTTGTGAGGAATAAAGAAAAATAAGAGCAACTTATAAAAAAATGAGTGGCTAGAAAAAAAAAGAGAAATAAAAAGAAAATAATAATAATGATAATTATACAAGACTCCCAAGAGGGCAGTGAAGTGTTAATTATAGTAGCTGTTGACTTCCAATATTACTCTCACAAAGGTTGCGGGGATTTAATAGTTTCTCCAATCCAATATTACCTTGATGGATTGCGGGATTGAAGATCAAAGGTCTCAAAAAGGCGGCGGATGTAAATTATTGCGTGAGTTTTATTTTTCTTTTCTTAGCGAGTTTGTAGCTACTTATTAATGCATGACATAAGGATCTTACATATAAGGCGAATGACTTATTATTTTAGGACGGAATTATATTAATTGTGGGCGGTTTTTCAAGTAATGGATATGATGGTTACTTAGGATTAAAACCATGCTTCCTTATTTTCAGATTTTACACTTCTTATATTTCACGCTTTAAATAATGACAAATTTACCCACAAGCAATTTGCTCAAATAATAACCGGTCTTAGAGGCATAATAAGTGGGGGTATAACAGTAACATAATTAATCATTATGAATAAGTCGATGCACTTTCACTTATGGATAAAAATGATCTTGTTTCTAAGCTTGGTATTGGGAAAGTGAAACTTGAGGATGATAAGTGTTCATGGTACCAAAGCCCTAATTAAAGTCTTTGATTTCTTTATGAGTTATTTCCATCAAAACCATTTCAAGAAAAATCAAAAAATATATAAATAGAATCATTTTCTTTGCACTGCATTGTAAAAATCAAAATCATGCATCATATAGTGTAGTATAGTGTAAAATCATTTCATATTGGCCAAGGTGGATTAATTATGAGAAAAGTGTAAATTGGTTCTTTAAAATGTGACATTGCATGAGGTCATGGCAATGATCAAGTGTAGGGGATTTGATATGAATAAAATCTCATATCAACTATATCATATTTAACCCTAAAACACAAAGTAAAATACCTGATTTTGATGTGTAAAAGCAGTATTATGAGTATATTTTTTTGTTTGTGCTTGTGTAGGTAAAAAGATACAAATGTGAAGCAAACATAGAATTCAAGTCATATTTTATTAAGAAAAGATAAAAGAAGGATGAAAGATGACAAGTCAAACAAAGCCAAAGGACCTTTCTTGACAACTTTCAAAGTAGAGGGATTAAAAGTGACAAGTTGGAAAAGTCAAGAATCAAGTCAAACATGGTCAAAGTTTAAGTCAAAATATCAAGGGATCAATATTGCTCAAGTTCAAAGTCAGAAGGGCCAGAATTGTCATTATTATGAAGATTTCAACTCAAAACACAAAACTACCAAGTATAGGGGCCATTTCTGCCAACTTTAAAAGATCAATACATGTTCAATCCGTGTGAAATTGTGAGAACCAATAAGAAGCCTTCATTTCATAAATATGGATCACCACATCAGCCTTATTAAATGGAGAGAGAGAAGAAGAGAGAACCGGATCTAAACAGTGGCCAATCACAGTCATCAACCAATCAAATTTAAGCAAACGGATAATGATCCATGTGAACTCTCAACACCAAATAAAAACATGCCACGTGTACTATCCAAAGCCCAGATCGAAGAACGCTAAGGAGTGAAGATCATGAAAAGCACTTAACATGAAAAGTGCTCGGAATTGCAAGACGAAGTCAACCCACTTGGTTAATTACACTTTTATCCAAGGAATTAATTTCCCCCAATTGCATTCATCATCTCCAATTTCCAATTAATCAATTGAAGACACGTGGAACTCCCTGATTGGTTCTAACACGCCACCAACATCACCCTCACTCCCATTCTCTTCTATAAATACCCTAGCTAGTTCTTATTTCTTGTAATGTAGAAAAAGTATGAAATTCACACACACTTTTAATTCTCTCTTCATTCTGTTAAAGGTTAGTCAGTTAGAAACTTCTCAAGTGACTGACAACCACTTGAGATAGTTTGTTAGTACTTATAACCGTTTGTACCTACCTTCACTTCATTAATACAACTCAAGTTCACTCATTCCTACTAATACTCTCATTCTATTACTACATTCATTCTATACACTGTTATCTTGTTCTTCTATTGATCAAACTTGATCAATTGAGTGTGTTTGATGATTTGGAGTGCTTAGCTTGTTATCAGAAGCTTTCTAGTTTGATTCATTGCCATTTCTAGCCAGAATTCAGAATTGATGCAGAGTAGATCAGACAGATGGTTTTGGTGATGAAATTTGGATTGTAGATTGTTGATTGAGGCTAATGGTGGTGTGATTAGTGAGCTCAGTGCTTATTACTCCATCAACGGAGGCTTCTTGCTAAAAAGTACTCTCTTCTCATTTACTTTTCCACTAAACTGTTGGTTGCATGATCAATACCTAGTTCTTTAGTTTAACTGCTTGTTGTTGTATGATTTGTGAGTGATTTGATGTGACTGATATGATTTGGTAGATTGCAGCTTGATTCTATAGCTAAATTTCTTAGTAGTTTTGTTAATTTTGATATTCAGTGATTAAGGAATAGTATACATGCTAGATTCTTAGTTCTATAGTGTGAATGCCTGATTTTGCTTTCTTTGTGGTTTATCTGATGCATGTGATATAGTTTGATAGGTTATTGCTTGATTCATTACCTTATACTTCATAATCCTTTGTTAATTTTCCAAATCTACTTCATAACTAGTGTTTGGATCAGTTTGAATTGTGGGTTCAAGCAAATGTTTTGGAGTAAATCTTATTTACACTTGTTCAATAGTCTTGTGTAAGTCATTTGCAAAGTTTTTACAAGTCATTAAAATAGTCAAAACGGGTAGAGGCACTAAAGCACTTTGGGTCAAAGTATTAAGTCCAAAACATGTCAACTTTGAGTGCTTCAAAAATCTTCAATTTTAAGTGTTAAGGGCTGTTCTTTAGCTTTTTGAAATCCTCAGATTATCAGCTTTTCATAATGATAAGTGTCTCTTTACAGTTCTCAGTCTAGTTTACATAATAACCCATTGAAAGTCTCTGTAATAATCAACCTTATCTGTCCTATAGCTTTTTCAATTCAGGCTTATCCTCTTTATAAAAAAAGGTCATTTTATTGCACAAATCTCTTGTACAACTGATTTTAAGAGCTTTTGGAGCTTTTCAACTTTTGGTTAAAATTTGGTCAACGTAAGTCAACATAAGCCCGTTTTTGCTTAATTTCACATTCCAGCTTATTCACTTGATGATTTTTGATATTTCTTTTCATTCTAGTCTTCTATAAGCTTGTTCAATCATTTTCATTAAAAAATTCAGGTTGTGCTTGTCTGGATAAGCTTACAGCTTATATAGAGCTTATTCCAAAAAGCTATTTTGAGTTTGAGGTCATCTCAACTTATTTCTTTAGAGCTGACTAGGTGAAATTACTTTTTAAGTTGTTTGCAAAAAACTAGAACCTTTGAAGTTGAGTAATAAGCTCAAATGAGCTTATTATTGGTGTTTAGCCCGTTTTCCTTTGAAACTTGTACTTGTTAAGTTTAGTCCCTATTAATTAGGGTTGTTTGCATTGTCTTGTTAATTACTTTTCAAGTTTCCAAATAACAGAATTAGTCCATCTGTTTTGATTAGTTATAAAAGTTGTTAGGCAGTTTTACAATTTGTTACTTTTAGCATTTCAATTTTCCATTTTTAGAATTTTTAGACTTAATACTTTGTTGTGCATTGATTACTTGTACATTTTGCATTAACTGTAGTATCTGCACTTTGTTTTAGATTAGTATGGATACGTATATATCATATTTTTACCATTTTTACCTGTTTTGTGATAATTAGACCTAGAATACCAAAATCTTATAAAATCTAAAACCAAAAACAATTTGTGAACTTGATATCTTTTGGACAATCAATTTGTATTGAGTTGGGAATTACGAACTAAAAAGTGAAATATTAAGGAGATTTATATCAAGATTTAGAGCACGAAAAACACAAAAAAAAAAAATCAATTCGAGATGATTAATGGATCTAATCATTCGAATCAAATACAATAACAACAACCAATCACAAATCTACCCATGGCGACTGATACCAAATGTTTTCCCATATTTTGTGATGATCAAACAAGAAATAAAGAAGAAAATAGATGAAAATAGATGAATTCTAGAGAGAGAAGTACAGAGAAAAGAGAGAGAGATGTGTGAAACTTAGGAAGGATTAGATTTAGAAAAATGAACAACCAACTTACCTCTCCTAAGACGCTAGGAGAGGTATTTATAGCCTTGCCTACATGTGGCATAATGGGCTATATGTTTGATTGGGTCGGGCTTGAATAAATGCTTAGTACCTTGAAAGAGGCCTTTTAAGCTAGCCATCAAGTCCGTATTGTCACGACTATTATACTACCTATAACATCGTTCTAATAAATGTTACAATAATAAACTATGACCGATCATTCTTGTTTGACTCAATATTTTGAGGCGAACACGGTTCATTTGCTTAACCGTGTCCTAGTCGCGCTGAGGCAGGATCATACAAGAGTATAATCTATCTTATGATTATATTTGCCTAAGGAAAGGGATATACACTTACCTCATTTATGCGGTAAGGATCAATATTTTTTGAATCATTATCTCTTCCTTAGGCTGCAAGAATAGGAACCCCGTCCTGGACTCTCTCGAGTAAAAAAGGAACCCATACGGTTCCACAAAGGTACGATACACACAATACCTTAAACCCTAATATACTCAAATTGGTTACTTACTCTCACACCGGAGTCTAATCGTGGGTCACAAACCTACGGTAAGCATAACGGTGTATGTTTAGTGTGCAGGGTCCCTAAAACAAAATTCATGTGGTGCAAGAGCCGGAGTCCACAAGACACCGAATTAAGCCTAATTCGGGTCAAGCTTGGTTCATCCAACTTTTTTATCAACAAGTTGACGCCATCCGTAGGACCCTACACTAAGCTCTAAGTAATGATGAAAAGTGGCGCAAACTCGCCCTAACCAAAGGGCAGATCTAAGAAGTAAACAGGGCCATACTCAAGCTTTGAACCACCTAATAACCTAGGTCGCGGAGGGAAGGGATTACAAGTATCCTTTTCCCCACCTGTCACCCCTACCCCACAAATAGTAGGGGACGCATCGTCCTCTCGGGAAATTCCTGATCCAGCCCACAAGGACACCCTGGACGCAAGGGCTATGGTAGACCCGCAAACCGAGACAGAAATTCCTTCAGTGACGAAGCAGAATATGAGCGACTACGTCGCAGAAAACTATGAATCTTTAATTCCACTCATGAGAGCGCAGATGAGGGAAAATCCGATAAAATATCTACGGATAAGCCTAGACTTTGATAAGGAACTCAAGGCCATGGAAGGGTCAAGACCTAACAGGGAAGCTAGGAAGGAAAGGAGGAAAAAAGAGAAAACAACTGAGATCCCAGCATCTCCTTCAGGTGCGCCCCTTATTGAAGACGAATCGTCCTCAGACAGTTCCGAGAACCCGAAGGGAGAAGACAACTTCGTCACACCAGTCAATAACCATCGGCGCACAAGCGTGAAAGACAGATTAGGGCCCGATCCTTCAGGCAGACGAAGCGCCCTTAATAGACAGGGCCCCTTGGAAAGAGATTCATACCCGGATTTGCAAGGACAGGAAAGAAGCAGGAATACTGACAAAACACGCAGAAGAGATTCTGATGAGACTATAATTATACATAGTCTCATCGTCTAAATCGGGCTTAAAACAGTTAAAAATATCATCAAAATACCCAAATATGTGCTTGTATTTGTTCATTGTGTATTTTAGGTACGGATATCGTGAAATCAACAAATGATCACAAGAATGAAGCAAAAACGAACACGGGAAACGAAGTCGTACAAAGAACTGGGCCTAAGAATGGAATTTCCAAAAATACCCTTGAAGAATTGAAGATTGTCAAGATTGGTCCCTCATCTTTGATGACTTGTCACAAATGACCCTCCACCAATCATTCATACAAGTTACATCCTTGAAGTTTGAAGACATGTGAAAGAATGGCCCTTAAAGATAGTCAAAATTGCATAAATGGCCCTTGATAAAAGTTTGGAATTAGCTTGTGCCAAATTTGACAACATGACCAAAGTTTTTACAAGGGAAATGATTGAATGCTGTTGGAAACATTACATGAACACAATATGGGAGATAAAGGACTTGTTTTGCCAAGACAACCATACTACTACCACCAATCCCCTACTGCCATGTCACACATTACTCATACCCCACGTTTTTATATTAGTTAACTTTAAACTAATATAAACTAAATATACTTAAACCGGGAAACACTCATTCAACCCCCCATCCCAAATCAAAATACACCACTGTTCCTTGAACCCTAGGATTTGGGGATTTGTTAATCACAAAAAGTTAAGCCATCATTTTCTCCAGAATGGTGATTATATGCCTCCTAAACACACCCCCAATCCTAAATTGGACCCTACACCACCCATGTGACCTACCCCCACATCCCCTTCACAAGTCATTGTCTTCCCAATTCCAAGAAAGACAAGATTAACCGTTGAGGTTTATTACTTGGTCCCTAATGGTGAGTAGATGGTCAAGATTGCAAGACAACAGCTGTATCACCAACAACACCCTGACAATCACGGGTACATCTTTTGACCAAGTTTAAACTCGAATTATTCAAGGGCATTCCAGGAATTACAATTGCTAGGGTTTGTATTTTTTTTTTTATTATCTTTCTAGATTATTCTTATTAGCTCTATAAAAGGAGCCAACAACTTGTGCTTGTGCCCTTTGTTCCAGCTTTATGTAAAAAATTTAAAAATTAATGAAATTTTAATTTTGGTTTTTATAAATGCCGAGTTCCATTACTTTATTTTCTTAGTGTAATGTTTATTTTCTTGCAACTTTAGTTAATTTATCAAGGTTATTTTTGTTTCAAGAATTTGAAGAAAAAAAATATATTTTGAGATCCGGATTGATATAAGTTGAATGCAAATTTGAGGTTTGACACACCTTAAGCTTTTTAAACTTATAGGAGTCTGTTATTTTACTTGTTGGTTTGAGATATTCTTGGTTGGAAAATTTGTCTTAAAATCTTTTTATTTTGGTCTTTGCAGTCTGTTGTGTGAATCTTTTTTAGGTTTCAAAGTTGAAGTTAAGTTGTTTTTAAGGAATTTCAAAGTTCCATTTTCACTTTTTTAATTCCCTTTTCAATGTTAATGAAAAGTTGGTAAAAAGAATCTGAGTTCCAAATTTTATTTTACTTTATGCAAATGTGTTGAATCCATTTTACCTTTCTTAAGTTTTGTCCAAGTTTGGTTTGTGGAGTTACATAAAAATTCACAAAAATCAGTATATGTTACTGTTCATGCGCCACTATTCATAAGCTTATTGGAGAGGTTTTCTGAAATTTAGCTGATTCAAGAGGTTTTTGGTTATCGTGGTGGTGGTTTTGAGGCTTGGTGTTAAGCCTATGTAATAGTTGCTCTCATAGTTTCAAGAGTTTTGGTTTTCGTTTGAGGATAAGCTGCTGGTGGATAAGCTTTGGATAAGCTGGTTCGGGATTATATAAGTAAGAACGTGAGTTGAGTAGAGGTTCTTGATTGATAGATGAGAGCTTAGGGCTTGGATCTCAAGTAAGTAATTTCCTCCTTGTTTTACTTGATTATTACCATAAGCTGCTTATTTGGGTTATTTGCTTGTTGCTTATGTGTTGGTATTACTTGCTTATTAGTTGTTTTCATTGCTTTGTTTTACTGTCTACTTGCTTAAAATGCTTTTTATTTCGTCTGTCTTACTTTAAATCTCATATCATGGTGTTAATTTTCTATTACTGGCATTTTAACTAGTGTTTGGATTTGCTGTCCAATTGATGTCACTTAGGATCTAGGACTTTATGCAAAAAAAATTTAAAACAATTAAAAATGAAAAATATTCTTCTTACCCCTTATCAATTAATTCTTTTTCTAACTCTCTAGTGTTTAATTCTCGTAACACCATTCTCGTTTCGTCATGTCCAACGATGGATATTACTCTTGTCCATATTGTGGAGGTCCGCCCGACGGTGGTAATTGCTTCAATTGCGAGATTTATGGAGGAAGGGAGGGGTATATATACAACTCTCCTCAAAACGACCATGGTTACGGATTTCAATCCTATGACCAAACTACACAACCGCCTTCGTCTTATTCGTGTGATTTTTGTGGTTTGCAGCACGACTTCGGATTTTGTTGTACGAATTATAATGACCCCAAACCGAATCCTAATTTCTTTGACCAATCATCGCAATATCCATCGTCGTATTCATGTGAGTCTTGTGGAAACGCACCTCATTATGGGTATGATTGTCAACCGATGAACTACAATACGTCTTTCGACAATCAATTCTCCGGTTTTGACCAATCACCTCCACAAAATTTTTTCGATGATGATCTCGGTGCAAGTCGCGTCGACAAGGGATTTGAAGAAATTAGAATGCTTTTTCAACAACTTATGGGGAAAAAGGAACTCTCAATCGTCGAAGTGATCGAAGAAAGCATCAAAGATATTGAACAGTAGAAACGACGAATCAATCAAGAAATAAACGATATCTCTAATGAACTCGGCATTAAAAGATATCGTAGAGAAGAAATAAGTGATGAGTTTAAAAGAGAGTGTGAGATTAGAACTAAACAACTTTTACAAGATTACAACGGCTTAAGCATCGATATTCGTGATAAGAGACGAGAACTAGAAAGAGAGGAGCATCTAGCTAGATGTGATCTCACGCCTCCTATTTATGATGACGACGACGATAGCGACATTTTTAATCTCACCTCGTCTTGTGAAACCATAACTCTCACGCTCCCAACGAAACCCGATGCCGCTCTAAGTATGGGGGAGAAGAATCTTAGCACTAATCTTAGTGTTGAGATCCCTATTCCAATCCAAAGTGAGCCTACGGTTGTCTTCGATGAGGAGTTAAGTGATTTTGCTCTCGATGAATTTTTCCACGAAAATTCTAGCGAGGCAAATTACGATAGTGAGTGTGATGCGATTTCATGTGATGATGTCTCTCCCAATGACACTTCGGGTAGAGAATCATTGACTTTTTCGAACCCTCTTTTAGATGATGATTTTTCCACTAGTGATGACGAGTCACTACTCGATGAGGAAGTTCGTGTCGACAAATTTAAAATCTACTCGAATACCCTTTTTGAATTTGATGACGAGTTCATTTTTGGTGACGTAAATCCTCTCTTTAATGAGATGTTCGAGGACATCGAGAGTGAGGATTCTAAGGATCCTAAACTCGATGAGCCGGATTTGCTAGTCACCCTCCCTAAGTCTCATTTGGATGAGCCTTCTCTTTTAACTTGTGATGTTTCCATTCTCGAGGGGTTCACTGATGGACCGCCTCTCGATGAGAATGAGGATTTTCATGAGGCTTTTGCCTTTGAACCGGGAGGAGACTTTGAGACCCTCATTTTTAGTGATTCTCTTTTAGACTTACCTTCATCTCAAAGTAATCCTACCCACCCTCTCAGTTCTCATGACTACACGTACTTTGAGTACGTTGTAAGGAGTTTTCTTCCTTACAAGACGTATCCTCCGGCTTTACGTGTTTTATTTTCAACAAAATGTGAGGATACGATCTTCGACCCCGGTATAAAGGCTTTGCCTTTATTCACGGTTACTTTTTGGGCCTTGATTACATGTAAGTCCCACTAAAAATGACCATACCAAGATTATCCCTAAATGATCACATTTATGGGGATTCGAGTCGAGCTTTTGACTCGGTTATCAAAAACAAGGTGCCTCGTGGGGGATTCTCATGCTTATCCTTGTATATATTATCGCTTTCTTAGTTAATGTAACGAGGGGACTTGTGCTCTTCCAACCTTTGTTTCGTGGTTGTTTGTGATTGTGATTCATTAGGTTCATCGTCATCATTGAAGCCTCTCGTGTTCGTTTTACGGATCACTCGAGCTTCGATCGTTGCCTTTGGAGATTCCGATATCCGATGATATCCTTTTATGTTCTAACGTTTATCTTATTAGCATAACTCATAAACGGCTTTTAGGTTATTCGTTTTACCCTTTTCATGCTCGAGATTAAGCATTCGACTTCGTCTCTAGTATGGGTGTTTTCACCCCTAGACACGAAACATTGAGGACAATGTTTAGTTTTAGTATTGGGGGGGGGTGAGTAGATACTTCACCTTGCTTACGTCAACACGCAATCCAATATTCATATTTTTGTTATCATTTTGTTGCAAATAAGGCTAAAAATGGCAAAATTTTAAATTTTTTCTTGTTTTTCATAAGTGTTTAAGACACGAATGTAGGTTTTCCGATGGTGAGAATAAGAGTAATTTTTTACTCGACCGTGCGTGTTGAGCACTTAGCTTCGATTCCTTAACTTTTTTAGGGTAAGTCTCTTAAATGAGGACGAGAAATGATAGAGTTATTTATAAGTCTCGTAATCTTTCACGATCTCATGTGTAGTAATTATTAGCTTATTCTCCCCACGCTTTTGTATAACAAATTGTTAATAAATATTGATTTAGCGGTGTAATCACTATTGTTGGTTTCTAATTTGCTTTAGTAGCTTCCATGTAATTAAATTGGGAAAACATTAAGGTATCGCCAGCGTCACGGTTTTGAAGTATTGGCAACCCGAATAATCGAAAGCTTCACCTAATAATAAGATTTCAAGTGCTCACCTAAATTAAGCAAAAATTTGAAGCTCACAAAGCCGAAAAATCTATGCCCAAATTGAAAGTGAATCAAGCCTTAATCTTTGAAGCTTTACAGATCCAAAATTCGCTTTAGCGTGAGGATATACGTCTTTGGCCATAATAAAACCATCGATGATGGCGGATAATAAAAGGCAAGGCAAGACCAAAGTCATAATAAAAGCTCCATGGCGGAGTTGAATAAAAGATGGAGGTAAACCTATGATAATAAGGCCCTTCCGTTAGGGGGCATATAAAAGTCTTGGTAATAAGTCTTATGTTCAAAACCGTTATAAAATCGTGTTTATCGATCCTTCTTGTTGACTTAATTTTTTGACATCGTTGTCTATTAGGATGAACTATTAATTCGATGATTTTGGTTACACCGTTAAGACTATATTTTTGGACTTAATCTCTATTCACGCATAAGTCAATGATGTATCCTCGTGATCATTAAGACAAAAATAAAATATAAGAGATACCAAGTAGGAATAAGGGAGTTTAGGTTTGTAATTAACACTCATGAGATATGATCGTGTTGCTAACTTATAATAACAATTATCTCGTTTAACGCTTAGCATGGAATTGGGTGAAAATCGAGGATGACGAAATTATTTCTAACGAAGCATTCACATGTTCTTGTTCTATGATCCTAAAAGTCACTTTATCGTGATGAAAACAATACATTATGTCTAAAACACATGTAGTAGTTTATTTAAATTTATGTCATCAATAAATGTCGTCATAAAATGAATTTTGGAAGTGCTATGATACTTAATTCTAGCATTGCGTGGGGACACGGCAATGGTTTAGTATGGGAGAGTGTTGAGACTGTAATTATACATAGTCTCATCGTCTAAATCGGGCTTAAAAGGGTTAAAAATATCATCAAAATACCCAAATATGTGCTTGTATTTGTTCATTGTGTATTTTAGGTACGGATATCGTGAAACCAACAAATGATCACAAGAATGAAGCAAAAACGAACACGGGAAACGAAGTCGCACAAAGAACCGGGCCCAAGAATGGAATTTCCAAAAATACCCTTGAAGAATTGAAGATTGGCAAGATTGGTCCCTCATCTTTGAAGAATTGTCACAAATGACCCTCCACCAATCATTTGTACAAGTTACATCCTTGAAGTTTGAATACATGTGCAAGAATGACCCTTGAAGATAGTCAAAATTGCATAAATGGCCCTTGATAAAAGTTTGGAATTAGCTTGTGCCAAATTTGACAACATGACCAAAGTTTTTACAAGGGAAATGATTGAATGCTGTTGGAAACATTACATGAACACAATATGGGAGATAAAGGACTTGGTTTGCCAAGACAACCATACTACCACCACCAATCCCCTACTGCCATGTCACACATTACTCATACCCCACGTTTTTATATTAGTTAACTTTAAACTAATATAAACTAAATATACTTAAACCGGGAAACACTCATTTAACCCCCCATCCCAAATCAAAATACACCACTGTTCCTTGAACCCTAGGATTTGGGGATTTGTTAATCACAAAAAGTTAAGCCATCATTTTCTCTAGAATGGTGATTATATGCCTCCTAAACACATCCCCAATCCTAAACTGGACCCTACACCACCCATGTGACCTACCCCCACATCCCCTGCACAAGTCATTGTCTTCCCAATTCCAAGAAAGACAAGATCAACCGTTGAGGTTTATTACTTGGTCCCCAATGGTGAGTAGATGGTCAAGATTGCAAGACAACAGCTGTATCACCAACAACAACCTGACAATCACGGGTACATCTTTTGACCAAGTTTAAACTCGAATTATTCAAGGGCATTCCTGGAATTACAATTGCTAGGGTTTGTATTTTTTATTTTTTTTTTATTATCTTTCTAGATTATTCTTATTAGCCCTATAAAAGGAGCCAGCAACTTGTGCTTGTGCCCTTTGTTCCAGCTTTATGTAAAAAATTTAAAAATTAATGAAATTTTAATTTTGGTTTTTATAAATGCCGAGTTCCATTACTTTATTTTCTTAGTGTAATGTTTATTTTCTTGCAACTTTAGTTAATTTATCAAGGTTATTTTTGTTTCAAGAATTTGAAGAAAAAAAATATATTTTGAGATCCGGATTGATATAAGTTGAATGCAAATTTGAGGTTTGACACACCTTAAGCTTTTTAAACTTATAGGAGTCTGTTATTTTACTTGTTGGTTTGAGATATTCTTGGTTGGAAAATTTGTCTTAAAATCTTTTTATTTTGGTCTTTGCAGTCTGTTGTGTGAATCTTTTTAGGTTTCAAAGTTGAAGTTAAGTTGTTTTTAAGGAATTTCAAAGTTCCATTTTCACCTTTTTAATTCCCTTTTCAATGTTAATGAAAAGTTGGTAAAAAGAATCTGAGTTCCAAAATTTATTTTACTTTATGCAAATGTGTTGAATCCATTTTACCATTCTTATGTTTTGTCCAAGTTTGGTTTGTGGAGTTACATAAAAAATCACAAAAATCAGTATATGTTACTGTTCATCCGCCACTATTCATAAGCTTATTGGAGAGGTTTTCTGAAATTTAGCTGATTCAAGAGGTTTTTGGTTATCGTGGTGGTGGTTTTGAGGCTTGGTGTTAAGCCTATGTAATAGTTGCTCTCATAGTTTCAAGAGTTTTGGTTTTCGTTTGAGGATAAGCTGCTGGTGGATAAGCTTTGGATAAGCTGGTTCGGGATTATATAAGTAAGAACGTGAGTTGAGTAGAGGTTCTTGATTGATAGATGAGAGCTTAGGTCTTGGATCTCAAGTAAGTAATTTCCTCCTTGTTTTACTTGATTATTACCATAAGCTGCTTATTTGGGTTATTTGCTTGTTGCTTATGTGTTGGTATTACTTGCTTATTAGTTGTTTTCATTGCTTTGTTTTACTGTCTTCTTGCTTAAAATGCTTTTTATTTGGTCTGTCTTACTTTAAATCTCATATCATAGTGTTAATTTTCTATTACTGGCATTTTAACTAGTGTTTGGATTTGCTGTCCAATTGATGTCACTTAGGATCTAGGATTTAATAATGATTGCTGTTAAATTTGAGGTGTTAGTTTAGCTTAATTTTACTTTAATGATAGCACAAAATATAAAAAAAACTAATTAAAAAAAATGTTGTTGCTTAAGTCTCTGATAATTGGTGATTGGCACAGTAGGTTTCTGTCATTAGCTTCGGATTTGTAGTCTATTAGTCCATATTGTGCTCACAACTAGCTTAGGGTTAGTTTAGGTTCGCGTATCATTGATTGGTGGTTTAGTTGGCTCACTTGCAAAAAGTGCTCAAAACAACAAGAAACTTCCAACAGTAGGGTGCATAGGGTTTAGTTTTGATTATTAGGACTTGAAATTTGGCAAATAGGTAAGTTATAGGGTAGATTTTCCATAAGGGGATCTGGTATTTAGAACCTTGAGAGAATTGGTTAGATAGGATTGGGTTAATACCCCGTTGTCTTAGCTCTTAGACCACATCCCCCATTTTTCTATGACCGCAGTTTGCCTTTTGGATCTAGGGGCTTGATTTTGAGCTTTGAGCTTTGTAACTTGGCTCAAGTAGTGGTTTAGAGTTAGTATAGGACCTACACTAGCTGGTATTAGGACTTTGCGCAAGTTTGGGGTGGTCAATTTAGCTAAGTAAGTCACTGTTTGCACAGCAACCTACCATACCCCTTCTTGCTGTCACTTTTGCTGAATTTAGGAGATTTGGTGCTTGATTGTGTTTGCAATTTGTGTTTTTGTGTGTTTGCTTGACTCCCCAATAGCCTACTGCTATTGGGGGTGACCCTTGTACCATAAAACAGCGACAAACAAGCTCGAAACAAGCAAAAACGAGCCCAAAACGAGCCAAAAAAACATACAGTAGGTTTTTCTTTGTTGTCCGAGAACGCTTCAATTTTTTATTTATTTTTTATAGTGTTGTCCGATATCGGAAAACACTGAACTTGGACAAGCCTGTTGTCTGGTGATATCTTGGACAACACTGAAGTACTCCACCATGGGGTACTTTGGGGTACTTTCATTTTTAGCCAATTTTTTTAGTTTCTTTTAACTTTTTCATTTTTCCCTTGTTAATTTAGTTAAAAAAAGATTTTTAGAAAAATAATATTTATTTTTAGCATTATTTTATTATTTTTATTATTATTTTAGTTTAAAAAGTGTTTTTAGCCTTTTAAAAATAGAAAAATAGTTTTAAAAATTTTGGAAAAATACTTTTCAGTCTTTAAATAATATAAGTGAGTTATTAGTCCAGTTAAATAATATTTTGGGCTTTTTATTGATTATATTTAATTTTAGGGCTTTGATTAGCATTAAAATATGAATATTTAATTAATAAAAGGTTTTAAAATATATTTGGCACATTAATTCACACACCTCCTTCGAGAACGAACCCGCATTTATTCGGTTTCGCGTTTTTCCTAAAACGTGCAACTTAATACTTGCCACTCATACGCGTTTTTCCTAAAACGTGTACGAAAAACCTACATCAATTTTTGGCGCCGCTGCCGGGGAGGTGTTTTTAGTGTGCCATTATTAGTATCGTGTTTGTGTGAGTAGTGCGTATTTGCTTTTCTTTGGAAAGCGTAAATATCGTACATACTCATTTTTGTTATTTTTTTCTTAATATATTATAGTATCCAAATAAATCGTGTTTAATTTTCCTAAATTAAACACACAACAGTCTTTACTATATTGTAGATATCCCATTATCGTTTTCGTTTTTCTTGTGAATATATTAATATATTGTACTTACGTAGAAAAATAAATATACAAGTACTCCAAAAGCGTGAAAACGCAACCTTGATTCGGGATTTCATCACTCGATCATTGTATTCGAATGTAAAGCAAAAGTTTAAAGGTAAAATAGATAAATACTTTCGTGAGGCTTAATTTTCATTAACACAAACTATAAGGTGGGTATAAGGCGGTTGTATTTCACGACCTAAGGGAAAAAGGCTCTTAAGTGCTTAGCGCCGCCTCGTTTCCCCCGCTTGCTTGTGCGTGTTTTGAGAAAGAGGGCTAATCGAGGGTTTGCCGCCCAAGTATTATCTACGTATACTATATTTGCTTGTTTTTCAAGATTAAACCCTCTTGAACGTTTTGGTGTTCCACCAACGTTCTAAAGTCGTCGAAAGCGTTCACTCCACGTGATCTTTTTCATTCTTTGAGGCTCCTTTAATCGAGAAATTGATTCGAGGAGAGATTTGTAGATTTGAGTCTACGTACCCCTTATCAATTAATTCTTTTTCTAACCCTCTAGTGTTTAATTCTCGTAACACCATTCTCGTTGGATTTTTATTCTTATTTATATTATTTTAGACTTAGTTTAATCTTTTAATTAATTTTTAGGTTTAATTTTTAATTTTGTCGCGTTTTACGTAATTACGTCATCGTTTTACGTCATTACGTCGTAGTGTAATCGTAGTCGTAGCTCGTCTTTACTTTTTCTCTTCTAAACCAAAAACGTCACTAATCCAAACTTGATTTTATATAATTGGCACATTATTTCACACACCTTCTTCGAGAACGAACCCGCATTTATTCGGTTTCGCGTTTTTCCTAAAACGTGCAACTTAATACTTGCCACTCATACGCGTTTTTCCTAAAACGTGTACGAAAAACCTACATCAGATTCCTCAAACGAAAATTCCTCGGACTCTAATTACAGCGATCGCCATCCTCGCCATAAAAGGGTCACCCTTTCATCCACCAAGGATTCTGATTCCTCTGACTACAATAGAAAGCATCGTAGGGCACTAAAGAAACCAAGGATGCGCAGTGAAGAAGAGTGGACCCTCTCATGGCATCGCGAGAAAAGGAAGCGCGTTTTCAAAAAGCATTACCATTTTCAAAGATAATAAAAAGAGACGCATGCCGTCCAACGTCAAAACCTACAATGGTACGACGGATCTAGATGATCACCTAAAAGTGTTTGAATCTCAAGACGGAATAGAACAATGGTCGGAGGCTGTATGGTGCCATATGTCCAACTCAACGCTCATCCGGATTGCCCGGACATGGTTCGACCGCCTCCCGCTAAGGAGCATTAATGGATTCGAAGAGCTTAGGCGAGTATTCAGAAGAAATTATGTGCAACAGAAGAAGTACGACAAAAACCTTGTCTCACTTGCAAGAGTGAAACAGAGGCACAATGAAAGTCTCGAAGACTTTATGGAGCGCTTCAAATCTGAATGTAATCAGATTAAAGATTGCCCGGAAATTCTTAAAATTTCAGGATTCCTCGCGGGCATCACTAACCCGGATCTAATAAACAAGTTGAATGACAGAACCCCAGGAACGTTCGATGGGGTAATGAAGAAGGTCCGAGCATTTATTTAGGGCGAAACCACAGCAGTGGATAGCAGGCATATGACATCAAGCTACATATACCAAGACCGACCCAAGAAGCAGTCATATGGGCAAAACATCAGTCGTACCTCAGACTTCCGAGGCATAGCGAAACAGGGGCGTAATAACAACAACAATAAGTTTACCCCGCTGCAAAAAACATCCAGGGAGATATTTTTATCGGAGGGCGCAAGCTTTCCAAAGCCTAGTCCAATGATGGGCCCGTCAGACAAACGGGACAACATAAAGCATTGTGAATACCATGCCGATAAAGGACACACTACTGATGAGGGCATTCAACTGAAAAGACACATTGAGAGCTTGGAGGAAGAGCACGAACACGAAGAAAAGTAGGGCGAAGAAGCAGAAAGATAAGCACATAACCATTTACATGAAAAGTCTTTCATGCAAAGGAGAACGATCGCGGAATTTACGCGCGATAAAGAGATAACCTTCCCTATTCTTTCAGACATGGACTACAGAGTCGGATCATTGACTATTGACATAACCCTCGGGGACCAGGCTATAAAAAGTGTGTGTGTTGATGGAGGGTCGGCAGCGAACATATTGAACGAACATTGTTTCACACAACTACCATGGGAAATAAAGAAGGAGTTAAAAGACACCGCACAAACCGTCACCGGTTTTAACGGTGATAAAACCTGACCGTTGGAACACCTCTGCACGCACGTAACTATTGGAAGAATAGATCACTCGACAACTGTGTGGATGGATTTCATGGTTGTGCGATCCCAGTCATCATACAATGGGATAATAGGACACTCGGCACTAAAAATGTTGCGCGTTGTACCCTCTACAGTGCATGGTATGTTCAAATTCCTAGTGCAAGACGGGGTAGTCACTATCCATAACATAGATACGCCCGAAGGGGGTAGCAGCACTTCTATCCACGACACGAAAAGGAAGGATGCAGAAAGGAGTGAGCACAACACGGAATCTAGCTCACGGATAAGGAAGAGGAGGTACATCTCGGAGGATTTCCATGCTGAGAGTATATTCGTGCGCGAAAGCTCACCAGCAAGGCCCCATGGGTCCTCTTCTAGACAGGTGTCGTAGGAAGAGGGGGGAAAGATGCATGTTTCATCCTCACAGATCAGGGTGACATAAAAATTACCTACGCGATGATGTTTGACTTTTCCACAACAAGCATGGAAGTAGATTACGAAGCCCTCATAGTAGGTCTGAGACTAGCACTTATAATGGACATAAAAAGCATAGTGGCCTACGCATACAACCCTTTGTTGGAAAGCAGGGTCGCGGGGTCATGCGCGCTACGAGGACATACGCTGATCCAATACACGCAAAAGATGAGGGCCATAACCAGGTAGTTTGCAGAGTTTGTTATACGAAAGTTTTCGGAAGAAAATGACGAAATTTCAGTTGACATGGATCAACTCTCAATTATGAACATGGATAAACCTCCAAACCACGTGCTAATTGATTTTATTTTTCACAAAAGTATAAGCGTGGATCCTGAGACACCAACATGGATGAAACCTATTAGGGAGTTCCTGACACATAATACATTACCAAGCAATAGAAGGAAAGCCAGACAAGTGCAGACGAGAGCAAGGCACTTTAAAATCATCAAGGGAATGTTGTACAGACAATCAAGTAACGGGCGAACACTACAATGTCTAGCTCCAACGCGGGCTCGGGCGGTCGTGGAAGCCGCACATAAAAGGGCATGCCCTCATGCCCCGATAGCTGTGGTTGATGAAATTTCTCGTTTAGGGTATTTTTGGCCATTTATGCATAAGGACGTTCGTAAGCGGGTGGCACAGTGTCTTCAATGTCAGGCAGACCCATGTCATAGGAAAAATTCTAACATGGTCACTGGGCTACCCTCAACAAAAAGCACAAAGGAAGATGGAATCCTCTCAAGGCTGGGGCATACTCTAGGTTCTTTGACCACGTCAATAGGAAACATGGCGCGAAAGGTAGCAGCAATACTCCCATCGCAAGGTAACCACTAGCAACATCGCAGAGGAGCAATAACCCCTCCAGCTAAAATAATTTCCCGCACTATGCAACAACCGGATCAAGCAAACAGACTGTCAGCAATACAAAGTACGAAACAGCGCCGAGGAGAAAATAAAGGACTCTCATGGGCTAGGATGAACGCAGATAGCTATGTGCAGTCGGCATCCTGTCCTGTGAGGAGTATCTCATGCGACAACCAGGATTCTAGGCGATATTCTCCCGGAGATGTCGCACCACCAGAATGGATCATTTCCTTGGCTATGAACAGCCCCCAATAAAGATCCATGTATTTTTCTTTTTTCAATTGTTTTAGGATTTCCCTTTTTATGTTCTTTGTTTCATCATTTGCAAAAAATATGAATAAAACAATGCGATTGCTAGCTAGTTCCGCAGTCCAGTTACTTCTTTTTATCTTTTATGCATAAGAGTGTTTTCTTTTCTAAAATATATAAATTTGGCCTTCCAGTGTACAGGTACAATGAAACATTTCCGGGAGAAATAAGAGGAGTAAGTTTACCCTACTAATTAAACTTGTCAAGTAAGAGGGATGCACCCCTAGTGGCGCCGGATCAGGTATCCTTTGTTAAGCAGTTTACTATAAGACGTTGTAGTAAGTGTAGCATTCCTCAAACTCTATGATGGATATGCACAAGACACAGAGTGCACGCCTAATTAACACGTCATTATCTATGAAATCGCTTATGATAGTAGTGGCAGGTCCACACGTAATGAACTTTCAGTTCACCCATAAGCTCAGAGTTACACTTCACTAAATGTACTCATAAACAAGCACTTACACTCATAATCTCATGTGAGGGTGCAAAAGACGTGGACGTATATATATACAAAAACAAAAATAAACATGGTGCATGACGCCATGTGCATACAATGGCGCAGGTCGCTATAAACATTAAAAAGTTTTTACTTTACAAATAATATTAGATAGTCACAACTAAGCACTTAGTGTGACAGCTGCCCTCTATAGCAGGTCGCCAGTCGAAAGCGATCTCTTTAATCTGTGATGCGATGGGTTTAGTGACACACGACCTTGTCCCCAAGCCTCCTTCATATATTGCAGGACACGTATTTGATATACATCATTGGAAGGCAGACTAACCGGTACACTATCGGATCGATTAGGGTGAGCCAAACCTAAGCCAATGACATCATTTGCAGCGAAAGACTTATTCTTCTTTGTCACACGTTTAGCATGATGCTTCAACTTGTCCTTAAGCGAAACCATCTTCGGTACACCAGCAACATAGACAGGAACTTGTAGTTGGGAGATATCTGGCTCGGCCATGCCATGAGGATCTTCCTCTGCATCTTCTTCACAATGACTCGCCAGAGTGAGGCCTGCCATGATCACGCTAATCGGTTGATCTTGATCATTTGCAATAACATCTATGATGGGCAGCAGGAGGTTTTTTAATCTATGAAACGCGGCGTCAAATATCTCTTGTGCATAGCTAGACTATATTTCACTACCCTCCAAAGGTCCTCTCAATAAACCATCTTTGAAGGCGCTTCATGGTGAGGCTTTTTCCTAATAGCTGGGCAGCAGCGAAAATCTCTTTGACCGCTTTATTCAGGTTGGGTAGCTCCACGGCACCTTTGGCAGCTAGTAGAAGACCGTGCTTAATTAACCATTGGTTCTCAGCGCGCACTACTGTTGGGTACGAATATAGCTCCTCATAAAAGTCGATACTCATAAACTTTAGAATTTCTGCCTTCTTAGCAATATCGTTGTGACAGTTGGCAACGAAATTATCATAATTTGAGGAGAGTGCCCTCATACCCTCCTCAAGCTTGGACATGGCCCAGTGATTTTCCTCCTCTTGCCTCGCGCGAAGGCGGCGCTCTTAACTTATAGACTTGGATAAAGATGCCTTCTCATCCTCTAAATACTGAATGGATCCGACATTTATACTAGAAACAGTGCGCATGCGTGCGAGTTTGACTTTGGCGCACACAAGCTCGTGTTCCTTTTGTTCTGTCATTTGGGTAATTTCCATGTTTACTTGAGTTAGACGCTCAGAAATATACGACATCTTCTTCTACAAATACGCGGCTAACGTTACTTTCTGCGACATGGTTATGTCTAACTCTATCATAAGCATTTCATCGGGCATCGTGTGCAAAACTTGGGCACGTCCGGGAGGAGTTAGATGTTGGAGGAAGTCCTCACATGCGGTCGCGCTATGCAATTCGCATGAGCGTGTGCACTTCCAGGGAGGAAGGAATTTTTTAGACTTCGAAGTGCTAGTGTTAGCTGTGGTTACTGCAATGCGTGGGCTGCGAATTCGACATCCTGATAGTATTAGAAAGATGATTTTTTTATTTACAGGAAAGTATGGAGTGGAATTGCGGTATACCTTGGCACGAGGGTATATTCGCATGGTTTTGAAAACAAGCGCCATGTAGTCATCTCGGCGCGAGGTCTGGTTAGTCGTGTCCTCCTCTTCTTTAGAATTTGATCTGTTGGGGAGCACGGTAACCATTTGTAGCTGGGAACATGTATGATCTCTTCTGAGGGACCAGCGCGCGAGCTATCCTCAAGACCATAGTATTCTTTACTTCCTAGATCCATTTCTTCTGACGAAGACTCCATTATGCATGGCACACTCTGAATGGGAGTGGCATTTAGTGCGACTGTCCTCTCTGTACCTCCGTTGGTTGTCGGAGAGGGAAACTCCAGTGCTACGGTGCGTTGACCAACGCGCCATCCATTAGATAGCTAGAATGGCGTGAAGGGTTGAGCGCGCGTGGTCACAGCGCACGGATGTTCTCCTTCACGAGTTGCGTATAAGTTAGTTCTACAAAAGCGTGAAGAGCATATGACTACATACGCGTAACACATTTGAGTTTTAAATCCTTATAAAACGAGATTTCTTACCATGATCAAAGTCATCAAAGTATTGCGGAAGGTGATTTGCAGGGAGAGTTGAAGTATGACTCAGCCCTAGTGCATGCGACTACGGGAAGGCTTTTCCTGCTACATTTCGCTGGGGAAATGTAGTAGCGCCTCTAGGTATTCTTGCATTGGTATCCGGTCGGCATTAATTCTCTGTGCATCTGCTTCGTTATACGTGCCAGGGATGGGGCGGTCTTTTTTCATCATATTCTCGGGAGTAATGAAATCATAGTCGAACGGGAATACAACCTTGTCTACCCAGAAAAAATTGTCATTCCATTTTTTCAGAGAGTCTAACTTCACCTTATAACATTGTAATTGGTCGGGGCGTTTCGCGAAGGATATCCACCCGTTTATCCAGGATGGTCGATAGAAGGCGAAGAACAGATTTATGGTTGGCTCGATGTTCTTCAGTAAGCAGTTTATCTCAAAATTCGAGATCTTCGCGGCGCCAATACAGTGAAGCTGTGAGAGGTTTACGATGTATTAGCTTAGCACGTCAATCAAAAAACGGCTTCGGGGTATACGGTTGTTGGAGAACTCAAAGAACCTGGTATATGCGCCAATTTTTCCAGCAGGGAAGCTTCCTATGTGTGCTTGTGGATCTGTCGGGTGGAGGTCTGCAGATATATGATACTTGGTGGCAAAACTGGAGTGTTCTTGTTCTGATATACGGGATGTCACATAGAGTAGCTATGCCACCATTTTTTCCTTTTACAAGTACTTCAGTTGGGTATGGATTGGACGATGTTTCCTGCTGTGGTGGTTATTACCTACTGTTTTCAACAATGGTGAAAGGTTTTTTGAAATGATAAAGAAGAAGGTTGAAGGTCCATCACACTGCATTTATATACACTTTAGACACACGGGATCATGCGACATGTTTCCAACGAGTTGGTTCATCCTTCGGTGTTTATTGTTTGGTCCCTCTGACGTGGTTGATGCCTTTCCCGGTTCCCAAAGAAAGTTGGTACTGGTGGAGTATGACGTGGATACATATTCGTGGGCGAAATTCAAACTCATTTCATCGATGTTGTGCACAAATTTCTTTTACGAATACGGGATGTCCGCGAGGGGGCCTTAGAGGTTACTAGTCTAGTAGCCGCGGTTTGAACCTGCGACCATTAGACTGGGGGGGACATGATGACGTATAGTCCCTAGTCGGGCTGGATAGTCCGACTCACGGGTACTACCCGTATCCATCAGGAATGGATTAATACTTATGCGATGTGCGCACAACCCAAGAGGCTCGGTAAGTCGCTGTCGCACATACGGTATTTGCTTAACTGTGTCCTAGTCGCGCTGCGGCAGGATCATACAAGAGTATAATCTATCTTATGATTATATTTGCCTAAGGAAAGGGGAGGATATACACTTACCTCATTTATGCGATAAGGATCAATCTATTTTGAATCATTGTCTCTTCCTTAGGCCGCAAGAATAGAGAGCCCAACCTAGACTCTCTCTAGTATAAAAGGAACCCCTATTGTTCCACAAAGGTACGATACACACAATACCCTAAACCCTAATATACTCATATCGGTTACTTACTCTCACACCGGAGTCTAATCGTGGGTCACAAACCCACAGTAAGCCTAACGGTGTCTGTTTAGTGCGTAGGGTCCTTAAAACAAGTTTCACTTAGTGCAAGAGCCGGAGTCCACAAGACCCCAAATTAAGCCTAATTCGGGTCAAGCTCGGTCAATCCAACTTTTGTATCAATACTATACTACCATACTTGTTTAGATAGCGTACATAAACACACAAATACACTCATTCGAACTTAACTATACGTTCTACCACACACGTAAAAGGAACAACTTGAATGCTAGCGCATAAATAGATATAGATCGCTGGACAAAGTGAAATTCTTCCCATATTCATTGCTAGATTATTCGGCATGCCCAAATAGAAAAGTGGAGATACTTTCCAGGACAGGTCTAGTTGGTTGATCTGAAACACCATGTTGATTGGTGTCACAAGTGAGTCTCTCGGCACCAAGGCGGCCATGCAGGCTCTACGTATAGTCTAAGTTTGATATTGGTAATCAAGGTTGTTAAGATCGAGATCCTAGGATTAATATTTTCGTCATTGTAAGATCGAAATCGTAAGATCAGATCGAGATTTTAAGATTCTACTGTAATGTCATTTTCCTATTAGTTTTTCTAATATTATGTAAATCTATTAATTTTCATATATCACTAACATAAAAATATATGAGTGTTTCATTAAAATGTTGTCTTAAATTATAATTATGAAATGTTTTGAGATTAAAATGTTGGTTTATCAAACTCTACAAGACTTGACCAATAAATTTGTAGTTTTTAAGTTTGTGGTTGAGAAATGTAAGATCGGATCATAATAAATCTTAAGATCCTATATTCAGGATCGGGATCCTATAAAATCTTACGTTTGCAAAGATTCTAAGATCTTGATCATTTTTTTTTGCAGTAACATAAAATCGTAAGCTTATAAGATTAGAATCGAGATTTTGACAACCATGCTGGTAAAACATGAAATCATAAATTGAGTGTTCAATCGATGAGCAATGCAATCTCTTAGTAGTTAGTTGTTCGAAATATAGCTTGGGAATCATCTAAATTCAATGATAGTAAAATAACTTGTATCGGTTAAAATTTGCAAGGATAGTTCATTTTTCAGTTGTTGAACGAGATTAATTGAAAACCGCCTAGTGCAAAATGACTAAACACGAAAAAGTACGGTGCTTATTCTTTTCGCGTCTGATACATTTGGTTTCCTTACATTTGAGATGGTGAAACTGCTTAACAAAATGCAACGTATAATGAATAGTAATGTTTTAACTCCTAAATTCATAAACGTTTTAATTTTGTTATAAAAAACTAACGACATTGCTTGTTGCCTTCTTCTATTATGTAAATTATGAATAAATAAATATAAGGTAATTAAATATCTAGCTATAAATTGACTTCCGTCGATCGGATCAGTTCTTAATAAATATTTTATTTATTTTCACATTAGCGCGTGCGACCTTATTCAAAACAATAGAAAAATGAACAAAAAGTGCAACGATGCAATTGCATACGTGGAAAAACAATGAAAAAGAACGTTAGTTGGAAAAAGGTACCTTTAGTTTGTTATCAAAACAAAAGTTATTTTGTATCTTATGTTTTTTTTTTAAATTAAGGACAAATTCTCATCATTCATTTATTTTTTATCTAATAACAAAAATTAATTTAAGATTTAAATAAAAACACGGATGAGCTATTTTTGCCAAAATGTCTAAAAGTTGAACAAATGAGCGGAGGTACCAAAGTTGTAAATATGACGGAGTAATAATTTATCATTAGTGATATTTCACTAGCGAAAATCAATGAAATATCACTGTTGATAAAACAATGAAATATCACTGGGATATTACGCAGTAACTATGTTAATGAAATATCACTAGTGATATTTCATTGATTTATCTCTAGTGATATTTCATTGTTTTTTATTAGTAAGGAACTATCACTTGTGATAACCAATTTTCGTCATATTTACAATTTAGTCCTTCCGCCGCTTCTTTGCAAATTTTGGACATTTTGGCAAAAATGGTCCCTCCTTGTTTTTTTAAACATAGGTAATGGATGGCTAGAATTTGTCCCTTAAATTCAAAAAAAAACAAGTTTTCAAAAAACCGGACTCTTGTTATTAATATATCTTTTCGTTATCATATTCCCAGAGAATTATTATTGTTATGAAATATTATGGGATGATTTCGTTAAGACATTAGTTTAACTATTTTGACAATTTAAATAACATATATGCGCAACTATTATTGCCAGTGCTTTTATCTCTTGTATTTCTTAAGGGCCAAATGTTTTCATTAAGGAGTAAGGGAATAAGAGATTATGATACATAAAAATAGCCGTATGACCAAAACACCAAAATAAAACACAATGACGTCCCCCAAAATGCAAAACCAATCAATTATCCAGCTACAAAAATACATTGTAAAAGCCTTTTGGATTTTGAAGAATGTTTAGATCACATAAACATCACGTGAGACGTTGGTTTAGTTTTGTCTAATTTGTTTGTGTCAACTGTTAAAGAGGAAAAAACCACGACATTGACGTATGGTTTGTGACTTGTGCAGAGTGATAAGTACACAAGGCCCAATATCCAAGTGAGGCCTCAAATCTTGTTTTGCTCAGCCCATAGCAAAAATGAATGCACCACGTGTTCTAATGTCTTGAACCATAAAAAAATTTCGGATCTGTTTTATCAAAATAACTGTGTTTTCATCTTTCCAAATGAACGAAAAAAGAAAATAAGAAAAATCCATATCTAATAGACACATACTTAGCCATATACTTAACACGTTTACGCTGTGTAACATCAACCACCGCTCGACCGGACAGGAAATCAGCCATCCCGGTTTGCATTGAAGGCGAAGATCCAGTTAAATCGGCACAAACATCAAGGCCTCCGTCCCATGAGTAAAATAATATATTTGTTGGATATAATTGTTTGTAACGCCCCCCATACACCTCGATATCAACTTTCGTACCAGTTTTTCAAGAATAATACGAAACGTGTTAGACCAATCAATTAGTGTGTGTTGTTCAGTGATTAATTGTAAATATTACATGAATACTTGTATTTTAAGTGATAGGGTGTTTTAATAAAAGTATTACTTATGCATTAAAAATTGGTACAATAAATTTCTTTGTTTGTGTGTTGTCTGCATTAAAGAATGTATGCAATATATTTAGTTTTTTTTTTGTTGTATGCATTAAAAAACTATACATTATGCATGAAAATTCAAATTATATACAAAATAATGATGAGAGATATATCAATATGTTTTATAAAACTATTATTATTATTATTATTATTATTTTATAATAAGGTTTTTATTATTATTATAAAACCTTTACATGAAGTTGGATGAGAGTTTAGACACAAGTTGTGCTCCCACTCTTTTTTGATACAAAAACTTAATCTATGAAAGATGAAAGCACCACTCTTAGCATTATTAGAGTGACTAACGGAAATAGACTTGATACGCGAAAGTGTGTTCAAAGCCTCCGTATCGAATTCCCCGAAAGTAGAAAAAGAAAATGATATGAACTTGTACCCGTTGTCCTCACATATGGATGCATACTTCCTCTTTTTCTTCTCCACGACATTGTGCAAGGCTACCACATGAACCAAGATGGCGCTCCTATACTGTCACACCCCACCATGGCTGAATATGGGGCACGACGTATGTATATCATCAAAACAAACGGTGTCTCTATAGAGAAAACTAAAATGCAACTATAATGTCATAAATGAGGACACAAAGGTCATGACAATATCTCAACATAGCAGGAGTCTAGGTAAGTAGGTAACAGTCCTACCACTTACCCAAGACAAACATTTAACATAATCAAAACAACATATAGGTTCATAGTATCACTATTCAAAACACATAAAAATAAACTAAGAAGGAACGGGGATCTCCTTCTAAATGCAATCCTAATGCATCCAAATCTAGCCACTTCTATCCACAAGCTTAACCACATTCTCACCTGAAAGAGACACTAAAACACGTCAACATAAATTTGGTGAGAGTCATAGGTTTAGACTCAAACGCCAAAATCATACCATAAGCTGTGAGTACAACCAAAAGTTAAAAACGTATGGACAGTGCGATACTAACATGCATTAACAAACTAATATTCAAGATTCAACTCATCAAACCAAAACCAAGGCTCCCAGCCTTACCAAACGCCATACTCACATAGGCATCCAAACACCTATGAACCAAATCCCAAGGCCCCGCCTTGCCAATATCCCCTTGGTACCAAGTCAAAACATAAACAATCAAGAATCAACTAACAGTTAATCATATAAGTATGCACACATAAGTCCATTACCAACGCCAAACATTCACAACATAAATTTATAAACAACATAACACAGTGTCTCTTCCATCCCATCTGGAAGTAAAAAAACAATGGTAAACATGGGACTATGAAACTCACCTGATTGAGCTTCCCCAAACATCCGCGCACTAGTAAAAAGCTAACAAACCAAAAACACATAATCAAAACATGAACCAAACACTAAAATGGCTCATCAACCTATGATGGAGATCTAACCATCTCCCATATATATACCTCATATATATACTCTAAGCATCTCATTACGCCCCTCTATAAAGCCCTTAACTCGTTTTACTTTATAACAGATCCCGTTAACATTTTATCAAAAACAGTCCCAGTTTTAGGTCTCCAAACTTTAAGCCAAACACCCACCTAAACACACCCATGATCTCTGTAAAGGGAATATTTATTCCCTTACATATGATAGCTAACACCTCCCACTTGTCCTAAACTTAGAGCCACTGTTAAGGTCCCGATATATATATATATATATATATATATATATATATATATATATATATATATATATATATATATATATATATATATATATATATATATATATATATATATATACTTTTGTCATTACAGATTTACTGATTTTAAACATATAAAAAGTTTGTTATGATTAGGGGGTGTTACCCTAAACCACAACCTTAGCCCAAGTGCATATACTTACTAAAATATATAAACCATCTCTCATGTTCGTTAGAAGATCCCAATGCAACCCTAAGTACCCCAAACAACCCAAAACTTAAAAAGAAAACAGGCTGACTTTAAAACTGTTTTGACCTCCGATTGTTGTAACCTGTTTTTGACCCACTTCCCTACCTCCAATTTAGTTCTCGTTTCTTGCATTGGAAAGCCACTTCAATTACATTTTCAGGGATACTTGGAACGCAAAATAAGAGTTTGTAGAACTCCCAATATGATCAAAACAATTGACTTAAAATTTTGCCCAGTTTTTAAAAACGGGTTTAACAAAATTAACCTCATTAATTAACCCTAATCCCACTAATTACAAGCCCTAATTTTTGTAATCATTATAACACCATTAATATAACATTAATTTACTCTTTTTAAATTAAACCCTAACCTAAATCCATCATAATATGACTAAGACATCATTAAAATAAATAAATTGAAAAGGGATTAAAGACTTTACCTTTGATTTATGAAAACCCCAAAAAAATTTTATGAAGAACCCTAACTTTGGTGAAACCCACAACTTTCTTGTCTCCAGGAGAAAATAATGAACTTTTTGAGTTAGATTAAAACAATATATAGGGTATGGGTGAATCCTAGTCCAACCCATAGCCCACTTTCCTTTTTCTCATTTTTTTCCTTTTTCCCTTTATTTTCTTGCGTCTACCAAACTGACCCAACACCCCCTTATTTCGTTTTTTTTTTCTTTTTATTATTAATATTTGTATTAATAATATTACCTTAATTTACCTTAATTTATTTCGGCTCCTAAAGCCTCAAAAACCTCAAAACCGTAAAACTAGTCAAATTTACGCGTTTTACCGTAAAAGACGTAAAATATACACTTTTAAAAAAAATCTCAAATTTTGAAATAAGCTTTATAACTAAGTCCTAAATGACTGAAAACCATCCCGAAAAATATCTATATGACTAATTACCTCATCCGAGACCTCTAAACGCTAAACCGTAAATCGTAAAAATACGATTTTCTATAATACATATACGTATACGTAAAACCACTAAATATCACCATCTCATTTCATAGTCACTACCAAGTGAGCTCATGAACATGAAATCATCTCACATCGTTTCACTCACAAGGTACCCCGTACCGGAAACGATATCCAAACCAAAATCTATACACACCAATTAGCACATAAACACGTAAAGACACGTAACTAGCACAAAAATGAAACTAAGTGACGAACCTCAAAACCAGGGTTGTCATATCACTCCCTCCTAATAGAAATCTTCTCCCGAGATTTAATCCTTAGGATCAAACACACAAACAACAAATCACATGAGGATACTTGTTTTAAACGAACTCCTCTCATTTCCACGTGAACTTTAGTTCAAGTCTCAAATTACCACATATACTAACCAACATTATTTAAATTCATAGCCAAACTCTTGACCTCACAATCAATAAATCTCACAAATTACTCTTTGATAAAACAAAGACTCTTATTAACACAAGTCCCAAATAACCGTACATGCAGAATGCATTCTCAAACAACATTTACCAATCTCAATACATGAAATGTATCATGTATACAACTCATTTTCCCCAGGTAATTCTATACTCATAAGCTACTGGTCCGATCTTTCCAAGGATCACAAAAGGACCTACAAAACTCTACATCAATTCTTCCGTTTTACCAAAACATCCCACCCGTTACTATGGGTGAAACTCCCTACATAACTTTGTCACTAAAACTAGTGGTTTCCTCTTTTTCTACATAGCATCCCTTGTTGCTCTCATTCTGTCCACAAACACCATTACCACATTAGTAGCCTCTTTTACCAATTCTAGTCCACAATGGGGACAACTCATCCTATCCTTCCATATAGTGCCTCAAATGGCATTTATCTACTTCTAGTATGATAATCATCATTATATGAAAACTCAGCCATCGCTAATGAGTTTCCTAACTCCCTCTAAATCAATCACTCATGCCCTCAGTGTAACCCCTAAGGTTGTATAAATATCTCAATTGCCCATCCTTTTCTAGTTAGCTGGATATACTCATATCCAATCATGTTCATCAACTCCCTTTAGTTTGTACCCCAAACTACTTAAATATTCCAATTTCCTTACAAAGTGACCTATGACGGTCTTTCACTATCCATTAGTTCTTCCAATCCAAATTAACTCATGATCTATACACTTCATCAAAAGGACGGTTATCTCAGTTAGACCAAGCCCTTCGTCCCTATGGCATATCACCCCTATAACTCCTCATCTATTCGATTATCGATACTAAGCCTCCCAAACAATCAGTATGGGTCAGTTCCATTTCCTTTTCCACACTACGACAGTATTAGTCTGCTTTGTGCTTTATTCTACTCATTAGGCTCTACCAAAGTTTTACCTTCGGTTCCTATCTCGACCTATTTTATTCTCGATTTGCTTCTATACACACTTCCTTCTTTCTTCCTCAACTCATACCATACATCACGATGTGATGCTTCCCATTGTTTCTTCCCTGGCCATAATCCTTCATAAGACACTCCATACATATTAGGATAACCTTTACGCAAAACCCTCTATTCCATCACATTCGTACGCAATTCTTCCAACTTCCCAACTACGTGACTTCTCATTCCTCTTGAACTATGAGATGAATTAGTCAGTCTATCGACTATCACCCAACTCTCGTCGTACTTATTCCTCCACCCCATTATGTATCCCTTTCACTAACTTCGTCCTTACATTGCCCTTTCTAAGCTACTCCTATCTATGTAGGAAGTATATTCTACGTCCCTTTTCTCCATATGATTGTCCAAGCCACGCAACATACATGTTGACGCGTTCTCTGCTTTAGACAACTCAACTCGTGCAACCTACATCCTTCATCCAAACCGCCCTAATACGTCATCCATATAGTTCAAGTTCGTCTCAGCTTCACTTCATTCTTCTTATTCCATGTCTCGTCAACCATGCTTGCCTTTCCCAGATGGTACTTGGCCTTGAAATTTTCTTCCATCAATTAGCTCCACCCATCACCTTTGCCAAATGTTCAATCAAGATGATTAAATATGTGTTGGAGATGTTCATGATCAGTATAGATCATTCTCCACGTCTCGTACACCAAATGCCTCTAACATTCTAGACAAATATAACAGTCCAGCTCCACTAACTAAGTCTATCCAGTTCTTCCAAATATTCAGTTCCTGCAACGTATAAGCGATCGCCTTTCTTTGTCGTCCTCGTACGCGTCCAAATCCTTGCTCCACGTATCGTCATGCTTCGCGAATTCATCCAGTCCTTTCGATAATGCCAAGATCGGCTCATTATCCAATCCACTTCTTCAGCCTCCAAAATGCTTCCTCATCCTTCTTCACTTCGCCCCTTGCTGGTTCCATGATATGTCATCATCTCTAACTACTCATCATGGTAAACTTAATACTAAAACTCACACCCGAAAATCTCACGTATAATTCCCTTTCCTAACAACTCCAAACCAACTCATAATTTACTCACTCCTTTCTAAGATTTGAGTAGATCAAGATGTCGTCGATGCTCCCGACGACAACTCGTTTATACCCGTTCATGCACACTCGGTTCACTGACTTCATGAAAACTGCTAGTGCTTTGGCGAAGCCAAATGCATAACCGTAAACCCAAAGCGTTCATACAACATCCTTAGCAGTTTCAACTATGTCCTCCTTGCACCCTCTCTTAGCGGCAATACGAATAAATTCCTACCTCGTTCTACTTGCAAAATTCTACACGCATTTTAAAAGACCAATGCTTCCTCTCATCAGACCACTCAACCGCTTTCCACATCCAATCTACTACCAAGCAACTCAACTTTTACCTTGCATCTGTTGCAATTTCCATCAACTCTTGTTCTTGGAATCATTCCATCAACAATTTCCTTGGAAAGGCACTAACTCCAACTCCTCTCACTTCTCCTACTTGTACTATTCATGGTTCTATCTCAAAATAATAAGCAAACCTACTAAATTTCAGGAAATTTTTAGAAAACATACATGCCTTACGAACAATATCCCTTCCAACACTTATGGCACGTTACTTGTGCTAATATCCATACATTTCACAAATCTTTATTCATCTCCCTTGGCACTCCTAATGGACCTCATGACCACATGAGTTCGTCTACGAACCTCTTTCCTCCCCACTAAGGGTATTCCGACCGTTCTCTCATGGTCACCTACTTAAGCGTGTAGGCACGACCATGTCTTTCATATGGCTACCTCAACGCTCCTGAACAATACGAAACCAAAACTACATCCTGAATCCATCAGATACGATCAACGAATCAAACCCACGGATAACTAACGATATTTCACGTGCACCAATTAAAACAAGTCAAAAACCACGAGACTCAAGAGAAAACTCAAACCCAAAACGTGTATCAATTTAAGATGACCCATGACAACGAAAAATAATCCCAGAAACACCCAATAGCAACCAAAACATATTACGCCTCGCGACATATTATTTAAACCGTGCAAAAGATCGACTTTTCTAAAAGAATTTATTTTTATTTATATATATTTTTTTCTTTACCTTCCCACATCTATGTGACTCAAACAATCTACAAACAACCCTCTTGACGAACTCAAAACTAATCTCAAAGACTAGGTATCCCGTGCACCCAAAATAAAAATAAACTACTATTCAAAACTCAACCTTGAACCCGACACTTGTACAACAATTCCGACCAGTCCACTGACCTCCCATGACTATACTTTCTGAATATTTGAAAAGTACGTTCTGAGTACATAAATTTTGACTTTTGAATCACTCAAAAAGCTCTAAAAACGAACAAGTTATGACCAAAACAATTTTATATTAATGAAAGATAAAATTGTATGTGAAATCTTCATTAACTCAATTTAACCTTGTATTAATAATTATAAGTGACGTGAATCGGTTAAACCCATATATATAAACTATGTAAGTAGAAGGAAATTTTACTTCGCTTTATTTTAAAGAAAGTCTTTTAGAATTTGAAATAAATAAGTGTTGATTAAAAAGAAATCTTATGTTACATCTCGTTCCAAACACGACTCCAACACCTTACCCTTATTTTACCGAATACAACCAACTATCTAACCCTATAATAGATTTCCATGTCCCCCTTTTTCTCAATATATACCAACCAAAAGAAATGTAAGACCCAACACAAAAGATTATAAAGGAATCCCAAGTTATTTCAATAGACTTAAAACTAAGAACACCATTTTAAAACGTACACGTGAAATACGAAACTCAAAGAATACGCTACAAGACACACTTCAAAAGATTCAAAACGTCGTTGAAACTCCCCCAAACTCGAGCTCTAATAAATTGTTTAAACACAAGAGAGTACTAGGTACGTTCAAGTTATAATAACTACTGAACGACCGTAAATCATAACATAACATCTATTAGTATATATACATCCGCATATGTATACCTATCGAATCTCCCAAACATACTCGTTATCATACATGTCAAGTCAATCAATCGCTTTATACGCTCGTTTTTCCATACGAGTAATCACCTTCTCACCATCTCACCATGCCAAAACAAGGCACAAAACCCATTACCAAAACCAACCCATATCGTGTGACCTCATAATCACACAACGCGACTATAACTCAAAACATATAACACACTAAAAAAATAGCCATATCGTAGGCAGCCGTTACATAAACCCATATGTTATAAATATACCCAAAATCCACATCTCATCATATACAAGCATGTACTAACCCTCTTTCATGCAATCATACTTAGGAACCCATTGAAGTTGTGGTACTTGTATAACTATGTTGGGCAACATACTTATACAATTACCCTTTCCTGAATGCACTCCCTCCTATGATGACACTTATAAGAATCAATACAACACATAACACATAAATCCATCAACTCACCTAAGCACATAACCACATAACCAATAAGGTCCAAAACTCCATCTATTAACATAACATAGTAAAACTCTTGAAATACATAAATCCATAGTCTAGCTAAAACAACATAGACTAAATCCTAAACGAAAACACAATCAGTTATAAGTCATGTCGCCCATCAGAATGGAAACACCTAAAAATCTTTCCTACCCATGTACTCCGAGTAACTCGAACCACCACACGATTCTTAGGGAATATGATTTAAACATCAAAGAAAAATAACATACCTCAGGTATGTAAAATAACTCGACAAAAGATAGAAACTACCTTGTACCAAATTATGTACTATAATGTACAATTTAAGCAAAATACAACAATGACTAGTGTGGACGATTATGGTTCAACCCACACTAGTCACAAACCCGAAAAGAAAATAACATGTGACTAAGTATGAACATACTACGGTTCACTTCATACTAGTCAAAACATCGCAATAAATAACATCCAAACACATCAATTATTATAAAATGCACACATACTCCTATGACTCCTATATGTAGGGACCCTTAAGCTATAGACTAGTCTACGCGACTAAGAAACCTAATTCTCTATAACCATTGTCTCTGATACCATTCTGTCATACCCCACCATGGCGGAATATGGGGCGCGACGTATGGATATCATCACAACAAACGGTGTCTCTATAGAGAAAACTAAAATGCAACTATAATGTCATAAATGGCGACACAAAGGTCATGACAATATCTCAACATAGCAGGAGTATAGGTAAGTAGGTAACAGTCCTACCACTTACCCAAGACAAACATTTAACATAATCAAAACAACATATAGGTTCATAGTATCACTATTCAAAACACATAAAAATAAACTAAGAAGGAACGGGGATCTCCTTCTAAATGCAACCCTAATGCATCCAAATCTAGCCACTTCTATCCACAAGCTTAACCACATTCTCACCTGAAAGAGACACTAAAACACGTCAACATAAAGTTGGTGAGAGTCATAGTTTAGACTCAAATGCCAAAATCATACCATAAGCTATGAGTACAACCAAAAGTTAAAAACGTATGGACAGTGTGATACTAACATGCTTTAACAAACTAATATTAAGATTCAACTCATCAAACCAAAACCAAGACTCCCAGCCTTACCAAACGCCATACTCCCATAGGCATCCAAACACCTATGAACCAAATCCCAAGGACCCGCCTTGCCAATATCCCCTTGGTACCAAGTCAAAACATAAACAATCAAGAATCAACTAGAAGTTAATCATATAAGTATACACACATAAGTCCATTACCAACGCCAAACATTCACAACATAAATTTATAAACAACATAACACAGTGTCTCTTCCATCCCATTTGGAAGTAAAAAACAATAGTAAACATGGGACTATGAAACTCACCTGATTGATTCCCCAAACATCCACGCACTAGCAAAAAGCTAACAAACCAAAAACACATAATCAAAACATGAACCAAACACTAAAATGGCTCATCAACCTATGATGGACATCTAACCTTCTCCCATATATATATACCTCATATATATGCTCTTAGCATCTCATTACACCCCTCTGTAAAGCCCTTAACTCATTTTACTTCATAACACATCCCGTTAACATTTTATAAAAAACAGTCCCAGTTTTAGGTCTCCAAACTATAAGCCAAACACCCACCTAAACACACCCATGATCTCTGTAAAGGGAATATTTATGCCCTTACATATGTTAGCTAACACCTCCCACTTGCCCTAACCTTAAAGCTACTATTAAGGCCCCAATATATATATATATATATATATATATATATATATATATATATATATATATATATATATATATATATATATATATATATATATATATATATATATATATATATATATATATATATATATATATATATATATATATATATATATATATATATATATATATATATATATATATATATATATATATATATACTTTTGTCATTCCAGATTTACTGATTTTAAACATACAAAAAGTTTGTTATGATTAGGGGGTCTTACCCTAAACCACAACCTTATCCCAAGTGCATATACTTACTACAATATATAAACCATCTCTCATGTTCGTTAGAAGATCCCAATGCAACCCTAAGTACCCCAAACAACCCAAAACTTAAAAAGAAAACAGGCTGACTTCAAAACTGTTTTGATCTCCGACTGTTGTAACCTGTTTTTGACCCAGTTACCGACCTCCAATTTAGTTCTCGTTTCTTGAATTGGAAATCCACTTCAATTACCTTTTCAGGGATACTTGGATCGCAAAATATGAGTTTGTAGAACTCCCAATATGATCAAAACAATTGACTTAAAATTCTGCCCAGTTTTTAAAAACGGGTTTAACAAAATTAACCTCATTAATTAACCCTAATCCCACTAATTACAAGCCCTAATTTATGTAATCATTATAACACCATTACTATAACATTAATTTACTGTTTTTAAATTAAACCCTAACCTAAATCCATCATAAGATGATTAAGACATCATTAAAATAATTAAATTGAAAAGGGATTAAAGACTTTACCTTTGATTTATGAAAACCCCAAAAAGAATTTATGAGGAACCCTAACTTTGGTAAAACCCACGACTTTCTTGTATCCAGGAGAAAATAATGAACTTTTTGATTTAGATTAAAACAATATATAGGGTATGGGTGAATCCTAGTCCAACCCATAGCCCACTTTCCTTTTTTATCTTTTTTTCCTTTTTCCCTTTCTTTTCTTGCGTTTACCAAACCGACCCAACACCCCCTTATTTCGTTTTTTTTCTTTTTATTATTAATATATGTATTAATAATATTATCTTAATTCACCTTAATTTATTTCAGCTCCTAAAGCCTCCAAAACCTCAAAACCGTAAAACTAGTCAAATTTACGCGTTTTACGGTAAAAGACGTAAAATATACACTTTTATAAAAAATCTCAAATTTTGAAATAAACTTTATAACTAAGTCCTAAATGACTTAAAACCATCCCGAAAAATATCCATATGACTAATTACCTCATCCGAGACCTCTAAACGCTAAACCGTAAATCGTAAAAATACGATTTTCTATAATACATATACGTATACGTAAAACCACTAAATATCACCATATCATTTCATAGTCACTACCATGTGAGATCATGAACATGAAATCATCTCACATCGTTTCACTCACAAGGTACCCCGTACCGGAAACAATATCCAAACCACAATCTATACACACCAATTAACACATAAACACGTAAAGACACGTAACTAGCACAAAAATGAAACTAAGTGACGAACCTCAAAACCAGGGTTGTCACATATACCAGCAAAGGGAGAGATGCAGGTTACATCGAAACATGTGTTTTTACCTTGAAGCCAATTAAATAGTAACAGGTCCGCCGGTCGTAGATCCTTCACAATCCGAGAGGAAACCTATTGGAGCCTCTTTTTGCACCATGATCCTTGGAACATATATCAACTAGAATATCGTGCATCATATTATGCCTAAATATCACACCTACATTGCTAGAACAGTGGACCGCATGATCTCCCCATTGGTTCATCCTATGCGTATTGCAACTCGGGCATAAGCTACCTTTAGAGACTAATTGCGCTCCCACCCTTTTCTGAATACAAAAACTCACTCTATGATAAATAAATGCACCACTCTTATCATTATTTAAGTGTGTTGATACAAAAGTTGGAGACCACGCTTGACCCGAATTAGGCTTAATTTGGGGTCTTGTGGACTCTGGCTCTTGTACCAATTGAATCTTGTTTGAAGACCTTGTACACTAAATAACAGACACCGTTAGGCTTACCATGGGCGCGTGTCCCACGTTTAGACTCCGACATGAGAGTAAGTAATCGGTTTGAGTATATGTGAGGGTTTTAGAGTATTGTTTATCGCCCCTTTGTGGAACCTCGGGGGTTCCTTTTATACTCGAGAGAGTCCTGGCAATGCTCTCCTAATCTTGCGGCTTAAGGAAGAGATAATGACCTAAAATAACATTGATCCTTATCTCATAACTAAGGTAAGTGTATATCTCTTTCCCTTAGGTGAATATAATCATAAGATAGATTATATTCTGTCTGATCCTGTTACAATGCGACGAGATCACGACTAAGTAATAAACCGTTGTGCGACAACGGCTTACCGGGCCTCCTGGGCCGTGTGCGTGTTGTAAAGTAATGATCCGCACTCAATGGATACGGGTAGTACCCGTGGGTCAGGTTATTCAACCCGAATAGGGACTATAAGTCATCATGTCCCCCCAGTCTTGTGGTCGCAAGTCCTAACCGCGGCTACTAGACTACTAATCGACAAAACGACGTACAAAATGCTATATGGTAGAACAAGTGCTATCGCGAGTGTCTGTCAATTAAATATTTCGAATAGTCCTGCCAATAACCATCAATGTCACAATCCACTAACACCTACCTATATTAGAAACTGGGAAAGGTATCAACCACGTCATACAAAATTAGCCTATTAGCACCGTTGGATGAAACAAACGATAGACACACGTCACACGATCCTAAACCCTTGACAAGGTACTAAATGCATTGTATCGACGATCGGTCTTTTTCACTTTCACAACCTCATCTTCTTCCATTACCAAAACTCAAGGAATGCTCATTTGTAGAGAAAAAGCCCCACAAACTAGCACCTGATTCCTTGTAGAAAAAATGGTTTCACGCTATTCGATGTAGTATCCCGCATCTCTGAGCAAGATCTCTCCCAATTTATCACCAAATATTATATTTCCACAGACCTACAACCGACAGTATCAGATCCACAAATGCATATCGGAAGCTTTCCATATGGTAAGATTGGTGTGTATACCAGATTTTTTGAGTTTGCCAATAACTGTATTCCCCTAAGTCGCTTTCTTATTGACGTGCTAAGCTTCTACAGTATCCATCTATCTCAATTACATTGTATCAACGCAGCTAAAATATCCAACATTGAGATAAACTGTCGTTTGAAGAACATCGATCCAACTATAAATTTATTCCGTGGCTTTTATCGTCCATCCTGGATGAACGGATGGGTATCTTTTGCCAAACGCCCTGGTCAACTTCAGTGCTATAAAAAAAAGATAGATTCACTGAAGACATGGAACAACAAGTTTTTATGGATAGATAAGGTTGTGTTCCCATTTGAATGTGACTTCATTACTCCGCAGACGATGATGAAAGACGAGCGTCCAATCCCTGGCACATATAGCGAGGCAAATGCGCGGATGATAAATGCTGACCGTATATCAATGCAAGAATTCACTAAGTCGCTATTGTACGCCCTAGGGCTAAGTTTTAAATCTTTCATACATCCAAATCACCTTCCGCAATATTATGACGACTTTGGCCATGGTAATAGTTCCATCCTCATACTCCGAATTGTATTGTATTCGTATACATATGTTTAACTTTACCTACTATCTTTGTAGAAATACCTTACTCTCAACTCGTAAAGCGCGAACATCGTTGCGATGTAACCATGCGCCCTCGGCCATGCACCCCTGAAGAACTCGCTGGCGGGTGGATTATTGGCAGACGCACTATTGCCCTTGAACTTCCCTTCCCGGACATCAATATGAGCGTAAAGAGAGTTGTTGTGCTTAACGCGACCCCGATTCGGAGTGTGCCCTACACTATAGAAACATCTTCTGAAGAAGCAGAAGACCTCGAAGGCAAGGAAGCGACTCTTGAAGGTATCCCCACTGCTTGTCCATACAGGGACAATATTCCTGTTCCTAGTTTCAAGAGATTTCCCTGTTCGCCAATTGAGGGAATTCCAAAGAGGATTAGGTCACAAATTACCAAGCCACGCCCTCATATTTCTTTATGAGGCTCACTCGCCAAGCCTTGTATGGAAACCATCATTACTGTCCTGTTATGTCATTCTGTCGTAGAATAAGAGAGTGAGTTATAACTTTTCCGACTATAAATTTGCAATTCTAAGGATATGACGTATACGGATACCACTAGCGCTGTTGCGGCTCAGTTGAACTGTGCATGATCCTGTATGTTGACCAATAGGTCTGACTACGAAGATTTCCTTTAGTTCCTTGTTCCACCTGGGTGTGCCCAACACCTTGACGAACTATCTGATGAAGTGTTACTAAGAGAGTTGACAATGGGTGTGTCACGGGAGGCGACATTAACATCACATATGAACAAGAAAATAATGCATCTCTCCCAACACCTTGAAAATGTTTATCTCAACCTAAACTGGACCCTGGAGGAGAAAAATAATGAACTTGTTTGTGCCAAAGTGAAGTTAGTGCATCTGCAAGGGGTCTCTAGCCTAAATGCTGGTTCCATCTAATACCTTGAGGATGAGAAAATTTCTCTATGGGAATCCCTAGCCCGAGAGTGTCGGTTGCGCGAGAGACAAGAAAAGGATAACCTTTAGGCTATGGCGAAACTTGAGGAGTGTAGGGTAATTTTCGCTACGAATTGTGACAATTTTACTATAAGTGCCAACAAGATTTGGCTAAGAAGGAAGATGTCATGAGGCTCTTAAGTACCGATTTTGATGAGGAGTTGTATCTACATTTATCAGTTGTGCGCGTAGAAAAGCACTGGTTGGTTAGATACGGTCTTCCTTTGGCCGCCAAGGGTGCTCTAGACTCACCCAATGTTGTCGTAGCCGCCTGGGATGTTCTAAACGCTGCCCAAGTTTTAGGCCAAAGTTGTGCTATGGAGCATGCTTCAAGAGATGGTTTATTGACAAAACCTTTAGGGGATGTGTTACTTTATACTCCACAGGCTCAGGAAAATTTCAACGCTGCATGTCAGGTGTTGAAAGAATGCAATCTCCCTTTTATCGACGTTGTCGAGAAGGACCAAGATGATCCAATTTAAGTAACCATGGCAGGACTTACTCTGTTGAAGCATTTTGAAGAGGGCACAGAGAATGGGCCCGATTATTACATCAAGTCGGACGTATCCCGACTGAGGGTTCCTATTTATTCCTCCGGCGATGGTACAACGGATATGGTTTCACTAGAGAGGGTGCTAAAGCACCATGCAGGTCGTGTCGCCAGGAAGAACAAGACTCCTGCTAGTAGTGTTGTAATTGGGCTGGGTTTGGCACACCCAAGCTGATCCGATGACGTGAAGGTGAGTCTGCCATCACTTAGAGTACGGGATGTGCGCGTGCTATAATACATGAGGGAGGTTTGGTCGGAACACCGCACGTCCCTAAACCCGTTACACCGGAAGTTGAAAAGATCCCTGACTGCTGCAGACTTGCTATAAGGCAAACCTTGCCATCATGTATTTATTTGTAACTCTGTTATCCATGTGTATATCTTGTTGTACGATCTGTAGGTAAAGTTATGTATTTCTATAACATAATGCGACCGTGTTTGAGCATTTCCAGGTCTTTTGTACCCACACCTTAGATTGTGCGTATAAGTTTTTGTTTATGAGTACATTTAGTGAAGTGTATCTCTGAACTTATGGGTGATTTGAAGTTTCATTACGTGTGGCATGCCACTTCTACCATAAGTGATGTTGGGAGTTCGACGTGTTTGTTAGGCGTGCACACTATGTCTTGTGCATATCCATCATGGAATATGAGGAATGCCATACTTACTACAACGTCTTCTAGTAAGATGCCTAACAAAGGATACCTGATCCGTCGCCACTGGGGTTGCATCCCTCTTACGTGGCAAGTTTAATTAGTAGGTTTAACTTATTCATCTTATTTCCCTAGAAACATCTATTGTACATGTACGCCGGGGGCCAAATATATTTTTAAAAGGTAACATAATTGATAGGTGTGTAAACACCCATCCTTTTACCACTTAATTCTGGCTAAAACAAGACCAAAACACGTATTTAATATCATTTGTTTGGAATTATGCGTGGTTTTTGTGTTTATTGTGTTTTCAGAGCTAACCGGATGAATATTAAAGAAAACATGGGATTGCACGGGTTTTATCAAGGAAAAAGGACTGAAGACGAAGTCTATTGTCCAAGAGATGCAAAAGATTTGAAGTCACTGGGCCTATTCGAAGATTTATCAAAGAAAAGGACCAAAGACGGAAGATTTACATAAGTCGAAGACACTCAAGTCTATTTAACAAAGAAATTAAAAGACGAGTTGAATTTAATCGACGACAAATCCCGAATCAGAATCGAAAACGTCAACTTTTCTGAAAAGACGAGAAGACAAGAAGAAAGGGAGAAAGCCCACTCACTAACCAACCACTAGGAGTATAAATAGATTCCTCCTTCACACAATTAGGGAGTTAGTTCATTTTTTTTCTTTTTCCCAGTTTTTGGTTCGTAGCATCACAAACACCATTAGGGTGTTTGGTGATTTTTCATTTCTCCTTTTTCGAATCTTGTAAGTGTAATCATTACTCTTGTTATTTTTATATTAATCAATCTATTCCATCTTTTCATTCATCTTGATCTTCATCATCTTCTATTTCAAGTTCTTAAGTTTTTATTTGATTCTAGTTTGATCTTAAAAAGTTGTTGATTTAGTGTTTTTATTGGTGGGATTTATTACTTATGGTATTTAAATGGTTTGTGTTTGATTTGGTAAAACCTTTTTATGTATTAAGCTCAATCTTGGATTAATTCGTATCCATTGTTGAAACGTCTGCTATTGTCGCTGTTCTTCAGCCCAGGATTTTCCGAATAGACGAATTTGTGCTCCCCTTATTCGGAATATTGGATATTCCGAATAGGGTTGTTTTCATTTCCTTTACTCGGAATAATTTTCCGCATAGCCAAAATTGTCATTTCCTTACTCGGAATATTTCACATATTCCGAACAGCTTACTTTTTCCGCATAGTCCAGTTATTCCGAATAGGGTCAGCTTTCCGAATAGCATTATTTTCCGCATAGAGGTGATTTTCCGAATAGGGTATGTTTTTCCGCATGGCAATATTTTCCGAATAGAGTATTTTATTCCGAATAAAAGCAGTTTTTCCGCATAAGCCATCTTTCCGAATAGGGGCATTTTTCCGCATAGACTTGTTTGACTTTCCGAATAGCAACATTCCGAATAGAGTAACTTTCCGAATGGCTCTATATTCCGTATAGACTTATAAGGGTATTTCTCCAGATTTTATTCAAGTATTATTTTTTCATTATTGATTGATTTAAGTTAATATCATTATCACTTTATTCATTTTCATTTATTTAGAATAGAAAACCAAATCACTTTTTGTCACCAAGAACAAATCATTCCACTTTTAACTGAGATCAATTCGAGAGGATTCCGAGAAATCTGAACCCTAACAAAATGAAAGTATCAAATGGCGCCGCTGCCGGCTCTTCTCGTTAAGATCAAAAGTTTTTTGTGAGAACTTGGATTTTGGGATCCGTTCCCCGTGAACGTTACTTTTTCATAAAAATTTTCAAAAACACTAAAAAATATAAAATTTTCAAAAATCCTAAAAAGTAAAAAACATAAAAACCAAAAATATTTTTGCTTTGTTTTTCTTTGTTCGTTCTTTTGCAGGTGTATGCGCACTCGATCCACGTCTTATCAAGAGCCCGAGCCTCTCGATAACTTAGACATGGCTGGTGTACAAAACAACAATAACATACCACCTCCGAACAACAATAATAACAACAACAACCCGCCTTTCAACAACATGAATAACAACAATAATGAGCCCCTTCCGGATAATCGCCGGATGATTGAACTGCTGCAAGCTCATGTCGATGGCAACACGGATCCAATTGTCATCCCTCCAATTGCCGCCAACAATTTCGAGCTCAAATCAGGCTTTATCCAGATGGTCTCTGCTCAACCATTCTTGGGACGCACCATTGATGATCCACATGACCACATCAAGAGATTTCTACAACTCACCAACACGGTCAAATTCAATGGGGTTCCACAAGAGGTTATAAGGTTACAACTTTTTCCCTTTTCTTTAGAGGGACAAGCCCGGCATTGGCTTGCTAAGGAACCGCCACAGAGTATTCTCTCGTGGACGGATTTGGAAACAAAGTTTATAAATTACTTTTTTCCACCCTCTCGTACTACCGCTTTGCGGAATGAGATCATAAATTTTGAACAAAAGTACGATGAGTCATTCAGTGAATCTTGGGATCGTTTTAAAGATCTTTTAAGAAAATGCCCACAACATGGTTTTACCAAAGTACATCAAATCAATACTTTTTACAATGGTTTAAGCATGAGTGACCAAGATTCACTGAACAGTGCCTCGGGGGGTAATCTATTGGCTAAGACTTCCAATGCTGCTTGGGATATCATTGAGAATAAATCTCGTGTGCAAACCAAGAGTGTTCGGACCAATGTTGCTAGTGCTAGCACTAATGACAGCAACAAGCGATTAGACAAAATTACTACGCTTCTTGAATCGCTTGTCACCCACACCGTCAGCAACAACAACAGCAACAACGCCAAACACGCTCAAGTGAACGCTGTCAGCCAACCTTGTGAGATATGCGGTGGTCCTCACTCTTCCACATCTTGTACCGCCACCCAAGACTACCCTGCTGAGAATGTGAATGCGGCATATGGCACCTATCAACAACCTGCTTATCAAGCTAGACCCCAAGGTGACCGTAACTTGCTAAGCTACCGCAGCAACAACTATCTTTCACCACCTGGTTTCCCTCCTGCCAACCCAAACCAACAACAAAACCTTAATCGCCCTCCTCAACAACAACAACAACCTCGACAACCTTACATCCCACCTCACAAGCAGCAACAACCGCCTCAACGCAACAATCAAGTCTACCAACAACCTGCTTACCAACCACCTGCATACAATGCTCCTCCCAACCAACCTACCGCTCTTCACCAAGAAGTAGAAAGTTATATGAGGACTAATGATGCTATAGTGGGAAATCTACAGCGAGAGGTGCTCAACTTGAAGGCAGACTTGGTCAAGCAAGGAAACGATTTGAGAGCTGATATGAGAAATACGTTGGATAGGCAAACTAATGATCTAAGGAATATGATGGCTAGTTTCTTCCAAAGTAGTCAACCCTCTTCTTCGGGTACTCTTCCGAGTAACACCGTTGCGAACCCAAGAGGGGAGATGAAAGCAATCACTACTCGAAGTGGCAAAGGTACTAAGGAACCCGAGCTTCCTATACCTCCACCGGTGGTTGTGACTAAGGAGAATGAGTTACCTGCTTCTATTCCTCATCCTTCTCCTTCCCCAATTTCTCCACCTCTTCATTCTACCCCTCCTCCACCCGTGGTTGTGAGTGATCCTATTCCCCTAAAGCCTTCCTCTTCCTCCAATATACCTTATCCTTCAAGGTTGAGGAAAGAGAAGCAAAAGAGCAAGGATGATATTCAGGTTTCGAATTTCCTTAAAATGTTCAAAAAACTGAATTTCAATATCTCCTTCGCTGAGGCTCTCGCTCACATGCCCAAGTATGCCAAAATGTTTAAAGATCTTCTGAGCGACAAGGAAAAGCTCCTCGATATTGCCAACACCCAACTTAATGAGAACTGCTCTGCAGTGCTCTTAAGGAAATTGCCAACCAAGCTTGGTGATCCGGGTCGTTTTCTTATCCCTTGCAATTTCCCGGGAGTAGAGAATTGCATGGCCCTAGCCGATCTAGGTGCCAGTATTAATCTCATGCCTCTAAGTGTTTGGAAGCAATTATCTCTCCCAGAGCTAGTCCCCACCAAAATGACTTTGGAATTGGCTAACCGTACGGTTGCTTATCCAGTGGGGATAGCCGAAGACGTCATTGTAGGAGTCGACAAATTCACCTTTCCCGCTGATTTTGTTGTCGTCGACTACGAGATGGACCCCCGTGTGCCACTCATTGTTGGTCGTCCATTCTTGAGGACCGGTCGCACTCTTATCGATGTTGAAGCCGGTGAGCTTATCATGAGAGTGGGTGACGATAAAGTAGTCTTCAACATGGGAAAGCTTTCTAAACAGCCTTATTCTTACGAGAGTGTTAATTGTATTGACGTTCTTGATGAGGCCTGTGAAGAACACTTCAAGGATGCTTGTAAAAACATTCCTACCTCTCTTCCCAATGTTGAGACCGTTTCCTCTATCGACTCATCACTATCTCTATTTGGAGAAAGTGATTTCCTCTGGAAAGATTTGGAAGCCACCTTGGAAGATGTGAAGCAAGACAATGACGATTCTACTGCCAATTGGGGTGACGATCTCAGTTTCATTGCAAACCTCCTCAGAGAAGACAATCCTTCCCCTCCATCTCCCACTGTTATTGCTATCGAGACTCCGACTTCGAATACGCCTCCCGTCGAAAATCCTCCGGACTTGGAACTTAAGGAGTTGCCGCCCCATCTTGAGTATGTATTCCTCGAAGAAGAGAAGAAGTCGCCAGTCATCATTGCTAAGGATTTGAAGGATGAAGAGAAAGATCGACTTGTCGCTGTGTTGAAAGATCACAAGAAGGCTATTGCTTGGAAGATTTATGACATTCGTGGAATTGATCCTCACTTCTGCACACACAAAATTCTCATGGAGGACGACTTTAAGCCCACAATTCAAAGCCAACGAAGGGTGAATCCAAATATCCATGAAGTCATCAAAACAGAGGTTCTCAAACTTCTTGATGCGGGTATGATTTACCCTATTTCGGATTCACCATGGGTTAGTCCAATCCATTGTGTGCCCAAGAAGGGCGGAATAACCGTTGTTCCCAATGAACACAACGAGTTGATTCCCACTCGTCTCGTTACTGGGTGGAGAGTTTGTATAGACTACCGCAAACTCAATGATGCCACGAGAAAGGATCATTTCCCTCTACCTTTTATGGACCAAATGCTTGAACGCTTAGCAGGAAATGAATATTACTGCTTTCTTGATGGTTTCTCGGGTTATTTTCAAATACCCATCGATCCCCAAGATCAAGAGAAGACTACATTCACTTGTCCCTATGGCACATTCGCTTACAAAAGAATGCCTTTTGGCTTATGTAATGCGCCCGGGACTTTCCAAAGGTGTATGTTAGCTATCTTCCATGACATGGTTGAACAAACCATGGAAGTCTTCATGGATGATTTCTCGGTCTTCGGGGATTCATTCTCTTCTTGCCTTGCCAATTTGGAACGTATGCTTAAGCGGTGCGAAGACACTCGCCTGGTTCTAAATTGGGAAAAATGCCATTTTATGGTAAAAGAAGGCGTCGTGCTTGGACATAAGATCTCGAAAGCCGGTCTTGAAGTAGATCGTGCTAAAGTCGATGTTATCGCAAAGTTGCCTCCACCTTCCACCGTGAAGGGTGTGAGAAGTTTCCTGGGTCATGCGGGCTTCTACCATCGATTCATCAAAGATTTTTCTCAAATCGCTCGCCCGATGACCCACCTCTTGGAAAAAGATACTCCTTTTATCTTTTCCAAAGAGTGCCTTGAAGCCTTCAACTCGCTTAAGGATAAGCTAACTAAGGCACCCGTCTTGGTTACCCCTAATTGGGAGCTACCCTTTGAGTTGATGTGCGATGCTAGTGATTTTGCTATTGGAGCGGTTCTTGGACAAAGAGTGAACAAACACTTTCAACCAATCCATTACGCTAGCAAGACAATGACGGGGGCACAATTGCATTATACGACAACCGAAAAAGAGCTTTTAGCTGTTGTCTATGCTTTTGAAAAGTTTCGCCCCTATCTTGTCCTTTCCACCACCATCGTGTATACCGATCATTCCGCGCTGAAGTACTTGTTGACAAAGCAAGATTCCAAACCAAGACTTCTTCGCTGGGTTTTGCTGCTCCAGGAATTTAAAATAGAAATTCGCGATAAAAAAGGAGCAGAAAACTTAGCCGCGGATCATCTTAGCAGACTTGAGGATCCTTACCAGGGGGATCATCCGAACAAAGAAATCAATGATTCTTTTCCCTTGGAGACCTTAATGTCTATAAACTCGAAGCCGAATGAAACCCCGTGGTTTGCGGACTTTGCAAACTACTTGGCGGTTGGAATTCTCAAGGAAGGGTTGACGTCTCAACAAAAGAAGAAGTTTTTCACCGACATTAAGACTTACTTTTGGGACGACCCTTACCTATTCAAACAATGTGCCGACCTGATTATCCGCCGATGTGTTGATGGACCGGCAGCGTCTGAAATCCTTGATGCTTGCCACAAAGGACCCACCGGTGGTCACTTTGGTCCCAACTACACCGCTAAGAAAGTGTTTGACTCGGGATTTTATTGGCCCTCTATATATCGTGACGCTCACGATATGGTCAAACGATGTGATGTTTGCCAAACGCAAGGCAAAATCACACATAAAGACGAGATGCCTCAGAATTTCATACAGGAATGTGAAATTTTTGACGTGTGGGGTATCGACTTTATGGGGCCATTCCCTTCATCTAAAGGAAACAAATACATCCTTGTAGCCGTTGACTACGTTTCAAAGTGGGTTGAAGCCAAAGCTTTGCCTACTAATGACGCAAGGGTGGTTTGTAACTTTTTGAAAGCTCTTTTCGCTAGATTCGGTGTGCCTCGCGCCATTATTAGTGACCGTGGGACTCATTTCTGCAATGACCAATTCGCAAGAGTCATGGCTAAGTATGGTGTAAACCATCGTCTTTCCACAGCCTACCACCCACAAACTAATGGCCAGGCTGAAATATCCAACCGAGGACTGAAGCGAATTCTGGAAAGAACCGTGGGAGAGCATCGTGCCGCATGGGCTGATAAACTCGATGATGCTTTGTGGGCTTTCCGTACTGCATACAAGACTCCGATTGGTTGTACACCATATCGTCTTGTGTATGGGAAAGCGTGCCACCTCCCCATTGAGTTGGAGCACAAGGCTTATTGGGCCTTGAAGTGGGCTAGTTTTGATATAAACAAAGCCGGTGACCTACGCAAGATCCAACTCAATGAGCTGACTGAACTTCGGAATGAGGCTTATGAAAATTCTTTGATCTATAAGGAACGAACTAAGCTCATTCACGACTCCAAGATCAAAAACCGAGAGTTCCATGTTGGAGACAAAGTCTTACTTTTTAACTCTCGGTTGAAAATCTTTTCGGGCAAGCTGAAATCTCGTTGGTCCGGCCCATTCACCATCGCCCAAATTTTTCCATATGGTACTCTCGAGCTCGCTCAACCTAATGGACCGAATTTTAAGGTGAATGGCCAACGAGTGAAGTTGTACTTTGGTGAGGACACCTCTCAGGAGGTGATTCCATCCCTCACCACGTTCCCCATGAACTAATTTTGGGTCGAGTCAGGCTCGTGACTCGGTTATCAAAAACAAGCGCTCCTCGGGAGGCAGCCCGAGTATCTATCCCTTTAACCCCCTAAGTGTAGGGGAGGACCTATTTTGGTCGTTTGTGTTTGTATGGTGATGTGATTACAGAGATAAATGCAATCTTGGAAATCTTTGAAGAACCGTGCTCCCGTGTTATCCGAAATCCGGTTCAATCTCTCAACTATCGTGATTCAATTTTCTTCATATTCACATTTGAAATTAATCACGTTAGTCGTCTCTTCCTTAACTTGAGTTAACCAACGTCCACAATGTCATAAGTGTAGGGGAGACTTTTCCCACATGCTTAAACATTGAGGACAATGTTTATCTTAAGTGTAGGGGAGACTTCTATCGAAGTTTTAAGTGGACTTTTCCATGAAAATGCCTTCATTTAACCGAAAAATCCTATTTTTCAGCATTTTTCAAATTTTTTATTAACTTTGGCCATTTAGTCGTAATTTTTAAATTTTTATCGTTGCTTTCATACGTATATATCCCGCAATAAAGTCAAAAATATTAATAAAGTGGTGTAGCTAGTTTAGAAGTCTTTGACATATTAGGCCCGTTGAGTTTATTTTGACTCAACCCGAATAGACTTATCCAAGTTTATTCTAGCTAGTATCCTTAACCATGTAAACCTTAATTGGTTTATTAGGCTAAGTATCCACGAGTCTCATTACTTGAGATTTTAAATTGTGGAGGACGAGAAATGATAGAGTCAATTATAAGTCGGTATTCTTGCGCAAGCTCACTTGGTGTAATTATTTGCCTATTCTCCCATCACTTGCTAATAATTCATCTGCAATAAGTAAGGTCGTACGATTTGAAAGGTTACTTAGCTTCTAGCCCAAGATCGTTTAAAAGTTGCTCGGTAATGATAAGAGTTCATAGCCAAGGCATAACTTATGAAGCGGGGCGCGAAGATTGGCGAGTCCGAAAAGGCCCTAACAAGGCATGAGGATTCCATTTTATTGCTGAAGATCCAAAGTGATGTGAAAAGCATTATTCCTAAAGTCAATATGAAGGATCAAGACTCACGACGAAAAGCAATCAACTCCCATAAAGATCATGGAGAAGTCTATCCGAAAAGACCCTAACAAGGTATGAGGATAAATAGATCCAAGTCCGAAAAGGAGGCGGATCGTTGTATCACAAAATCCCAATTAGAGATTGAAGAAATAATCATGAAGTCGTGGTCAACAAAGTTGGAGTACCCCTCAAAAGTCTCCAAGTGAAGAAACTCTATTATGATGAGAAGACCATTATCTCAAGAACGTCTCTCGAAGATATGAAGTATGAAGTACATGCCAAATATCGGCCCGAGAAAGGTCTCAAATCGTGAACCAAGTTATGCCAAGATATGAACTTTTTGATATCCCGAGAAGCAGTTTTAAGAGATTTTGTCCTTTAGCTAACTATTGATCAAATCGTCCTACTTTGCTTTCAGCCTAAATAAACTATCGAAATAAGTCCAAAAATGCATCTTCATGATCATTCTAAGACAAAAATAAAATATAAGAGATACACCTAGGAATAAGGGAGTCTAAGCATTTAATTAAGCCATGTGTGTGAGTGTTTGATTTACTAACTTATAATAACAATGATCTCGTTTCTAAGCTTAGTTTGGGGAACGTGAAACTTGAGGGTGATAAATCTTCGCAGCACAAAAGCCCTAATGTAAGTCATTGATCTCTTTGCAAGTTATTTCCATGTAGCTATTTTCAAGTGAAAATGGTTTTCTATCCTTTTGTTTCCTTTAAAGTCTAATTTCTTTTAAGTACTTTAATTTTTGTTGGTAGTATTTTAGTAATAAGGCCAAGGTTGATTAATTATGAGAAAAATGTAAAATTTGCTTTATCACTAAGCATTGCATGAGGGCATGGCAATGGTTAAGTGTAGGGGATTTGATAGGTGTGTAAACACCCATCCTTTTACCACTTAATTCTGGCTAAAACAAGACCAAAACACGTATTTAATATCATTTGTTTGGAATTATGCGTGGTTTTTGTGTTTATTGTGTTTTCAGAGCTAACCGGATGAATATTAAAGAAAACATGGGATTGCACGGGTTTTATCAAGGAAAAAGGACTGAAGACGAAGTCTATTGTCCAAGAGATGCAAAAGATTTGAAGTCACTGGGCCTATTCGAAGATTTATCAAAGAAAAGGACCAAAGACGGAAGATTTACATAAGTCGAAGACACTCAAGTCTATTTAACAAAGAAATTAAAAGACGAGTTGAATTTAATCGACGACAAATCCCGAATCAGAATCGAAAACGTCAACTTTTCTGAAAAGACGAGAAGACAAGAAGAAAGGGAGAAAGCCCACTCACTAACCAACCACTAGGAGTATAAATAGATTCCTCCTTCACACAATTAGGGAGTTAGTTCATTTTTTTTCTTTTTCCCAGTTTTTGGTTCGTAGCATCACAAACACCATTAGGGTGTTTGGTGATTTTTCATTTCTCCTTTTTCGAATCTTGTAAGTGTAATCATTACTCTTGTTATTTTTATATTAATCAATCTATTCCATCTTTTCATTCATCTTGATCTTCATCATCTTCTATTTCAAGTTCTTAAGTTTTTATTTGATTCTAGTTTGATCTTAAAAAGTTGTTGATTTAGTGTTTTTATTGGTGGGATTTATTACTTATGGTATTTAAATGGTTTGTGTTTGATTTGGTAAAACCTTTTTAAGTATTAAGCTCAATCTTGGATTAATTCGTATCCATTGTTGAAACGTCTGCTATTGTCGCTGTTCTTCAGCCCAGGATTTTCCGAATAGACGAATTTGTGCTCCCCTTATTCGGAATATTGGATATTCCGAATAGGGTTGTTTTCATTTCCTTTACTCGGAATAATTTTCCGCATAGCCAAAATTGTCATTTCCTTACTCGGAATATTTCACATATTCCGAACAGCTTACTTTTTCCGCATAGTCCAGTTATTCCGAATAGGGTCAGCTTTCCGAATAGCATTATTTTCCGCATAGAGGTGATTTTCCGAATAGGGTATGTTTTTCCGCATGGCAATATTTTCCGAATAGAGTATTTTATTCCGAATAAAAGCAGTTTTTCCGCATAAGCCATCTTTCCGAATAGGGGCATTTTTCCGCATAGACTTGTTTGACTTTCCGAATAGCAACATTCCGAATAGAGTAACTTTCCGAATGGCTCTATATTCCGTATAGACTTATAAGGGTATTTCTCCAGATTTTATTCAAGTATTATTTTTTCATTATTGATTGATTTAAGTTAATATCATTATCACTTTATTCATTTTCATTTATTTAGAATAGGAAACCAAATCACTTTTTGTCACCAAGAACAAATCATTCCACTTTTAACTGAGATCAATTCGAGAGGATTCCGAGAAATCTGAACCCTAACAAAATGAAAGTATCAATAATTCATGCATAATTTTCATTGTTGGAAAGAAAAAACAACAGAAAAAGAAAAAAGTATTTGAACTGAGGAACTAGCTAGGGACCGCAAATTTTTATTCATACTTTTGCAAGTGTTAAAAAAACATTAAAGAATAAATCTTAAAGTACTTGAAGAGAAAAATACATGGATCTTTATTGGGAGATGACTACAGCTTAGAGAGTCACCCATGATGATGGCGTGATGGCTTAATGATAATATTGCTTGAGTCCCTGGTTATCCTCCGTCCGCTCCGAATCCTGCATCATGTGACTAGATAGCGACTGCACATGGCTGTCGGTGCTTACCCTGCATTGGCGGGGCATCATCCAAACCTCTTTACACTGGTGTAGAGCCTTAGCTTCTCGCAGTCTGTCACCCTTGTTCGTCTGTCGCGGCTTGCTGGTGACCATCTTAACCGGTGGGGCAATGATTCATTCTGTTTCATGCTTGTTATCCGTTCGTGATGGGAGCATTGTTACTACTCCTCGTGTAATGCTGCTCACCGTTGTGGCGATAAAACTTAGTGTATGCCCTAGACCTGGAAGGATCCCCCTTTCATCTGTGTTTGTTTCTAGCGTAATCCAAGACGTCATGTGGGGTTCTACTCCATGGTTTACGCGTGTCTGGCATTGGCGACATCACAACGCTCTTTTATGGGCGTCTCTATGCATGAAGGGCCAATAGTAGCCTGAGCGAAAAACTTCGTCTACCATAGCTTTTGGACCTTTCTACCATGCTTTCCTATGTGCTACCTCTGTAGAAACTAGAAGGGGGGGGGGGGGAGGTTGAATAGTTTCTCTTCGATTGGTAACCAAATTAAAATTACTGTTAATTTGGTTTGTATCAAAATTATCTTTTGCTTGAAGCTAAGTTGCATAATGATTAGGTTCAATTCAAATGCACTAGCAAAGATAATAGGTAAGTGTAATGATAATGAAATAAGTAAAGAGTAAGGAAGGAGACAACCGAGTGGGAATACACCAAGATTTATAGTGGTTTGACAACGAGGCTCTATCCTCGTTTCTACTCCACTCCTCGAGTACACCTACTCGAGATTTCCACTATATCCACAAGCTCCCTTCTTGGCGGAGAAAACCTTACATCGTCGCTTACATTATTTTCCAACACTAAGCTAAATGTTGAGACCTAATCTTTAGCTAGGACCAATCTACACAACGTTGCCTACTTCACAATTTAACGACACTAGGCTAGATGTCGAGTTCTAATCTTAAGGTAGAACCAATCTTCACGACGTTGCCTACTTCACAATTTAACGACACAAGGCTAGATGTCGAGTTCTAATCTAAAGGTAGAACCAATCTTCACGACGTTGCCTACTTCACCATTTTACGACACAAGGCTAGATGTCGAGTTCTAATCCAAAGCTAGAACCAATCTTCATGACTCTTCACTTTGAAGCTAAGTGAGAACTTCACACAACACAACTACTAATCACTTTCAAGTTAAATTAGAACTCACAAGACACAACCACATCACTTTATAGTTTAGTGAGAACTACTAATAAAATCTATTTCAACTCAAATAGACTTATCCAAGTACACACATGTAGCTTGGATTTACACAACACAAATCCAAGCAAACACATATGCAATGGATGTACACAACAAATCCAAGTATCCATAAATAACTTGGATGAACACAACTAGTCCAAGTATTCATAAATACAATGGATTAACCTAAAAGAAAAAGGGTATCATGATGAATATGACTAGCTCATAGATTCATATTTATCACAACACTAGTGAGTGAGTGATCTTCTCATTGGACAAGGTAAATGAGGGGATCAAGAAGATAATCATATGTAAACATCCTTAACACTTTAAGTGATCATTTACTAATGATTATGCTATAGAAAATAGAAAGGGGGCTGAGAAAAACGTCCAAGAGGCTTGTTGGAAAATGAGATTTGACCCACTATTTAAAGGAGACAAAGTATAACGGATATATAACGGCTATCTGGGCGCGGTACCTTATCTAGCCTGGCGGTTCCATATCGCTAAGGGACCGCCTAGCTACTTATGGTACCGCCCCTAGAGTACGCTCCGTTTTTTGTCTTTTAGTTGGGTGGGAATATCTGAGGTATTTGAAGCCTTCAAAGGATATTCTAATAGCATCTGGAATATGCTATTTTCAAATTTTCATTTTCCATTTTAATAAAACATTTTCTAAAAAGGAAAGTTTATTAAAAAGTCTTTTGTCATATTAACAAAAGTGAGTTTTAAGGATAATCATTTTGATGATCACTAAGTATGATTAAGAAATATTAGTGATATGATTATTACCTTGATGATAGTGTTAGTTAAATAATTCGTTTTTATGTTTTACACTAAATGTGTTGTATAGTTTGTTGTGATCAAAACTAAGAAAGATTAGTTAACACTAATAATGTTTTTAGGCATCACTTGCATTAACAATCTCCCCCTTTTTGATTACGACAAACGATAAACTCATTTACGTAGAAACACAAAATATCGAATTATTAACGAGTTTATCACTATCATTTCTCCCCCTTTGTCGTAGCAAAAAGGTTAGCACAAGTCTTTTGAAGAAAATCAGACTTTGCTAGTAGCTCCCCCTTGGTGGTTGCTCCCCCTTGCTTGGGGCACCAAGTATATGAGCTAAGGTGACATGCTACACAAAGGTTAGTAGAAAGGAAAGAAACACCAATGTATATATGATCACTACCTACTAAGTAACTTGAGAGGGAGAGAGAGAAGAAATCTCAAATTAGAAGCAAGTATTTTGCTAAGTTTGTCCAAAAAGGTAATTGACAAAATCTTCAATCCAATGAAGATGATAAGCTTGTCAATGGGTTAAAGTTTAGAATTGATGGAATCACCCATAAGCAATTGTAAAAATTAACCATGATCAACTCAAAATAGAACTAAAGGGATAACACATAAAGGTTACATAATAGAAAAGACACAACAAAGTAGATAGTCATACACACAATATGAGTATCTAAAGCAAAAGATATGGAAAATAAACCACAAAGCATAAGCTATTCTAATAGTGATAATTTTCCAAGATTGCTTAAAAAAAATAAAAGACTCTAAAACAACTAATGTAATAAAAAATCCAAGAGTAGTTAGTCCTTTAGTTGGAAAAATAAGACGACGATGCATCATTCGAAGTTTTGTCCACCGGAACAAAAACTTGGATAGAAGGTCGAGTGAGGAGGAATTCAAGGAAATTTAACTTCTCATATACATGAGCAAGTTCAATTTGTTGAAATCGACAACAAGCACACGAGGATCCATGATGCAACACAAAATCGTTTGATGGGGGTAGGGCATCAAACTTAGGGTTTGGTGGTGGTGGGGTAATGGGGTAGGAAATGTTCTCACAATGCCTTGTGAGGTTTGGGAAGGTTGAGAGGTCATTGAGTTGAGGGGTGTTGAAGGATTGAGGTGGTGGGGGAACATTTTCTTTTGCTCCGGTGATGGGGTTAATGGTATAAGTCTCATTCCAATACTTGATTGGAGAGAAGGTAGGGTTTTTAGGTGGTTTGGAGGAAGATGGTTCATTCTTCTTAACCCAAATAGGTCGAACCGAGATTTTCGGTTTCTTTGAAAGCTTGGATGAGGAAGCTTTGGGTCAGTGGGGTTGTGACAAAGAAATGTCAAGGTTAGGAATGTAGGAGTTAGGCATTGTGAGGGTGTGAGAATGAAATCTCAAGGTTGTGTGAGAATGAATTCTCAAGGTTGGGAAGGTGTGAAAATGAAATCTCAAGGTTGCGTGAGAATGAATTCTCAAGGTTGGGAAGGTGTGAGAATGAAATCTCAAGGTTTGGGTATAAGTAAAATGTAATCAAGGTAAGAATTTGAATACAAAATGTGAAGTGTCAAGGAATGTTTAGCCAAATTGAGCAAACAAGGAATCTTGACAAGGTATAGGGTTTAAAGAATTTTGATAAAAAAACGTGTCAAAAGTCATTTACTGTCCGCGGTAACTTATAGGGACCGGCGGTTCCTTACCACTTAAGGAAACGCGGGACTTTAAGGATCCGCGTGCAGTGGACTTGAAACCAAGTTTTTCCAGGGTTTTGAGAAAAACTAAGACTTTTTCAAAAAATTGAAAATCTTGGAATTTTACCTCTATTAGCACTAAATTATGCTAGGATTGCATAAAAGCAACACATTCACAAAGAATGTCTTGACAAAGGGTGACAAAATAATTTAGATATCATTTTGAACCAATTTTAGTCAAGTTTTTAGAGGTTGTGATAGATTTAGGTTCAATTTTAATTTCAAATTAAAGTTGATTAATGTGCACATAAGAATAGAAACACATAAAGCTAAATCCATAGAACATCTTCATGAAACACTCATTAAGGAAGCAAATAAAATGACAAATGAAAAAACTAACTAATACAAAGCTAGCTTATCATTAGATCTAGATGAGCAGTCTTCATTGGCTTGGTTTAGTTTAAAAAACTTATTAAGAAAACTCATCATTCATCTCCTAGGAGGAGGCATGGAGAACAAGGTAAGCAAGAACTCTTGCAACCTCCTATGTAGTCCAAACATATCCATCCTAAGGTTATGGATGATGTAGTGGTTTTAGAGACAACATGGACAAGTAGGACCATGAGTCTCTTGAAACCTATAGTAAGGATCACCCAAAAGGAGGGAAAGTGGAACACCCAAAATTAGAATGTTTGAGTTTGGTGGAGGTGGAGGAGGCATGTTCTCCAAGGGTTATGTGGGTGAGAGTGGAGGCATGTTCCCTAAAGGGGAAATGGGTGAGTGTGGAGGTATGTTCTCCAAGGTTGGTGAAATGGGTGAGTTAGGAGGGGTAAATGGTGAAGTCACCAAGGTGTCATCAAAGTCATTCACAAAAGGAATGCTTTGGATTGGTTGGGGTTGTGTGGTTACATCCAAGGGTGCACTTGGAGTGAAGGGTGAAGAGAGTTCATTCATTCTTGAGTTAAGTGAAGAGGAGGTAGAACCAATGGAGTGGTTAGTACCATGGGTGGATGTTGTCTTGCATGGTGCAAGGGGTGGTGAAGGTGATGAGGAAATGAGGATTGGAACCATCTCATTTTTGGGTGTATGAAAGGGTGATGAGTTAGGCTTGGGTACCTTAATCCTAATCTTAAGTGTTTTCCTTGGGGTGTTTGAGGTTTTTATAGAAACCATGGTTGACAAGGATGGTTTAAGGGTTAGGGAAGGATGTTTTGATGTGTGAAGAACATGACTAACAAGGTGGGTTTAAATGGGTGAGGGGATGATCCAAACTAGTAATGGGTTAAAATCATTTTAGGTGAATAATGAATTTAGGTAACCTAGTTTAGGAAATATGCAGGTTTTAGTAAAGAATCATGCAAAGTTTACACAGATTAAAGAAAATAGTGTAAAGCAAAAGATGCTGTCGGGCACAGTGGCGACGGTTCCTTATCTAGGACCGGCAGTTACTTATCGATAAGGATCCGCGGGTCGATATGGAACCGCGACCAGAGGTCTTTCAAAAGTTTCACATCCCAAATTTTGGTTAACCCAGATTTTTACCAAAGGATTCACAAGCCAAAGTTAACTACTCATCAAAATCTAAGAAGCTAACTATCATAAGGCATGCACAAAGCTATGTAAATCACAAAAATAATGGCATAAACAATATTTAGGATCAAAATAAATAACAATCCAAACATGTAGCATAAGTTAATACACATCCAAGATAAAAAAAATTGTTCAACATTACATGTTTACCAACATGTATTCTTTGAAATACTTCAAAGCTTTCACCTTCTCTTTTTGCCCAATCCCTTGATCATATTCCCCAAATACTTGAATACCTTCCTTGACTTAACCCGATGTTCATGCAATTCACCTCTAGTCCTAAGATTTTCACGGTAGAGATGCTCCATGTTGAGATCTTCCGGTACTTCACTAGAGGAGTAATGAGGTGGGGGAGCTAAGTCTTCAAGTCCATCCACGAATGAGTTTGAGGATGGGTGGGAATTACTCGAAGAGTTGATGTGAGAACTAGTACCTATGCCATCACCATCACTTGTTGGCATGTCCATGTTCTCATCATCCATCTCTTGATGATCGGATTTTCGCGATCCTCGACCACTTCTTGTCTTTCTTGCATATGCCTCTTGAATAGGAAACATAACCCGATGAACCGGGTAGAAGCGAGAAAGATCGAGGTGGGGAAAATCATGAGCAACCCTTTTGAAAAGGCGAGTAAGAAGCATAGCATAGGGAAGGTTTGTTTTGGGCTTTGAAAGGGCATAATTGATTCGTCGAGCGATATAAAATGCCAAATTGTACTTGGTGGATGTAAAGATGCAACTCAACATATGCACCATACAAGCCGGGATATGATCTCGATTTCCACCAAGACAAAAGACATTATCCCCAAGGATATTTGCCCATTGGACCATAAAATCCTTAAGGTCGCTAGAGAGCACTTCATATCGATTCACATTTCGTACATTTGAATGAAGGCTTCTCACAACGTTTCCATCACGCTCTTTCGAAATGATGTCAAGGATGAACTCTAGATCAATTTCGGTGAGGTCATTTGGAGGTTTATCGTAGGATTCCAAGAGAGCATCAAGTCTCCATTTATCCGTAAAACGACAAGTGCCTTCATATGGCACACCGAGAATTTCACCAAAGTTTTCGAGGGAGTATTGAATCAATTGATCATTCAACACGAAACGAATGGAAATTTCTCCATTGTATTCAAGCATGGAGTAGGTGCTAAAGAACTCAAGAAGGAATAAGGGGTAAATATCTTCTTCTATGTTGAGCAAGCAATCAAACCCCGAAATCTCAAACATAGATTGGATATAGTCATAACCCGTTATTTCCTTGTCAACGACTCTACCCTCATGGAAACAGCGAGTAGAAAGGGATGGAAAAGTGTTTTCAAGTTGGGGGGAAGCATAGGTTTGGGAAAGGTTTGGCATGTATTGTCTAGTGTATTGATGATCTTTTTGATATTGTGAAGGCATGATTAGTACCTAAATACAAACAAGAAAAACATATTTCCAATCACTCATATGAAAAATTAAGATAAAAAATCGAAAATATGAGAATGTATTATATCAATTTCTCGACAAACAAAGGATTGAATCCATATCATTCTCATGTTCACAATGTGTCTATTCCATCATTAACCAAGAACACACGATCTATGTTAGATCAACAATTGATTAGAACATTGGTTTTTCAAAACAAGGTTTTTAGGTAAGCATTAACAATGTCATTACCTACTTGTTCATGGGTTCATCTCAAATCCATCTTTAAACCAAAATCATTTAGCCTAAATTCGGATTTGTTCTACAAGTGGGTTTTAGTGAAATCTTAATGAATATGAACCTAAGGAATCATAGTAAAATAACCATGTCAACCCACATTCCTATTAAGGTTTTAATACAATTTCAGTTTTAAAAATCCCCAATTATGAAAGGATGAACCCTAGAAGAAAATAGATGAAATTAAAAGAAAATACTTACAATTAATTGATGTTAGATGAAGGATGAGTGAAACCCACAACTTGGAATCAATTAATTAGATAAAAAATGGGGAACGATTCATGCACTTTAGAATTTTAAATTAAAAATTATAGGAGTAATTTTAGATTAAAAACCAAAAACCAATTCAAATCGATTGTCCAAATTGAAACAAAACGTCTCAAATTCACTTGATCTTCGTGTACAACGAACTTGGTTCATCAACGTGTTTAATTAAATCCGTCATCGACTTATTTATGGATTATTACCTTTTCCTAAGGGTAATTTCCTAAATTTGTCCTATATCGTATCTAATTAAAATACATCGACGTTTCCTCGACACATCAAAAATTTTGGCGCCGCTGCCGGGGATCTTGTGTACGATTCGTTTCGTGGAGATTTGTTGATCATTGATTTGAAGACCTTTCAGTCCTCGGAAAGTTTTGTTATTTTTCTATTATAGTATGTATCGTTTTTCGTGTTTTTTGTGATTATTATATTATATTACGTAGAACAATAAATTTACCTACTTCCAAATAAGACCTTAGTTGGGATTTCATCACCTAGCTATTGTATTCAAATCCAAAACGAAAATAAAGGCAAAATATATAAATACTAATAAAAAGTTTGAACTCGATTTATACAAACTATAAGGTGGGTATAAGGCGATGAGCTATAAAAGGCCGTCTAAGGAAAAAGGTTTTTAAGTGCTTTGTGCCACCTCGTTTCCCCGCTTGCTTGTGCGTATATTGAGAGGGACAACCGATTATTGGTTTGCCAACTCAAGTCGTATTAAATCTTATTTTTGTAGTTTACTTATTGAACCTCGAGAATTTTAGGTTTTCACCTATCGTTTCAAAGTAGACCGAGGGTAGATTACTTCCATAGTAATTATCCTTATTCCTTGTTTTTTATCAATCTTTTTGATTGAGCAATACCAAATAAAATACCAAAAATAATCTTCTTCTTGTCTAATTTCTTTTCTTCAACCCTCTAAAATTCTCGTCACGTTGGTTTATGCAATTACGATCTTCTCGACTTTTGATTGATCACAATAGGCTTGAAAATATTCCTCGTAGAAATAGAAATCGTCAACAACGAATAGTGGAACTCGAGCTTCCACCTATAGTTGTAGAGATGGTCGATAACCGAACAATGGAGGAATTGCTCCGTGTACCCACCGAAGGGTATGGGGAAGCAATCGTTGTGCCAGCTATTTTGGCGGATCATTATGAGATTAAGACGGGACTTTTATCACTCATTCGTGCCGACCAATTTCATGGAAATGAGAACGATAACCCGCACTCTCACATTCAGAATTTTCTTCGTATTACCTCGACTCTCAAGTTTAGAGATTTGCCGAATGACGTGATTAAGCTCATGCTTTTTCCGTAGTCGCTCGAGGGGAACGCTAAGCTTTTGTATGAGAAAGAACCACCGGGTTCGATCTTAACATGGGATGATTTAGTGTCTAAGTTCAAGAATTATTTCTTTCCACCATCTAAAACAACACAATTTAAGAATGAGATCACTAGATTTGAACAAAAAGTGCATGAATCGTTTGGAATTGCTTGGGAAAGGTTTAAAGAATTGTTAATACAATGTCCACACCACGGTTTCTCAAAATTGCACCAAATCAATACTTTTTATAATGGACTTAATATGGTTGAACAAGATTCTTTAAATGCCGCCGCGGATGGTAATCTTTTAAGAAAAACTCCAAGAGACGCGTGGGGTATAATTGAGAATAAGTCTAGATTGTGATATTCACGAAACACGCCAGTTGTTTCCAATGTGAATTCATCTAACACCGAGATTGCTAGATTGGACTCTAAGATCGATAATGGATTTGCTACATTGTTGAATGAGATTAGGAAGAATCCTCATGGAACCATTAATATGGTTGAGAATTTTTCTGTATCATGTGGTGGAGCACATCCTAATTATGCTTGTTCAACCACGGGGTTTGATCAAGCTAGTGCTTTTTCTGCGACGGGAACTTATGGCCCTAACGGTCAAGTTCCTCGTCATAATCATGTTGCTCCACCGGTTCCAAATAGGTACAACAATGGAAATAATGGGAATAATTTCAACCGTGGTAACCAAGGCAATTTCAATCAAGGAAATGGATTTCATGATAATCAAAACAATCAAGATTTTCAAAGCAATAATCAAAATGATTTGTCAAGCTACATTAAAACAAATGAGGCAAATTTGAAAGCGTTTCAAAACAATGTTCAAGGACAAATTGCAACTTTGAAAAATGAGTTTCAAAATAAGATTAAGGGGCAAACTAACAAGATTGAGCTTAACCAACAAAGACTAGAGAAAAACCAAAACCGTTTTGAGCAAAGATTAGAGCAAAGTCAAAAAATTTTGGAGCAAAGTCAAAATCGAATGCAACAAAGTTTGGAACAAAGTCAAAACCGTTATGAGGGAAATCAAGCTAACTTTGAGAACAAATTACTTTTGATGTTTGAGGATTTTATGTCCAAACCATCCTCTTCTTCGGGTGGCTTACCTAGCAACACCATTCCAAACCCGAGGGGAGAGCTTAAGGCCATCACCGTTTACAATGATGATGATAATTTAGAAGATGCAATTGAGTTTTATCCTCCACCTAAAGAGACCTTTCTTGATGTTACCAAGGCTACTTTAAATCTGATTAGTTCCTCGGTTTTCTTTGATCTCTTTCCCGGGAAATATAGAGATCCGGGTCAATTCTTGATACCTTGTGTTTTCAATGATCTTGGGGAATGCAAAGCTCTAGACGATCTAGGAGTTAGCATTAACTTAATGCCCTTAGCCATTTGGAAAACTCTTGACTATGCACCACTTAGTCCCACTCGAATGATCATTGAGATTGCTAATAGTACCACCACCCATCCGGTTGGTATAGCGGAGAATGTCATTGTTAAAGTGGGGAAGTTTTTGTACCTTGCCGATTTTGCAATAGTTGTTTATGAGACCAATCCTCATGTGCCTGTAATTTTAGGACGTCCATTTTTTTGCACGGCTCATGTTCAAGTTGATATGAGGAAAAAGGAGATTAAATTATTTTATGGGGATAAAAATATTGTTTTCAAACCTGAAAAATTCCAAGATTTGTTTCTAAGAAAGTGGAAAGTGTAAAACTTGTTAAAACTATTGAAAGTAACACAAATAAAGGATCTCTCTTTTACAAAGGTGTTTTGCCAATTATGGAAACCTCATTTTGTGATGAAGAAAAGTTAAAGTTAAAGTGAGATGCTTGTTTTGTTGAAACGTGTTGTAATATTACCTCATCTCCACTCACTCCACTCGAGGATGATAGTTCTAAGATTGAAAAGGAAATTGATGATTACCTTAGTGCACCATTTGATGCTAGTGAGTTTAATTGTGAGAATTTTGATCCCGAGGGAGATATTGCTTTAATTGAAAAATCATTGAAAATGGACTCATTTTCACTCTCTTCGAAGGACCAAATTGATGATCCTAAGGCACAATCTTCATTTGAAGAGCCTTTGATTCTTAACTTCACACCGAGTGACGTTAGTGACTATTCGTTAGATAAGTTCGTCGATGAACTTGTTGATCGACTTCCACGGGGAAGTGAAGACGTTTCCGATCTCAAGATCGAGCGTGATTCTCATGTTTTACCTACCATTATCGAAGAGTTCTCCGATGAACTTCTATCTAATGAGAATGATGATCTTGTATCCGAGTGTGACACACTTGATACTTTGTCGGATATTTCTTGTGATGACAAGATTGATGACACTTTTGTGACCTACTCTAATCCTCTCTTTGAAGCTTCAATGAATAATAATCCATTGTTTCAAGAGGATTTTGAGAGCATCATACTTTCTTCATCTCACAACCTTTGTGATGATGAACTTCTCTTTAAGGAGGTTGATGAGTTTCTTTACATAGACATTCCTTCGGAATTTAAGGAAGAGTCTAATGATGGTGATGAAAATCCTTGGTTTGATCACCCGATTTATGATGATGAGAATGTTGATCCGGAGGGAGAAATTACTTTTACTCCAATTCTCTTTCCCACTCGCTTTGATCTTAATGTGCGGATTTTTCATGCGACTCATTTTGAGTACCATGACCCCTTTGTTCACATTCATAAGAGTGATAAGGTCAACAAAGTCATGCAAATTGATACCACTATTGTTGAGACGTTTATCCCACCATTACCATGTGCTTTATATGATTTTGGATTAGCATGGGGGAAGACACCGTGTTGTCTATTCCTTTCTCTCCCGAGGACGAGGTGTTCGACCCCGGAATCGTTGATTTAGGGAAATCTCGGCCTTTCACCGATGCAATAATTGAAAGTCTTTTCGATCATCTAGGTGCGAGTTTATCTCGGGGAGCATACTATATTCATATCATGATATGTGACTACTATCTCTTCTTGGAGATTTGTGTTGGAGTTTTATCCTTTCGTTTATCATCCGACAACGAGGATGTGATATTTGACCCCGACATTGTGCTTTATGTTGGATTTTACTCAAATATGCCGGTTTTCACCACTTTCCCTAAGGACCAATGAATGCGGGGATCGAGTTGAGATCATGACCCGGTTAACAAAAGAGAGGTGCCTTGTGGGGGAGTCCCATACATTCTATCTTCTTTCTATTTTCTAACACTAATAAGGCTTGATCTTTCAAGCTCGTGCTCGTGTTTTGTTGTGTTGTGAATCTTAGGTATTACCCTAATCATTGAAGACTCTCGTGTTTGGTTTTTGCCAGTCCACTTGATCTTCCATGCTTTGATTGTCAAAAGGGGCACACTTTCTATCCTTTGATTTTTATCGACTAACGTTTTATCTTGAGGCATAATTAATAAACGACTTATAGATTTACGTGCTCTTTCCATGTTAGGATTTTGTATTAGACTCTTCGTGTTTTAGCAAGGGGGAGTTACTCTTGAGCTAAGAAACATTGAGGACAATGTTTAGTTTTAGCATGGGGGAGTCAATCGATATAATCGCTTGCAATTGCTTTTGTCGTGTCTAAACGTAATCGTTTTTCTCGTTTTTCATAAAAATTTTAATTTTTTAGTGTTATTATAAGTTTAATAAAGAAAATAAGTGCTTTTGACACAAATGTAGGCTTTCTGTTGGTGAAAATAAAAATAGTTTTTGACTCGACTCGGTTTTTATCTTAGCTTTTTCCTTAACGTATTTGAATTAAGTTTTGCTAGGCTTTTATATAGGGAATTTTAAAACGCGAAAGTCTTAACTCATACGGGTTTAAGAACGAGAACTTTTCGCAAGTTCCTATAATTGATCCTAGAAGGTCGTTTATCAAGGGAACTCTAAAACGTAAAATCTAAAACATGAAAAATTCTAAGAAGATGCAAGATCCTATAGATGACTTGAAAACCCAAAACTTTTAATTTAATAGGCTAAGTATCCATTAATTTCACATTATTGAAATTTTACAATATGGAGGACAAGAGATGATATAGTTTAACCATAAGTTTTTAAAGTTAATTCTTTCTTGTGTAAGTATTTTTGTGTTTGATTTAATCGCCTCGTATTTATTTTTCACGCTTGAATAATAAATTGCTTAATAAATGAAGTTTTTAGCGGTTTAGGCTTAATTTCTTAACTCGTAACTCCTTCTTTTTCTTCCCTTGTAATTAAAGTGAGAACACATTAAGGGTGTCAGCGTCATGGACTTTTGATCATGGGATTGCGGAAATTTAGCTTACTATACATATCATAATAATAAGAAGAATAAATAAAAACATGTTCTCTATGAGCCTTCAGGTGGGAGTCATGTAGCACTAACCTTGTCATTAGAGCCTTAGGGTGTATGGCAAGGGGACGTGTTTAATAAAAATTGCTTCATCATCATGAGCCATAAGGTGGGATGGTGAATGTCAATTCCCTTATTTTTGTCCAAGGATCCTTCAGGTGTGGATTCTAAATAAGGAGCACAATTGCATCTTAAAGAGCCACAAGGTGATATGATGTAATTGTTTCTAACTCCATTAATAAGGTCATAATTGACTTTTGAGGATTTATTGTTGCTTTTAAGGAGTCCTATTAGCCAAATTTCGGATCCGGGGATTTATCCCTCAAATCGTGTTAAGTTATCCTTGATGTGGGCTTTCTTTAGTGACAACGGTTTTTGAAGTCGAGGTTAGGTTTTGAGTGTTGAGTTTACACCGTTCTTGCCTTCATTTTTGGATTAATAATTATCAAATAAGTCAAATGAGCCTTTGGGTGAATGACATTTAAAATCTAAAGATACAAATAAGAATAAAAGGAGATTGAGTTTAACACAGATTACTTGTATGAGTTGTCTTAACTTTGGGGCTTATGATTAACAATGATCTTGTTTTTAAACTTGGCATGGAAAAGTGAAAAGTCGAGGAAAATGAATCTATTTGAGTTTTATGATGCTTAAAGTTATTTTTCAAATAATGAAATTCTAACATTATGTCTTTGCAAAATAAAGTATCAAAAGTTGAATAAAATTGTAGTTAGTAGTTTTATTTTATCATTGCGTGAGGACACGACAATTGCTTAGCAAGGGAGAGTTTGATACGAGTGATTTTACTCATATCATTTATATCAATAAACAATGAATAAATGCATTAAATGTATAAATATTGCATTGTATATGCTTGTTTGTTGTTAAATGTGCGTAGGTACCGAAGTTCGCGAAAACCGGCAAAATCGACACGGGTTTTGAAGAAAAGATCGACAAAGCCAAAAACGAGTCCGTTTTTAGTGGATTTAATCTTTATGGAGTTATTTGAGCTTGTGGGTCCCACATTTGGATAAATGGGCTCAAAATCCCATTTATGGAACAAGTTATTCACTTTAAACCAAATTTCCCAATACTAAGCCCATTTACTTTACAAATTATCACATTCGGATTAAATGGTTAAAAGCCTAAATTGCTAATGAGTAACTTTAAAACGTTGAGATAATTGGGCTTTAAACCCATTAGGTCAAACGAAGATACAAGTTGCTATAAACGATATAACTTTTTCAGTCAAAACCATTTACCATTCACTCATATCCACTCACACCACAAAACTCACACATTATTAACTTTTCGATACTTCCAATGTCCTTTCACCCATCTTCTCTCTCACCCCAACCCAAATAACCAGAGTAACTATTTCCCAAACCCTAATTTACAAAATAAATTGGGGCTTTTACTATCTAAAGGCGCGTAACATACACGCACCTTAATTAAATCCCCAAGAATACCGGAGATTGAAGATGGGGAGAAAAGCAGTGACGTGGCCCTATTCTCCTACTCTGATTTGTCGAGACAACTCATTCATCTTCACCCTCCAGTCAAAAGAAGACACTTAGGCACTAAACAAACACAACTAGCACACTTGATTGCCATGTTGGAAATCCGTGTGCTAGCTTGTGTTTTATCAGCCGTAGATCAAGAAAAGAAGAAAGAGAGTGCAAGATCAACGGCTGTGATGGAAGAATCTGCTCAACAAACTTCACCAAGAGCCTTGGGGGTTTGGCTATAAAAACCCCCATATTTTCTGTAATTGGTATCCAATTTTATTTTCTAAAGTTATTATGTTAAATTAGTTTTAGGATTAATCTTGTAATTTCTTTCATAAAATTATTGTACTCGTTTCTTGTTTATTAATAAAAGTGATTTGAGTTTGATTTAATCTGTTGTTAACTTTTTGTTTAAACTTATTATTGCACTTTTATTCTTTAAACTGGTTTGATATGATAATGATTGAGGTTATTTGATGAAACTAATTAATAATTTTATTTAAATAATTAAAAATAAATATTGGGATAAACTTTCCCACTGAAAGTTTATAAAAAACTGTTTCGAATGGTTGTAAATGGTTCATGGGTTGATGTTTAATGGTGGTCTCGATCCAGTTATTTAGACGGCTCAGCGCCGCTTCTACTTCTCAAAGGGTTCTTCAAAAGGTTCACACCTGTTCTTTAATTTTCATGTTCTTAGTTTAAATGTTTATAGTTAGATGTCTGAGGTGTTATGATTTATATTGGTGTTTAGATTGTCTATTATAATTTGCTTACTTGTTTAAATGATTTAATTTGCATACTGTTTGGATTTTAGATTTAAATCTTTTTACTAAAGTAATATATCTGTTTTAAATAAGGGTTTTAATAAAACTAATTATAGATTGAGTTAGGTTATTTGGTTGGGTTATAAACCTGTTAAAAATATAGTAAATATTAATCTTTTTCAAATAAAGGGTTTGGGTATATCTGTAATGTGGAATTTGGGGTAATTCTAAATAATTAAGTTAATGTTTAAATTTGTTTAGATTAATCTGGTTAAAAGGGATTTTGAATAATCTGAATACATGACAGTTTCTATATGTACGTTTTTAGCTGATATTGATCTGATTTCTGCCATAAGCATGATTTCTGTTATAATCTTTGTTGAGTTGTGAGTTATTGTTATTTTCTGCTAAATCTGTTCTTGATTAAGCTAATGTGATTATATATATCTGTTGGATCTATTAGTTTTTATATGGGTAAATTGTTCAATTTTGATACCTAATATAAGCTGAGTTTGTAGGTTCCTTGTTTAGCTGATATAAGGTTTTAGATTATCTGAAATTGCCTTGTCTATGACATTTTTGTTATATGTTATTCTTGATTCTTAGCTTGCTGATTTATGGCTTATACGGTTTAGAATTGCTGATTTTGTTAGTTTGCTGTTTTACTATTTCTATCAGACTCAATTGGTCTGGTTAGTTCAAAATTGATTCCTATCAGTTCCAAGTTTACACCACACAAAGTTCACTCATGTGACTTAATATCCATTTTAATTGTCAAAAATTAATCATAAAAAAAATGTCTCTAGCAGGATTCGAACCCATGACCTCCTGGTCATGGGCCAAACAAACTCACCATCTCATCTAGCTCATCTTTTGAGTTTTGTTTCAGTCTTTCTACTTAATATGGTTACTGTAATTGTTATTGTCAGTTTTTAGTTTCATGTTAATACTTAGTTTTTCATTTTATAAAGTAAATCAATAGTTGATCAATTTTCTTTTATAAAGTTTAAAAATAAATAAATAAAAATATAAAAAATGTTTTATTAATTTTAGAAATTTAATTAGTTATTAAAAAATTAGTTTTTAAATAATTAGATTTTAATTAATTTAGTTTTAAATAAAAATAGTTTATAAATAGATTTTCCTTATAAAAAGTAAAAGTTAATTTTAAAATAGATTTAATTAATTTTTTAGATTTAAAATAATTTTTAAATTATTTTAATTAGTATTAATAAAGTTTTTAAATAGTGCAAAAGTATTTTTATTAAATAGATTAAATTTTAATTAATTTTAAATAGTGTAAATTTTTAAATAGTTTTATAATTTAAATAATTATCTTTAGATAAAAATAGGGAACGATTCATGCACTTTAGGATTTTAAATTAAAAACTGTAGGAGTAATTTTAGATTAAAAACCGAAAACAAATTCAAATCGATTGTCCAAATTGAAACAAAACGTATCAAATTCACTTGATCTTCGTGTACAACGAACTTGGTTCATCAACGTGTTTAATTTAATCCGTCTTCGACTTATTTATGGATTATTACCTTTTCCTAAGGGTAGTTTCCTAAATTTGTCCTATATCGTATCTAATTAAAATACATCGACGTTTCCTCGACACATCAATATCTCCCTGGTCCGTGAGGATGAAGCCTGCATCTGTCCCTCCTCTTCGCGTAAAACGTGTCGAGAGTAAGGCCCATGGGAGATTTTTTGATGATCCTGCCCCCTTAATGTCTTATCCTTCTTTGGTATTACCTGGTAGCTTCATGAGCTATGCTTTCTCCTTGTTTCATATGAACTGGATTATGCGCTGTGCTCACCGTGCCCGATATTCTTTCTTTTTCTACTGTGGGTGGCGGCGTTGTTTCTCTCTTCTATTTTATCTATGTTGCGGATGGTAACTATTACACCTTGTACTGGAAATTTAAGCATACCATGTATTGTGAAAGGCACGACGTGCAGCGCCAAAAGTGTTGGTTGTCCAATGATGCTATTGTATGATGAGTAGGATCGCACGACCATAAAGTCTATCCACATAATTGTCGAGTGATCCATGTTTCCCATTGTTACTTTTATGTAGAGGTGTCCTAATTGTCAGGTCTTGTTTCCGTTGAATCCTGTGAGCACGAATGAGGTTTATTTTAACTCATTCTGTATCTTCATAGGAAACTGTGCGAAGCAATGCTCATTTAGTATGTTCGCTGCAGATCCCCCGTCGACACACATGTCGTGTATGACATGGCTTCCGAGGGTTATGATGACTGATAATGATCCTATCATGTAGTCCATATCGGTGAGGACGGGAAATGATATCTCCTTGTCGTGCGCGAATTCATGGATTGTTTTTCTCTGCATATGAGACTTACCCCTTTGTACCATATAAATGGTTATGGGTTTTTCCTTCTGTTTTTTATTTAAATTTTCTTTGCATCTGCACCCTTTCTCCAATCCCTTATCAGATGGTTCAGCTTACCGGCCTTGACAAGGCTCTCGATGTGTCTCTTTAGTTGGATGCACTCATCGGTAATGTGGCTCTTATTGTCGTGGTATTCACAGTTCTTGCTGTTGTCTCTTTTGTCTACTGGACCGGTCATTGGACTGGGTTTTGGGAAATTCGCGCCTTCAGATAGGAATATCTCACTGGACGTCTTCTGCAGTGGAGTGAACTTATTGTTGTTGTTGCGTCCAGGCTTCGTCGTACTTTGAAAGTATAGGGTACGGCTAATGTTTTGGCTGTATGGCTGTTATTTGGTTCGGTTTTGAAATTTGTGGCTCGAGGTCATTTGCCTGCTATCTGCTGCTACGACTTCACCTTGGATAAACGCTCGAAATCTCTTCAATACCCAGTCAAAAGTTTCTGGGGTCCTGTCGTTTAATTTTCTTATCAAATCCGGGTTAGTGGTGCCTGCAAGGGACCCTAAAATTTTTAGAATTTATGGGCATTCTTTTATCTGGTTGAATTCAGATTTAAAACGTTCCATGAAGTCTTCCAAACTTTCAATGTGCCTTTGCTTAACCCTTGCAAGTGAGACAGGACTTTTGTCGTACTTCTTCTTTTGGACGTAGTTCTTTTTGAACTCTCTCCTTAGCTCTTCGAATCCGTTGATGCTTCTTCGCGGAAGTCGACCAAACCAGTTTCTGTCATTTCCAATTAGTGTCGAGTTAAACATGTGGTGCCACACACCCTCTGGCCATTGTTATATTCCTGATTGGGACTCAGACACCTTTAGGTGATCGTCCGGATCTGTTGTACCGTCATAGATCTTGACATTGGACGGCATACGTCTCTTTTTATTATCCTTGCATATGGTTATGCGTTTTGAGAATGCACTTCCTTTCTCGCAACGCCACGGGAGGGACCATTCTACCTCACTGCGCCTTCTTGGTTGTTTGGGTGTCTTGCGACGTTTCCTGTCATAGTCAGAGGTTTCAGAGGTTTCAGGGGATGAAAGGAAAATCCTCCTGCGTTGTGGATGGTGATCGCTGGAATTACAGTCCGAGGAGTTTTCGCTTGAAATTTTTTCTTGTTGGGGGTTTCCATTACTTCTGCTTCGTTCTTGATCGTACAATTCTGAGGATGAGCTTTCCTTTAATGGGCCCAGTCTTCTGAGGACACTTCGCCGACGCGGGTATAGCTCGGACGATGTGTAGGTTTCCCTTGATTTGGGTCCTAGTATGTAGAACAATAATAATCTTTATGAATCAAGAGGGTTGATGTTTTCTAGAGAGAGAAACTTAGAGAGAGAAATGAAAGAAACTATGTATTATGAAAATAAGAAATGAAACAACCAACACCTCTTTCCATGGTGGAAAGAGGTTTATATACCCACGTCCTTAATGGATTTGGGCCTCCGGCCCATGAACATGCTCATGGGTCGGGCTATTTAGTAAATGTTACTTAAACACTACTACGAGCCTATAACTATATTGTTGGAGTGACCGAGACTTTCTTTATACGTAAAACGTATTTCCAACAATCTCCCCCAGAGGGAGGTCACTCCAAATTTACAAAGTCCTAATCTAGCATGTTAGATCTTGTTCTTGAACTCGTAGTCCACTTTCTCTTTCTTTCTTTCTTTTTCTTCTTTTTGTGAATATGTGTTGAATAATATCAGCCTTTTGCTTGGAACACGTTCTTTTGGCCTTTCACATGCAGTCTTTATCTTCTTGTGATGTTCGCCTCTTCGTGAATTCATGTCCCACACACTTATCCTTTGTTGAATTCTTGAAAGTTTCAGAGTCGATACAGCGGAAGACTTTTAGGTCAAACTTTCTTGAATTTGCAGAAGTATTTGATGCAGAAGGAATAAGCATGTGAGGACGTCTTCAACAGGTACACCGCAAAGCCACCGTCTTTGGATGCAGCAACATAATAAGACACGAATAAAATGGCTTTGACATTTTATTCTAGTTTGGTAGCATTTTACCTCCGGTCGGTGAAGACCGTTGGACGATATTAGATATCGTACCCGTGACGGATAGTTTCAGTTAAGTAACTTTCTGACAGGATCTCGCGGGTAAACCCGTTCTCTTTATTCGACCGTCCAAAGCTGACTGCGAACATAAAGAGTGAATCATTTGGATTAAAAATCCTTATGATTAAAGCCGTCAAATCATGAAACCTGGAACAAGTGAATTTCAATTAAGATATTCACTATCGTTGCTTTCCAGTTGTCACAAACTTAATTCAAATAGAATCTTGCTTGTCACCTACCAAGTGCTGTTTGATGTTAACACTAGAAGGATTTCCACTCGTCACTGTGAACACTAAAGTGTGTCACTCTGAGTGTTCTGGCAAGATCATACGATAATGCGTAGAGGCCTGGAACGAGTTTAAGTTCAATTAAGAATTAAACTACTGTTTCTTTCCAGTTGTCACAAGATTGGTTCTTAAAGAACCGCACGTGTCACCTACCATGAGCTTGTTTGATGTTGGCTCAAGCATGATTTCTATCTTCATTGTAATACTTGCATATCACTGGGATGTTCTGGCAATATTACAAGAATACTGCGTAGGACTCATAAAGATCTCTTACTTTTCACAGTGTGTAAAGAAGAAGGAATAAATGGAAAGTGTCCTAATGAGACTTTTGATGATCTCGTGGCTCTAGACTCGATAGTGCGTTTTGATTTAGTGCGATGGCTGGAGAGGAGTGCCACCTATTCAATATCAGTCTATTCGGAGTGAATAAACCAATAGATAACGTGTTGATCTCCGTGTGATTAAACAAATACCTTTTGAGAGATATTTGAGTTAGTTGGGGAGGGTTGTGCATTGCATCACTGGGTCAATGATGTCTTTCTTCAATATCGAGAATCATTAACAAATGATCTCAATAGCATATGTATTGACCCGGTTTCTGCCTAAAGTTGTAAGGAGGGCTTCTTTCTTTACACCCTTTATCTTTACAATTCTTTTTCATTCTTCAACCCCTTCAATGCTTACCAATACGTCATCACTAGCACCTTGTTGTGATTGTTCCAGTGCTAGCTTAAGTACTTGGTCTCCATTTAGCTATGTTCACAACCATTCTCCATCTTTCCTAGGACTTCTAATTCTATCTAGGGAATTGTCCTTGGGAAGATTCCATCGGTTCTGATGAATCATTGGACTAATACCTATACCTTCCACCCTTTTGTCACCACATCCGTCGTGAATTAAGTGTGTTTTGGGTAAGTATTGTCACCATGAAAAATCCTTGAAAAAATCACTTAAAGCACTTGTGATATTGTAATCAAAGTTTTCGTGCCTTAAGTGTTTTAATCATAAAAAATGCTCCCCCTTAACATGTGCATTACACATATTAAGTTGGTTTATCTTTTAAGCCTTTTTCATTGTTTAGCCAAATATCATTAAGTCTCCTTAATCCCATTTTCTTCCCTTTCCAAAATGTTAACCATCAATATTTTGGATATTAATGGATTAACCGGTCTTTGGGTAATAAAATGAAATTAGATGTTGGCCAAAGAACATATTAATGCCCCCCTCAAATTAATGAGGGTTAGTTGTAGTGCTTGAGTATGATAGATTTTGAAAGATTTAGAATCTCGTGAGAAATTCTTGAAACATTTTCATACTTTCACACTACAACAAGCCACAAAAGTACGATATTTACAATATTAACATATTCACAAATTAACCAATATGGAATAGACTTGAGATAGTACGACCCATTAGATGGATCGGTCCACAAGCCTGTGATGTGCTCCATATGGTCGGCCCCCCCACGAATCGTTCGATACTGCGGATCAATCGTCGATGCCTTAACTTCGCCTTAATCATCTGGATGGTGTGGTTAGCACTCTTCTTAAATCGGCCTACCCATCTGTACTTTACCTCTGGAAGACCTTGTCTTGAGTTGAGTATCAACAGCTTGTCACGTACATGCTTGAGAGTACCATCACTGAACTTGTGCAGTTCTGAGAGTCGCATGTATTGCATGACCTCTGCTTCATTCAGGTAAAATATGCCCATCTCTGGTTGGAGTGTACCCATGTATGGTTCCTTGGCTTGGTGAAAATGACTCATTGGTGTTGTGTGAGGTCGTTCTAGATTTAGCCTGGATTGATAACTCTCTACTCCAAGTTGTATGTCTTCAACCCTTTGCTTGATCACAATTCTACGAGTGAATTGGCGAATGTTGGAGCTTAGGGCTATGACTTCATCGGGGTCTAAGTGAGGAACCTTGCCTTGAGCCAAGAGGAGTAGAAAATCTTCAATATCTTCAAGTTGTAAGAATTGAAGATCCCTTTCACTGACACTATAAGTCTTACCGTCTTCTCGCTTGAACCTGATATCTTTCAAATACGAATATCCGAATATATGGTGAAAGCTAACTCCCTGTATGCTGGAGATTTGACGGGTAGAAATTATAGGTGTACTTTTGTTGGTGTGATTATAGAAGTAGTAAGCCGACTTCTTATGCCCCGCCAATGTGAGAGGCCTAATTCCGCATATTGATCATATTCCTTGACAAGCTCTTTGCTCCATAGGTCTGAAACTTTATCTTCAATCCAAGGGATATCCTCCAAATTTACTGCTTTGCCCATTGTTAATGATGTAGCATACTTGTCTGCGCTGTTTTCTAAGAAGTCCAGATCATGGTTGGTAAAGTATTGCATTGGCAGGTGCTTGGCTGCTGCAATAACTGAGGGTGTTAGTGGAAGAAGGATTGGAGCTTGTTCACCTGATGTTGTTGCCTTGATTGCTTTCATGAGCTCATTGAAATGATATTCTCCCTCAGTTTCGGCAATCTTCATGGAAGCCCAAAAGTTCTTGTCTTTGATCGTTGTTTGAAGAGTATTGGTATCAATGCTAGGCACTCCATATTTATCCATCAAGAATCCACAGAAGTCGATAGGATTATTGAGGAATTGTGTGAGATCCGCCTTTTCACATTCAGAAATTGTACGTGCGGTTGCTGCCCGTGTAAGCCATGGCTGCACTAGAACCGTCTCATCAATAGTGAATGTATCAGCAAACTCAGGATCTGGTTGAGTTAAGTCATCAATATCCATATCGATGTAGTGCTGAGGTGGAGAGTTATGTATCACAGATGTTATCGGTTCGTCTTCTTGCATAGGTTCGTGTTCTACAGGTGTTGTTGAAGAAACATTAGTAAGAACCGGTGCAGTAAACATACCTGTGTCTGTTTCTGTGTGATGTTGAATAGGAGTAGGCGGTGGAGAGAGATGTTCCACAGACGGTGATGGTTCGTCTTCAATCATTGTTTCGTCTTGTACTAGTGGCACTACAGGATCTTCTTGTGATACACTAGTAAGAACTAGTTTAGATGACTTACCTGTGGTGTTGTCAGTGGTTTCACCATGCTCGTCAGTGGTGATGTTTGCACTCTCAGTTTGTTTATCGCCAACTTTTTCTTTTGAACGTGCATCGCTTTCTTCCTCTTCCTCATCACCGTCCTTGGATTCTTCAGTTTCTTCACCATTGGTACCATTACCTTCATCCTTATCACCATCCCCTTTCTCCTTATCCTTACCATTCCCATTACCGTCATCCGCATCACTATCGTCATCCTCGTCATCCTCATCCTCATCCTCCTCGTCATCCTCATCTTCATCATCATCCTCATCCTCGTCCTCGTCATCATCCTCATCCTCATCCTCGTCCTCTTCTTCTTCATTCTTATTAGAATGTTCTTTCTCCTCCTCATTCTCTTCCCCTTCTTCCTTATTTTCTGCTTCATCATCATTTTTAGACTCCTGACGTTTCCTTTTCTTGGAAGATTGGGGAACTTCAGTGTCTTCTACTGGTGATGTGTTGGAAGCGTCTAGTATGACTTTAACAAGAGCGTTTTGCAAGTCGTGTTGAGCTTTTGTTTTTGGTAACTCAATGTTGGCTAATCGAGTGACCAAAGTTTGCATTAATTGCAAATCAGTAATGCCTTTTGTGAACAATACTGGAAGCTCCTGATTGACACATGACCTAACTTCACGCTGGATGATGTTAGTCATGGTATCATTGATGGAGTTGAGGAAAACACTGTTTTCTTTATCACGTGCTTCCTTTTCGGCAATAAACTTCTGATGTTGGTCTTTAAGTTTTAAAACTCCGACATGAACATCGTTAAGTTTGGCTTTGTCTCGTTTCTGTTGTCTTACGGCTTTTGAACTAGTAACACGCGACTGTAGCTCTTGAATCTTTTTTTTCCTGTTCTTCCAACTGTTTTTGGAAGTGCTGAATGAGAGGGTCACTGGTCGTGAGGAATGGAGTAGAAGTGGATGGTAGTTGTATTGTTGTTGTTGGTGGAGGAGTTACCACAAGTGCTAAAGAGGTTGTAGATTAGATGGTGGTTTGTACAAGTTGTTCGAGGATAGATGGTGATGTTGGTACAATCACTGGGGTAGTGGTTGGTACAAGAGGATCGACAATCGGTGGAGGCGTTGGTGTGATTACTTGGGTGGTGGTTAGTACAGGTTGATGGGTGACCGGTGGCAGCGTAGGTGTAATTACATGGATAGTGGTTGATACAAGTTGATGGATGACCGGTGGCGGCGTTGGTGTAATTACTTGGGTGGTGGTTGATACAGGTTGAATGGTTTCCATTGTAGGTTCAATCTGTGGGACAGTTGTCACAACAGTGCTGAAGGCAGTTGATGGAGGGGGTATTTGTTGTTGTATAGGAAACAACGTCAGATGAGCATCGTCTTCTACTATCATTGTTGAAGGAGTTAGAAGTGGTTTGCTAAGGTTGACGTCCTTTTACAGGATTGTTTCCATATCTTCTCCACCTTCTATATTTTGGTCTTCAAAATCATAGTTGAAATAATCATCTACGTTGTCATCATCTTGGTTTGTTGGGTCTGTGATTTCTTCCTCTAGTCTGAGATCTTGTTCTTCTTCATCGTTTGAGTCGTCTGGTTCTCCAAAAGCTTCCAGTGCTAACTCTGCGGGAGTTTTTGATCTAGAACCACTACCGGTTTTCTGTGCCTCCATCCTACTTAACTTTCGTGCTATTCGCATCTGTTTTTCTTCAGACATTTGTACTGAAGGATCTTGTTCATCTGCATCTTCATCACGTAGTTGCTCTTTCCCTTTAGCTTTACCTTTGGTTTGGGGTGAGGAAGTCTTTTAGCGTTTGACAACAGTCTTTTTCCTTTTACCCTTTTTCTTTTCGGATGGATCTGCGTTTTCTTTTTTAAATTGTGTTTCAATGTCCAGGAGCATTTGTTTGTAAGGTTCACTGTCCTAGATCCCGTCATTGATCATTGTGTCAGGCACTAAAGCTGGATGCAGTGAGTACTTAGTGGAATGTTTCTCGTCACCTATCTGATCCAACACATGCTTATCATCTGATGTATGGTTGAAGAAGTTTCCACGCTTGTCAATAGAAGGAACACTCTTCATGAATTGGTTGATGATAAGTTTTGTGAACCTTAGAAACGGAAGATGCAGTGATTTCTTCTTGGTACCGGTGAATTGGTAGCACAATTCTTCCCAAAGAAGTAGAGCATAATCTACTTTAGATGCAGTGTATAGGCCCCAAAGTACATAAGCCTTAGGTGGTCTCATTTGGTCAAAACCACGAGTCTTTGAAGTGAGTCACCTGGTTATGATGGTGACGAGTGCTTTCCATGGTTGACCAATGCGTGAAGTGGAAAACTGAGATAAATTTTGAATGTTACCCTCATAGTTTAGAGCTCTAATTACTCGAAGCACTTCATATGTTTTTGGATTGGGCACAAACTTTTCTCCTTTTGCTAATTTGGGAAACTTAAACAATTTCCTGAATTGAGTTAAATCAAGTGTAAAATTTTGCTTGTTGATTTTGAAAGTGATAGATATCTTAGATACTTCCTTCGCGGCGGTAATCGATGCTGTGGCCCAAAATTCATGAATTTAGATTTCGGGAACTGATGCAGTAGCTCTAAGGGCATATTTTATAGGTGACATGTCAAGAATGTCCATTGCAACTTTGAAAGCTGCCATGTTTGGATCAAAATCCTCTCTCAGGCGAAAGTTGTTCTCTGCAAGTGGTAGTCGGACACTAAGTGGTACCAATGCGAGGTTTGATTGTTGTTGTTGTTCTCTGGTGATTGACATGGTTCCTGCTTAAGATAACACAGACACAATTGATATATACAGACATATACATCATATATCCATGAAAATACATAAGATAGCATAACAAATGTCGTCATGTAAACCACAATAAGATCATAAAGACAATGTTCAAAAGAGGTACAATCATACAATCCGATATAGAAAACCTAAAGGCATGGTGGTGTAACAAAGACATGTTATTCTAGGACCCCAACAATCTAGCTTTAATTACAAGAAGATTTAGGTTTACTGGTGGTCATAACCATTACTTCAGTGGGAGAACTAGAGTACATCCGACTACGAGGTTCCACAATCACTTCCGTAGGCCTAGGCATTACTACAACATCAGTAGGTGTTGGCAAAACCTCAACCTCAGTAGGTGTTCGCAAAACCTCAACCTCAGTAGGTGGTCACAAAACCTCAACCTCAGTAGGTTTAAACTCAGCGATTGCTTCCATTGCCTGAGAACAAAACACAATATATGGAGTAAATATTTTTATCTCTTTCGTTTACAGAAATATCAACTTATAAAAATAAGATGAATTTTTGTAATAAGAAACCTTTTAAGTATTCTTATGAGAAAAAAAATAAGTACGTCCAATCAAAATTGTGTTCGTTATAGAAGCACTAATTCTAAGTCAAATGCATAGTGTAAAAGCATACTAACTTAAGGTGATTATACAACAAAAATCTTTTTGCAAATTCTATAAGACCACTTATCTTAGGAACAAAAAAAACACAAGGCACTAATCTTATCGGAATACCCTTTGGAAAGTACCCAATCGGAAAGTCCTAATAGGAAAGTCTCTAATCTGAAAGTCCCAAATTGGAGTGCCCAATCAGAATGTCAATATCCCAATCGGAATGGCCTTATCGGAATGACATAATCGGAATGTCAATGCCCTAATCGGAATGTCAATATGCCAATCGGAATGTCCCAATCGGAATACAGGAATCGGAATGTTTATGTCCCAATCGGAATGATCTTATCGGAATGATCTAATCAGAATGTCAACGTCCCAATCGGAATGTCCTAACTGGAATGTCCAATCGGAATGTCCTAATTGGAAAGTCCAATCGGAATGTCCAATCTGAATGTCCGATCGGAATGTCCGACCGGAATGACCAATCGGAATCTAAAACATAATCTTTATCGGAATCTGGGCGGAGTTTACGAGGTGGATCTTATCTTAACGATTTATATGGATTTTAGGCTGTTTTAATCAAATTCGTGCAAAACCAGTGTATAATACGTGATAAAGATTAAAACCCCTCTATCAAACTTGATATTTAGACATCGAAACCCTAAATCAATAGGTACTACCGAGAATAACAATAGACGATTAGCATAGTAATAACACACAATAGATTTAGCACATGTATCCAATGTTACCTAGAAGATTAACACAACTACAACTCACAGGAAATGATTTGATGCAAGGACTTGAAATAGATAATGGCGGCAGAAAAGTTATATGGGATGTGTGTGAAAAACAGTCGGGATAGACAAAACAAAATGGGGGAGGAGGGTTTTGACGAAAGTCAAACTTTTCTAACCAACTTTGCTAATATTGCAAATTGGTCCTCCCAATTTTGAAACATGTAAGAAAACTAGTTATTAAAACTAGTTAACAACACATTTTCCCGAATAATAAAACACGCCAATAAAACCTAATGCCAACTCAAAAATCCATACAAGGCACACATTGCACATAATGCACATAAGGTAAGATGACAGATAAAATTATATGAAGACCAGATCATGTTCAAGATGATTTGATATTTGCTCCCCCTCAAATGGTGAACCGTTTTCTATTTAAAGAGCTGTAGTCATTGCATTTAATGGGACAAATATCTATGAAGACCTTTTCTGTTTAATGATTTTCTGAAACGATTCTAGGGCCAATAAGATTTCTCTTATTTTAACAAAATAAGTGCACTGAAACGTACACTAATTTGTGTTAGACCAAGTTATAAAGTAAACTTAGTCCCTTACAAGCTTTTAAAGTAAACCTTTCCCGAGAATACTAATTCCCGTTGTGATCCAACGTTTTCAAAAGAAATACGTGACTTTAATGCGAAAAGCGGGTTGCAGTCTGAAATAACTACAAGCCATTATGGGCATGTTTTAAAACTTGTACAACTTTTATACGGACTCTATTTATGGCGCCGGGTCAATTTTAATCGACATTTCTAAGGCCGTAAATATTATCGTACTAAAGGACATGCCCGATTTGAAAATGAAAAAAAAATAGTTTTTGATTTTCTTGATTTTATATTTTTATGGATTTTGAATGTTTTATATTTTTAATGGTTTTTCTAAGTTTTATATTTTTGTATTTTTCTTTTGGTGGTTTAAATATATACGATAATATACAAGATCACGATCAAAGGATACTCGAGAATAGTTTACCACTACTATTCTTCATATTCTTCTGCCAACTCCTTAAGTGTCGCTGGTGAGAATGATTTCATGCCTAGCTTTTCGATCAAAAACTCGATACGTCCTCGATCTAAGGCCTTTGTGAATATATCTGCCAGTTGATACTCAGTGTTGACGAAGTACAGTTCGATCACTCCATTTTCTACTTGCTCTTTGATGAAGTGGTAGCGTATGTCAATGTGTTTTGCCCGTGAATGTTGAACATAGTTGCAGCACAGAGCAATTGCACTTTTGTTATCACAGTACATCGGGATTTTGTTGAATCCAAGACCGTAGTCAGTTAATTGTGATCTCATCCAAATAACTCGAGCACAACAACCGGACATGGCAATGTATTCAGCCTCTGTACTTGATATCGCAGCGCTTTTCTGCCTTTTAGATGCCCAACTAATAAGTCTATCTCTAAGAAGTTGCACACTGCCAGAAGTGCTACGCCTAGTATCTTGACACCCAGCATAATCCGCATCTGCATATGAGATTAGTGCAATAGAGGAATCCTTCGGATACCACAGACCACAATTCAGTGTTCCTTTAAGATACCGAAAGATCCTTTTCACAACATGTAAGTTCTTTTCGGTAGGCCGAGCCTGATACAGGGCACACATGCATATAGCAAATTGCAAATCAGGCCTGCTAGCAGTCAGATTGAGAAGGGTGCCGATCATTCCACGGTAAAGTTTAGGATCGACAGCTATCCCTTCCTTATCTTCATCTAACTTGGATCTCTCCACCATTGGAGTATCCACGGGGTCACAATTTTCAAAATGATATTTCTTTAATGATTCAAGAGCAAATTTGGATTGATTAATGAAGATGCCTCTGGGATTCTGAGAAATTTGCAACCCTAAGAAAAATGAAATTTTTCCCATCATCGACATCTTAAAACGTGTGGACATAATTTTCTCAAAATGGTCAGACAATCGTTGATTAGTAGCAGCAAATATTATATCATCAACATAAATTTGTACCAGTATCATGTCGTTGTCCTCCTTGAGAATGAATAAAGTTGGGTCTACTTTGCCTTTGGAGAAGCCTTTCGAGATGAGATACGACGATAAGAGATCGTACCACGAGCGTGGAGCTTGTTTCAACCCGTAAAGAGCCTTCTTGAGCTTGTACACGTGACTAGGATACTCCGAGTTGACGAATCCATTCAGCTGGCTTACATAGACATCTTCCCTTAATTCACCATTAGGAAATGCCGTCTTAACATCTATTTGGTAGACGATCATATTCATGTGAGCAGCATAAGCAAGAAATAGTCTAATTGCCTCCAAACGTGCAACAGAAGCAAAGGATTCTTCAAAGTCAATACCCAAAGCTTGTTTGTAACCTCTAGCAACCAATCTAGCTTTGTTCTTCAGTACTCCACCTAACTCATCGAGTTTAACCATATATACCCACAACAGTGTCAGGATTTCAACGTTGCTGGGTAAAGGAACTAATTCCCACACTTCAAGACGTTGGAATTCATTAAGTTCCTCTTGCATGGCTTCAATCCAAGATGATTTGGTCATGGCTTGTTGCCAGTTTTTAGGTTCAGTGTCTGAAAGAAATGCATCAAAATAGCAATATAATGCATGTTCTTGGAGTTGGTGTCGTGTTAAGACTGGTCGATCGATGTCACCAATAATATTGCGGATTGGGTGATCCTTTGTCCATTTTGTGTTGTGAGTTTCAATCTGTGGTGGTCAGGAGTGAACGATTGCAGGAGCTTCCTCTGAGGTAGACCCACCGGTAGGGTCTTCAGGTATACGTGAACCAAGGAAGGGAAGCTCTTGTAAGTGAGCATATTCCAAGTCGTGATCATAGGGATCCTCTTCAACATCATTAGGAACGAGTGGAGGTGATGATTCAGGTGTAGTTTGTGAATTGTTGGGGGATGGGACATCTGGTTCAAGAGTAACAGTAGATGTCTTGGACTGATTTCCATTATCTTGAGCGACAACTTCGGGAATCGGAGCTACTGTTGCAGGTGCTGGAAAATCATTACTCGGTGGATCAAAGAATTCATCAAACATAGGTTGAAATAACTTATCCCACTCGGACCTTGTAGGTGGTATAAAATGATGGAGAAGTAGGATTGTTGGGAGTTAATCCGGAACTGATTGTACCGGTTCCCATCTCATGTAATGCGGGTTCAGAGCTGTGTTGCTCAGAATCCATCGCTGTCCGCTCATCAAAATTGGCATCCAAAGTTTCTACTATTTTGCCAAGACGACGGTTATAAATTCGGTAAGCTTTCTTTGCAGGCGAGTAACCAATGAAAATTCCAATATCAGCCTTCGGTTGAAGTTTTCCCAGATTCTCACTATTTGTATTTGGATAACACAGTGCACCAAACACATGAAGAAATGAAATATCGGGTTTGTGTCCATGAAGTAGCTCATATGGAGTTTTACCATGGCGTTTACGGATGATGGAGCGGTTTTGGGTATAACATGCGGTTGCCACTGCTTCAGCCCATAAGAATAAAGGAGCATTCGCATAAATCAACATAGTTCGAGCAACTTCCATAAGTGTACGGTTACGTCTTTCCACGACACCGTTTTGTTGTGGAGTGCGGGCAACATAAGTTTCATGTGAAATACCTACCTTTTCGTAATAGTCTTGTAGAGTTTGATTAACGAACCCAGTTCCATTATCAGTGCGAATGCGACGAACAGTAGCATTAAGACGTACTTGGATCATCTTTAAGAAAGTAATGATATACTCTGGTGCTTGATCCTTGGATGCTAAAGTTTTTACCCATGTAAACCTTGAAAAATCATCCACTATGACGAGGATGTATTTTCTACCACTCAAACTAGCCGTACGCATTGGCCCGTAAAGATCCATGTGCAAAAGATACAGTGGTTCTTGGTTGGTGTCTTCAGCTTTAGGTTTGTATGATTTCTTGGTTCTTTTTCCTAAAGAACACGCGGAACATAAATGATCCTTGTTGAACTTAAGTTTTGGAAGACCACGAACAAGTTCGTTTTTAGCCAAATGGTTTATAGCATTAAAGTTGAGATGAGATAACCGACGATGCCACAACCATGACTTGGTCTTAGATGCTTTGGAAAGAAGGCATACAGGAGAGGCGGTCATCATGTTTTGAATGGACAGTGTGTAGAGATTATCCCCTCAAGAACCCTTTAACAAATCATTTCCTGCAAGATCGCGAATAAAGCAAGTAAGTTGTCGAAAAGCCACCTCAAGGTTTTAATCGCAAAATTGTCCCATTGAAAATAAATTGTGACCAAGTCCCTCCACATAATAAACCCTTGAAATCGTAACATTCCCAATTTGGTATTCACCATAACCCATGATCTTCGCAATATGGTCGTTGCCGAATTTAACCGTTCCTAGAAACTTGCTGACGAAATTTCTGAGCATCGAGCGATCTCCGGTCATATGCTTTGAGCATCTAGAGTCCAAGTACCAGAGGATGATTTGGACCACCTGAAACTATCACCAGACAAGGATGATGTATCAGAATCTAGTAGTTCCTATGTGTTAGTAGGTACAGATATAATTATCTTAGATTTGCTAACAGAAGAATTCTTAGGCTTCCAAACTTGCTTCTTAAATGCCGTCTTAGATTCTAGTTGTCTATGATCCTGAGGTACTTCTTCACTGGTAGGCACAATAGTGGGGGCAGACTTAGTTAAAGGGCGCTTTTTCCATTTCTTTGTGCTAGTGTTCCTATTTAAAGGACGCTGAGACCTAACTTCCGTGGATGTGATCCTAGTTAAAGGGCACTTAGTTCCATTAGCAGTAAAGGTCCTACCAGTGGGTTTCCATTGCCAACCAACTTGGGTGAATTTTTCCCCGTTGGAATCCATTCAAGGTTGTTCCTAATAGCATACATTTCATTCACGTGATCAACAAGGCAAAAATCATGACGCTGAGAAAACATACATTCATTACAATTCCAACATCGCAAATTCGAATTCACATTTTTCTTAGGCTTCTGCACAGAAGCAGATCCTTTTGTCTTAGATACATGATTCTTTTTATTTGAAACTGAAATAACATTCCTAGGGTGAACTTCTACTTTCTTCTTGGCAATCCTACTAGTGGAAGGCTTGATCCTATCTTTCTTGTCTTGAGATCCTCTAGCCTTAGTAGACATAATTACTCCTGTAGAAGCCATGGGAACATTAGTGACAAATTTTGATGTAGCCTTGATTGGTGTGTTTAAAATAGGCTTAGATCCTGGATTCTTATTGAATAGAGTAATGGCAATGGTGGGGGTTTGCTGTTTCGGGGGTATAGATAACGGTTTCCCAATGTAATCTAAGTTTGCTAAACAGTCCTGAACGCGATCCACAAATAAGAAAAGCTCATATAGAAGATGACTTGTGGGATCTATTTCACGCATTTCATCAACTATCTCTCTAGCAAGATCAACATGTTCTAAGGCATTTTTCATGTATGTGGCAAACTTAGTTGGACTATTCTTAAATTTTGGATCCCGATATAGCACACGTGGGTTGGGTTTGGGAGCACTAGAGGTTGAGGCAGAGATGGTGGCTGGATTATCAACAACTTCTTGTCCTTTAAGTTGAAGTGTCTCCTTTAATTCAGCCAAAACCATGTTTTTGTCTATGAGTTGAATATTTAAGTCAGATACCTCCTCGCACTTACGGTTCAATTGGTCAACGAGTGACTTTTGCTCTGCCGCGTTAAAAGCGCAGCATTCTTCTAATGAACCATAAATATCTAAGAAACCCTGCTTTACTTTATCAAGCTCCCCTATCATAGAATTAATTCTATCTTCTAGGGCATGATTCTTAATCTCTGCAGCCTCTAGTTCCAATTTCTCTGCTACTGATTCTCTCTTAAGTCTCATAATTTCTTCCTCTAGAGCCTGAACAACCTGAATCATCTTGTCACTTGTCTCAACAGAGTTTTCACAATCAATTGTTTTTGAAAGAGTTTCATTTTTAGATTGATTCTCAATTTCAAGAGATATACAATGTCTTTGAAGCTCATTAAAACATTTTGAAAGTGTGTCATAAGAATCTTGAAGCTTTAAAAATTCAGCGTTGGATTCATGACAAGAATGATTATCTACATTAATCACAGGCTCAACAATATTCAGAGACATATCATGCACATATATTCACAGGAGTAGATGAAATCTCATGAGCGTATTTAAGAGTAACAACTTGCATCACTTCGAGAGACACTATTTGTTCTAAGAAACGGTCATATTCGGATAAAATCTTTTCTTTTTCAATTAAATGTTGTTCATAAGCATCATCAATTTCATAGAAAAACTTTTTGAACTTCACCAATTTCTAAACTGAGATTACCCGCTAGATCAGATACTCCCTTTTTAATATGGTTCACAAATGGAACGATCTCTTTCTCAAACACCGTTTTCATGTGTTTGAAAGCCTATTCTCCAGCGGTTAAAGCCGTTGAAGTCGTACATTCCAGGATGACCTTGTCAAACTCGGTAATGTATCGCTCAATCTCTTCCAAGCTGAGCTTTACCGTACTTACCAGTGGAAGATTCTTAGGAATTTCCTTCGGTTCGTCTGAGTTAATGAATGTAGGAATTATACTAAGGCATTCTCTAGTAGGCATGAAAGTGGATGTTTGGATAGTTCTCTTTTTCATATTAAATCGAGTTCTAAGATCTATTGTAGCATTTGTTACATTCATTTGAGCATAGTCATATTCAGGATATGTAGGAAGTAATTTTAACCGCTTCTCTTCATATGATGTCATGCTCTCAGATTCATTCAAGAACACAATCGGATCTAATACCAATCCTAACTTGGTAGCATCATAGAGTCGTGGGTTGTGGTGAAATGCTTGCTTTGCATACCCCGGGTTAGGTGGTAGGTCTATCAGACGCGATAGATTGAACTCTTGAAAAGAAGAATGAAACAAGTGTACTAAGTGTGAAGCAGCATATTGTTTTAAAAGCAAAATTTCAGTCTTTTTAACTCTCTCAGACGCCTTAATTTCCGTTTCAACTCTTTTAGACTCGAGAATTTCGAAATCCGTTTAAAGTTTTTGAAAATTATCAACGACTGACTCTTTTTCTTTGATTTCTTTCGAAAGATTTGCTCTTAAACTCTCAATTTCTAGCAGATTATCCATTTTTACTTGCCTAAACCTATCAAATTCAGGATTGGTTAAGGTAGTGGACACAGGAGTCAATTCCAAGGTTTTAACCTTTTCCTTATGCAAAGCAAGCTCGGCAGATAAAGTCTGATTAACACTGAGGGTTTCAAGGACCGCATTATTCATTTGGCTAAGCAAAGATGCTGAGACCATAACCAAATCAGGTTGAGCAGACGAATTTATAGTCGTAATAGCTCCCGGTTGTGGTTCACTCAAAGTCTGGGGACTTGCATTGATATTGCTATCATTGTTTGTCTCCTCGATTGAGTTACTAACCACCGAAGGCTGTTCTGAATACTCAGACACTTGCTCAACTTGATAAGGTACAATACTAGTATCTGTAGCAGTATTTGGTACCTCAGAAATTGTATCCGCTCCATAAAGTGAAAGATTTGCCATGAGAGCTGCTTTGGCGGTGTTGAAATCATCACAGTCAGAGTCGTATGCATCCAAATCATCACATTGATATGTGGCATTGTTTGTGATAGCTGCTGTGAGACCGTCAGTGTCCGCAACTCTCGGATCTGCAAGAAATGCCAACTCCTCTTCATCGAGCTCACGTCCTTGGGCTGGAGCGTTCACCAAGTAGATCTTCTCCTGGAACCATGTGCCGTCCCTTTTCCTCTTAGGCTGCTTGCACTCTCGGGCCATGTGCCCTTCCCCTTTGCAGTTGTAGCATATAATCACCTTCATTTTACCAGTGCTATTACCTCTTGTAGCAGCAGTGTTAGAAGAATGTGCACCAGCAGTTGATGAATTGGGTCTCCCCTGAAGTGGTTGCACCATGACTCTGCCATCCTAAATAGTAGCTTGTTGTCGAGAACTTGAAGAGTTCCTTAACTGATTGTTAGTTGTTGCTGGACTTCTGTAACCTCGTTTGTTCAATGTTTGAGTGAGATAAGCAGACATTTGAGCAAGTATATCAGTAGGACTGTCCCCTTGTCTAAACTCAGTTGATTTGATGGAGCACTAAATTGTTGTGAGTAATAGGGTTGAGGAGCCTCAAGTTGTTGATCGGTAACAGCAGGGTTTGCTGTAGGTTGATAAGGTGAGTACTGGTGTGAAGCATAAGGTAACGGATGTGAATCTCCTGGTGATGATGTTGCTGGTTGCTTGAATTGTTGGTGATAAGATGTAGGTGGTTGTGGCAAGATCGAGTACTGTGGGAAGCTTGGTGTTTGATACAATGTTTGATATGAAGATTGGTGTCCCAAAGCAAGCTGAGAGTTGTGGTATGACAGTGTAGGATGGTTTGCCATTAATGCCAATGGTTCATGACAAGATCCCTGAGAGAGTCGTTTTTGGATCACATGCTTCTCGTGTTGTTGTAAGAAAGCATAGAGTTGATCTAAATTGGACTTGTTCAAATCGCGAATCATCTTAACATCAGTGACATAATGACTCCATTCTTGAGGTAACGTGTTCAAAAACTTCGTGTTTAGTTGAAACTGTTCAATCCTTAGATTATACACGTTCATATCGTTCATCAAAGTGGTGAAACGCCTGTAGTAATCATGAAGAGTCTCCCATAGAAGGTATGTAAACCTATCAAACAAGTCATACAATTGACACTCTCGTTCTTGCATAGTTAGAGATGTCCCTTGTAACAAAACAGCTAGTCGATCCCAAAGATTCTTTGCCATTGTGTGTTCACTTACCATTCAAAAGATATCGGGTGGAAGGGCTTGAAGAATTGTCTGAACAACCCTTTCATCGGCATCTGCAATGATTTTGTTAGCATCGGTTAACTCATGATACTCCCTTGCCCTGTCACATTGTTGATGGTAACCTCTCCCCAATCTAATGGACCCTTTTCAATTGATTGAAGCATAAGTCGACCACTTAGTTTGCCCATGATGTACATTCTCATGCGACCTTGCCATGCTTCAAACAAATCTTTGATGAGCAAAGGTTGGCGAGTATTGGTACCTGAAATGATTGAGATATCGGTAAGCAAAGTCATTGTTGTCATATATGAATGTGAATTCATTTTATGATCCCTTGAAAAAAGATTATCAAAAATGATCGAACAGTGAAATAAGGTTAAGTGTTTTAATGTTGTTGAAACAAAGATGTTGTGTGTTTATGTGAAAGATTACAAAATTGAAAAAAATCCTCTAAGTTGTGCAAATACTATCTCAATACCCAAACTTCTTAATCTCAATGTAAAATCTCAAAATCGTCGTAAGTCTCAAAATTAATCCGTCGAAATACAAAAAATATCAATCCTATCGGAATATATAAGATCAAATCGGAATGTTATCGGAAAACCGTAGTCGGAATGTGATCGGATAAGTCTCTTGTCGGAATGTGATTGGAAAGACACCTTGTCAAAATATATAAACTCCAGTCGGAATTTTATCGGAAAACCCTTAGTCGGAATACCTAAATAACCCTGTCGGAATATATATAAACTCCAGTCGGAATGTTGTCGGAAAACCCTTAATCGGAATGTAATCGGATAAACACTTGCCGGAATGTAATCGGATAAGCCCTTGTCGGAAAGTCTAATCGGAATACTGGTAGGAATGTTTAAACCCTTTTCCGATGCGACTGATCGGAATCACTAAACCCTTTTCTGATTGCACTGATCGGAATAATAGTACTGTTACGAGATTTTGAGGTAAAACGATGATATTTTCGACAATAAATCCATGATTTGAACCAACCCAAAACACCCAAAACACTACCAAAAGTATTTAGAAGATATATGGATCACTTGGAAAGACAAAAACACGAAAAAAAATTGAAACTTGGGTAAAGATCAATAAAAAACACATGAACACACAAAAGTGAACATGAACAACACAAAACCAACCTTTATTTCATCCCATGCTCTTGATACCAATTGTAGAACAATGATAATCTTTATGAATCAAGAGGGTTGATGTTTTCTAGAGAGAGAAACATAGAGAGAGAAATGAAAGAAACTATGTATTATGAAAATAAGAAATGAAACAACCAACACCTCTTTCCATGGTGGAAAGAGGTTTATACACCCAAGTCCTTAATGGACTTGGGCCTCCAGCCCATGAACATGCTCATGGGTCGGGCTATTTAATAAATGTTACTTAAACACTACTACGAGCCTATAACTATATTGTTGGAGTGACCGAGACTTTCTTTATACGTAAAACGTATTTCCAACATAGTCTGTCTTTCACACTTGTGTGCTGCCTGTTATTTGTTGGCGTGATGAAAGCATCTTCTTCCCTTAAGCAATTAGAGTTTTCTGGGGATGGTGCGTCTTCGATGAATGGTGCATCAGGTCGGAACATCGACCTGTCCGGTTCCCCTTCTTTCTCCGTTTCCTCTTTTCTTTTCGAGATTCCTTGTTAGGATTTGACCCTTTCCAGGGCTCTAAGTTCCATATCGAAATCTAGGCTGATCCTTAAATCTCTTGATGGGTTTGTCTTCATCTGTGCTTTCATGAGTGGCACCAAAGCTGCGAAGTTTCTTGCAACGTATTCGCTAAAGTCATGGTCAGGTATAGGAGGAGACTCCACTGCAGTATGTAGCGTTAACTCAGTCCTTGCATTTAATACCTCGTTATGAGGTACGCTGGGGGTTTCTCGTGAGGACGATGCATCTCCCGCCACTTGTGGGCTGGGGGTGATCAGTGGGAGAATAGGCACTTGTGGTCCCTTTCCTCCCATCCCCCTCCCTGGGTTGTTGAGTTATTTGAGGCCCATGTGTGGCTCTTTCGGTTTCTTAGGTCCACCCTTTGGGTGGTTTGTGCCGTTTTTGGTCATTACTCAGGGTTTAGTGTAGGGTCCCACGGATGACGCCAACTTGTTGATACAAAAGTTGGATTGACCAAGCTTGACCCGAACTAGGCTTAATTTTGGGTCTTGTGGACTCCGACTCTTGCACCAAATGAATCTTGTTTGAAGACCTTGCACACTAAATAACAAACACCGTTAGGCTTACCGTGGGCGCGTGTCCCACGATTAGACTCCAGCGTGAGAGTAAGTAATCGGTTTGAGTATATGTGAGGGTTTTAGAGTATTGTTTATCATCCCTTTGTGGAACCTCGGGGGTTCCTTTTATACCCGAGAGAGTCCTGGCTATGCTCTCCTACTCTTGCGGCTTAAGGAAGAGATAATGACCTAAAATAGCTTTGATCCTTATCGCATAACTAAGGCAAGTGTATATCTCTTTCCCTTAAGCGAATATAATCATAAGATAGATTATATTATGTCTGATCTTGTAGCAGTGCGACGAGGACACGACTAAGTAATAAACCGTTGTGCGACAGTGGCTTACCGGGCGTCCTAGGTCGTGCGCGCGCTGTAAAGTAATGATCCACACTCAATGGATACGGGTAATACCCGTGGGTCAGGTTATTCAACCCGAATAGGGACTATAGTCATCAGAGTGGCTGATAGAAACAGACTTAACCGCGAAAGTGTATCCAAAGCATACTTATCAAATTCCACAAACATACAGAAAGCAAATGGGATGAACTTGTATCTGTTATCCTCACATATTGTTATTATTATTATTATTATTATTATTATTATTATTATGTTATTTTTTTAATTATAAACATCACTTCATTAGAAAACTAAGATATTTTATAAAAAGTTAGTGGGAAGCCGAGATACTATCTGAGCTCCCACTCCTTTATCTATATCAAAGCTAATCCTATTAAATATATGAATAGCAGCACGTGCTCCAATTTCTTGAGACACCGAAATTTTTTGGATTCGATTCAGTAAGGTCACCGTATCCTTCTCTAATTCCCCAAGCAAAGAAAATGAAAAGGGGAGAAACCCATAACCAATATTATTATTATTATTATTATTATTATTATTATTTATAAACCATCACTTTATTAGAAACAAAAAGGAATTTACAACAAATTGGATGGGAGACGAGATACTATCTGCGCTCCCACCGCTTTTAGCAATAGCAAAACCTATTCTATAGAAAATATGTACTGCAACACGCGCTCCAATATCTCGAGCCTTTGAAAATCTCTGGATCCGCTTCAGCAACGCAACTACATCTTCCTGTAACTCACCTAGAGAAGAGAAAGAGAAAGGAAGAAACCCATATCCGAGAGCTGTACACTTAGCCAAATACTTGCATCGTTTACGTTGTGCAGCATCAATCACAGCTCGGCCAGGTACAAAGTCATTCATCCCCGTACGAGTCAAAGGAGACGAACCGGTCAGATCAACACACACATCTTTACCACCATCCCAAGAATAAAACAAAATATCTGCCGGACGTAAAGCATTATCAAGTCCTCCATCTAATCCGATATTAACTTCCTTTTCGACAGATATCCCTGAACGATAGCATATATCAGCAAGAGTATCACGTACCAAATTGTGACAATGCTTAATCCCAACGATACCAGCACACGATACCGCATGATCCCTAAATATATCTCCATCAAACACTCTCGAACAAGCTGAACAGGGCTTCGAAACAGAGAACAAGGGAATACCTAAGCGATAACACAAAACACATCGATAAGTCCTCCCATTCATAGTTTGACCCAACCCCAAGATAGGAACCGTCCTAAGCCAATCCGAAGTATGATCCTCCCTCTGAGATGCCCATAAAGCCATTTGTCGAGCAGATAAAGCGAAAGTGGATTCTGCATTCTTAGTAACCTGAGAAAAATATATATGTGCCATTTTCTTCATGAGTTTGGGGCAGCGACTCCACTCGCATTACCAAAATATATATCTTATTATTATTATTATTATTATTATTATTATTATTTTATTATAACATCATTTCATTAGAAATTAATTGGATTTACAAAAAGTTAGTGGGAAGCCGAGATATTATCTGAGCCCCCACTCCTCTATCAATAGAAAAGCCTATCCTATTAAAATGTGTGCAGCAGCGCGTGCCCCAATGTCTTGAGTCATAGAGAATCTTCGGATCCGTTTTAGTAAGTTCATTGCATTCGTCTCAAGTTCCCCAAGAGAAGAGAAAGAGAAGGAGAGAAAATCGTATCTAATATCTGCACATTTAGCTTCATACTTGATGCGTATAAACGTTGTGCAGTGATGTAGTAAAATTACACTTGTTTTATTTTAGGAGAAACAAATCAAGTATATAGTAGGGAAGTATTAATCGATAGGATTTAGGAAAACCGTAAAGATCGACAAGTGAGTTCGTTTCTCAAGGGAGTTGTTCATGTTTAATGCCAATTATATAAAAACAATGTCTAACATCCCCAATTTACATTGCGCAGCGGAAATACACAATTGGGTGCTAGACACAAGAATCATCACACAAGATATATTAAACGACTCAAAATAGAGACGTTTACACAAAATATATACAAGATTTTCATAAAAGGTCTAAAACATAATTTCATCCCATATTTGTACTAAAACGACACCAGAGTAAAGCGTTTAGTCCCCATGGATCTCGACCAACAACCAACAAGTTTAGTACAGTACATCAACATAAAGTAAATTATTCAACAGTAAAATGTAGAAACAATTTTTAGACCAACATTCTTCCAAAAGCCAAGCCACAACCTCCACAACAAAGCTTCATGCTCCATCACTTCCTATTACCTGAAATACATGCTAAAACGAGTCAACGATAATGTTGAGCGAGTCTATAGGTTTATCAAATCACATTTGAACACAAGAAGAAAATCAATTATAATCATTTATAGAATTGTCGTACACACAATCTATATTCAAGGCAATAATAATAATGATAATAAACAAACATTGTATTTAAGCTCATGACACCGACCCCTTAACCAAATACTCACCCACGCCAAATGTCGGCATGAGTAGAATAAAACCATTGCCCCTCTAGGGTATCAATTGCTAGAATACCACAATCTTATTCACGTAAAATTATCCTTCCCAGCGGGTTACTCAACGTAAAGCCCTGGTCTCAGATAGGGTGGTCAACCCAATAGTACTATCATTAGAATAAGTGGCTATTCCCGACTCACAACATCAAGTCAGAAGATAGTTAACGGCTCATGAATTTAGGGTCTTTAGCAACAAGGTACTCAATACAATATAATCAACTTAGGCAACATTCGGGTCCAACAATTACTCATGACTTGTGTTCATTTATTTTCAAATAGCATGTATCCCCCTCGAGGGTATAAAACATTTAGTAGATAGCATAAAAGCGAGGCTACAGACTCACCTTAGTATAAGAGATCTAGCTAGATGATCGTCGATGATAATGGATGCCTTTCAAATACGAGAACCGCTACCTATCAAATAAGGCGCGTTCGTTAATAATGACTCGAGAAATAAATCATATATATATAACAACATCAAACTCAAACTCATAAAGTCACAATAAACTCGAGAAAAAATGATATAAATAACTTCATTATACTTTACTACACATTTACTTTACCATTTTACACTTTTAACAAAATCCGCCGGCACATACTACATGTAATAGCTTATTTACCCCTTTTAAACATGTCAAACGTTTATGAAACGACTCGATAAACTAACTTACTATATATAGAAAGTCCTCCTTCAAGTTTATCAAATGAAATTACTTTTAAATTCCTTTACTCGACTCGTTTTCAAACTACAAAATCCGGACTGATTTACGTTAATTTTTCATACAACCGTTTTAACTTATTTAAACGACTCCGTTTACAAAACCGACACTCGGATTTTAAAGTAAACTCAACCTCTAAGGTAAAAACCTCATTATCAGTAGGTTACATATTTCAAAAATTCCATTTAGAGTCCCCGATATTCGATCCAAATATCGACAACAACTATATGTAGTTTCGATACTCGTCTCCCGGTACATGATCATTCAAAACATCATAACTTCGCGCTCGTTTAGAGCTAGAAGCTCTACCTTATATCAAATCGAAGCTAATAAAATTATCTACAACCCTAGGTAATAAGTTAAGCCATTTTGAAAACATAAAAATTCGGATTTTACAGTTTACTTACTGTTGGAAATACGTTTTACGTATTAAGAAGGATCGGTCACTCCAACGATAGTCCATGTAATAGCTCGTAGTTTAGTTACTTTCACTTTATTAAACAAACCAAGACAAGCCTAGCCTACAACATGTGTTGGCCGGCCCAAACGTGTAAGCCCAAGCCCATTACAAGGCTTGGGTATATAAACCCTCTCCTTTGATAGAGAGGGTGTGTGGTTAATCATTTTTCACATAGTTCTTATTAAGTTTCTCTCTCTAGAATTGTGTAATCCACCATCTTTCTATCTCTTTCTCTCTCTAAAAACATAAGCAAGATTTACATATCCTACAAATGGTATCAAGAGCCATGGGATGATTGTATTGTTCATGTGTTTGTGTTCTTGATTCATACGCCTATTTTGATCCATTTTTACACGAACCAAAATTTTTTTGTGTTTTTGATGGTTTTTTCTTGATACAAATCTTCTACATAGTTGTGGTAGGGATTTGGTATAGTTACTTTGGCTAAAAACACAAAATTTTTGGGTGTTTTGATCATTTTTTGGCTTAAAATCACGAATTGGTTGAGTTTTGTCCGAGAAAAGTGGGAACTATTCCGATCAGGTCATCGGAAAAGGGTTTATAGGACATTCCGATCAGTGTAATCGGAATAGGGTTTAGGTATTCTGATTAGGTATTCCGATTAGGTATTCCGATTAGGTATTCTGATTAGGTATTCCGATTAGGTATTCCGATTAGGGACATTCCGATTTGGCACATTCCGAATAGGGACATTCCGATTTGGTTCATTCCGATTTAAGGACTTTTCGATCCTTGACATTCCGATTAGGGTTTATTCCGATTTGGGAGATTCCGATCAAGGTTTGTAATTTTGACTTGGAATTTTTGGTTTATCGAGGACATATTTTAGGGGATTTTAACATTGTTTCTCGACTTCAACTCACAACAACAAACACATTTACTTTCTTTCATAGATCGATCAACGTTTGTAAATCTTAACTTATTGAAATGGAGTACACATCTCTTACGGATAAGTCCATCCTCTCGGGTATGGATAATCGTCCACCAATGTTGGTGAAGACTATGTATGAGGAATGGGCTTCCCGAATGGAACTTTATATGTTGAACAAGGAGAATGGACATCTCATTTGGGCATCGGTGCTCAATGTACCATTAGATTATGGTACAGTGACAGAAGGTACAACTACTCGTCCTCGCACAACGGGTGAATTGACTGGAGATATGAAGATTCAAGACAAATGTGATAAGTATGCTACAAACATCATTCTCCAAGCCCTTCCTCCAGATGTCTACAAACTCGTCAGCAAACATAAAGTTGCCAAAGAGTTATGGGATAGAATTCGTGTTCTCATGCAAGGCACCTCGTTAACTAAACAAGAACGAGAGTGTAAGCTTTATGATACTTTTGATAAGTTTGCCTATGTGCCAGGGGAGACTCTCAATGATTACTATATGAGATTTACCCTATTGTTGAATGAGCTCAATATCTATGGCATGACAATTCCTATCTTTCAATTGAACACCAAGTATTTGAACACTCTTCCTTCAGAATGGAAAAGATACGTGACGGATGTTAAATTGGCTAAGGACTTGCATAACACCAATGTGGATCAACATCAAGCTTTTCTTCAACAACAAGAATGCCATGTGATCGAGGCTCGGTTGTCTACACCTAAAGTTCATGATCCACTTGCAATGTATGCTTCTCAACAAAACATGGCTTATACTTATCAACAACCATCATACTTGCATCAACCACCACCACACACCTATCAGCAACCATCTTATCAACCACCAATGATGCCACAGCAAGCATTTCAACAAGGTGTTCATCAACAATCTTTTCCACAGCAACCACCATATCAGACATCACCATCACAAGTCAACACTTCTCCAATGGGCTATACTCCTCAGCAAGGATATTTTCCAATAGAAGCACAACCAGCACAAGCTTTGTACTCTAATGAACTTCCACCAATCCAAGCACCGGTCTTTATTCCAAATGATACGCCAGCTGATGTTCTAAACCATCTCACAGCCTACTTGTAAAAACTTGTTGCAACTAGAGGATTTCCACCAACAAACAATCAGCTCCGCACCTCATCAAATCCTCGACAACAAGCCACTGTTCAAGATGGTCAAGTGACGGTGCAACCAATTCAGGGAAGGCAAAATTCATATGGACCTCCTACAAGGACTGGGAACAATCAAGCTGTGAATTCTCAAGCTAGTGGAAATGGGAGTCCTATTGGTCCTAAGAAGGTTGTGACTTGCTACAATTGCCGAGGACAAGGTCATAAGGCTAGGGAATGCACTCAACCGAAAAGGAGAAGGGATGATGCATGGTTACGTGAGAAGATGTATTTGGTTGATGCTCAGTTTAAGGGGAAGATTTTGGATTCAGATGAGTTAGCATTTCTTGCAGACCCAGGGGCAGCAGATACTAAAGGCATTGCAGTCGTTTCCACTTCTAATGCAGCTGATCAAGCTGATGATCTTGACGCATATGATTCGGATTGTGATGACATTCACTCTGTCCAAGCTGCTCTCGTTGCTAATCTCTCTCACTACGGTTCTGATGTCGTTAGTGAGGTACCAACCACATCTAATAATATTGATGCTAACCAACATCAAGTTGGGCATGAAAATGACAACCTCGAACAGCATTCGGGAACTAGTAACTCAAATGATGTGGTACCCAATCCTACACATTTGAGTGAACCTTAATCAAATGCTACGACGGGTATGGAATCTTATGCTCAACATGATTTGGTCATGGTGCCTAAACATATTATTGATCAAATGCATATGGCCCTCAGACAATCCGTAGATACCAATTCCACCCTAACTGCTGAGCTTGCGTTGCATAAAGAAAAGGTCAAAGCTTTTGAAATGGTCCCTCAAGAAGAGAAAATAACATGTTCTGAATTTGACCAATTTCGTTTTGAAAAGATTGAACACTTGACAGAAATAGAATCATTAAAAGCTAATCTTTCTAATGAATTAAAAGAAAAGGAGTCGGTTGTCAATGATTTTCAGAAACTTAAAATGGATTTCGAAACTCTCGAGTCTAAAAAGGTTGAATAAAATATTAATGCTACCAAACTTCTTAAATTCAAGGAACAACCGCTTTTAAAACAATACGCTTCCACAGAAAAGGTTCATCTTTTAACTAAATCATTTAAAGAACTCGAACTTAAACGTCTTCAAGATTTGCCACCTAATCCCGGTTATGCAAAACAAGCTCAGGAATATATTCCCGGTCTTTATGATATGACCATAATTGGCAAATCGAAAGAAGCACCTTTTGTTCGTAGTACTGAGGAGACACAATCACTTGCGGATGAAACTCATTCTAAAATGCTTTCAAAATTCCATACAATTGATTATGATCAACATAACAAAGATCAATTTTTGAAAAAGACACGCATTCGCTTACAAAAGGAATTAGCAGAATTGACAGTTCTTGTGCCCCAAAGTCTGTCAAATGAAAACCTTCCTAATACGTCTCCTACACTTGTCAAAACGGATTTAACAAAGTTAATTCCACCGGTAAGCAAGGCGTCCGTTAACTTAAATGCGGTTCACCAACACTTAGCCGATTTTGACAAGGTCATTTTGGAACGTACGACGGCTTCGGCCATAACGGAAGGTGATTGGAACTTTGAGCACACTAGAGCTGCGTTCCGAAATGAAATTGTTCCGTTTGTAGACAATGTTAAGGCTTGTCTTAGTAATCTTGATCAAGATTTGTTTTTGGAAATAGAAGAAGTTAGACGTGTTTTCAATGAAATGGAAGATGCTTTTGAAAACAGTTTACTTGAAATAGAACAGGTTTCACGCCAAAATGATCAGCTTCTGAAGCAAGTGATGTCTCATGATATAGTTTCTGTCTGTGTGAATAAGAGTATTGATAATGATTCTATTGTGCATAATGTTGAATCTGTGGATAATGTGGTAGATAGTACTTGTCACGAATCTGACGCTGAATTTTTAAAGCTTCAAGATTCATATTCTTCGCTTTCAAAACGTTTTGATGAGATTCAAACACATTGTATTTCGCTTGAATGCAAGCAACAATTTATTCAAGAAATCTTTGAAACGTCATTCGAAGGTGTTAATATTGATGATGCAAACTTTGAAAAGAATTTTCGATTGAATTTACAATCAAAACAGCGTCAGCCAAGTGACAAAGTTGCTACATCTTTGCCGATAGAAATAGAGAAATCTAAGGAGCTTAACTGTGTGAACGTACTTGAGGCCGCTGAGAATTTTAAACTTGATCTAGATAATCGAATTTCCAAGATTTTGTCCAAAGTTGATAACTTAAAACAGAAAAATACACGACTCGTCGATTCAGTAAAGCCCGCATGTGCTAATACCACTGCACAGAATCAATCATTGATTGAACAATTGAATCGAAAGTCGGTGGAAATATCTGATTTGAGGGAACAAATTTGTGATAAGAATCTAGTCTTGGCTGAGTTAAAGGAAACACTTCGTACTCTAAAAGGTAAGAATGTTGTGGATAACGCAGCCACTGTCTCAGCATCGTCCTCTAGTGCAATCAAAAGGAACCTTATAGCCGTCACACCATTTAATAAGGGCCCTAGGACTAAACCATCTCAAACTTTGGTCACTAAAGATAAGGCGGAATCAAAACAAGCTTCTAATATTCCCGTGTTGCCTTCTACAGGAGTAAGCACCACTACTAAGGCTCAAAGATCTAAGCTTAAAAGAAACAATAAGAATGATAGGATCTTGCCCCCATCTAGTAGTCAAGTGAAGAAGAAAGTAGAAGCCCATCATAGGAATGTTATTTCTGTTTTGAATAAAAAGAATCATGTAGCTAAACCTAAATGCTCTGCGGTTGTGCAGCGTTCTAAGCCTACTGTGAATTCTAATTTGAAATGTTGGAATTGCAATGAATGTATGTTTTCTAGTCGTCATGATTCTTGCCTTATTGACCATGTGAATGAGATGTATGCCCGGAAAAATGGATTAGAATGGAAACCGACTGGGAAAGTGTTAACCCAAGTTGGTTGGATGTGGCGCCCCACTGGTAGAACTTTCACTATAGTAGGAAATATGTGCCCTTTGACTAGGATCACTTCCACTACAGCGAAGAAAGCGTGCCCTTTAACTAGGAGTACCAAGGTTACCAAAACACAAGCGTGTCCTTTAACTAGGAACACCAACACTACTGTAGGAACAAAGTGCCCTTTAAATAGGTCTACTCCCACTGTAGTGCCCGCGAATAATCCAAAACCTAAGAAAGTTGGAACAGTAAAACCTGTTAGTGCTAAGACTCACATTAGAAAATGCAGGAAATCTAAGGGTCACAAAAATGTTAGCAATTCTGATAATATTTTATCTGTATCTGCTAACACTCCGGAACCAATAGTTTCCAATGCATTGTCTACTGTTGTTGTTGAAAACAGGTGGTCCAAATTGTTCTCTGGTATTTGGACTCTGGTTGCTCCAAGCATATGACCGGAGATAGCTCTCAGCTTAGAAATTTCGTCAGCAAGTTTCTTGGTACGGTTCGATTTGGGAATGATCATATTGCAAAAATAATGGGTTATGGTGAATATCATATTGGGAATGTTATAATTTCGAGAGTGTATTATGTGGAAGGTTTCGGTCACAACTTATTTTCTGCGGGACAATTTTGTGATGCAAACCTAGAAGTTGCTTTTCGAGAGCATACCTGCTTCATACGCAATTTGGAAGGGGTTGATTTATTGAAAGTTACTCGAGGAAATAATTTGTACACTTTGTCTCTACAAGACATGATGACCGCTTCTCCCGTATGTCTTCTCTCCAAAGAATCGAAGACTAAGTCATGGTTATGGCATCGACGATTATCTCATCTTAACTTTGACGCTATTAATCATTTGGCGAAAAACGATCTTGTTCGTGGTCTTCCTAAACATTCATTTCATAAGGATCATTTGTGTTCCACGTGTACAATGGGGAAAAGCACTAAGAAATCTTACAAACCCAAGACGGAAGACACCAACCAAGAGAAACTTTATCTGTTGCATATGGATCTTTGTGGGCCAATGCGTGTTAAAAGTCTTAGTGGCAAAAAGTACATCCTCGTCATTGTTGATGATTACTCTCGATTTACATGGGTGAAATTTCTTAAAGCAAAAAATGAGGCACCTAAATTCATCATCGGATTTCTCAAGATGATTCAAGTGCGTCTCAACACTACTGTCTGACGCATTCGTACAAATAATGGAACCGAATTTGTGAATCAAATCTTGCGTGATTATTATAAAGAAGTTGACATATCTCATGAAACATCAGTTGCACGCACTCCAAAACAAAACTGTGTCGTTGAAAGGCGAAATCGCACACTTATGGAAGCTGCTCGAACGATGTTAATTTACGCAAAGGCTCCATTGTTTTTATGGGCAGAAGCAGTATCTACAGCAGTGTACACCCAAAACCGGTCACTAATTCGTAAACACCATGGTAAAACACCTTATGTGCTTCTCCATGGAAAAGTACCAGATTTATCATATCTTCATGTATTTGGTTCTCTTTGCTATCCAAATAATGATGGTGACAATTTGGGAAAACTTCAACCAAAGGCTGATATTGGTATTTTCATTGGTTACGCACCCGCAAAGAAGGCATACCGAGTCTACAACCATAACTCTCGCAAGATCCTCGAAACTATGGATGTTGATTTTGATGAGCTGACAGCAATGGCTTCTGAGCAAAGCAGCTCTGAACCCGCACTTCATGAAATGGGACCTAGTAACATTAGTTCTGGTCTTGTCCCAAACAACCCTACTTCATCATCATTTACACCACCTTCTAGGACTGAATGGGATATGTTTTTTCAACCGTTCTTTGATGAATTCTTTACTCCTCCCAGTATTGTTGCTCTAGAACCTGAGGTAATAGCTCCGGTAACCGAAGTTGTCGCTCCAACAACCGTTGCACAATCAGATACATATGCACCTACAATTGGTCAAGATATACCTTCAACAAGTAATTCTCAACAAACACCTGCTTCAACTACCCATGTCATGCCTATTGATGATGAAGAGGATGATGATGATCACGATTTGGAATTCGCTCAAATGCGTGAACTTCCATTCTTTGGTGTACCTATTCCCGACCCTAATCAAGCCGTGTCGTCCACCTCAGAGGAAGCTCCTTCTACAGTTTACTCCAATCCACGGATTCGTGAACATGACAGCAAGTGGACAAAGGATCATCCTATAGATTCTATTATTGGTGACCCCAATCGTCCGGTATCCACACGAAATCAGTTACAAGAAAGTGCAATTTTTTGTCACTTTGATGCTTTTCTCACTGAAGTTGAACCTAAGACATGGCAACAAGCTTTTACTCAATCATGTTTGATAGAAGCTATGCAAGAAGAACTTAACGAATTCATACGTCTTGAAGTATGAGAACTTGTCCCATGCCCGGATCAAGTGCAGTTACTCACTTTGAAATGGGTTTACAAGGTGAAACTCGATGAGTTAGGCGGTATATTGAAAAACAAAGCTCGACTAGTAGCTCGTGGATACAAGCAATTATTGGGCATCGACTTTATGGAATCCTTTGCACTTGTTGCCCGTTTGGAAGCTCTTCGACTATTCCTCGCTTATGCAGCCCATATGAATATGATCGTCTATCAGATGGATGTGAAGACGGCATTTCTTAATGGTGAACTCAAGGAAGAGGTCTATGTTCAACAACCGGATGGTTTTGTGAATCCTAATTATCCTAATCATGTGTAAAAGCTTAAGAAGGCTCTCTATGGGTTGAAGCAAGCTCCTCGCGCATGGTATGATCTTTTGTCACAATTCCTCATTACGCAAGGCTTCGCTAAAGGCAAGGTGGATCCCACGCTGTTCATTCAAAAACGAGGTAAAGATATGATTATGGTACAAATATATGTTGATGATATTATATTTGCAGCCTCGACCCAAACCTTATCGGATGAGTTTGGGACACTCATTTCTTCCAAGTTTAAGATGTCAATGATGGGCAAGGTATCATTCTTCTTAGGTCTTCAGATATCTCAGAGTCCCAGAGGCATCTTTATCAATCAATCCAAGTATGCCCTTGAATCCCTTAAGAAGTATAAGATGGAATCTTACGACCCCATGGATACTCCAATGGTGGAACGAACTAAGCTTGATGCAGATCCACATGGAGTTGCCGTTGACCCGACACTGTATCGTGGAATGATAGCTACTCTTCTGTATATCACAGCCAGTCGACCTGATCTTCAGTTTGCTATATGTATGTGTGCTAGGTATCAAACTAGGCCTACTGAGTTACACTTAGCTACTGTTAAAAGGATCTTTCGATATCTTAAAGGAACCATTAATCGGGGACTTTGGTATTCGAAGGACTCTTCGATTGCACTAACGGCATATGCAGATGCGAATCACGCGGGTTGTCAAGACACAAGGCGTAGCATGAGTGGAACTTTGCAACTACTAGGAGATCGACTAATCAGTTGGGCATCGAAAAGGCAGAAAAGTGCTGCAATTTCAAGTAAGGAAGCAGAATACATAGCTATGTCCGGTTGCTGTGCTCAAATTCTTTGGATGAGATCGCAATTAACCGACTATGGTCTAGGTTTCAATAAGATTCCGATGTACTGTGACAACAAGAGTGCAATTGCCTTATGCTGCAACAATGTTCAATTCTCCCGGTCGAAGCATAGTGACATTCGCTACCACTTTATCAAGGAGCAAGTGGAAAATGGAGTAATCGAGCTTTACTTTGTCCGATATGAGTATCAATTGGCGGATATTTTCACGAAGGTTTTAGATCACGCTCGAATTGAATTTTTGGCCGACAAGCTAGGAATGAGAACCTTCTCGCCCGAGACTCTAAAGGAACTAGCAGATGAAGCGAAAGAATAGTCTTGGTAAAACTATTCTCCGTATCCTTGGGGATCATTTGTATATATTGTTTATATTTTTATCCACAAAAGCAAAATACAAAAATATAAAACCATATAAAAACCATAAAAATGAAAAATCTAGAAAAATCCAAAAATATTTTTACTTTATCTTTCAAAGGCATGTCTTTTGGTACGATAATATTTACGGCCTTAGAAATGTTGATTAATATCGACACGGCGCCATAAATAGAGTTCGTACAAAAGTTGTAAATATTTCATAAAACATGCCTAAATGGCTTGTAGTTATTTCTGACTGCAACCTGGTTTTCACATTAAAGTCAAGTATTTTTTATGAAAGCTTTGGCTCACAACAGGAATTAATTTTCTCGGGCAAGGTTTACTTTAAAACCTTGTAAGGGATCAAGTTTACTTTATAACTTGGTCTAACACAAATATATTTACGCCTCAGTGCATTTATTTGTTAAAACAAGAGAAGTCTTGTTTTTATGAAGCTATCATCTCTACAACCATAGCAATCTACAATTGGTATCTACATACTCGATGATGCGACTACTCAACCGATGACTACATCTCTTTCAATAGAACACGGGTCAACAATTGAGGGGGAGCAATTGTCAAGCATTCAGAATCTTCGATGCCGAACGTGCCAAGCTCACTAACTGGTGTCAAGACAAAAATACCAATTGTACATGTGGTGTCAAGAGATGACTTCAGACGTGACGAGGCGACCAACATATGCTGACAAGAACCATTTGATCTTATCATATGATGTTCTCATTTATCAGGTCCAACCTTGTCAATTCTTTTTTACTATGGTGAATATGTGATCATGTTACAAATCGGTATCATATCTCATACGTTTGATATCATGAAGATAAAATGGACTTGCATTTTTCTTCCCAAAACCTTTGTTAAAACTTCATTAAATCAATTGATATTTAAAACATCGATTGGGTTAATATTTTTAATATGGGGGAGAAAATTTGATTTAATATGAGATATTATCACAAATGGTTTGACTTAATGTGCTGGCTCATCCCGACATATGCGAAATGTTTTCGAATATCGTGGCATATGTTAAGGGGGAGCAAAACGGATTTGCATATCAAAATGGATTTTCATGGTGACATATACTTACCCAAAACCCATTTATTTCACGACGATGAAGATTGTGGTGACATAAGGATGGTAGGATAGGTTAAGTCTAATGATTCTTCTAGAACCGGAGGAATCTTCCCAAGGACATTCCATAGCTAGAAATAGTAGTCCTTAATAAAGATGGAGAAAGATTGTGAACGTAGCTGAATGCCGACCAAGTACTTAAGTTAGCACTGGAACAATCACAACAAGGTGCTAGTTATGACGTATTGGTAAGCATTGAAGGGGTTGAAGAATGAAAAAGAATTGTAAAGATAAAGGGTGTAAAGAAAGAAGCCCACCTTACAACATTAGGCAGAAACCGGGTCAACACATATGCTATTGAGATCATTTTAATGATTCTCGATATTGAAGACAGACATCATGTACCCAGTGATGTAATGCACAACCCATCCCAGCTAACTCAGATATCTCTCAAAAGGTATTTGTTTTAATCACACGGAGACAACGCATTATCTATTGATTTATTCACTCCGAATAAATTGGTATTGAAAAGGTGGCACTCCTCTCCAGCCTCCGATCACTAAAATCCAAAATGTACGATCAAGTCTAGAGCCATTTGATATCATCAAATATCTCATTAGGACACACTTTCATATTTCCTTGCTTCTTCACACACCGTGAAAAGTAAGAAAGATCTTAAGAGTCCTACGTAAAATCTTCATGATCTTTCCTTAACATCCGAGTAATACGAAAGTATTTACAATGAAGATGGAAATCCTTCTTGAGTGAATATCAAAAAACTCATGGTAGGTGACTTGTGCGATTCTTTATGAATCAAGCTTGTGATAACTGGAAAGCAACAGTGGTTTAACTCTTAACTGAACATAAACACGTTCCAGGCCTCTACGTAAAATCTCAGTGATCTTGCCAGAACACTCAGAGTGAAACCTTAGTGTTCACAGTGATGAGTGGAAATCCTTCTAGTGTTAACCTCAAACAACACTTGGTAGGTAACTTGCAAGATTCAATATGAATCAAGCTCGTGACAACTGGAAAGCAACGATGGTGCGATTCTCAAATGAATCAAACTTGTTCCAGGAATCAGAATTGACGGCTTCAATCATGCGGATATTTTTATCCAAATGATTCACTCTTTACGTTCACAGTCAGCTTTGGACGGTCGAGTAAAGAGAACGGGTTTACCCGCGAAATCTTGTCAAGGATATTTTTAATTAAATCTACCTGCCACAAGTACGATATTTTATATCGTCTAACGGTCTTCACCGACCCGAGGTAAAATGCTACCGAATTAGAATGAAATGTTCAAATCCATTTCGTTCGTGTCTACTTATGTTGCGGCATTTGAAGACGGTGGCGTTGCGGGATCCAGGAAGAAGTCGTCCCCGCATGCTTATACTTTATGCGCTTAATACCTCATCTAATTCAAGAAAGCCTAAAAGTTAAGTCTTCCGCTGTATCGAACTCTAAAGCTTTCAAGAATTACTAAGGTATAAGTATGTGGGACGTGAGGTCACGAAGAGGCGAAGATCACAAGTGATGGATGCACGATATCAAGGCAAGAGATTAATGCTCGAGACTGATATCAAAGATCACATCAGCATGTTCACCAGAAAAGAAAAAGAAAAAGAAAGACGAAGACTACGAGCTCAAGAGAAGCATAGTATGCTAGGTTTATCTTATTATTGTAACTCGGGTAACACCCTTGTTTGGAGTGACCTCCCTTAGGGGGAGATTGTTGGAAATACGTTTTACGTATTAAGAAGGATCGGTCACTCCAACGATAGTCCATGTAATAGCTCGTAGTTTAGTTACTTTCACTTTATTAAACAAACCAAGACAAGCCTAGCCTACAACATGTGTAGGCCGGCCCAAACGTGTAAGCCCAAGCCCATTACAAGGCTTGGGTATATAAACCCTCTCCTTTGATGGAGAGGGTGTGTGGTTAATCATTTTTAACATAGTTCTTATTAAGTTTCTCTCTCTAGAATTGTGTAATCCACCATCTTTCTATCTCTTTCTCTCTCTAAAAACATAAGCAAGATTTACATATCCTACACTTACTGTTATAAAATGACTACCAAAATCTTGTACAAAATCAACTTTTTGATCAAAACCAACCATAGAAATGATCATTACTATACCCTAACATCAACATATATGAACCATAACATCTAAATCATCATCAAAATTAAAATCTTTGAATCAAAATGAAGTTTTTAACAAGATTCTTGCAACAATCACCATTGATCATAGCAAGAACACCATGCATGATCATGGTTTCTACCTACCCACATCAAAAAAATAAAAATGCCTTGCATGTGTAATATTCTAACACAAAAATGATCCTTGATCAATTCTAAGAGTGGTTCTATGATTAGTTTAGCTTAGATCATCCTCAAAATCAAGTTAAATTCGAAAATTGAATGGGTTGGGGTGGTGGGTGAAAGTTACGGCTTATAGAGAGAGAGAGAAGAGAGAGATAGTGAAAATTTTGAGTGGAAGAATTGTGAGTGCGTGTGTTGTTTAAGCTTTTTATATAGTGGTGGAGGGACCTTGGTTGCAATTTAGCAATAGTTGTGGCTAAAAATGAAAATAGTTAGCTAAAAAGCGGGAAATAACTATTAGTCAATTTTGAAAATATTTACGGGGCTTAGGTTTCATAAAGATACTTTTAAAAATTTAAAACGTACCTAAAAAATAATAATATCGACTCTCGACTCGACTTAACACGCCATTTAAAATAAAACCTCAAAAATGACAAAAATCGAACAACCGACAATAAGACGTAAAATATTTGGCATCCCTCGACATCACGCTTGCTAATACTCCTTATACTTAATAAATATTAAATATAGACCTTCTAACATCGGTTTAAACTTAAACCTCCAAAAATAATTATCGTTCAAACTCATCCAAAAATTTCAAAAATAATCGTAAAATAAGATTAAGCAATAACCTCGGTTTTGGGTTGTCACATCCCCCCCTTCTTAAAAGAAGCGACGTCCGCGGCGCTTAATGATTTCTAAACAAATGAGGATACTTGTCCTTAAAGAAATCCTCACGTTCCCACGTAAACTCTGGCCCACGTCTATAGTTCCATCTCACTTTCACAATCGGAATTCTACTATGCTTCAACTTCTTGACTTCCCTATCCATTATCTCTACAGGTTCCTCTATAAAATGCAACTTATCATCAAGTTGAATTTACTCCAATGGAATCACCACATCCCTTTCAGCTAAACACTTCTTCAAATTAGACACATGAAAAGTATTATGAATAGCCTTAAGCTCATCAGGAAATTCTAACTTATAAGCCACCAATCCAATCCTTTGGATAATCTTAAATGGTCAATATATCTCGGGCTCAATTTTCCTCTCTTTCCAAAGCGTATTACTCCTTTCCATAGAGATACTTTCAACATAACCATGTCTCCTACTTCAAACTCCAACGGTTTCCTTCTGTTATCAGCATAACTCTTTTGTCTACTTCTGGTAGATAACAAACGTTTCTTAATTTGTACAATCTTTTCAGTCGTCTCAAATATCATTTCAGGCCTAGTCAATTGACTTTCTCCTACCTCACTCCAACACACTGGTGATCTACACTTACGTCCATATAAAGCTTCAAATGGAATGGCTTTAATACTAGCATGATAACTATTATTGTACGAAAATTCAACCAATGGAAAATGCTTATCCCAACCATTTCTAAAGTCAATCACACATGCACGAAGCATATCCTCTAACGTTTGAATCGTTCTCTCACTTTGTCCATCAGTTTCCGGATGATATGCTGTACTTAAACATAACTCCGTTCCCATCGCTTTCTACAAAGACTTTCAAAATTCTGAAGTAAACCTACTATCACGATCAGAAATTATCGACAAAGGCACACCATGTCTACAAACAATCTCTTTCACATACACTGTTGTTAACCTCTCCATACTATCTGTCTTCTTCATTGGCAAAAAGTGAGCAGACTTAGTCAATCTATCTACAATCACCCATATCATATCACTACCATTTGCAGTCCTTGGCAAACGTGTCACAAAATCCATTGTAATCTTCTCCCATTTCCACTCAGGAATCTCAGGTTGCACTAATAATCCAGACTGTTCTTATGTTCAGCCTTCACCTTCGCACAAGTTAAACACTTATTAACATAATGTGATATATCTGCCTTCATATTCGGCCACCAATAAACTTTCTTAAGATCTTGATGCATCTTGTCTGATCCAGGATGTATTGAATACTTCGACTTATGAGATTCACTCATCACCAAACTCGCACTCCTAAAGAACCTTCCTCAGACGGACACAACGGTAACCAAATCCTATTCTTAAAATACCTCAACCCATTCGACCTTACTTCAAACAACGGCTTCAACATTCTACCCAAATTTTCTGCCTCAACGTTCTCTTCCTTCAAACCATTAGTTTAGGCTTTCAATATCTCTTCTGTCAAATCAACACTTTCCAACATTGTCAAAGCTCTAACTCTTATAGACTTATCTCTTTCCTTTCTACTAAGTGCATCAGCTACCACATTCGCTTTACCAGGATGGTAACGAATCTCACAGTCATAATTACTCAGCAACTCAACCCATCTCCTTTGCCTCATATTCAATTCCTTTTGATCCAAAATATACTGCAAACTCTTATGATCAGTGAAAACCACATACTTGGTTCCATACAAGTAGTGTCTCCACAGCTTTAAAGCAAAAATAACAGCCCCAAGTTCTAAATCATGCGTAGTGTAATTCTCTTCATGCTTCCTTAATTGTCTCGATGCATACGCTATTACTTTCTCCCTTTGCATCAATAAAGCTCCAAATCCTTTATGAGACGCGTCACAATACACTACAAAATCCTTAGATCCTTCTGGCAAAGACAATATCGGCGCAGAACACAACTTATCCTTCAACATACTAAATGCAGATTCCTCTTCCAAACCTCATTCAAACACTCGATTCTTTTCTATAAGCTTAGTCAACGGCTTAGCAATTAACGAAAACTTCTCAATAAACCTTCTATAATACCCAGCCAAACCAAGAAATTGGCGAACTTCAGTCGGCGTCTTCGGCACTGACCAATCCTTAATTGCCTCAATCTTAGCAGGATCCACACGAACACCTTCAATATCAATCACGTGCCCCAAAAATTGCACTGGTTTCAACTAAAATTCACACTTAGAGAATTTCGCATACAGCTTCTCCTTCTTCAACAATTCCAAAATTGTTCTCAAATGATTCTCATGTTCCTCTTCACTCTTGGAGTAAACGAGAATATCATCAATGCATACGATAACAAACTCTTCCAAATACGGCTTACATACACGATTCATCAAATCCATAAATACAGTGGGCGCATTTGTTAACCCAAAAGGCATCACATGAAATTTGAAATGTCCATATCGAGTACAGAAAGCTGTTATAGGAATATCTTCTTCCCTAACTCTCAGTTGATGATACCCAGATCTCAAATCGATCTTCGAGTATACACATGACCCTTGCAACTGATTGAACAAATCATCAATCCTCGGCAGTGGATACCGATTCTTGACAGTCAAGTTGTTAAGCTCTCTGTAATCAATACACATTCTAAAAGAACCATCTTTCTTCCTAACAAACAAAACAGGCGTACCCCACAGCGACGAACTCGGTCTAATAAATCCCTTATCCATCAATTCCTTCAATTGATCAGATAATTCTTTCATCTCAGATGGAGCTAAACGATACGGTGCACGAGCGACAGGCGCAACACCCGACACTAAATCAATACGAAACTCCACTTCACGATGCGGCGGTAATCCTGGAAATTCCTCAGGGAAAACCTCAGGATACTCTCTAATCACAGGCACATCCTCCAATTTCCTTTCATTCACACCATCATTACTTATCTGTGCAAGAAACACATCACAACCTGCTTATATATACCTCATCATCTTTAAACAAGAAACAACTCTTAAACGAGAAGCACATTCATCACCTTTCACAATCAATACCCTATTCCTTAGCGGTATCTGAACTAATCTTTCTCCACAAACAATTACTGCACCATTACCAACTAACCAGTCCATTCCAATAATCACGTCAAAAGATCCTAACTCTATGGGCATCAAATCAATATTAAACACATAATTACCTAACTTCAAGGAACAACCTTTCAGTATAGAACTAGTGCTTACAACCTTACCATCAGCTAACTCCACATTATAACTAGTTGTCAATCTCACTGGTTCTCTATCCAATAGCTGACTGAATCTAACATCTACGAAACTTCTATCGGATCCAGAATCAAATAACACACTAGCATAACAAGCATCAAGTAAGAACGTACCAGTCACCACGTTCGGCCCTTGAGGTTTGTCAGCATCTCCCACGACATAGGCTAGAGCAGCAATCCCAGCAGCAACAGCAGCAACATTGCCTCCTTGTCGTATGCCAACCCTCGGACAGTTCCCTTGCTATGTCCACGGCCTCCACATCCAGAACAGTAAACTACCTTGACAACATTGGCCCCAGTGGCTACACCCTTGTTTCTACAATCTGCCATCTTATGTCTGGCCTTCCCACACTTGTTGCAAGCAGGTGGATAATTTCCAACATGATACAGATTACATCGACCACACTTCGGATTCACCTTGTTACCTTGATTTCCTGTGGCAGCACGAACACCATCATTCCTTCTCAAATTGTATTGCTGATTCCTATTTGGTCCTTGGTTATTGTATTATGATAACCACCTCTATTCTGCCCTTGGCTTGAGTGTGCAGCTTCCCACTTTCTCTTATTCCCTTCAGCAATATTATCCTTTCGATCCTGCTGCTTTACATCCATTAAAGCATGAGCCATTTGAACAGCTTCATCAAATGACTTGGGTTTCGATGAAGTAGTTTCTCCCTTGATATTACTAGATAAACCCTTAATATACTGCTTCATCTTCTTACGGTCATCAGCAAACGCATCAGGACACAACAAACATAAATCAGAAAATCTCCTTGTATAAGCTACAATATCATTTTTCCTCAGCACCAAATGCCTCAATTCATCTTCCAACTGACCTAACTCTTCCTTAGGACAAAACTTAGCAGTCCCTTGGTCGCAGTCCATGTTCTAGCATTAGCTTCAACCAATCCTATAGTAGCTACTTGACTATTCCACCAACTCAATGCATCATCCTGAAAAGTAGCTGCAGCAAATTTCACCTTACTAGCTTCTAAACATCCACTGATTTCAAAAGTACTTTCAATCTTCTCAATCCACCTTCTTAATTCCAATGCACCACCAGTACCACGAAATTGGGTAGGTCCACATTTCATGAAACTAGCATAAGAACATTCCTTCTTAACCTGCTGAACAGCAGCATTACCTCCAACTTGTCTCTCAACATTTCCTTCTGCTTGTTCATCAGCATTACCTCCAACCTGATTTTCAACATTCCCTCCAACCTGACCAGCAACATTCCTATTCTCAGCCTCTTGGTTCCTCGCAGCACGTTCAGCTTCTAAAGCTCTAGCGATAGCTTGCTCAATCATGGTATAAATAGTAGCAGTCATCAATTTAGGCGGCATGTTTTAGGAAACTAACCAAACAACAATTTAGTAAAGTCAGAAAAATGCCTCCCAACTCCTTCCTGTATGACCATAACAGAAAAAGAACAAGTAAGTATTCATATCAAGATAAGAAGAAGGATTTCTCTATCAAGATGTAACATGGATACTACATGCACCAACAACACTATTCACAATGAATCATTAACCAATTCACACAAGAACTAATAAGACAAATCATAAGTCATGAAGGTAATTTTGGATTGCTTTGGAAAATCTCCACAAAATTGTGACAAGTAATGTCACTACAATCCTTCATCACAACAAACTTAAAAGTCATTAAGTTTCATCACAAACTACAGTACGAGTCTACATAAGTTCTATTACAACAAGGCTAAATTAAAACAACATTAAGAACTAAACATCAGATCCCCGCAGCTTCTTGTACATCGGTTCGTCATCACTACTGCTATCATCATCCTCAGATTCTTCCTCCCCTTTTTCCTTCCCCTTACGACTACTTCCTTCACTTGGCTTCACCAACACTTGAGCTTCAACCTGATTCGGCACATCACGAATCACAACACCTCGCTTAGGAAAAGATCTCATCAACAAACCCCACACACTCAACCTTGCATTCCTTTCTTGCTCCCTACGTAACCTTTCAACTTGCCCACTCAAATTCAACACCATAGATCTTAATCTAACAACTTCATCCATTTCCCTTGCCCTAATAAACTCTGATCTCCTCACACTACCAACAAACCTGTCAAACTTTTTAAGAAACCATAAAATATCATCATAAGACCTAGGACCTGGACAATAAACCTTAGGAATACCATCATGAATATATCGAGCACTAGCAGCCCTACTTGACTCAACATGAACATAACCCCTAGCCAATGCAATCCCAGGCAAACTACTAATATAAGCATCACAAGTAGGCGTTGAAGAACGAACAATAGGTCGCTGAGAATATGGAGCAGTCTGTGGCACAACATTAACCCTTGGAACATAACTACCTTGTATCAACTCAGGCTCTGTTTGACCAACTGCAGTAAGTGGAATCCCATCATCTAAAAACTCAAAAGGCTCCTCATCGTCACTAGCACCAAAGTTATCTACTTCCTCACCATCCACTACATTAGTCATATCAATCCATCCATCCTCACGAGGTAAACCAGCCATTTTCTACAATTATAAGGGTTCAAGGATACTTAAGGTCATCGTTAATAAAATAATAATTAGTATGAAATGCTCATGCAAATTTCATACGTAATCCATGCTATGCAACACAATGCAAATGATGTTTATGCAATGCTCGCAAAAAAATATGATACTGACAAGCACTCAGCGTACTTTCAATAATTCTAATACAATATCGTAGTATTTACTTAATAAATAATCGGGAAATCATTTCAGTTATGAGGGATACATCTACAATGCAAAACAAAACTAAAAGTGATCTTACCAGAGCGTTGCAGAGGAGCTGTGTGCTTTTGAAGAATAAATACTTTCGACACCAAAGTTATAGTTTAGGACAATTTTCAAAATCGACCCAGTTCTCTATAACTTGCAGCTCTGATTACCAATCTCTAACACCCCCAATTTACATTGCGCAGTAGAAATACTTAATTGGGTGCTAGACACAAGCATCATCACACAAGATATATTGAACGACTCAAAATAGAGACGTTTACACAAAATATAAACAAGATTTTCATATAAGGTCTAAAACATAATTTCATCCTATATTTGTACTAAAACGACACCAGAGTAAAGCGTTTAGTCCCCATGGATCTCGACCAACAACCAACAAGTTTAGTACAATACATCAACATAAAGTAAATTGTTCAACAGTAAAAGGTAGAAACAGTTTTTAGACCAACATTCTTCCAAAAGCCAAGCCACAACCTCCAAAGCAAAGCTCCATGCTCTATCACTTCCTATTACCTGAAATACATGCTAAAACGAGTCAACAATAATGTTGAGCGATTCTATAGGTTTATCAAATCACATTTGAACACAAGAAGAAAATCAATCATAATCATTTATAGAATTGTCGTACAGACAATCTATATTCAAGGCAATAATAATAATGATAATAAACAAACATTGTATTTAAGCTCATGACACCGACCCCTTAACCAAATAGTCACCCACGCCAAATGCCAACATGACTAGAATAAAATCATTGCCCCTCTAGGGTATCAGTTGCTAGAATACCACAATCTTATTCACGTAAAATTATCCTTCCCAGCGGGTTACTCAACGTAAAGCCTTGGTCTCAGATAGGGTGGTCAACCGAATAGTACTATCATTAGAATAAGCGGCTATTCCCGACTCACAACATCAAGTCAGAAGATAGTTAACGGCTCATGAATTTAGGGTCTTTAGCAGCAAGGTACTCAATACAATGTAATCAACTTAGGCAACATTCAGGTCCAACAATTACTCATGACTTGTGTTCATTTATTTTCAAATAGCATGTATCCCCCTCGCGGGTATAAAACATTTAGTAGCTAGCATAAAAAGCGAGGCTACAGACTCACCTTAGTATAAGAGATCTAGCGAGATGATCGTCGAGAGAAAATGATATAAATAACTTCATTATACTTTACTACACATTTACTTTACCATTTTACACTTTTAACAAAATCCACCGGCACATACTACATGTACTAGCTTATTTACCCCTTTTAAACTTGTCAAACGTTTATGAAACGAATCGATAAACTAACTTACTATATATAGAAAGTCCTCCTTCGAGTTTATCAAAAGAAACTACTTTTAAAGTCCTTTACTCGACTCATTTTCAAACTACAAAATCCAGACAGATTTACGTTAATTTTTCATACATCCGTTTTAACTTATTTAAACGACTCCGTTTACAAAACCGACACTCGGGTTTTAAAGTAAACTCAACCTCTAAGGTAAAAACCTCATTATCAGTAGGTTAAATATTTCAAAACTTTCATTTAGAGTCCCTGAGATTCGAACCAAATATCGACAACAACTATATGTAGTGTCGATACTCGTCTCCCGGTACACGATCATTCAAAACATCATAACTTCGCGCTCGTTTGAAGCTAGAAGCTCTACCTTATATCAAATCGAAGCTAATAAAATTATCTACAACCCTAGGCTATAATTTAAGCCATTTTCAAAACATAAAAATTCGGATTTTATAGTTTACTTACTGTTATAAAATGACTACCAAAATCTTGTACAAAATCAACTTTTTGATCAAAACCAACCATAGAAATGATCATTACTATACCCTAACATCAACATATATGAACCATAACATCTAAATCATCATCAAATTAAAATCTTTGAATCAAAATGAAGTTTTTAACAAGATTCTTGCAACAATCACCATTGATCATAGCAAGAACACTATGCATGATCATGGTTTCTACCTACCAACATCAAAAAAATAAAAATGCCTTGCATGTGTAAAATTCTTACACCAAAATGATCCTTGATCAATTCTAAAAGTGGGTCTATGATTAGTTTAGCTTAGATCATCCTCAAAATCAAGTTAAATTTGAAAATTGAATGGGTTGGGGTGGTGGGTGAAAGTTGCGGCTTATAGAGGGAGAGAAGAGAGAGATAGTGAAAATTTTGAGTGGAAGAATTGTGAGTGTGTGTGTGTTGTTTAAGGTTTTTATATAGTGGTGGAGGGACCTTGGTTGCAATTTGGCAATAGTTGTGGCTTAAAATGAAAATAGTTAGCTAAAAAGCGGGAAATAACTATTAGTCAATTTTGAAAGTATTACGGGGCTCGGGTTTCATAAAGATACTTTTAAAAATTTAAAACGTACCTCAAAAATAATAATATCGACTCTCGACTCGACTTAACACGTCATTTAAAATAAAATCTCAAAAATGACGAAAATCGAACAATCGACAATAAGACGTAAAATATTTTGCATCCATAGACATCACGCTTGCTAATACTCCTTATACTTAATAAATATTAAATATAGACCTTTCAACATCGGTTTAAACTTAAACCTCCATAAATAATTATCGTTCAAACTCATCCAAAAATTTCAAAAATTATCGTAAAATAAGATTAAGTAATGACCTTTGTTTTGGGTTGTCACACAATGTTTTGATTAATAACGTTTTTGAATGAGAGAGAGAAAATTAAGACGAAGCTATGATTTTACTACGACGATGAATTAAATGTAAAACGTTAAACGCGACGAAATTAAAAACTTAAACTAAAAAATAATTAAAAATAAAAAATAACTCCTAAATAATATAAATAAGAATAAAAATATTTTAAAACATATTATTAATTTAATATTTAATTTTAAATGCTAATTAAAACCTTAAAAATAAATAAAATCAACAAAATCCAAAATAATATTTTATCAGATAGAATCTTATTTATATTATTCTATGACAAAAAAGTATTTTTTTTTAATTTTTAAAACTATTTTTCTATTTTTAAAGCACTAAAAACTATTTTTTAATTAAAATAATCATAAAAAAGATTAAAATAATGAGAAAATTATAAAAACTTTTTCAAAAATTCTAAAATACTTAAGTAAACAAAGGAAAAATTTTGGAAATACGTTTTTACGTATTTAGGAAGGATCGGTCACTCCAACGAGATACATCTAGTATGGGCTCTTGATCTAGTAATGTATCAATATAACCCATAAAGCCCACATGTAAGGTGGGCTATATATACCCCCGCCTAGCATGTTAGGAGGGGTTGGTTCTCATTTTCATTAAATCTAATATTACTTTCTCTCTCAATCTCTCCAACCTCTCTCTACTTTCTCTCTCTAGTTTTTCATCTCATTCTCTCTCTTTTAATCATTCTAACACATAGACAATCTAAGGATTACGTGGAACTACAATTGGTATCAGAGCCATGGGGTGAAATAAGGTGTTTTGTGGTGTTAGTTTTGGTTTTGTGCTCTTTTAATCAAGATTTATACGTGTTTTAATTCGTATTTTTCACCTTCAATCTTTCTTTCAAATTGCCTACTTAGTTGTGGTACAGATTTGTGATATTCATATTGGTGATTTTCACGTGAAAATTTGAAGTTTTTGTATAAATTACGGAATCTGGTCAGTATTTATTCCGAATTTTGCTCTTCATTGAACATTCCGAATTTACACTAGTGCATTATTCCGAATTTACATCTAAGTCTACATTCCGAATTCTACAATATATTCCGAATTTTGCTCCATACAAGCCATTCCGAATTCTTCACTAGTACATTCCAAATTTACATCCAAGTCGACATTCCAAATTCTACACTATATTCCGAATTATGCTCCATGCAAGCCATTCTGAATTCTTCACAAGTTTTACATTCCGAATTTACGTTTGGTTTGGGATTACCGATTCCGAATTTTCATTTGGGTTATAGATTCCGAATTGTTTGTTGAAGAACACTTTCCGAATTTTGATAAAGAATTATTCCGAATTTCTCTCAAAACTATTCTGAATTTTATTCACAACAAAGATTCCGCATTTGGCTTCATTGTTTATTTCGAAGTTTATTTATCTGAATATTCCGAATTTTAAACCACAACACACATTTCGAATTCCGAATTCCGAATTCCGAATTTTTGTTTGGATCACTTGTCATATTCCGTATTCAGAAGTTTAAAATATCCTGAATCCTCATTTAATTAATATTCCAACATTTCCCTTTCTTCACTTTCCGAATTTGTTACATTTTTTCATATTCCGACATCTCATTCTTTTTCATATTCTGAATTATAAAATTGTTAACATTCCGAATTCTATCTATTCTGTTTCCCGAATCTAGTCTTAACTGTTTACCGAATCCAGCCCTTACTGTCTTTTCCGAACCTTTATTTTAATATAATTTCTCGAATTTAACTCAATCTTATTCTATCCTCAAAACTCGATTGACTCTTTAACACAGACTCGACTCCAACACCAACAGACTCGATAATCGACTCGACTCGAAAACTAACCCTCTAGACTTGAACAGAGCCAATCCAACTCACAATCATCAAGACTCGACCATACAAACAGACCAAAAAAATAGAAAGACCTCAGTCAAATCTATGCGGGTTTACAATTGCTTTGTAGAACATTGTAGATCGAGCAACCCGAACGGGACACCATCATCGATCTATCGAAGGATAAAAACCTCTTTCAATATTCGAAATTTAAGAAAGATTAATAACAATCATGTTATAATCTATCTTTCTTTTGTTTGAAATCAAATAGAAAAACATTATCAAATTCAATACCTACTCGAGACCTTTTAATAAGATCATGACGCTGCAATCATCTTTTCCGATGTTTAGTTATGTTTATGGCTACTGTGCATCAATCAATTGATGGTGGTTTTGATTAGACTTGTGGTTCAATACGTTAAAGTTGGTAAAGGAGTTATGATCTAGATATGCTTTGAACTTTGATTTGTTCTACATATTTGATGGTTTGATTTCTGATGAGACTGCTTTTATACATAGTCTCATTGTCCAAAACGGGCTTTAAATGCATTAAATATCATCAAAAATGCCAAATATATGCTTGTGTTTGTTACTTGTGTATTTTAGGTACGGATATTGAAAAAATGACAAAAGATCACAAGAAACATGCAAAAACGAACACGGAAAACGAAACCACACAATGAATCAAGCCCTAATGAAGATTTTCCAAGAAAAACCCTTGAAGATTTAAAGATTATACAAGAAGGGTCCTCCAATATTGAAGAATTGACACTATAAACCCTTTTTATTCATAATTACAAGTTTGGTCCTTAAAGTTTGTCAAATTTACAAAAAGGGCCCTCCACTTTGAAGAATTGGCAAGAATGGTCCCTCAAAAATGAAGACTTGCCAATATTACTCCTCCAAAAAGTCAATCATACAAGTCAAGACCATAATCTTTGAAGAAAATGCCAAAACAACCCTTCAAGAATCAACAATTGGTAAGAAATACCCTTGAAAATACTTTGGAAAAGTATTTGGGGGCAAAAGTATGAAAATAGGAACTTGAATAACAAAGAAAAACGGATTTATTAAGTTTCTAAGTGAATTGACATAGAAAGAAGAAAAGAGGGGGCAAAGTTGGCAGACAATGAAACATATCTAGGCCACTCAGCTTGTGACACCTGTCCCACTAACTCCCCACAACCAATCAAAACGCCCCATTTTGCCATGTCATATCCCACCCATAACAGATTATAACTAATCTATTTATTATATTAATCACGCGCTAAACGCTCCATTAAAAAAACGGATTAAACAGCTGTTCTTGGTGTTCTTGAACAAATTTGGTCATTTGTTAATTACCAACAATTAAACCCTAATCTCTTCCAGATTAGTGATTAAGGTCATCTTAATCATATCACAACCCTCAAAACCCATGCCACAGGACTCTCATGCTCACATGTTAAACCCTCCCCACACGTTTTTAAGGATACTGCCAAAACTTTCCAGGAAATCAACACTCAAGATTGAAGCTTACTTTTTAAGCTTCCTTTAAGACTTTGGATGCAATTTCCACCTTGACAACTCACACAAACAGTCAAAATTCAGTCACATGAGCTCAAGGTTTAAAAATCGACAAGGGCATTTTTGGGACTTCAAGCATTAGGGTTTATTGTTTTTATCTGTTCTTAGTTCACATGTAAGGCTCTATATAAAGCCATAGGGTCTCATTTGTACAACTGCTCTTGATTTTCCTTGGTCACTTTTCTGTAAATCCTACTTTCAGTTTATGAAATAGAGTTTGAATTTGTGAAGAAAAACCAAGTGCCAATCTTTTATTCTACTTGTTATTGTTTAATGTTTGCTAATCTTGAATCTTAACAAGAAATTGTACAAGAGTTCAAAATTTGATATTTTGCTAAGACTTGGTTTAAACCTTGGAATTCTTGGGCTATAAGTGGATCATAGCACCCTGATAAAGAGTTATCAAGGTGTTGTGAGGCTTATAACTTGGGGATAATCAAGTGTGGGAACAAGGTCGCATTAATCAAATTTATTATCCATTTTGTCACCTTTCTGTTTTTTATTTTATTGTTCTAACCTTGTTGAATCTTAGCAGCTTGTTTGTGTAAGCTTGTGCCTTGTTTTGCTAGGCACATCAGCTCAAAAATTCGTGAGTGTGGATGTACATTCATGAGGTTTGAGTTCTTGAACCCAAAAATCCGAAAAATACCTGATTTTTATGATTTTGTGTTCTGCTTGTGTTCTTGTTGTTTTTGTGACTTAATCTTGCTTGATACTGCATAATATATCTGTTATTATGTTTGATTGGGCTTGGGTAACATTGAATCACACTTATACTTGTTTAAATCTTGATCTGAAAAAGATAAGGGGTGTTTGGGTTAACCTGTTTAAGATCATAACTTGTTATTGTGTTATTGGAAGTTGTTTATTTGAGTTTGTATCTGCAATATACTTGGTTCTATGCTATTTTCTGCAAGTTATTGGCTTTAAAACATCAAATCCTTGATTGACCTAAGATTTTGGAAACACTTAGTTTGTATGCATGCTTAGGGATAAAAAGTGATTAAAGATACTCATTATAACCTGTTAAGAAGATTTGAGTGTTTGAATCTGGCCTTGCGGTCAAGTATATCAGCAAGTGTTAAAATCTGCTTGTTCTTGTTCATCAGAAACTTTTTTGTGCTTGAATCTTGATCTAGACCTTGAACCATTGCATGAAACCTGTTTAAATTTGTTCATTTGAATTAATTATAGCTTGTGTATGCATTTGGTGAAATTTGGTTGGCTGAATCTTGCTAAAAGTGCTTATTAAGTGAAAACTACTTATTGTTCATATCTGGGCTAGGTCTGTGGATGTTTTTATTAAACTGTATCAATTGGCTGATTGGAATTGTGTTTTTGTTGCTTATATTGACTCCTTATGATTAACTGATCATTTGGGTGCCTTTGCTTAACTTGAATCCACAAAAAAGTCATATAAGACAAAAAGTCAATTTGGTCAAGCAGGGGGAAAAGTTCCCACTGCTCAACC